>CM043882.1:10167631-10889425 GCA_024034495.1 Camelina laxa | reverse complement strand
TGGTCTGAGCTGCCTTTGTCTCCGAAACTGATAGTTCCTTTCCCTTTGAGACCAAAACACATTGAGAAAGAATCTGTGGTCACTCCGGCTTTAACCAACATGTTTGGAACCGCTAGGTCGTCTATTGCAAGTCCCATTATACCATTTACGGCAACTTTTTGGAACAAACCTAGTTGGGACTGACTACATCTGCCACCATTTACGTATTCTATTTGTTAGTTAGTGTTAGAAATTTCACATATATGAAAGTAAGAAAAAATCTAAAGTTATATGTAAAAAGACACTGCATGAAGGTAGAAAGAATTACAAACCCGAATGTGATCCGAGCCTCTCTAGCTTCTCCTTCTTCTGTCCTCATATGGATCACATCCTCCACCAACACACCAGTGCTTCTGCTTCCCGGCGAGAGATATCTAATTCTGTAAGGACAATCGCTGAGCGGAGAAAGACATCTGTTTCGTGATGTACATAGTGTGCTATTGCATGTAACCTTTGAGCTTGATGTTGATATGTTGGGCTTGTAGATGTTAAGCTTTATCCTCTGTGTATACATGAATTTCTTTAAAATATGATCGAGTTGTCATAACGAATAATACTCCAAGATAATATTTTACCTCGCCTTGGTCAGTCTCCATGGTCCGTATGCAAGTAGAATTGCAATTGCAAGGTAACCAGAACAAATCACTTCCCGTGTCTAAGGCCACCAAGAACCATTGAGGCGGTGTCCCTACCGTCACATTCGCATAATGTAGACTGATCATTAAGAATAAAAAAAAACATATAATCAAAACTCTATATATTACTAAATTGAGAAACAGAGGAGTTTCAAAATATTTCATACAAACTGATTTCTTGGGTGGAGTTGCCTTGAGCGAAAGAAATAGTTGTCTGATTGTTATTGGAGGTTAGCCGCCGACCTCTATCCCGATGAACCAACGCCTTGTAGTAGTCAAGACTGCCCATTACAGGCAAGCCATGACCACCTAGAACGGTCTTGACCTGCTCTGAGAATCTATGATGAATTTCAAAGGAGAAGGATCCTGAGACAGAAGAAGCCCATCCCAAACTCATAACGCAGAAGAATCCAAACTGAAACATCCATCTCAACTTCCCACTACTCCAAACCATTCTCCGGTCTTTCTGTCTCTCTGTATGAATCTAAAGTTTAGGAAGAGATGTATTGATTCTTGCTAGTTTGAGTTTCTTTTACTACACGAAACTTTCTTCGTTTCCATAAGGTCAACGTTTTGTCTGGTGCTTGGTCTTTGTCAACGGGTTTAAAAGATCGTTATTGAAGGATTATGTTGCCAACGAAATTTTCGTATTTAATTCAATTTTTTGAACATCAACTCTCCTATTTAAGTATTCGGAATATACTAGAGAATTATCATAATATTTCTTCTTATTTTAGAAGTCTTAATAAAGAAAACCACAAAGTACGACATTGAATCGTTTGTGTGTTGTGTTGGGTGGCTATTTGTATAATTATTATTTGGTGGAATTGTGTGAATAGAGAGACGTGGAGGGATGTTTGTTTGTTCCATCAGTTTGGTGCAGCCGGTACACATTATTAGGCTATGGTTTAACAAATGTTTTAAGTTTATACGGAAAACAAAGGGGTGATTTTGTCATATAATATAAATAAGAGGATGGAAATGCAAATACAGATAAAAGTACTGAAGATGTAGAAACCGTTAACTGCGGAAATGCAAATACAGGAATTGGTCATGCACGACTTGAATTGTTTCTTCTTATTAATCCGGCTTTGTATTTTTGATGAAATGAGATGAGAGCTCTCAAATAATTTGGTTACGAAAAAAAAACCTGTTTTATTACTTGGTAATTCATAAACTAATACAGTATATATTTAGTTTTTGACAAAATTGATAGAGAGTAATTTTACCGAAAAAACAAAAAATTGATAAAAAGTACGTATAACTCTGGAACTTACACATACGATTACACGAACAAACTACAAGTCGACTACAAGTATATATCGGGTAGATAATAGGAAACACAAGTCATGTATAAAATTAGACGAATGTTTAGAAGACAGAATAAGGCTTAATTAACAAACTAAAAAAAAAAAAAAAAGAGAAAATGTTAGGAAATTAAAAACCAATTAATATATTATAAACATCCAAATCCTATCCACGTACGTATATAATTTACCATTCTATATATCGGTCTCTGCATTCATAGTGTACGTAGTTAGTGCCCTTTGAACTCAGTGAGAACTCTCTTCTTGATCGAGAATATATCCAATTACATATGTTTTAGGAATTTGACAACCCACCTATCTTTACTCGAAGATCGATTGATGGCAGTGTAGTACTGTACTTATGGAGTTGTTGTTTTCTTTTTTTTTCTTTTCTTTGTTTTGTATGTGGCTGGTAAAGTACGTAGCCATGCAAGATGTGAATGTCAAGCCTTTGTTCTTGATAAATTGGGGAGAAGATCGAGGCAATGAATGAAACGTAGGTCGTGTACAAGAGGATTCCCTGTTCTCCTAGGTGGAGACCCTGCGTACCACATTGACTCTACTGTTCCACCTTCTATCGGCTGCACCCATCACAATAAATATTTATATTTACTTAACACTCAAGATCCATGCATATGCACGTTTGGAAATATCCAATATATCTAATAGAAATGATGGTGACCTTATCAATTATGCTGATAGCGTCGCTTCTTCCCTCCGTACTTTGTCACAAACATGCATGTATGACAGTATGAGTACTGAATCACCGTGATAACTTTCAAGAATCATAGAAAAAGTAGGAGGATATAGGCTTCTATTGTTTTAAAACCAATATTTGCATTTACGTTTATAAAAAAGGAAATATTAGCAATTCAAAATGTTCTTAATTAAAATCAAATTAACCACAAAACGCCAAATGTAGAAACACAAACAAACGAAACAAGAACTAGAGCAATGTTACCAGGTGGATGAATGTAGAGAACACGAGAGAGGTTTGAGAAAGTCAGGAAGAGAAGGACACACACGGCGAGGCTTAGGGCAAAGAGGCTGCTTCACTTCCGAATGATGTTGCATCTTTTCTATATTATCTTATTAATCCGGTTCAAAGAACAGGTTGTTTTTGTAATTAACTGGAGTCTGAAAAGTGATTCTTGAGTGTGAATCTATATATATACAAATAGATAGTTCGTTAAAGAAAAAACGAAGAATTTGTAGTGATGAGTGAGAGCCAGGTTTGGTTATACTCTGACAAACTTTCTCTTTTGTTTTTTACGAAAACGTGATCAATATACATGTGGGGGGTCTTTCTATGATTCCTTCATTTCTTGGTGGAGAGTGAAAGTAGGGTTGGTGTTCTTGACTACTCCTCCTCTTTTTTTGCCTCTTTTTTCTTAGAATATATATATATGGATTAATTGCTAATAGAAAATAATGTGCATTATAACATTAAGCATTAAACTATATTTGTGATATTTTATTTCTTCAAACGTAAACTAAACCTCAAACTATGTACTATACCTAAATTTTTATTTATACAAACATCTCTAAAAGCATATATCGTAGATTCGTAGGTATACACACATCCACATATTACCAAATAGAGGTTATTAGTTGGTGTTAGGAATCCACATTAAAAATCTGTAAAAAGATTAATACAAATATCTTATTATAACAAAAATACTAATTAACAAGGTTGTGACACGTGTCAATTTTATGTAATAAAGTAGGCTTACACTTCTAAGCAAGCTCTATCTATCTGCCACATGACACCTCTGAATACTTTTTTTTTTTTCCTTTATCCCAAGCAAATTGGGAATAGGCTGTGTAAATTGGTTAGTAGGCCACATTATTTTACCAACTTCTGCAGATTTCACCACTTAAATCATTGACTTCCGTGTCCCTCCTCTTTCGTCTTCCGTCTTCTCTTCTATGACTTTCGTCTTCTCTTCTTCTGTCTTCCAAAAAAGCACCGACGGAATTTATGACTTCCGTCTTCTCCTTTTCTATGTCGGAATTGATCTTTTGAAAAGTATACTTAAATAAGAGAGAAGGCGGAAGTCATTGACAGAATTTAATATTCAAAAGATCAATTAATTTAACTATAAGTAATATCAAATAGAAAAAAATATTAAAAGATTATCATATTTATTTTTGACAAAAAATATACTATGTATTTCACAATTTTTTACGGCAAAAGATCAATTCATTTTATCTAAAATAATTAACGATACAAAAATATGATATTTCTTAATTTTTGCACCAAAGATCAACTCATTTAGTCTAACTGAATTCAACATATAAAATAAATTAATTCCAAGATATTTCACAACTTTTACGTTGAAAGATCAATTAAAAATTATTTTAAATAATTATAGACCAACCCATTTAGTCTAAACTAAATTCAATATATAAACTAAATTAATTCCAAAATCTTTCACAACCTTTTACATCAAAAGATCAATTCATTTTATTTAAAGATATAAAAGAATATGATATTTCTTAAATTTTGCATCAAAGATCAATTCATTAAGTCTAAACTGAATTCAATTTATAAAATAAATTAACTCCAAAATATTTGAAAAATGATATGTCACAGTTTTGAGCCAAAAAAAATGTTCTAAAATAACTTCATTTATTACATATTAATTCTTTAAAATGTAACTCTCATGATGTTTGAAAAAAAATTCTCAATATATTAATATACTTTAATGTATTAATTACCACGGAATTTATATTTAATATTGGAAATGTAACCATACCATGATGTTTGCCAAAAAAAACTGAAAAACCTTTATGATAATGATGAAGTATTAGATTATAAAAAAATTTCTTTATAGAAAAAGTCTCCATCAAACATCATACTCTATCTTTCCAGTAATTTTACAAATTTTGTAATAACAATTTCTATATTTAGCATATGCATAATTGAACATGTGAAATGTGGATTATCTTTAGATATGGCTAGATAAAGAATGTCTAAAACAAATGAAACACAATATATGTCTATTTTCTTTGTCTTCGGTTTTTTCTTTTTCTTCATACTTTAAGGTTTCAAAATATTGTTTAGCATGTCTATTTTAATAAGTTGCTAAAATTCACATTAGTTTTTCTAAGTATTTTAGTTTCCAAATAAAAAAATACAGAAAATGAGTACTCAACCAATTGATAAACACATACAACCAAATGTTCATTGGATACACAAGCTCTTTTTAGGTTTGGTGCTGCTTAATATCAGATTCACTTTTATTTTAATATGTGGTTACTTCATTTTATCATTTTCATTTAGTTTAAAATTTTAATACAATTTTAATACACAAAAATTGTTCATAGATGTACACATATGGTTTCTTTTTGGTTGAGTTTTAAAAAATTTAATCTTTGCAAATCGAGATAACACTTTTATGTACTTTTGCTCTTCACAAAAGGAAAAAAAAAACAGTTTTGTGTTAAATAGTAAATTATGGAAAGAGTCCAAAGGAAATGTACTAAATATATTTGTGACTTCGCATCATTTCATGTTTTTAATAAAAAATAATTCATTCATATATGTTAAACTCACTAATTAATCAAAACATTCTTAAACTCATGATAACTTTGAATGTATTTACAGTTTTAAAACTTACAACAATACAATGATCATTAGAACATATACAATTTTAAATTTTAAATCTAACAATCAAAGAAATATTGCAGATGATTTTCACAAATTTAAACAAAACACAAGGTTTGTATTGTATATTAATACTATAAGTTGTTTCTTTTGATCATTTTGATAAATTTTAATAAAAAAAATATTTTTACATAATAATTCATAAAACCTAATAAACTTTTAATTTACAATTAATATATCTTAATTACAGTATTTTCCTAATTATCTTTGAATGAATCTTAAAATAACTAAATATATTTTAATATATATTAGTTATAAAATAATATATATTTCACTATAATTATTTTACCCACGCGATGCGTGGGATTTTTTCTAGTTATATATATTAACAAGATGTCAACACGTGTCAAAATATTGGTAAAAATTAAATAAATGTGAATTAAGCCACATGAATATGTTAATTATTTGATTTTTACTATTCTAGTTGAATTAACCACATTTTTATATGTTGTAATATTTAGACTAATATTAATATTATGTTAATTATTTGATTTTAACTATTATACGTGAATTAGTCACGTTTTATATTAGTTTAAATTAACGATTTTAGAAGTTGTGCTTGAAAAAAAAAAGGTTTGTAAAATATTTACCAAAACAAAGAGTAATAATTTATCTATAAATATAAGGAAATTAAGCATATGTCTTATTATATAAAGATGTCCATTAAGTGGTATCCCATATCAAATCAAAACCTTGAATACGGTAGAAAATAATGGATACTAAAAAGACAGTTACAAACCATGAGACATCAGAAAACCTTGCTAACAAAAGAAAACGGAGTATCATGAGTGACATTAGAAAACCACGATCTTTATAAAAATCTTGCATAAAATATGTTTCTTTCTATGGATTAAGTTCAATACATATTTTATTTTAAATATTTTAATACATGTAGTATTATGCGAAACCTAAAAAACTAGAAAAAAATGAGTTTGTAGGAATGAATTTTTAATTATCTCATATGATGCTCATAGTTTTCTTATTAAAATTTTAACTCTAATCCATGAAGAAGTGAATTATGGTTTTACGATGAAATAGATAGTTAAATGTGATTATTAAATTGAATGTCTAACGATGAAAATTATTTTATATATTTTTTTTTAAATACTAATATGTATCATTTTTAAAAAATCCATTTAAGAATATTAGTAATATTTTTATGTTTGATTTTATAATTTCAACACATGTATATTTGTAATGCATATGTTAAAACATAATATATTTCGAAATATATTATAATTTATAGGAATGAATCTTCAGTTATTTGATGAGAATGTCTCTATATCTTTATATATGTTTTTATTTTATAAATTTCACTCATTTAAAATTGATTATGACATGAGGTAAATTTAATAATTATGAGATACCAACATAACAAATATATCTTAAATAATGTTGATTCAGTTTTTTTTGCAAATTATATTTTGTAAATTTTTTTTGTATTTTAAATTCTTACTAAGATATAAATTTGATATGATGTATTAATTGCGCTTGATATAAATATTTAGTTTTATGCATTTAGATGAAATATATAATTAAACTTATAATATGGTTTATTATGTTGGTATAGATATTTAAATGGTAATCCCTATCCAATAAAAGTTTTTGGGAAAAATACAAAGACTAATAAACCAGAAATATTATATTAAAAAAATTGTCCATAGAAATTTGAGAAAAATATTATAAAATAGAGCAGAAAAAACCTTAAAACGTTTATATAATGGAACTGAGAGAGTATTAGAACAAAATATGAGAGAATATAATATTCAATATTAAAGTGTTACAAGATAAAATCTAAAAACATGTATATTACTACTTAATTATTCTCAATAATGTTTTTAAATTTTTACCCGCGTAATAACGCGGGCCTTATCTAGTATATATATATATATATATGCATAATAAAAAGATTTTGTAGGTTAAAACAAAAAGATTTTATAGATTTTAACAAAAATATTAGTTAAAACGTCCTAATTTAACTGAATTATAAATTTAACCGTTATTTAAATAGGTTTCTATTTTTTTGTTGTAACTATACAATTTTTTTTCATTTTTTTGTATAAAAATACAATGACATTTTCTGTAATATACGGTACACCACATGATAATAGGGTTATTTTGTTAACAAAATTGGTTAAATAAGTATATAGAATTTTTTTCTTTTTTAATGTTAGCTGTAGTTTATAATGTTTATTAGAAGAACACTATTACAAAGAAATTTTCTTTTTACAAAACCAATAGATGTTAACTTTTACATCAGACATATTTTAGGAACTGCGTTAGATCTTAATGATCTTAAGAAAATTAGTCAATGCTTTTTAAGGGAATAGGTTAAAATATATGGTATAGTTTTATTCATCCGTGTGTGATCATATCTACCTAAAATTTCAAAATTCTTCCAAAATTATAATTTGTAATCAAATCTGGAAATTAGTCGTTTGCTCATAGTTATATAAGCTTCATATAAGATGTTTTAACTTTGTTTAGATTATCTTAAGAGTGGAGTTGAGACTCCTTGTTGAGTATAGAGAATTGCTAAAATGGGAACCAAGAATGAAGTCAGAACAAACGAAGTCATCATCTTCCCTCGAAGCATTTTCTCTCTGTCTCCAAAGATCTTTCTTTAGCAACTCTCAGTAAACATCATAAATTGAGAAAGAATAGATTGAGAGAGAATCGATGTTGAGATTGTAATTTTTTTTTTCTTTTCAAAATTGATGTTGCCGTTGTTGGTGCATCTCCTCTTTTTATTGCCCTATATTTCCATTTACTCTCTCATTCGTTTTAAGTAAATTTTGCTTATAGTGTTTTTCTTGTTCTTTTCCTTTTTATTAATCGATCACATGCATTATAATATGCCATACCACCACTTGGTCTAACCACTTGGACGTATTAATGAAGGGCTAAAAACATGCAAGAAGTAGAAGTTGTGCTCGAACCTATTCTCAAGAAAGCATATAATGAAGTAAACATCATTGAAGTTTTACTAATTTTAACACATCAAAATTTGTATACTTTAAACTTTTGTATATAACTTTTTTTTATTATATGTTTATAACAAATAATAATTGCAATTAAGTTGCATATATTTTTCTTATTAATTGCATATATTTTTCTTATTAATTACACATATTTTCCTATTAAAATTAGTAATTTAATAGATAACTTTCTGTTTGACAAAAAAAAAAAGATAACTTTCCTATTAGATTTAGTTATATAATAGATTACTTTTAGTTTTATATACTTTACAAAAATATTAATTGCAATCTTTTTATTTTTATGATTTTTCCTATAATAAAAAGTTAGAGCCATGATACTCATGACCTAGAAAAAAACATTCACAAATATATAGCTTTAATTAATCGAGGCAAATGAGTCTTTGTTTGTAAAATTAGTTGACACAAAAATAAATACTCGTGAGAGAAAACAAAAGAAGGAATAATGAAAATTTTAATAAGCTGATAATGATGTTTTTTTGTTTCTAGCTCACAGCTTTAATTAGTTTTTGAACAGACATCATATATACCAATTTTTACGAGGGACAAATTGTGGCAATTTTTATCATAGTTAATGACCCAGCAACATCATCAAAACTTATTTAGCATGGACCATGGTCTTCAATATATACTCCATAAATTCCTACACCATTGTCTTCTTTTGTTATTTTATTGACTTGTTCCTCAAATTTTAATATGTTATATAACTCTGAAAAGACATTCAAAGCACCCCATACTCTTATATGCAAATTTTCTTATCATACTAGCATTTTGTATATATGGCATTTATGTAAATAGCTTAAATGTAGAGGTGCATATATAGGGTTAGGGGTTTGCTTGTGAGATGTGACATTTCCACTTTCTCCATCAGAAACTTTAAGGTAGTTTGAAAAACCTTTTCAAAGCAGACAAAGAAAATTGTCAAAATTTAGACTTTCTTTCGAACAAGTCTTACGTGCTTTGACAATGTTTATGACCACTAATTATGACTCACTTAACCATTTGTAATATTGTTCATTTCTTGTAAACGGTGCCAATTACTACGTCGATGAATAATCTTATGAAGAGTTCGTCAGGAAGCTCCGGTGCGACTTGTTGCCACTGGTAAACAATCTCCGTCGCGTCCTGTTCATGTGTCCGGGAGGTATTAAATACGGTAACGGTTTGAGGGACTTCGACGAGGTTTAATTTGTAAGCTAAAACGACGCCGTAGCTACTTCCTCCTCCTCCGTTTATTGCCCAGAAGAGATCTTCTCCCATTAATTTTCTATCCAAGATGTTTCCTAAAAATATTTTAACAAATATAGGGAGAAAATATTTTAAAAATGTATAAAAATTCAGGGTAATGAAAGTGTAACTATAATAATGTACGTTGATACTATTTTTTTGTCTAAACTTTTTTTCCTTTTTTAACTATTTGGCCAAAATCACCATCCTAATGAATTCGGTTGATACTACAAAATTTCATTAGCATGCAGATAAAATAATGAAGCTATAGATATTGTTTTATACCATTGATGTCGACCATTCTTGCATCGAGTGTATTATCTATGGTGAGACCGTATTTTCTCATCATGTTATTGTTACCATAACCTCCGCCGCTAATATGGCCACCGACACCAACTGTCGGACAAACTCCGGCGGGAAAAGCGAGGGTTTTGCTCTTCTCCCATATGTGGTAATAAACTTCTCCGAGGGTGGCCCCGGTTTGGACCCACGCAGTCTTACTCGCCACGTCGACTTCAACCGACCGAAGATTAAACATGTCGAGGACGAAGAATGGTTTGCCAGAGTGTGTAGTGTAACATATGACAAGCCAATTTGTGGTCGGAGTTTGAGGTTAGGCATTGTGTGAAAGTCTCGGATGATACTAATGGTGAGTTTGATTCCCATATGAAGACGAAGAAGAATGGAAAAAGAACCAACACAATACTTGATATGGAACCAATGTAATACTTGGATCTTTCATTTTTAGAGATTGCACGTTGAGCTAGGTAAAGAAAAAAATTGAATGACTGGATTTATGAATGTCAGTCGATGATTTTGGGATAATATAAACAATGCTCACGGTATAAAACGAACGGTGACCAACCATTTAAACGTCTATCACATAATAAATTTATAAATTATTCTTATACAAAAATATCAATCATAAAAAGAAAAATACAATACTGTAATTAAACAAAAATTAGAAAACAACTACTTAATAGATATTTTAAACTATATGAACATATATAACCATGTATGTATGTGAAGGTAAAACTTATATGTAATTTTAAATCTATATATGACTATATAGTTAGGAAATTGGAAAAAATATACTAATCCATAACATCTGTAATTTTAGACGATTTTGATACAAAATAAATAAATAAATAAATAAATGGTCGGTTTTACTACCATCTAGATCGCTTTTTAAACACTGTCTAAAACTGATATCGAAGATTATGCATGATGCCAAAATATTTGACGAGGAAAAGTCAAATGTGGGTTCAAGTTGTCCCAAATATTTTAATTTAGGCTATAGAATTGAATGGGACACCAGTGGAAAACTGGAAACAACGAGGTTGGACCGCTTAATTTTCCATTTAACAAGTACCAGTAACAACCTGTATGGTATAAAATAATTATTAAATTAATAACGTATCTACGCTTAAGTGCTATAATAACATTTTTAAAAAAATTGTTTTGGTATTTTAGGATATGCTGTTTTTTTATTTAATATATAACTAGGATATATCCCGTGCTTAAAGCACGGGTCAACATTTTTTTTAAAAAACATAATATAATAATAAAAATTAGTTTGTTTGAGATAATATTTATTTTTAATTGTTATGTAAATCTATTAGTCTATATGAATACTAATTATTTTAGAATATTATAGTATTTTCTTTTTGGCGTATTATTACAGTTTTATATTGTTTATTTGTTGTATTTGCATCATATTTTGTGAAATATAAAATAGTAATTTTAATATTATAATTATGAGTAAATAAAAATTATTAATTTATATAAATTTAGTTTTACCAACCCGCCAATGTGGAAATTAAAACACACATTTTCATACATTTAGTAATATATATTCATTTTAAAAAATTCAAATATATTAGATCATCAAAATATTTTTTTAGATTTTTTTAATATTTGATATGTGAGTGTTTTTGATTTTTTTATTAATTATATTAATTGTTAAAACTGTTTTTAATTAATTAAACAGTTTCTCAATTTTTTTCTAATGGCAATTGAATGTAATTTTTTACACATTTTAATGTTAGTTTCATATTTGTACTTCTCAATTAATATAGTAGGATAATTAACATTTTTAAATATAGTATTTTATCTTTTAAAAAAAGTTTACATTGTTTTATTGATTGTCAAGAATTTTTTGTATTTGCATATATACAGAAGGGTTTACTTTCTAAAGATCCATACAGAACTTGATTTAATATACATAATAACATCTTACATAGTCTGGTGATGCTTCACTCCTTCGAACTTTTGTTTTATGCAGATCATCGAAGAGGCTAATGTGTTTTCAATACATGGTGCACCTATAGACATTTAGAGAATTTAAAGTGAATATATTGGTTACCTTATGATGATATATTAGAACTAATTTATGTTACATACCTTCATATTCTCCGACTTTCATAAACCGTATTACACAAAACACAGGTTCGGATTTGTATATGAGATGACACCCGTTTGATTGCCATACAGACATGAATTGAGAAGCATAGTTTTCTTTGACACGACACTTCACAGTCTCATTTTATAGTAGATATTAGATGCTTAAAAGAAAATCATATATTTTCAAAGACTTTTTTGAAAACCACATTAAGGGTTTTGTTTTGACATTTCCCTTCTTCATCTGTAATCAAAATCTTCAATCATTTTCTGCTTGTCACTCTAGAGAATGCAACGTATAGTTGTCCATGTGTAAATACATTCTTGGGTAGAAACAATCCAACATGTTCCAACATCTGACCTTGGCTTTTGTTTATAGTGATCGCAAATGCAAGAGCAACGGAAAACTAACGACGCCTCATACGAAAGGGAAATTTTGCATCCGGTGGAGACACAAACATCCTAGGGATAAGAACTTTATCATTAACGTTTCTTTTACCTATTACAATCTTTGCTTCAATAACATGATTAGCCATTTGAGTGATAATCAATCTCGTACCATTGCATAAACCTCCCTTAAGATTAATATTCCTAAGCAACATGATAGTTGCTCCCTTTTTCAACGCCAGAACATTGTTAGGTAATCCAGAAACATGAATACTGTTTAATAATTTCTATGTGTAGATCATATCGTCGTAAGCACTTGTATCGGAAGTCTCGATACTATCTGAACTCAAATATTGTCTATCTTCCCCTGGATATAATACAACCAAAATAAGAAACCGTTTATATTGATTTTTATTTTTTAAAAGCGTACTCTTAATATACCTGGAAGTTGAGAGAGCATATATTGATTTATTTTATCGACTTCATCATTTTTTGGACTAAGAATAGCTCTTTCGCAAAAGAATTTTGCATCGGTCCTTTTTGCAAACGATGTACCGTAGATCTCTTTAACAATTGCTTGTATAGGATCATCACATCCCATAATTAATAAATCCGCGGGTATTTCTATTTCGACTTCTCCATTGTTAGGTCTCGTTGATTTTGTCATCCCAAATATCAAGTAGCCATTTTGAAAACGTAGAGAGAGCATCCACATCCCAACTACTTTTAGCCTTACGAAGTCTCATGTTTTGTGTAAGCTGAAGTACTTTACAACTATCACAAAGTAACGATGAGTTTACAGAGGCTAAAATTGTCTCAACTCTACCAGCCTCTAGCACAACCGGTAGAATCTGTCTAAAATCACCCCCTAAAACAAAAACCTTACCTCCAAAAACCCGATAACACTTCATAATATCTCGCAAACTCCTATCCAACGTTTCTAAAAAAAATATGTTCATCATTGGAGACTCATCCCATATAATGAGCTTTGCTTCTCTAATCAACTCTGCAATATGGGATTGACCATCTATCGAACACGTTGTATATTCGTCGACATTGATGGGTATACCAAATCTAGAATGAGTTGTCCTACCACCTTCCATAAGTAAAGCAGCTATACCACTTGATGCAACATTAAGAACAATATCACCCCTAAATTGTATATCAGCGCCAAGAATACTCCACAAGAATGTTTTTCCAGTACCACTAAATACGTGAACAAAAAACATACCTCACTTGTTTCGATTCCCAACATCAATAATTTTTAGGAAGACACTTTTTTGCTCATCGGTTGACATATGTAACAACCTGTCGTAATCCTCTATTTGGTCAGCACATTTATAGTTCCTCTCTCTATGAGAAGCCTATTCTCATTGTTATCATAGATTGGTCTGGTTTAGGCATATTCACAATAGTTGACAGAGAGCTTCCGTTAGACCGCATAATCATTTCAATCTCAGCTAAACATAGGTTTGTAATTTGATCCTGACTTAACATTAGACCTGCATTATAGAGTATTTTGATTTTAGTTGACATATTTATGATCAGAATAATAATCGTAAACATCTATGTACACCAATATATCTTAAAATTTTCTTATATATTTATAAAAAATAACTATATATGTACATTGGTTGTTCGTATGGTTCCTTTGCAAACACAAAATATCTTCGCACAATATATCTTTTGCAGCGACCCAGAGCTCGAGAGGCACTAAAACACTTTTCGAAAGCAATAGTATGACAAAAACTTCCTTAAAAACGGCCCAAAACACCATGTATTTGCCTTCTTTTTAGCTAAAATATATTCTTTGTCGTCATCCAATAATCCTAATGCAAAACATGCATCTTTAAATTCCTTGTACACATCTTTAGCGACTGACGAATATGATTACTTTGTGATCTAAGCTCATACTTATTGCCGTTATTCGGAACCATAGAGTCTTTTATATGATCCCAAGTATTGAATTTCCCAACATTTGTTACTTTTCCAATGACATCTTAAAATTTAAGACGTAAGCTCATATCAAAATAGTGCATAGTACATTAGAAGTTAATTACAGGAGATTTTTAATTATGGAGCAAAGGTAATTTACCGACCAAGTAATCATCACAATAATTTTTTTTTCATTCGTATTTTGAAGGATTCAAACGTGAAACACGATCAGTCAAAGAATACATGACCATAATATAACCTGCACTAATCAAATTTAAATTTTCAAACATAATAAAAGCATTGAATGAAGAAACTTTTTTAAAAACCTTGGAAAATATTCGAGATTTGATATCAATCATAATCTCTGACAGACGTTTATATATATAACCTTAGAGATTGCTATATATTCCTAAATATATAAAATTATTAAAAAAAAAAAAAAATAATTGCTAATAGAAAATAATTGCTAATAGAAAATAATTGCTATGTATTCCTAAATGGATTAATTGCTAATAGAAAATAATGTGCATTATAACATTAAGCATTAAACTATATTTGTGATATTTTATTTCTTCAAACGTAAACGAAAGCTCAAACTATATATACTATACCTAAATTTTTATTTATTCAAACATCTCTAAAAGCATATATCGTAGATTCGTAGGTATACACACATCCACATATTACCAAATAGAGGTTATTAGTTGGTGTTAGGAATCCACATTAAAAATCTGTGAAAAGATTAATACAAATATAAATTATATAATCAAAGTTCAAAGACATGAACACTACTCGACTTCATTGGTTTCTAAACCTGAAAACTCGTCATTCTAGCGTAATTTGTATCTTCGAAATGCTTGCTATTCTATCCTTACCATTTATAGTAAGTTGGTTATAAGGCCCAACATAGATATGTAAAAGGCCCATATTCGAAGAGGAAAGGGAGGGGGAAGAAGCACATGGGAGAGAAGTGAAGGGGAGGGAAAAGAAGTGCAGGTGAAGGTCAGGTGCAGGTGGAGATGTTTATGTATGAGTGCACACGTATGTCTTATTTTAGACAGCTAACGTTTTTTTAAAATCATCTCATTATATCACGTGTCCCTCTTTCATATCACTCACAGATTTTTATATCTCTCTTTTTTTTTTTTTAACTATCCATCTTCTACCAATCTAACCAATAATACATTACAAAACAAACACTTGTCTTTCTTTCTTTCCTCCTCTTTCATCTATCTAATATCTGCAACACTTTTTTTTTTTTTTTCTAGAAGCAAGCATTACGCCTCCAAGTTATAAGGAAGAGCCGTCGAATTCAGAGTTTGAATGGGGTTAATAGATAGAATTATTAGTTATTAGGGATAAATCGTAAGTATTAGAAAGATAAAGGACTGTTTGTGAAAATAAAAAGAGGTAAGAAAAGTCAATTAGAGGAAAAAAGAAGGGTTAGGTTTAGAAAATCTGATCCAGTAATTGAGAGATTGGATTGTCTGGTTAGAAGCAGTGGAGCCCTTTTTTTTTTTTTTCCCTTCTTCTTCTCTTCTCTTTCGCCTTCTTCTCCAAGAGAAGGTCGACGCTACTACTTCTTCTTCTTCTTCTTCTTCTTCTTCTTCTGGATCTGATTTGGGAATCCATTAATATCTCTTTCTCTACCCTCGATCCTTTTAGATCTCATCTGTAACTCTAGTATCGTTCGTCTTTTGCCGACCTTTCATTTACTTAAACCCTTTCAAATCCTTTTGCTTGGATTATAAGATTTGCTTCTTATTGAGATTCTTCTTTAAAGAGTTTATCTGTTGACTGGAAAAAGTCTGCGACTTTTTTTTGTTCTTTTCTGTTACATCAGCTTCTTCACAATCTCTAAGGTACTAATTTTCTCCGAGTTTGAAAAAATAAAGTTTGGATTTTTGTTCTGATCTTTGTTGAATTAATTATTCCCTCTTGCTTATCTGATCCATTGACCAATTGGGTTTGCTTATTTTTTTAGTTTAAAAGTTGGGTTTTTGATTTTTTTTAAGAGAGTTTTCAGATTCTGTTCAGATCCTTACTTAACTCTGTTTTTTTTGTTTTGTGAATTGCAGATTCTTAAAACCTTAGAAATTGTTTGTCTAGTTTGTTTGTGTGTTCTGTGCATCCCTTTGACGGATGTGGAGGAAAAAAAGGGTTGCCCTGATGAAATGAGGGATGTTATCTACGTTAATGAAACTCTTGAGTGCTTGTCTGTGGCCGTCTTCTTCCTCCTCGGGCAAGTCCGCTGATTCGACTGGAAAACAAGATGGATTGCTTTGGTATAAAGACTCTGGTCAGCACCTCGTTGGTGAATTCTCCATGGCTGTTGTTCAGGCCAACAACTTGCTTGAGGATCAGAGCCAAGTTGAGTCTGGTCCTTTGAGTACTCTTGACTCTGGTCCTTACGGAACTTTTATTGGTATTTATGATGGTCATGGTGGCCCTGAGACCTCGCGTTTTGTTAATGATCATCTTTTTCAGCATCTAAAGAGTGAGTTACTGAATGATATATTGCATACAATACTAGTTTACAAACCAAACGTGTGGAAACTAAAGTCTTCTTTGTGAATTCTGTAGGATTTGCAGCAGAGCAGGCTTGTATGTCTGTGGATGTTATTAAAAAAGCGTATGAGGCGACTGAAGAAGGGTTTCTAGGTGTTGTGACAAAGCAGTGGCCAACTAAGCCACAGATTGCAGCTGTTGGGTCTTGCTGCCTTGTCGGTGTTGTATGCGGAGGGATGCTTTACATCGCTAATGTTGGGGATTCCCGTGCAGTTCTTGGAAGGGCTATGAAGGCGACAGGAGAGGTTATTGCGCTTCAGCTCTCCGCGGAACATAATGTGAGCATAGAGTCTGTTAGACAGGAGATGCACTCCTTGCACCCGGATGACTCGCATATTGTCATGTTAAAACACAATGTGTGGCGTGTTAAGGGACTTATTCAGGTATGTTTCTCAATGTGTGGCGTTGAGCATAGATTTTAGGGTTGATCGATTTAGTTTTTCCTTTCAGGTACATAAGAGTATGTTAGTAAATCATTCGTCAAATTGATATGTTGTTGTCTTTGTCTAACTAAGGCAAACCGGAGAAAAACTGAATTAAATGGCCTTGAACGTCTTGCTGGTTTCTTGAAGCCAAGTCGCTAGAATTCTAATCGAAAAGAACACGTTTTTCTTACTTTTATCATGTCAACCTTTTTTCTCCTGTATGGAGATAAGATCTATGCATTGAATTAGTCTGTACACCGAAAAGCCTAGACTTGTAGTTACTTTGACTTTGACATTGCCTACCAAACCTACAAACCCAAGAAAGTCAGAGCTTTGGTTGAAATTGAAATTGGTGGTAACTAAAAGCTAGTTTGTGTATGTTCCTACATTTAGAGATGTAAGTGTTATAGTAGACTCACTGAACAGTTGAATCCGTATCTATCACTGCATGTAGACACTAGATGCAAACGCCTAAATATGTTTGATCATTTGCCATGCCTAGATAAACCCTGGAGATTAAAGTTGAAAAGGATAAAGATATGTTTGTTTCTTTGTAGATATCTAGATCCATAGGTGACGTGTATCTAAAAAAGCCGGAGTTCAACAAGGAACCATTGTACACAAAGTACAGACTCCGCGAGCCATTTAAAAGACCGATCTTGAGTGGGGAACCAACTATAACGGAGCATGAGATCCAACCACAAGATCAGTTTCTGATATTCGCTTCTGACGGGCTATGGGAACAGCTGAGCAACCAAGAAGCTGTTGACATCGTTCAGAACCACCCACGAAACGTGCGCGAGACACATCTCTTCTTTCTTTTACCGTTTCAACATAAACCTATTACAAAACCAGAGATTGACTCTGTCTCTTTGTTGTGGAAATGAATGCAGGGGATAGCACGGAGACTAGTGAAAATGGCACTGCAAGAAGCGGCAAAGAAACGAGAGATGAGATACTCTGATCTGAAGAAGATAGAGAGAGGAGTGAGGAGGCATTTCCACGATGACATAACTGTGGTCGTCATTTTCCTTGATACGAATCAGGTGAGCTCTGTCAAAGGACCCTCTCTCTCTATCCGAGGCGGCGGTATGACCTTCCCCAAGAAACTCTAAGATACTCTCTCCACTTTTAGGTTCCATCTTTTGTAGTTATATATATAAAAAAAGTCACTCTTGTTGGTATAAGAATGTATAATTTTAACGTGAAAGCCACACACTACTGACGTTTGGAACTCATTCCAGTAATTATTAATTTTTATTTATTCTGCGAAACTTTGTGTAACGATGTAATTGTTGTTGATGATGATTGAATATGAATGTAGGCCTTCTTCTTCTGTCAAGTATTTTGTATTTTTATTCACTATACAGAGGTGCTTGAAAAGTGATTTGTATTCTAAATATGTGAATGTTTTGTTATCTAATTATGTGAATGAAGCCAAGAATCAGTTTATATTGAAATCTCAAGTCTGCAATAGACATGACTACAGATCATCATCATCCGTCAGAATACATATGTTCCCGCTTCAGGTTTCCCCATCTTTACACTCTAGAACTTGCACCTTATCAGGTTGTAACTTCTGCTCCTGTCGAGAAAATACTAAACATATGGCGACATTATATGCATTGATTCACCGTAAGAAGCCATACATATTGCACGTTTTTGTCAGTTGACTCTAAAAAGAAGTTGTTAAATTCGCTTATCCCTTAATTGTAGCTTATCCTGTTCTTCATGTTCTGATGGCAAGTTAAAGTTTTATATTAAGGAGCTTAAAATAAACTAATGAGACATTGACATCAGTTTACTTATGCAGGCATTTACTTCTCCTTTTGGTTTTGTCAATGGAGAAACCTAGGTACGCTGTAGATCATGTTCTGCGGCCATGTAGAGAGAAAGGTGGCCCGAAAACTCGGCGTGAGTACTATTAGCTTCTTGTACATATTAGTAGCTTAGTGTTATTTTTAATGCAACAACACTGATATCAAGCTACTCAATGGTAACGAATCATAAAGTGAACTATTGTAAAACAGTGATCTAGAAAGATATAATGAAGCGTGTTGATGAGTAGTAGAGATATGATTTGATTTTGTAAGTCAAGAAAATATAATTGGGTAGAGAGAAAGAGAGAGAGAGAGAGATAAAGTGTGTCTTCTGCATAAAATTTATGGCAATGGTGGACCGGAGGGGTTAATGTAGTAGCATGAGAGAGAAGTAAATAAGGGTGCAAAAGTTTTTGGCTTCCCACCAGTCCTAACCAGACAATAAAAAAAAAAAAAAAGGGGTGTTCGTTTTAAACAACAAGCTCTGCTGTTACAATGTGACATTAAAACTGCGAATCTTTTCTCTTGAGAATCATCAATGGAGAGAGAGAGTGAAGGGTCACATTAGGGTTCATAACTTGCTTGAGGGGTTGTAAAAAGCAGAGGAAAGAGAGGGGCCTAGAAAGAAAAGATAAAAAAGCAGTAAGAGACTATTAAATGTTGCAGGCAGGCCAGCCAGTGTCCCCTCCCTTCTGCGAGATTCCCTCAAAATTTATTACAAAAGCATCTTCATCGATGTTCTTTTAATTCTTCCTCAAAATCTTTTTTTTTTTCTTTGCTTATCTTTTCTTTTTGAATTTTGTTATGAACCCTCCTTAAGATAGAAAGACAGAGGAGGAGACAAAGGAGTATAGGTTCTCATTGCATAGCCAATTTAGTTTTGAACGATGGATATATGAAGAGAGAGAGAGAGAGAGAGAGAGAAGAGAGTGAAGTAGGGAGTAAAGAGGGTGAGCCAGCTTTTTGTGCTTTGGTAGTAGATGAGGTTTTAATGCTCCATACCTTCCATTTCCTTCTCTCATACCCAAAATTAATTCCTCTCCCTTTATAACTTCCCCACAGACATTCTCACTTCTTCTCCTCACACTTCACATCACACACACACTTCTTTCTTAGTTTTTTTTTCATCTTAGAATATTATGGCTTCCTTTGATAATCAGCACTTAAGCATGAGAGAGTCCCTTTGATATTGGCCTGGTTCACTCAGATCTTCCTGACCATTACAAACGTACATTCTCTTGATTATCTGATTGAGCCGCGCCAATATCTCAGTGCTCTCTCGTACCTCCCTATTTTCGACTTTGTCATCTTGTTGTATAGATCGACCTATATGATTTTTGCTTATCTTTGTTGAAATGGATACGGTTGGTTTTTTTTTTTGTAATTACCTAGCCGATGTAGACTCTTTAAGGTAACTGATCTTTGCTTATAACTTTCAGATTCACAAAAATCAGACAAAACAGTGCGTCTTCACGGAAGCTTTTCCCTTTCTTCTTTTCCAAGGTACTTATCCAAATACTCTATATTCGATCTTTGTAGAATGTTTGCTGTCTACTACTTACTCATCATGATTTAGAGACAAAATGTGTCAGCAAAACTGATCTTGATTATTAGTACAAATGCAGGGTGTTAGAGAGTTAGCTAGTAAGTACATATACAACAAGTCACAAACCGGGGTATTAATTAGAAAGGACAATGATGTATAAATGTCACAATCACAAGATGTTTAGAAAAAGAAAAAAAAAACAGGGCAAAAAGCAGAGAAGAAATCAATGGGAGAGAAGCTGACGAGCACGAACCCTAACCTGCAAACGAGCAAGAGCATGCATACAATGTAAAGCTATTCGAGCTTGTCTCCTCACAAGCACTCCTCTGGTCACCGCTTGTAACTTGACCAGACTCTTCAATGCTCTAAACGCTCTTCTTGCCTGCGCGCAATGCTCTTATCTTTTACCAAATTTGTTTCGAAATTATAACAGAGATGAGATATTTATTAAAAAGAAAACGAGATTTGAGTTTGTTATATATATAATTACCAGGTGACCTCTGAAAAAAGCTTGGATTTTAACAGCGGCAATATCTTCTTGTCGAGTAGTTTCTGGAGCTGATGATGATGAACGAATGATAGTGATTCTACTGTGAGATCGCCTGAGAAGTTTCCTCCGTACGACGCCAAACAATCGTTTGGAATTGGCCATATGTTTATTTCGATATTGGCTGCTTCCTTCTTTGATTTGGTTTAAAACACAGTAAAGGTGAAACAACGTTCAAAGGAAACGTAAAATGTGAATTTAAAAAAAAAAAAAAAAAAAGTGAAGACGGTGGCTTTAAGGGAAGGACATGATGTGCTCTCCTCATATCCCCTCTCTAACTAACGAACGTGCTCGCATGCTCCTCCTCTCTTCCCACTTGATTTCGTTTTGTTTATTACTTCTCAAGAGTCAAAACAGAAGAGTCTTACATGAATTTATAGATAATATATGTCACAAATGAATCACAATATATTGAAGAAAATGTCTTTTGCCGATTGGTATATTATACTAGTAGTACTTACTCTATAACACCAATGACCATCCCACCTTACTACATTTATACCGACAATACACCATACTCTTCTGACAATGTTCTTTGATCATTATTTATCTACTTCAATTTAGACTTTGAGAATGTAATCACACATCAATAGCTCATTAATTATGCTAAGTTTGCGTCTTCTGATCCGCAGATAAGTGCAATTATGGTAACATCCAGCTCTTGTTGAATCTGATAAACCATAAGTGGACATATATCCCAAAATCTTCAAACATACCAAGTCCATTACACCGGTATTGGTTTAGGATTTACAAAGAATTTTAATGACTTTATGTTTTTAAAAATCTTGCTGATTTTTAAAATCATAGAAAATTAAAAAGTAAAAATGAAGGATTCTATAAGAGATTGTTTAGGAAGTTATTTTAAATCTTGCTGATTTGTTTTTCCTAATCTTGTAAAATCTTTCAAACTCTTTGTATTTGATGAAAGAGTTTTTATGACTTTTGTTATGAAGGAAATGATATAAAATCCTAAACCAATAACACAAAATTTGAATTTATTAACAATCCAAGATTCTTTTGTTTTACTTGAATAACATAAAACTTTGAATGACTTTATAAAAATCTTAATCCAATAACACTAGATTTATCAAGATTTTAGATAACTTTTTACAAATCCACAACTAATAACACCAATTTTTTAAAGAGTTTTAAAAAGTCTTGATTGGATAACAACATATTTTACATAACTTTTAAAGTCATTACTAGGTAACAACCCGCACTATGTGCGGGAATAATCGATTTAAAGAAAATTATTATAAGTAAAATTATTATTTTATAACCAATATTTGTTTGTGTCAAACATAATATGTAACTAAAGTTTTTTATTTATTTATTCAAAGCTGCGTTTTTCGTGTAAAAAATATGTTTCACCCGTAAAATCTTTAAATGTGAAAGAGAAAATATTGATAAAATGTTACTATTTATTGCAAATGTCTTTTGTGTGGTTTAAAAATCAAATTCATATATTTTATGTTTTATTTTGTAATCATAACAATTTTGCATGTTTCTTATGTAACATTAACAACATATACTAAATTACGTGGTAGTTTAATTAATTAATTTTATTATATGTTAGTAACAATCGGATTCTAAACTAAATTTTCTGAAGATAATCTAATTTATTGATTTAATATTTGTGATTAGGCTATTTAAATATTTTGAGTTAGTCGGTTTGTTAATATTTTCTAAAAATAACGGATTACAATATTACCGAAAAAAATCATTATGAAAAATTAATGAAATTTCAAAATCAATGTATTCGTGTAGGAATATATTTCACCCGTGAATTATGTGAACATGGTAAAACAAAATATTTATAAAATGTTACAATTTATGGAAATATATATTTTTGTGTGTTTTAAAAATCAAATTTTTATATTTATGGTTAATCGAGTAACTATAACAATTTTTCATAATCTAATAATCACTCATTTTAAATATATTATGATTTTCTTGGGTACTAAGTTTATTTATAATGATAAGGGTTATTGTCTCATTCTTTTTTAATAGCACATAGATTAATGTACAATTATAACGTATATTCCTATCTGGTTATCAATATTTCCATTTTTAATGTATATATAATCACACTAAATGTTGAGATTAATTAGTTTACATACTTAGATATTTATAAATAATCACACATCATGATATCCCCTAATTTGTTGTCATTTTTATATTTATTTATGAATATATATAAATCTATATTTATTGGGAATTAAATTTCTTTTAATGAGTTGGAGATAATTCAGGGATAATATATTTCTTTTTATAATCAATTATAATAACTATTGAAAGCTTGTTATTTAAATTATTATGGTAATAATACTAACATAAAAAATAACATTTTTTATATGATTTTGTTAATAAGTTATATGTTTTTTTTAATTAACTTTATCTGTTTTTATAGACTTTTTAGAATATTTTACTTTTGATTTTAAGAAATCAATATTTTATATTGATTTTAGGAAATCAATATTTTATATTTATTTCTTAAAAATAATATAACTTTGACTTGTATATTTGTAAGTAAATTTTAGTGAAATTTTAACTTAAAATAGTATGTAACTATTTAATTAGTTTTAATATGTGATATTTAAATTTGTGTGATAATTGATGACATATCTAATTATTATTCAGTTAATTGTTTTTTTAATAAATATAGTGGCATGTTAATGTAATTAAGTAAAAAATTTAAGGGTTTTTTGCTAAATGTGTCTCGAGCTCTCTGGCGACGACACATCAGCTTTTTCAAAAAAATGTTTCTTATTTAATATATAGTGGATGATTCTTTCTAAATCATAAACTAATACCCCACTAGTAATGGTGAGTTGTGAAATCTTGGTTAAGTTTAGAAGGAAACAAAACAAAGTAGTCTTATAAAAGAAACGCTATTAGACCCGAGGTAACTATTGGGCCTAATTTTACAAAAGGCCCAACGAAAGACTGTCACTTCCTTCCTTCCCTACTTTTGTCATCTCATTGCCACTAAGTAAACAGTAATTAAATTAGTCATTAGGCAAATAAATAATACTATATGTAATTAATTATCTCTCTCTCTTTTATCTTCTTCTCTCTCTATGTATAGCTTCTTCATAAACTATCTTCTTTAAAGATTGCATTTTTTTTTTGGTTGAAGATCTTCTTTTTGGCTTCTTCTTGCGAGATTTCTAATTTCACTGTCTCTTCTCTCCAATTCTCTTAGAAAATGTTTGCTTGAGAAGGAGAGACAAAAGGAGAGTCAAAAACATGGGCGTTTGTTGCCCATTCGTTCAACCGTGGGATCGAGCTCGGAACCAATTCTTCATCAACCTTCCTTGTCTCTCCGATCCTGGTTTACCCCAATTCCCTCTCTTTTTCTTTATAACGATCCGTGTTTCTGATTTCAGTAAACTAATTTTGTTTGTTTTGCTTCTTTCATCTAACCACACACCAGTTCGAAGATCTTCTCTGCTTCTGAAATTGGCACTAGTGTTGCTCCACCTCGTTTTTATCGCCTTTCTCTTCTTTTTCGATGCAGATTTTCTCGAGAAAACTAAGCGAGATCCATGGTTTATCATCTCCTTCCTTCCTTTCTTCTTCTTCAATCACTTGCAACCATTCTTCTTCTATTTAGAGAGCTTAATTGTTTATTATCTTCTTTACTCTTAAACAGGTACATGGCTTCTTATTTCTTGCTGTTCTCTGCTACGCTTCTGCAGTATTTTGTAACTTCTGGCTCTTCACCTGGGTATATATATATATCTAACTTCTGCCTTTCATTTTTGATTCTGCAACTGAAAAGTTTTTGACTTTTTGTTTTGTTTGTCTTTGTTAGGTATGTTGTTGATGCAATGAGGGATGTTTGTGAGACTAGTGCAATGTACAGAAGCCCACCTACCACCTCAATGTAAGACTTGTTATTTTGTTCTTGTCCTCACATGCTCTTTTTTTTTTTTTCATTTGATGGAACAAGTGTGATAGACACTGGGATTGGCTGTATATAAAAGGAGAGTGTTGATTAAGTAAGTAGTGGGACTGGGAGCCTTTTGGCTATAGGAACTTTTGGTGATTTCTACAACGAATCTCCAAAGATAGTTAGGGGTTCTTGATTGTGATTCTGATTCTCAAAGATAAAAAATGCAGTTTCGTTACTTGATTTGATTCTTATCAAAAAGTGATGGAAGTGAATTCTACTTAACTGTGTCTCACTGTTGTGTTTATGCTTTTATTATTATTTAAGCGAAGACAACATGCTTCCAGAAAAAGTGAGAGCTTAGTAGTTACTGTGGAAGGAGGATCAGCCTCAAATGTCAGAAGGCCTCCAACGCCTTGGGGGAAGTTAGTTGTGGACTTGTACCCTCCAGGAACCTCCATAAGGTACATATATAAACTTAAACAAGGATTCGTACTGTGTGATTCCTGAGGAATCAGCTTATAACTAATTAACAATTAGTCCGAAAGGAGTAACCTGAATTGGTTCGTTTGTAACTTGCAGAAATTTAACTTGCGGCTATTGTCATGTGGAGCAGGTAACATTTGAATCTTGTATGATTCAATTGGCCACTGTAGTTGTTTCTTCTCTACCTGTATGTTCAATTTTCCCTTCCCTGAATCTTTCTCTCCAAAAACACGTAATGTTTTGCAGCCTCCAAGAACCAAACATTGCCATGATTGTGATCGATGTGTTCTTCAGTTTGATCATCACTGTGTTTGGTTAGGAACATGTATAGGCCAGAAAAACCATTGTAAATTCTGGTAAGCCTGCAAAATCTGAACCAGTACTATTACATTGTCCAATAACTCTTACAGTTATGCATCAGAATTTTGGTTTTTAGACACTATAATTATAAACGCGTTTCTGTGATACCAGGTGGTACATCTGTGAAGAGACAACTCTATGCATCTGGACGCTCATCATGTACGTTGACTACCTGAGTAATGTAGCAAAACCTTGGTATGATACTTCCTCATCTCCCTTCCGTGTTTTGTCCAATTTCTTCTCAGGCCCTTTGGCCGCTCCGACTCATTAAATCATGAATTTTGAATGGAAATGTGAACAGGTGGAAGAATGCTATTATCATACTGCTGCTTGTCATATTGTCGATCTCCTTGATTTTTGTGATGCTTTTATTGATTTTTCACAGGTGGGTTTACACATTTTGTGTTGTATTATTTCAGAATCTCATATCTTTCAGTTTTTTATTGTCCAACTGCTTCTGTTTCTAATTCAGAACTGATTTCTTGCAGCTACCTAATTCTGACAAATCAAAGCACCTATGAACTTGTGAGACGAAGACGTATTCCATACATGAGGTAATCAATTTTTTTAACAAACATAGAACGAGAAAAGTTGGCTCTTCTAGTTACTTTAGGGATCGGTTTGTTTGTGTGATACTAAAGCAAAGCTGTTGGGGTTTGCAGGAATATCCCGGAACGAGTGCATCCATTTAGCAAAGGAATTCGGAGGAACGTATACAACATCTGTTGCGGAAACCATAATCTAGACTCACTTCCTACTGCGTTTGAACTCGAGGATAGATCAAGACCTTATACTTGCATCGATATGTTGAAATGTCGCTGCTGCTAAGTTTTTTTTGTAATAGTTTTATACAGTACAATTACCTCCATTGTTTCAGTGTCCAAAATCTATGTAAGGTAACATGTTTCCTCTAAAATTTGGATGATGTTGTATACATACATGGAATCCTATTAATGAGTTAATTACAAATGCAAAGAGAGTATGTTCAATAGTGAAACTCTAGCTTGGATCATACGCCTGTACAATCTTTCAAGCGACTCCTCCAGATCTTCAACCGCAACATCTACGTTATCCAAGTTGGTCATCATAGACTTGATCCGATCCTTCTTTATCTCTTCTGCCAAGCTGAATCTTCGCAGTTCTTCGTCCATCATCTGGAACTCGTTTCTGTGTCCAGTCCTAACTTGACCACTTGTACTAGCAACGTTCTTGATCACCAGTTTGGTGACCAAGGCCCATTTGGAAGGCCGGGGATTTGGCACAGCTGTAGATAGGGACAACAAGACTGTCCTAAAGGAACGGCATGTTTGGGAGCAAACTTGTTGGAGCAGTGTGATCAAGGGATGAGCGGATTCCGTGGAGGAAAGGCCGGTTTGTTTGAGCAACAAGAGTAGCTTAGTAATGTCCTTATGAACTGATTTCCTAGAGCGGATAAAGGCTTTGACGTGGCAGCGTATGGTAGAATCTCCACTGTGTCTCTTCCGCCTGAAAGCAGAACGGAGGTCGCGGAGGCCATCCTTGATACGGCAAGTGATGTCTCTTAGCTTGGAACACAAATCAAGGTGTAAAAGGGAGAGATCAAGAAGGTTGGTGAAGAAAGAGTGATGAGGGAGTAATAGTGAAGAAGGTGAGTCGTTGAAGAGATGGGAGACAGACTCGTAGAGGTGTGAGAGAAGTGAGAGACTATGGTTATTATCAGCAGGAAGCTTATTGAGAAGTTGCAGAATCTGGTTAAGACCATGTGGGTGTAGCCGAGCTGGTAAGCTACAAGACCGGACGTGGTAAGAAGTAGCCATTGATGATGATGATTTTTTTTTTTTTTTTTGAGATGGAGAGAGAGCTTTAGCTAGATAGAAGTTGAATATATATATAGAGGAAGAGATGTAGAAAGGTCAAATGAAATAGGATTAAGGGTTGTTAAAGTAAAAGCCACGTGAAGGGGATAATGTTCTTTTGTTCCATCAAAGCCCACTTCGTGTTCTTTTTTATGCCTTACTCTCACTTAATTTATGATCTTGACAGAGATGTCATTAGAGTTCGCTCAATATGTACCTAATGTGCTAATTTCATGTCTTTGTATACTTAAAACTAATTGTTTTATCCTTTGTTGAAGGAACAAATAATGTGATGTGCACCCACTTAGATCTTTGATTAGGCGAGAAGAATCAAAACTAAGATATTTTGTCATGCACCTCCTCAACTTTGGGCATTTGGTAAACACCGTCATGCATGGATTTGGTGATTTTGTTTTAATTACTTAATTAGTGATCAAATCTTCTCTCTTATTTGTGTGATCAAAGGAAGATATAACACATCATCTAAAACACCGTACCAAATAATTTTACATTGAAAATGATTGATGAAAAGATGGTGGTTGGATAATACTAAATATGGGACCGTGTGCACGAGTGTCTTGTTGAAAACTTCCACAGGAAACGATATCAATATATACACAAATTAATAATCAAGCACCGCTTTCCTTTTCTTAACTAATCTGAATTCATGAACTTGACTTGTCTCTATCAAAGTACAGCCTGCAACTATACATCTCTCATCTCTAATTAGATTTACATATTCCAAATATCTCTACTCTTGTAAAATATCTAGCTACTACTCCTAACTATTAGGCTTTACATAATAATATCTCCCGTGTCTTGGATATGTAACTTTTCTCTTTTCTTGGATATGCAACTTTATTTGGTGTACAAGAAGATATTTCATTTGAGATATTTTGTTCGATCCCATGCAATCAAGTTGTTGGTTTCTACTCTACGTGTATAACGAATTAAACTCCATGCACACTACAATAGCCAACTAACTTTTTTCCTTGTTTACATATTCAACCACTATAATAACCAATCCAACAAAAGAAAGATGTAGAATAAGTTGACGCTAAGGTAGCATCGAGCGACGTTTTAAAAACCGACAACACTAAGTTTAGGTATTGCGAGTTAACGACGATAGACAATAAAATAGTTGGGCCATGTGAAGTCACGTTACTCTTGGATGGACCCTTCATTTACATAAAAATAGCAAACTATTACCATTACACTTGTTTCTCATTATTGTTTTGTTTGGGTTTTTGTCATTTTGTGTAATTATTGTGCCACCCAATTTGCCATAATTAGTGAGCCAATGCTCCCATCACCTCACCTCTCTATTGCCTTCTCTCTATCTACTGTCTCTTCCTTTCTTCTTCTCCTACTTCATTAAAATATCAACAATATGATATCATGATATTATGATAGAAAATTAAAGAGGTATGAAGAAGCCAAATGCTTTTGTTTCATGCTCCCATGTTTTTTTTGTTTGTTTATTATTATGCTCCATGTTTTCTATTATGTATTTGAGTGATTTTAACATTCATAAAACACACGAACTGACTGAAAAAACTTTTTTTCTCTCTCATGCGATTTTCTCTCTCTCAAAAGGGAAAAATTGACGTCTTTTTCTTCTCACCTCCGGCGTCTCTCACGGCGTCGGACTCCTCTTCCCTCTCCTCTTTTAGGCCCTCCCCTCCACATGGGGAAGACAAAATCTAAAAAACCAAAAAAAAAAACTTCGGGACTCGATTCTCGGCTGGGATCTTCCTCCCCGAAATCATCCCCCTCCTCAATTGAAAAGAACCGGAAGCCATTAGGAGATCCTGAATCCCCTATCGAAAAAGTAAACGCCTCAGCCCCGGTCTGTACCGATGGCTCAGCCGTAATCACCCCACGGTCAACAGATCTGGGTAAAAAATGTCTTTCCTCGACCTCCGGGTCGCCAGTAAACTCTGTTTTGATCAAAAATGCCTCAGCTATCGCCCCGGTGACAAGCTCAGCCATTCAAGCGCAGCAGGACCTTCCCGTTGATCTGGCCCTTCCTGCCTCAGACACCACTCTGCTGGATAGCTCCGCCAGAGTAAATCCTCCTATATCAAGCCTACCAGGCCATGTTCACCTAACCGAAGAAGCAAATGCTATTCCACTGGCTTCGGGGGCCACTTCTGCTCCAAAATCGTTGGCTGGAAGCGACGAATGGGCTAACTTATTCAAAAGCCCTTCAAAAAAACTCTCTAAAAAAGGTGAAGCTTTCATCCTCCCATCAGGGGAAGCTTGCGTGAAAATACCAAACTCAATCATTGAGCGAAACATGAAGTCCTGGGAGTCTTTCATCATAGGCCAGTTTTATGCGGATCCACCCCCACAATCTCTAATTCAGACCATTATAAACGGTATCTGGAGTCCGAAGTATAAGGATATCGTGGTCTCAAAGCTAGAAGGGAATGCTTTCCTGTTTCGCATTCCTAATGCTCAAACTAGGCGACGTGTCATCAATCAGCGATTATGGCAAGTTGAAGGTCAAACCATGTTTGTTGCAGATTGGCAACCTGGTACGATCCCATCCAAACCGGAGTTAACCTCAGCCCCTATATGTCTAGAGCTGCGTGACATTCCCCTGCAGTTCTTTCATGAAGATGGCCTCGAACGTATTGCCGGTTTGGTCGGTGACCCTCAGTTCCTCCATCCATCTACAGCAAACAAATCAAACTTGGAAGTCGCAAAGGTATTCACCTTAATTGATCCCAGAAAGCCTCTTCCTGAAGCGGTAAATGTACAGTTTGACAGTGGGGATATTGCTAGAGTCACAGTATTGGGTCCTTGGATGCCCCCCATATGCCCGCACTGTAAGGAGGTTGGTCATACTCTCAAACGTTGCATGTCTGCTCCGGTCTTGTGCTCGAATTGCAAATCCACGAGTCATTCTCTCGCCACCTGCCCTCGAATAAAAGGAAATGGAGCTCGAAAATCGTTAAAGATCAAGAGTTCTGGGTCTGTCCATCAAGGAGAGGTAAATGTGCCTAGGGAAGACTCCATTAATGACCCCCTCGCCAGAAAGCCTCCACCTGAAGCCAACCTCATCTCAAATATTGCAGTTTCCGTGCCGATCCTACCAGCTGCAACAGTTTTTGAAAAAGGTGAGAGTTGTAAATCAATTCCTCTCAAGCAATCAAATTTTGTCGCACCAAAGGAAAAAGGAAGGTTGTCTGAAGCGGAACCTGACTCCTCTGATACTCTCTCCAGTGGGGAAGGGGAAGATATAGATGATGGCTATCCATCCCTCGATGAGCATGATTATAGTCAGGTAGTTTCAAAGCGAGATCGGAGGAACTATAGGGGTACTGGCCCGAAAACCCACTAAATCTCTTTCTTAATGTGTTGTCACATTTTTTGTTGGAATGTCCGAGGATTCAATAAAAAATCCCATAGGACCGGATTTAAAAGGTGGTATAGTATAAACCAGCCTCTTTTTGGTAGTATTGTAGAGACTCATGTAAAGCGGTTGAAGATTAGAAAGTTTGTAAATGAGCTCCTTCCAGGCTGGTCTTTTGCAGAAAACTATTCTTATTCGGAGCTTGGAAAAATTTGGGTGCTATGGCACCCTAGTGTAAATGTGGTTGTTCTTTTCTCGTCTCTCCAGATGATAACCTGTGAGGTAAAGTTTCCAGATTCTGCAGTTAAGTTCATCGTCTCTTTTGTTTATGCGGCAAATGATCAACCGATCAGAAATATTTTGTGGAACGACATTGTGGAGCTCTCCTCACATCCAGTTGTTCAGGGGAAAGCTTGGACTGTTCTTGGGGACTTTAACCAAATCCTCACGCCTTCAGAACACTCAGTAGGCATCGATCAGAACATGGATTCTCAAATGAGGAATCTCCATAACACTCTCCTGAAAGCCTCTTTATCTGACTTGAACTACAGAGGCTGTTCTTTTACGTGGTGGAACAAACGGAAGTCAGATCCAGTGGCAAAAAAGATTGACCGGATTCTGGTAAATGATGAATGGTTGGATCTTTTCCCTTTGTCCACAGGTTTTTTTGGATCCCCGGAATTCTCAGATCATTGTCCGGGTGTCATTTCGCTTAACTCGGCTCAACCAAAGTGTAAGAAGCCGTTCAAGTTCTACAACTTTCTCCTAAAAAGTCAAGGATTTCTGGAGTTGATATGCCACAGTTGGTTCTCTATCAATGTTGTGGGATCTGACATGTTTAGAGTCTCGGCAAAGCTCAAGACTTTAAAAAAACCATAAGGAATTTCAGCAAGCAGAATTTCTCAGATTTGGAAAAGAGAGTGCAAGAAGCCTCACAAGCTTTGGCTGAGGCTCAATTGAAAATGTTAGCAAGCCATTCAGAAGCAAATGCAGAAAAGGAGATTGAGGCCACCTGGAAATGGGAAATCCTATCTCAGGCAGAAGAGAGTTTTTTCTACCAAAGATCTAATATAAACTGGCTGAGGGAAGGGGACATGAATACCACTTTTTTTCATCGTATGACCTCCCTAAGGCAAGCGGTAAACCATATTCATCAACTAGTGGATCGCTCAGGAGCTACTATTGATACTCAGGAAAATATCTATGGCCATTGTGTTCAATATTTCAAGGATCTCCTCGGGGTGACTCCTCCCAGTCATTGTTTATCCAGGAGGATATTACATCTCTCCTGAATTTTCAATGCTCGGAGACTCAGAAAGCTCTTTTGGAACAAAATTTCTCTACTGAGGAGATCAAAGCTGCTTTTTTCTCGCTTCCAAAGAACAAGACCAGTGGCCCTGATGGGTACTATGCAGAATTTTTCACTAGTTGTTGGAGTGTAGTGGGACCGGAGGTTACTTCTGCTGTATCAGAGTTCTTTTCCTCAGGCACGCTTCTCAAACAATGGAATGCGACGAACCTGGTCCTGATCCCAAAAATCCAGAATGCAGCAACTGTCTCAGACTTCCGACCAATATCTTGCATGAACACGCTCTACAAGGTAATTGCAAATCTTCTAGCTTCGAGACTTCAGACTCTGTTGCCCTCAGTAATCTCCCCTGCTCAATCAGCGTTCCTGACGGGTAGACAATTGGCAGAAAACGTTTTGCTTGCTTCTGAGATAGTTCAGGGTTACAGCAGAAAGGACATATCACCTAGAGCTATGTTAAAAGTGCACCTCCGAAAAGCTTTTGACTCGGTTCGATGGGATTTTGTCCTGTCCACTCTAGTAGCCATTGGTGTCCCTGCGAAATTCATTGCTTGGATAAGAGAATGCATCTGCTCACCAACTTTTTCAGTGTCTGTAAATGGACAGACGGATGGCTACTTTAAAAGTTCCAGAGGCTTAAGGCAGGGGGATCCTTTGTCCCCCTACCTATTTTTCTTAGCCATGGAGGTATTCTCAAAGCTGCTGGCATCAAGATATTCATCAGGATATATATCCTATCATGCTCGAACTGCTGACCTTAAGATCTCACACCTGATGTTTGCCGACGATGTGATGATATTCTTCAATGGCTCTGCTTCTTCTCTTCACGGTATTTATGAGAAGCTTGAGGATTTTGCAAGCTGGTCAGGCCTTAACATGAACAGAGAGAAGACGGTTCTTTTCACAGCAGGTCTCTCCCCACAAGACACTGCAGAAGTAACTGAGTATGGCTTCCCACTTGGCAGTCTTCCTGTTCGGTATCTTGGGCTTCCCCTAATGTCCAGAAAGCTCAAGATTAACAAGTACTCTCCTCTGCTAGAGAAGATCAGAAGTAAGTTTACAGGCTGGGCAGCTAGATCGCTATCCTTTGCTGGTCGTGTGCAATTACTAGCTTCAGTGATAAATGGAACCGTAACTTTCTGGATCAGTACCTTCAAACTTCCTAAAGGCTGCATCAAGAAGATTGAATCAATGTGCTCAAAGTTCCTGTGGACAGGAACCATATCGGCAAACAATAAAGCCAAAGTTGCTTGGGCCACAGTTTGCTTGCCTAAAAAAGAAGGAGGCTTAGGCCTAAGAAGATTCACTGTATGGAACACCACCCTTTGCCTACGGCTAATCTGGTTGCTCTTCTCTAGCAGTGGATCACTCTGGGTGGCCTGGCATGTTCATCACCAGAGGTTAGATCAGTGTAGCTTTTGGGACCTTCTTGGAAAAAGCACTGATTCTTGGTTATGGAAAGGTTTACTCAAACTAAGGGGTCTTGCCAGGAAGTTTATCGGCTCCACAGTCGGAAATGGGTCTAAGGTCTGGTTCTGGCATGATAATTGGACTCCTTTGGGGCCACTCATCCAATACTTAGGCGACGATGGACCTCGACTTCTGCGAGTTCCCAGAAATGCAAAAGTAAAGGACGCTTGCACTAGGGAGGGATGGAAGGTGGCAAATCCTAGGTCTGACCGGGCACTGTCTTTATCAATCTTCTTGTCTTCAATCGAGCTTCCTTCCTCCTCTCTAGAGGAGGATTCTTTTGAATGGGTTATCGAGGGTAAACCTATTGGAACCTACTCTTCTAGTAAAACTTGGGAGGTTCTAAGACCGAGAGATGAAGAAAAGAGTTGGGCTGACCTGGTCTGGTTCAAAGGCTCAACACCGAGAACAGCATTCAACTTTTGGATAGCGACTATGGACAGACTCCCAACGTTAACTCGCCTTGCCTCTTGGGGAATACAAGTCTCAGTAAACTGTTGTTTATGCTCTTCAGCAGAAGAGACACGAGACCACCTTTTCCTCCATTGTGCTTTTACTAAAACTATTTGGGACTTGGCTTTGCACAGGCTTCGACATCCTAGTGTTCACTTCGGAAATTGGTATTCTATGCTCTCTTGGGCCAAGGCAGGTAACCAAACTTCTCCTCGCACTCTCCGTCTATTGATTGTGCAAGAGATTGTTTACAGTACTTGGCGACAGAGGAACAATGTTATCCATAATCAGGTTGTCATCCCACATTCAACCATCTTCAAGCAAATCACTAGGCGAATTATTAACTCCATTACAGCAAGGAGTAGCAGGAAAAATTTCCAAATTTTGATGCCCTTATGGATTTAAGGGATCTAAGTCTATAACAAGGTCATCTCTTGTCCCAAGAAAACATTTTAAAAGTGTTGCTCTGTTATATGATATTAACTTTTTGTAACCCAAATCTTTCATTATATGATATTAACTTTTTAGCAAAAAAAAAATGTATTTGAGTGATACAAAATAAAAACCAAACTTTTGATATATATATATAACCATTCTTTTCTTAGTAAGAAAGGTGAGTAAAGGCAATGCATTCCAACTATAATATAATTGTGTACCTCCATTTTATACTAAATGCCGTTTAAGAAACTTTTGTTAATTAACAAAAACAATCATTTTGTACTTTTAATACTGATTTTCAATTTATTCCTACTAATTCAAGATCTTGATTAGGGAAAATATATTTAATATACTAATATATGATAAATACATACTATTAATCTTATAATGGCATCTATAATGAGACATAAAATATAATTTTGCATTGAAATGTGTTGGAAAATCGGTATATTCATACCCCAAGTAAGGGGGCATGTTGAATTCATACCCTAACTATGACACTGAGTAAATCTATATATTAACTTAGATAAAATTCAAATTTGTTGTATCAACTCGAGAAATTGTGTAAAAACATACATAAGCCGTGATGGTGTTAAGCAACCGTTAGCGGTTGCTTATGTGGAAGCCACGTAATAAATAATGTCATTTTGGATAGACGAAAGAAAGTAATTCTTTACATCAAAACGACGTTGTTTCTATCTTCTTCCTCCTCTTTTCTTATTTTCCACAAAAGAGATGTGGATTTTTTTCTCATCTTCATTGGTATCATCGAGACATTTGATTAAGACCAGGTTTGTCTCTGTCTACAAAAAAGCATTTTGTTTTCTTTGGGTCTTTCGTCTTCTTGTAATTTACTAGGCTCTGTTTTTGAATCAGTCATTTGTTAGCTCTTCTTAATCGTGTTTTTGTTTCTTCCCAATTAGATCTCTATGTAATTAAAACTCCGTTAATTGCTAGTAGACACTCAAAGAGTTTACTTCTACTTTGTCTTGTCTTTTTAGGGTTTTCCCTGATTCAATATCAAAATTTTAGATCTTTAATCACCAATTAGTATGCTAATTATAGAATTAACATTTCGATTTCTTTTTTCTAATTTCTTCAGAAAATGGCTACGGGTACGTCTCACCAATCAATCGTTTCATTTGCTGCACACCGGTCACCTTCTTCTTCTTCGTCCTCAATCTCTCAGTGTTTATTACGAGAGTCTCTGTTGAATCTGCCAATCTCTAAAGGACTCAAGATCCATTCTTCAGTGAGTTGTAATAATAATAATAACATCTCGAAAAAGAAAAACCTTTGCAAGATTGAAGCTATGGCTTCTTCTACGACTGGGACATCTGTTTCTTCTTATAACAACAACACTCTATTGTCTCCTTCCAAGAACGTACCTGACATTTCCAAGGAAAAAATCAAGTAATCTTTTTTTTTTTTCGCTCTGCTTTTTGTGGATTCCTCAGAGTGAATAAGAAAACAATTTATCAGAACAAAGTTTTTTTTGCTTTGATGTGTTTTAGATGAAGCAGCTTTGATATTGATTAGGCATGGAGAATCTTTATGGAATGAGAAGATCTTTTTACGGGTTGTGTTGATGTGCCATTGAGAGAGAAAGGTGTTGAAAATAAGAAAAGAGGAAGAAGAAGATAGAAACGACGTCGTTTTGACGTAAAGAATTACTCTCTTTCGTCTATCCAAAACGACATCGTTTATTACGTGGCTTCCACGTAAGCAGCCGCTAACGGTTGCTTAACACCGTCACGGTTTGTGTATGTTTTTACACAATTTCTCGACTTGATGCAGCGAATTTGAATTTTATCTAAGTTAATGTATGGATTTACTCAGTGTCATAGTTGGGGTATGAATTCAACATATCCTCTTAGCTGAGGTATGAATATACCGATTTTCCGAAATGTGTTAGTTGTTTATATCTATTACTAGTGTTTATATTGTTTAATTATAAAGTATACATGCATCTTATTAGTGAAAAAAATATTGCCAACCAGGTAGCACAAAAAATAATTTATACGTATATGGTTTTGTAATAAAAAACCTTTCAAAAAATTTTAGATTTATTATTGTCTTCCTTATTACAATAAGAAGAGTACAATATAAAATTGGAATGGGGTCGGCCTCGTAGCAGCCTTGAACAGTTGCCTGTATCGCTGTGTGGGGACAAGAAGAATCAAAGATCCACTCCTCTCTCTCTTTCTTAATTCATTAACAAATTAAGAGGTTAACTAAATCACTAACCCATCCGAAATTAGAGATCTTGATCATGCTTATGACGACTTTATCATCATCATTGGTAGTATCAAAACTTAATTATTAAAAAAATAATGTGCACGAGGGGAGGATACTTCTGCACCAATGCCAGACAGACGCGTAAGAGTACGGACACAAATCTAACAAAGTTCTTATCGTACTTTCCCTAACTTTGCTCTGTTGAGATATATTTCTTGGCCATTAAGAAGTGTTTTTGATATGATTCATGTAACTATAATTTGCTGATTTACAATTATAATGGATCCATTAGTTTCTTCACTATAAGAATCTGTATATATTACTATTTGTGTGTATTGTATACAATTAGAGACTAACTAATTACTAAACTAGGAGTGTGTTGTAAGAATGTTAAGCAAATAAACTCTATATTGGACAAGTGACTTGAAAAGGGAATCAAGTGCAGCTTCAAGTCCTTCTGTTCTCTCCTCTAATTTCTCTAACATCTTCTTCATTTCCTTGGAGTTATCCCCATCCGAACGTAGAATCACATCCACGTTATGCAACTCGCTCATCTCTGACGATGATGATCGATTGTGACCACCACCGATCAGCTTGGAGACGAATTTGAGAGAACATGTCTTTGTCTTCGTGGCGGATGTAGTAGACAGAAACATGAAAAGAGAGCGGAAGATAGAGACAGCGAGCTCGGTGGTCTCAGAGCCTTCCAACTTCTTGAGGCCAAGAAGAAGCTTGCTAGTTTCTTTCTTGGTCTTCTTCCTGAAGGCAAAGTACTCTTTGATCTGGACTTCCATGGATTTGTCTTTTCTCCTGAGTGCAGATTGAAGGCTAAGGAGATGCTCTCGGAGGGTTAGGATTAGGTTTCTCACTGCATCGCAACAGTCTAGTAACGTGGCTGACACGTCAAGAGAACGTTCAGCTTGAGATGTGGGAAGAGAGTGATTGAGTTGGTTAAGGGAATGGTAAAGCTCAGAGAGGTTAAACAATGAGACTTGAAGAGATTGAGAATCAGATGAGTTTTGGAAGAGATGAATTTGAGTGAGAGCAGCTTGAAACTTAGCAGAAGGATGGTGAATTCTTGATGGAAGACTTATAGATCTAATAGGCATTTGGAGTTTGGTTTCAGGAAATGCCATGTTTCTTGCTTCTTCTGCTGAAGAAAACGAAAGATGAGAAGTTCTGTATATATATGAATGTGAGTGAAGGCATGTGCGTTAAACATGGGATATTATATTTGTTAAATATATAAACAGTGACTGTTTAGTCAAGCCACGATGCACATGGAGGGTGGTGAAGGAAGCTTTCAATGCTCTGTTTTATGCTCTGGTTTGAACGTGAAACAAATTCTAGAGGACCATAGATAGAGCCATAACTAGATGTTGCCTTTGTGATTCCCATTTGGATAGCCGGAGAGAGTGGGCTTTGTCAGATGGAAGAGACATGGAAACATTTGTCGCAGAGACCATTTTCAGATTTCAACTCGCTCTTGTTTCATCCAATTGTCAAGTTTTGTCTCTTATTATCTATTCACCATTGGTTCCCGAGACGGTTATTAAGTGGAAAAAGATGTCACAGCACTATAAAAGATACTATTACTACAAAAAATATTGTCTTAGGTCATCCCCAACGGGGGGATTTATTTTAGAGGCTCTTAGATTGTTTATTAATATATTTTGTAGTTTGAGTAGATTAAGAACTTTTTGATTGTTAATTAAAAGTTAACTCCCCCATAGTGGGTTCTTAGAATGAGTCTCTTAATTTTTTTTTTTTTTTGAAAATTAAAAATTAAAACAGAATATGAAATTATTGCATTTGAGATATTTGTTTATAAAATTATTGCATTTCATAAATTTTAAACATAGGAAACATTAAAACATAATAAAAGAGAAGTACAATTCATAAAAAGAGGAAATGTTTAATGGTATTCTCCAAAATTTGTCCAAATATGCTCAACCAAATTTTGCCCAAATATGCTCAACCAAGCATGAGAACATTGTGGTTTCAGCAATTCGGAGGTATTCGTCAAACGCATCAGCTGCCTTACCATATGCCATCATACGAATTGCTGCTGTACACTTTTGTATTGTTGAAAGCCCCAACCTTCCTGTAGCATCTCTTCGTTGTTGAAAAAATGGAATTTCAGTTCCTAGTCTCCCAACGATACGCATGAACAAGGGCTTGTTCATTCTAAATCGGCGTCGGAACATTCTAGGAGGGTATGTTGCATCTTCACTGAAATAATCGTTCCACAAGTGAGCATGGCCGACTTCACGATTTCTTTCGATGTGAGTTCGCTTCTTCTTTGGTTTGGGTGGTTGTTGATGTTGAACAGGTGGAGTGAGTAGAGATTGCCAAACTTGATTGGAAATTTGGTCACAAACTTGATTTAAGGTTTCATCAATGGTGTCATCAAAATTATTGTGTGAACTTGATGCCATTTTAGGAAAAATGTGAAAGAAAAGATAGAGAGTGCTTGATAAGATAGAGAGTGTTTGATAAAATAGAGAGTGTTTGATAAGTTTGTGAATTGGTGAGCGTTTGATAAGTCCATCTCTTCCTTTTATAGACTTGCATGGTAAAAAATATGTGGTGTTCAATCGGAACAAAGTTTGTGGTATGGTGAGATAAAAACAAAACATGTACTTGTGTGTAACTTGTGGTGTGTGTCACAAAAAAACAAAAGTAATGTACTTCTGAAAATAAACTTGTGGCGTAACATGTACTTGAGTGTAACTTGTGGTGTGTGTCACAAAAAAAACTTGTGGTGTGTGTCACAAAAAAACAAAACATGTACTTGTTACAAAAACTTAAATTACATAAAGGGAGACTGCTGTGTGTTGAGGCACCATCGTTGTCCTTTATCCTGAAACCGTAAACACTAGAGTACATAAGTAAAACCGATTACATAAGAGAACAAACTTAGTTAAAGCCGATTACACATTTCATAGAACAAACCGAATACACATTTCATAGAACAAACCAATTACACATTTCACAGTGAACAAACTAAAACCGAGTACATAAATAAAACCTAAGTGAGGAACATAATACAAGACTTCACCATTACATAAGACCGATTATAAGGAAGTGATTCAGACAACTATTTAAGCACCAAACTGATTCAAACTGAAGACAACATGTCATCAATAAGCTTGTCCTTTAAAGCTTTTTCTGATTCAGTAAGTGAATCTTTTTTTGCAATGAGATTTTCAAGCAGCACATGCTTACTATGCTTCTCTTTCATTACAAACTCCATCTCTTTCAAAACAAAATCCTTTTGCTTCATCTCATACATCCTTGCAACCTCTTGCATCTGAAACTCCAACCAAGCTTTCGGATCAGCCTCAACATCCGCTTGTGTGTTGCTGTTCTTCTTGGCCTTTCTCTTTGCAGCCTTAATACCAGCAGGACGAGTCATCATCGGGTCAGCCTCAACATCCACCGGTTGGGAACTTGAAGGATCTGCAGAACCACCAACCCGTGTCCTTTTCACCCCAGTCCCTTTAGAAGATGTGGACAAGCACCACTTTTGATTATATCTAAGCTCTCGCCAAGCATGCTCGAACATGAATTTCTTTTTGTGATCACTGAAGTAGATCTCGTTTGCTAGCTTCATAACGTCATCTTCATTCTGTCCACTTGTTTTCTCCCTTGTCGCAGCCTCATAGCAACCTACAAACTTGCACACATTATCGTTGATCTTACTCCACCGCTGCTTACAATGACTGGACTCTCTCTTTGGTCGGCCTACAGCATTCGGACAATCTGCAATGTAATCTGCTATCCTTCCCCAGAAGGCTCCAAGTCTTTGCTGGTTTGAAGTTATAGCATCCTTGCTTATGTTCAGCCATGCGCTGACAAGCATCAGATCATCTGCTGGTAACCATGTGTGCCTTGCTCTGCGGTTACCAACAGGGGATGCAGCTGCAGGTGGGGCATCAGAACATTGACTCTCATATGGAGAGTCAACAAGCATGTGGGTTTCATGCTGACTTTGTAGCAAGTCGAAGAAGCCAGGAGACTGACCAAAGGGATTCATGGAGTTGCCTGAATCCATGTAGCTACTTATTCGTGTGTGTGTTAGAAGGAGAAGAAGGGCTAATTGTGTGTTTTGTGTTTTACTATTAAGTGAACCTTTTATTTATACAAAGTTCACCATTAGTTTACTTTCAAATTTAAGTTTTAACCTAAACTACAACAACCACACATTTATCACATTTAAACAACCAACAACCCCTACACCATCAATGACTAACTCAAGAAGTACATAATAATCAATGATTGACTCGACTCATACCTAAACTAACACCAAATTAATTAAGAAATAAGAGAATCATATATTACCTTCCTTCATGGCGGAACAGGTAGCAGTCTCGATCACAGTCCATCAATGTAAGTTGGTCCAATTCAAACTCCATCTTACCATTTTGTTTCGAGAATCGATGAGAAAGCTGAAACGAAAAAATACAAAAGGACACATATCTTACCATCAGTTACCATGAAAAATCAAAAGGGGAAGAGAAAATGTTTGCAAGACTTACATCATCGTCTCTATCAAGAGCATTGTGGTCCTGACCAAGAGAAATAAAAAGATGATTAATTCAGTGCCAGTTAAATCAATCATAAAGGAAGAAAAAAAGCAATAGGATGAGAATATACCTCTTCATTGTCATCGTTTCCATAGATGATGCAGAGCGTTATTGTATGGGTACCTTCACATGTTGACAGTATTCGATTATCTAAGATCGAGAAGAAATATCAACACAGAGAATAAGAATTAGCAGAACCTACTCGAAAAACAGATCAAGGGTTCTTTTGATTGTTCCTGAACCTATAATCTCTTCCCTAAAAAGTGATATAAAGGTCGCATGTTTTGATATCAACAGGTTCTGTTTGCTGTAATAACAAATGGAGAAGGAGCAAACTATCATTCTCATAGATCAGAGGCCAGAAGCGTGCAAGATAGAGAGAAATAGCTAAGAGCAAATAAATCTCAATGTTCATTCACTGATATAGATGAGAGCAAATAAATCTCAATACACAAACCACAGCTGAATAACGAGTTACCTGAGACATCATTCCAAAGGGTGTTCTCTGAGTGTTCATCACACGTCCTTTACCATCACAACGGTAATAGATTTAGCACCTGTATACAACAAAGCAATTCAACCTAAAAACCAACAGTAGCAATCAATAACATCAAATCCCTAAATTTATCTCAGAACAAACCCATGAACTAATCCGTTGAACTAATCCGTTGAACTAATCGCAAATTCATTCTATTAAACTGATAAACGTACCGTACGATTCCAATTGTTTCGCTCTCAGCCGAGTCAATCGACTCCAAACTCAAATCTCAAACGATTTAATCTCGAACTCGATTCTATATCCTCCGAATGCCCTCCGCAGTTCAATCTCCTCTGCTTCGGATCTCCTCCGACCCCAGTCTCCTTTGATTTCATATACTGGTTGATTCAATCTCCTTCCTTTGTAATTTTGGATTTCTCGATCGAGAAAGAAAGAGAGAGACAGAGCGATAGAAACAAGAAATATTCGATCGGTTAGAAAAATAATTCCTACTTTTATTTTTCTGTTTAGCCAACGAATAAATGACACGTAAGGTCTCTTATTCTATAAATCAGTCTACTAAACAAGAGAGCCTCTTAAATTTTTTTGATTTCTTTGATTTATTTTTTTGCTTCTTTTCAACTTAAACTCCTCTTAAATCCCCCCGTTGGGGATGACCTTACATTTTCAAAGCAATGATTTAAACTGAATTCTAATTTTATTTTTACCAAGTGCGTTTTATTACGTCAAATCATACATATAAAAGTAAGGTTTTGGTCTCTCCTTATTGGTTGATTTTCATTTAATATTTTCTAATTTTTTTTATTTGACTTTTAATTGTTTAATTACTTTAAATAATATTTAAGACCTAATTAATACAATACATTTAACTCACACATTAAAATATAATTATAACTAAAAATAAAATAAATTATGCATTAATCATATTCAACCATTCAATTTTATTCAAACACATTAAATTATTATTGTAACTCCATAATTTTAAATGTAACTTCCATCAATTCTTATCATATAAATAAGCATTCTCTCATATTGACATTTTTTTACTTTCTTAATTTCACATTCTCTCATTCTCTTCCACTTCTCTCATTCTCTTCCATAATACCTCAAATCATTTTTCATTTTTTTTTGTTTTCATTTTTTTATTTTTGTTGTATAGGTTAAAAAAAACAAATAAAATATCATTCTAATTTTTTAATGCTAAATTTTAATTTTAGAGACTACATGATATGTATTTTATATTGTTTTTATTTTTAAAGATTCATCTTCATTATCTATTTGGATTATAATCTTAAATATAATCATTCTCTCCTCCTCTCCCACCAATATCAAATGTTGTTATATATCATATGTGTTGTAAGAGTTTGATTATATATTTTAATTTAGAAAGCATTATACATATTTAACATTGTTTTCAATTTTTATTTTATTTATATAAAAATAAAATATTTCTTTTATATTTCGTGCCTTTCTAATCTATTCATACTTATTTTTTAAATTTCCATAGTTAAATTTAAATTAACATATGTTGGATTTAACAAAAAACCAAGTTTATTTGAGAATTAGATGTTCCTATTCCTTTTAAATAATCAATGTATTATACTTTTGAATCAAATTATGGACCCATCAACACTCACTTTTAAATTAAATGGGTTTTAATTTTAGGAGTTGGAAAAGTATAAAAGTTTGTTTGTAACTCCCATAATAATATGGGTCCTAATAATATCATAGTAGTGTTCTCAATTAATTCAATTTAATATAATAGAACATGTTAAAAATGTATAAGTATGCACTTAATTGCACTTTTGTAACTCTCAAATAGTTACATTTGATATATTGATTTCTGTATTATCTATTAAAAGAAAGACACATATCTCACTATAACCCTCATGACATCATATTTCAAATCTCACATAATTTTATAAATCCTACAGTATCACTATTTTTCTTTCATTTAACCAATGATATCTTAACTTAATAAAAGTTTCAGTTTATTTTATTAGGATATACATGTAATATATGATATATAGTTTAATTATTTTTTTCTATATGAAACATTATCATTTCATATAAATCAAAGTCCATACACAATTAAAGACTTTAAGATAATAACCTAATAAAGAAGTTGCTGTTTTTTTATTTTATTTTTTGGAAAATGTATTAGTCTAATATTCTATGGTTATACTCATTTAGTTATATATGTATGAGACACTGCAAACCTACTGTTTATTATTTTAATTTTTTCTTAATTTAAACATTTTAAATCTCTTTAAGCTATCACCATAATTAAATAAAATAATATGCATAACTATACCACAAAATAAATTTTATGAAAATATATATCACAATGATTTTGAAATATGACTACAACTACAAAAATATATGGCATATGGCATGTAAGATACAATATGACTTAATTACACTAAATATATTATCATCAAAAGAAATTTGATTTCTTTACATTAGTTAAATTCATATTATGTAGTATTTAAATTTTGATAGACAACGGAAAAAAACAAAATATTAATAACATATTATTTTATATTATTTTATATTATTTTTTAAAATAGAATAACGATTATGTAAGAACTCACGCGTAGCATGAGCTAACATCTAGGGGGTGTATTCAAACCATGATTTTGGAGAATTTGATGGGATTTAGGAAATTTAGAATTTTGATAGATTTTAAGGAAGTTCATATATATTTCTGTAAAATTCTTTCAAATTCCACCAAAAACCATGAGATTTGGATTTCTGTATTTTTAACTAAACAAATCTTCCAGAATCCTAAAAGTTATTAAAATCCTAATCCACAAAACTGTTTTGAATAAGTGGATTTTAAAGTAGATTTTTAAATCATCAGTAAAATAGCAAGGGATTTTAATGGATTTTAAAGTAGATTTTTAAATCATCAGTTCAATAATGGATTTCAGAAAACTTTTTAAAGTACATAATTGAATAACTCTTACACAAATCACTTAAAATGTCAAGTTGAATATACCCCTAGTATATAGAGAAATTTGACGAGAGTTACGTTACTTGTAAAACAACATATTATTGTATTAATTTTTTTTAACGTCGTCTTAATTTGTGTGAAAATGCAATTATAGAATGACTTAATTTTGTCCAGAAAAAAAAATGACACTTAATTAATTTAAAATCGATCGACAAAATATTATATTAAGAATGATCCTAATCATGATTGTTTATACTACAACTGTACATACTATAATTTAATGTTGATTAGAATTTAGGAGGGCGGTTCAATGTTTTGTGCCTTAATAATGGACGTTTTATTATAAAGTTTTATAAAAATTTGATTGCAAAGGCTGTCACTGGATTCGTGATCAATTGGAAACATTGTAGACTGAGAGGGACAAGATTATGAATTAAGATAATGGTCTGTCTCCGTTACAAGAGCTATGCTTATATGATAAATTTGTTTATTTAGGAAAAAGAAAAGTATCATAGTGGATCGTATGTATACGATATAATGCAAAATCACGGGACGATGTAATGTACGGGGAAATCTTAAAACTAGTACGTCTCCGACAAGAGATTTGCATGGAATTTGATACATTGAACCTCTCGTCTCAAAGTGTTAATATCACACATCCTTCTCTGTCAAAAGCCGCTCTTTGCGTAAAACTCAACTGAAACGTATGTATCCAACAAAATATAAGGCCTGCTGGCTGTTGGAAAATATAGTTTTAAACTCCACGAACTTGTACTATCAACTGGACCACACATACTTTGGTCGGGTCAAGAACTAGAGATATTTGTAACGTATTCTTCCATTTTACATGGTGAAGTTACGCTGTTTCAAGTAGAAGTAGAGACCAGCAAAGTAGAGATTCTTTCTCGAAAATCGATTTTTCCTTCTCGATGAGAAATGAGGCGAGTGTATATAGGAACATACCTGTTCATGAGCAATGATGAATTAAATCGTTCATACGGGTACGGAACAGGAATATGTAGAAACATCAACAAAATTTAATTTAATTATAGCATCCATCTAATCAGGTTTATACAATACAACTAGACCTACTTTAATGTTATAAAACTAAAGAGGGAGTGCTGTTCCATGTTTTGTCCCCTCATTCACCAAAGACGTCTTATTAATTATAAGTTTTTAAAATAAAATTCGATTGAGTGCTTCAAGGCTGCCATTGGATTCATAGATCATATGATCAATTGGAAGCATTGTTGAGGGAGAGAGACAATATTATAAATCAATATCATGGCTTGTCCCCGTTTATAAAAAATGTTATGGCTGTATACAAAACTTGTTTATTTAGAAAAAAGAGAGATCATGTACGGGTAACTTTTATTATTGTACGTTTCAGACAAAAGATCTTCATAAAATTTGATACATTGAACCTCCTCTCAACATCAATCTCCACCACATTCAAAAAAAAAAAAAAAAACTACACATCCAAAAAATGGGTTTGATAATGTAGGCCCAAATATTACTCTTTGTTTTAACGGTCAAGAGAAACGAGTCCATACAAGCAACAATGGGCCAATAGTTAAAGCCCATTAGACTAATGGAACGGTGGTTACGTAACGTATGTTACTACTATCAATGAAACGTGTTCTTGAACCACTTCAAGATTTTTCAGTGTTCATTGTTTTTTTTCCATAAACCCAATCCAACTACAATGCTTGTGTTCTTCTCCACTCGTTTTCTCTTCTTCTCCATCTTCGTCCCTTTTCTCATCTCCATCGTTCTCTACCAACTCGACTCATTCGACCCGGTTCATTTTCCCGCTGACTCACTCATCTCCTCTGCTTCCTCAACCCCGCCGCTTATAAACGAAAGATTCCTCACCGGAGCTGAGTTTATCGGTGTTGGTCTTCTCAATAGCCCTGAAGATATCGCTTACCATAAGGACTCTAATCTCATCTACACTGGTTGTGTAGATGGATGGGTGAAACGAGTCAGTCTCCACGACTCGGTTAATGACTCTGTCGTTGAGGATTGGGTCAATACAGGAGGTAGACCACTCGGTATTGCTTTCGGACTCCACGGTGAAGTCATTGTGGCTGACGCAAACAAGGTTTTTGGGATCGTTAATACAACTGAAATCGAATTTTACAAAATTGAAACTTAGGTGAGTTTGTGTGTGTTAGGGATTGTTGAACATAAGTGATGACGGGAAGAAGACGGAACTGTTGACGGATGAAGCGGAAGGAGTTGGATTTAAGCTGACGGATGCGGTCGTCGTTGCAGATAACGGAGTTATGTATTTCACTGATGCTACTTATAAGTACAATATCCATCAATTTATCTTTGATTTCTTGGAAGGCAAACCACATGGACGTCTCATGAGCTTTGACCCTACCACACGTGTAACGCGAGTTCTTGTTAGAGACCTCTACTTTGCTAATGGTGTATCCTTGTCTCCTGATCAAACCCATCTTGTCTTCTGCGAAACCATCATGTATGTGTGTACTTGAATTAGCTAAGTTACTCAAAATCAATTGGCAAAGAGTTGATTTTGTGGATATCTCTGTTTATATAGGAGAAGATGTAGCAAGTATTACATCAATGAGGAGCGTGTGGAGGTATTTATTCAAGGCTTACCAGGTTATCCAGATAACGTTCGGTACGACGGAGATGGACATTACTGGATTGCATTGATTTCGGTATTTACACAAATTTTGAAATCTTTTATTTAGGGTTTTTTCTGTTTGTTTGTATCATCTTGTTTTGATCAAAGTGTTTGTGAAAACAGGAAGTAACAACACCGTGGAAGCTCGCGATGAAATACCCGTTCTTAAGGAAAATCATAGCCATAGCGGCTAAGTATAACGTGGAACTACTGTTTATAAAGAACGCAGGCGTTATGCAGGTGGATTTGAACGGGAATCCCATCGCATTGTACAATGATCACCCATTCTCTCACATAACAAGCGGAGTCAAGATTGGAAACCACCTCTATTGTGGGAATCTTTTGCATTCCTATATTACTAGACTCGATCTCTTGAAATACCCTGCACAAGTTAAGAAGCTATGAGTACAACATGTTTATAAGGAATAAGGATTTGCATGTCACAAAATGTAAACTTATCGTCGTCTCTCTCTCAAGATATTACTATTAGTAGCCTCTGAAACAATGTGTATACAAAAACCATACAAGGTGTAAAGATACGAAACAAATTTACCATGGGGAGATTTGATACATTGAAAACCTCACATCTACACTATCAAGAAAAATAAAGTTCTACACATTTAAAACCGGGACTGATGAATGATGATATAGGCCCAATTGTATTAAGGTTTTAAAAGCCTACGAGATTCAATCAGAATGGTTAACGTAAACGGACCGTACTAACTACTACTGAACAAAGAAGTCAACGATTTGGTCAGTCATCATCAAGTCAATCAACGTGTTTGATATTTCTATAACTACTCCAAAACTTGGTGTCTTCTTCTTTAGTCTTTACCACTTTTGTCAACAAATCCAAATCCAATTGCACAATGCCTTCTGTAATCTTCTCCTCTCGGTTTCTCTTCTTCGCCGTCACCCTCCCTTTGCTCGTTTCCATCGCTCTATACCGACTCGACACCTTTGACCCAGCTCACCATCCCGCTGACTCACTAGTCTACACTACTGCTTCAGTCCCGCCGCTTATCAACGACAGATTTCTCACCGGAGCTGAGTTTATCGGCGTCGGTCTCCTCAATAGCCCTGAAGATATCGCCTACCATGAACACTCTGGTCTCATCTATACAGGCTGTGTTGATGGATGGGTGAAACGAGTCAAGGTAGCCGACTCGGTTAACGACTCAGTCGTTGAGGATTGGGTTAACACAGGAGGTAGACCTCTCGGTATCGCTTTCGGGATCAACGGCGAAGTTATCGTCGCAGACGCTTACAAGGTTTCGTTGCGTGTTTCTTTTTTTTTTTAATAGTTTTCGAAATCGGATTTTGAAAAGTCTCAAATCGTGGATTTGTGATTTGTATGTAAAGGGACTGTTGAATATAAGCGGCGACGGGAAGAAGACGGAATTGTTAACGGACGAAGCCGACGGCGTTAGGTTTAAGTTGACGGATGCAGTCGTCGTTGCGGATAACGGCGTTTTGTATTTCACAGATGGTTCTTATAAGTACAATGTCCATCAGTTTATTTTTGATATCTTGGAAGGTAAACCACATGGACGTCTCCTGAGCTATGACCCCACCACACGTCTCACACGTGTGCTGCTCAGTGACCTTTACTTCGCTAATGGTGTCTCTATGTCTCCTGATCAAACCCATCTCGTTTTCTGTGAAACCCCCATGTCTCTCTCTTGCTCTCTATTACATCTCTCATACGTGTGCAGTTATTGAATCCTCATGATCTCAGATTTTTTTTTGTTGTTGTTGTTGTTTACAGAAGAAAATGCAGTAAGTATTACATTAATGGAGGGCGTGTGGAGGTGTTCATTCAAGGCTTACCAGGTTATCCAGATAACATTCGGTACGATGGAGATGGGCATTACTGGATTGCAATGCCTTCGGTATGTGTGTAACATTGAATTCCTTTCTTTATTAGAGTCAGTTTACATTGAGTTTGGTTTAGGTGCATTTCTCATTTGTCTTGGGTTTAGGGAATTGTATATATTATATAACCATCATTAGACTACAACCAACTAGTTACATTGAGGATTATGTATCATCATCATCTTTTGTTGATGATCACTGTTGTTGAAACGTGCAGGGAGTAACAACGTTGTGGAAGCTTGCGATGAAATACCCGTTCTTGAGGAAAATCACAGCCATAGTAGCCAAGTACGGATACGAACCTATGTTCATGGAGGATGCAGGCGTTTTGAAAGTGGACTTGGATGGGAATCCCATCGCGTACTACCATGATCAGACACTCTCTCACATAACCACCGGTGTCAAGATTGGGAAATATCTCTATTGTGGAAGTCTCTCGCATTCACACATCATCCGACTCGATCTCTTGAAATATCCTGCACAGAACAAGAAGCTTTGAAACCACAAAGGAACTGTAACATTCACTCTCACAAAATGTAAACCATACAACCTTAGGCCTGTAATGAATATAGTTTAAAAAAGCCCACAAGGTTTCCACTATCGAATGGTTTAGTAGTTTACCAAACACAACTAACAAAGGAAGATTATTGTTGAGTCAACGATGATCTGCGATCTCATCATCGTCAAACCAACGTGTCTTTAATTATTTTTAAATTTTTTAATCTTCATCATCATCATCAAATCACACTACAAATTTTTGGCGTGTTCATCATTATTGTTCCCACTTCCCACAAACCCCAAACCTCTGTGTCTGTCTACAACAATGCCTGTCCTTTTCTCCTCTCGTTTTCTCTTCTTCTCCATCATCGTCCCCTTATTTATTTCCATCGCTTTATACAAACTCGACACGTTCGACCCAGCTCCGGTTACTTCAGATGCATTCACTTCCTCTACTACTTCACTCCCGCCGCTTCTCAACGAAAAATTCCGCACCGGAGCTGAGTTCATCGGCGACGGTGTTCTCCATAAACCCGAAGACATCCTTTACCATAAAGACTCTGGTCTAATTTATACCGGCTGTGTAGACGGATGGGTGAAACGAGTCAAGGTTGCCGACTCAGTTAACGACTCGGTCATAGAGAACTGGGTCAACACTGGTAGTAGACCCCTCGGACTCGCTTTCGGACTTCACGGCGAAGTCATTGTAGCAGACGCCTACAAGGTTCGGATTCGTGATTTTATTACAAGATCTTAAATCTCATCAAATCTTAGGTTTGACTTGTGTTTGTGTTACTGTGTATAGGGACTGTTGAACATAAGCGGTGACGGGAAGAAGACGGAACTGTTAACGGACGAAGCGGAAGGTTTGAGATTTAACTTGACGGATGCAGTCGTCGTTGCGGATAACGGCGTTTTGTATTTCACAGATGCATCTTCCAAATACAATCTCCATGAACTAAATCTTGAGATGTTCGAAATGAGACCGTATGGACGGCTCCTGAGTTATGATCCCACCACACGTGTCACACGTGTTCTTCTCAGAGACCTTTACTTTGCTAATGGCATCACCATTTCTCCTGACCAAACTCATGTCATCTACTGTGAAACTCCCTTGTATGTTCATTTATTTAATCACTTTAACATTTCATTTTTAGTTATGAATAGGCAATGAGTTGATTTCTATATGCGAATTATGTAGGAAAAAATGTAGCAAGTATTACATAGATGAGGAGCGTGTGGAGGTATTCATTCAAGACTTACCAGGTTATGTAGATAACATCCGTTACGATGGAGAAGGACACTACTGGATTGCAATACCTTCGGTAACAAAACAACTATACAAATCCTTAATTTCTCTTATATATATATAACTTAATGGACTGAGAGGAGCTGTTGTATCATATTGTTTTTGGATATGTTGTTGTAGGGAGTAACGACGTTGTGGAATATCTCGTTGAAGTACCCTTTCTTAAGGAAACTAGCAGCTATGGTGGCTAAGTACGGTGTGGACCTTATGTTTATGGTGGATGCAGGGGTTATGCAGGTTGATTTGGATGGTAATCCCATCGCATACTACCATGATCCTACACTCTCTCACATTGCCACTTGTGACAAGATTGGGAAATATCTATATTGTGGAAGTCTCATGCATTCCCACATTCTCCGAGTCGATATCCAGAAATATCCTGCACTGAAGAAGCAGCTTTGAAAGCATCATGTTTTTTTTACAAATAAGGAAACTTTCCATTTTAGGATATGAGTATACCACTGTCACAATATGTAAACTCATCGTCCCTGAGAGAGAATTAATGATGATGATGATAGAATCTATCTCTCTCATAGATGTGTATGACATTGATTCCAAAGCATATTTATAGTGTGATTGTGACTTGCGTTGATTTTTCTCTTTTCTTAAGATGATGATTTGTGTCTAAATTAAACAGACTTGATCAGAAGATTATTGTTAAAAGAGACTTAGTGAGAATCGAGTCTAATAATTTAAGTAACAATCTGTGAAATTAATATCATCATAATATGGTAGGAAGTAGGAATCGAACCAGTGACCTGTGAGAATCTAGCTGGGTTGGAAAGGTACATGTGGTGGTCGCGCACTAATCAGGAGGATTCAGGGAGTCAAAGACTTGATCCAACGATTAAACGCTACGAATCATTTGCACGTTCTACGCAAACTCCATAATCCTTTTCAATTTCCTCTTCACAATTTTGCTGACGTTTCTCGGCGAAGCTTCAGATCTCACTTTTCCCCAAGCTCAGGTGATCTTTTTCATTCATTTTCGTTCGCTGTTGGAGATTTCTCTTCTCCTTAGCTTTTCCCCTTAACGATTTAAGATTTTGTTTTCGCTGTCTCCTGTTTAATTTCTAGTATGGAGGTAGCTGATTCTCGGAACAAATTACATTCCCGGCTACGTTTATGGGAATTTCCCGATCAGTATGTTATCGAGCCAGCTGATGGTTTAGGGGCTCAATGTTTGGATATTAGTCGTCTCGATGCTTCCATGAAGCTCATCGGTTGGTTTTTTTTTTTTTTAAGTTTTTGATTCCTTTTCTTTGCTTTTACTGTCAATGGTCGATGTGTCTCATCCTATTTCTTTGCTCAGATCAAGTCCCAGAATGCAATTCTGTGCGTGTCCCTAAAATCCATTCCATTTATGGTGTGGTTGGGATGTTGAAGCTCCTTGCAGGTTATAAACAATTATCATGTTGAAACAATACTGTATATAGATAGACTTGTGTATGCTACAGGTGTTTCTGGTTAATTTCAATTTTAGATCTGAAACATAGAATCCGAGAGCTTTTATTTATTTATTTATTAGATTGCATATTCTTTCACTATAGGATCATATTTGGTAGTTGTAACCGAGAGTGAACGTGTTGGCTCGTTTCTTGGCCATCCTATATTCAAAATTACAACGCTTAAGGTTCTTCCTTGTGATCATTCACTTAAAAACTCTCCTGAAGAACAGGTAAACCATTTGCGCCTGTTTTTTTCTTTTCTTGTTGAGTATGTGATGATGGATATCAAAATCTCAAAGCATTTTATCAATTTCGGCAGAAAAAGATGGAGACTGAGTTCTCCAAGCTGCTAAGTGTGGCAGAGAAGACAACTGGTCTCTATTTCTCATATGAAGTTAACTTAACACTGAGGTAATGGGATTATCTTCTTCTTTATGATGCTTTGTGGTTGCACATTGATGTTGCAAATCACATATGTTGTATCTATGTACTAAGGCATGCTGCACAAACCAGTTTCATCTAAAAATATCTGACATTACTCTGAAAGGATTCAATAGTTATTTCCTTCTAGTTTGATATTTATTTTTGTGATTTCAGCTCACAACGCTTGCATGATTTGGGTGTTGAGTCTAAGTCACTTCCCCTGTGGAGACAGGTGACCAATATAGCTCCTTTTGTGAATATTATCAAACTTTGGAAGCATTAGTTATTCTTTCCTTGCTGCATGCCTGTGGCAGAACTGAAAATAACTTCTACTTGTGTTGTGTTCTTTTTGACAGGCTGAGCCGAGGTTTCTTTGGAACAATTACATGCTGGAAGTATTAATCGATAATAAGGTGTGTATTCCTGATTCTTTAAATTTATCACATCCCCTTGTTTTCCTACTTGCAGAATATTTTACCCTTGTTTTCATTTGTTGTCTTAAACTTGCAGCTTGATCAGTTCTTGCTTCCAATAATTCAAGGGAATATCCTTTTTTAATCCCTTTTTCAACAATATTCCTTGTTTTCATGGTTACATTTTATTATAAAATGAATTTTTCCTTAACCTGTAATCACGCTTTAATAGTTTTGAAACTGCCATTGGACGAGATATTGTTGATGTTACTCTGATTGCAAGGAGATGCACTAGGAGAAACGGTACATATCTCTATGTGCTATTTTTACTCTTTATACTTTGATTGCAAGTTGTTCGATAGGTTTTATTACTCTAACATGTAGCGTGAATGTGTAAGTAGGTTGCTGGGACTTCAGTTATTATTGTTTAACTACTAGGACCTTTTTACCAGAATTAAGCAAGAAACCTAGATATTGACAGAACTTGCTGGGACTTGTATGAGAATAGGAAAGTGCGATGGTTGGCACCTTAACATCAGTTTAAATTTATTTCTATTAGATAGATAGGAGACATATACAAGGTACTGTGTTGTGTCTGCCGGAAATTTAGATGATGGGTATTGTGTTGTGACTGTTTCTCCCTCTTATCTTGGATCATTTACAAGGTACGCGTATGTGGCGAAGAGGAGCTGATCTTGATGGCTATGTTGCTAATTTTGTGGAGACTGAGCAAATTGTACAGATGAATGGATATTCGTCATCATTTGTTCAGGTGGTTTTTACATGCTTGCGTATTCTATTTTCCCTTGTGCTGCAAATCTTTGGTCATTTTATAGATACATTATTCACATACTTTTTTGCATATAATTTTTCCCCGAGATGGAGTTATCCACGAGCCCACGATTGAATTCGTAATGTTATTTCAACTCCTATACATGCAGGTCAGAGGATCCATACCTTTTATGTGGGAGCAAATTGTAGATCTGACTTACAAGCCGAAATTTGAGATTGTCCAACCTGAAGAAGCTGTAAGTACTAATTTTTAACTAACCACTTGCTCTTTTGGTACTTTAAATAACTTGCATTGGGGGCTTCTCTTGCAGACACGGATAGCTGAGCGGCACTTTTTGGACCTAAGGAAAAAGTATGGATCAGTTTTGGCAGTTGATCTTGTTAATAAGGTACAGTTATGTGACTAAAGGTGTGGTACAGGTCATATTTGTGCATTGCATAAATCTACTTTAACTTTTATTCCTTAATATATCTCTAATCAGCATGGTGGCGAGGGGCGATTAAGCGAGAAGTATGCTAGTGTTATGCAACACATAACTGGGGATGATATAAGGTAGTCAATCTGTTCCTCTAATGTGCTTTTAGAAAGTTTTCTTATTGTCTTCAACTCATTAAAGAGGGTGCCTTATCTTGTAGATATCTGCACTTCGATTTCCATAAAATCTGTGGGCATATTCATTTTGAGCGCTTATCAATTCTGTATGAGCAGATCGAGGGGTTTCTCGAACAAAATGGGTATGACTTTCTTGGACATTTCTAGTTAACTAATCTTGAAATCTGAATAAGTATAAATAAAAAATGGCATGTCATTTTGCGTTACCTGAATTACACAGGTACTTTCTGTTGAATGAAAAGGGTGATAAAATGAAGGAGCAGCTTGGTGTTGTCCGATCAAACTGCATAGACTGCTTAGACCGTACAAATGTCACCCAGGTTAGTCATAATACTATGCTGCTGCTGCTCTGATCTCATTGGAATTTGTTCATCCATGCTGCATACTTCCTGCCAAGTGCAGAGCATGATAGGTCGAAAGATGGTAGAACTTCAACTCAAAAGGATCGGTGTTTTTGGTGCTGAAGAAACCATAAGCTCACATCTGAATTTTGATGAACGCTATAAAATATGTCAGTCTCCTATCTTTGTAGGAAATCTGATATTGCAGTACTTAGATGTAAAGTTTCAATTTATACGGGTTGCTTATGTGCTTTTCGCCTTTCAGTATGGGCTAATCATGGTGATGAAATCAGCATTCAGTACTCTGGTACTCCTGCACTTAAAGGAGATTTCGTCAGGTACTTTTGCGATGTGTTTAATCTAGGAGTGCTTTCTAGATATACTCTACATGCCATCTAATGTGTCTCTAACGGGCTCAATACTAGGTATGGACATCGGACTGCCCATGGTGTCGTTAAAGATGGTTGGAGCTCCCTTGTACGCTATTACCTGAATAACTTTGCTGATGGAACTAAGCAGGTCAGTGGCTTTTCATTCTCAGCAACTATATTTGTATCATCTAATTATGTTCAGTTGTATACCTAGAACAGTGTGCTACTACTTGTGGTATCACTTAATCCTGTAACTAGAATGTGTCCTGACTCTTAGTTAATATGGCTGTATGCAACAGGATGCGATTGATCTCCTGCAAGGGCACTATATAGTTGCTGTGAGCAGAGACATGGCACCTGTGCCTCAAAAGGGAGGCCTTGAGGCTGTTGCTGTAAGCATTCATCAATGAACTATTTTTCACTTTCTTACCACACAAAGAAATCTAGTCTTATAACGAAGTAATTTCATTTCTCAGAACTTCCCAGTGGCATTGTGCGTGGTTCTGATCAGTTTCTGGTTTGCAACAATGTCTCTGAAACAAGGTAAGTACTGTATGATCTTTCTTTTGCTGAATAGTTAGATTTTCTGTCAAACTTAATCTTAAACTGTGTAAATTTCTGAGCAGTTGGGAGTGATTATAAGCATAAGCACTTGTTCTTCTCATTGCTGTGGACGGGGATTTGCGTGGGCATAACTGCACTAGTGAGGGCCAATGGTCGGATCTTCTGCAACCGGCCTCGTCTGCACAAGCCCAGATCCTGATTTATTTTCTTCACTTGGGGTGACCATTGTGATCACATGGGGCTCAAGTCGGAGCCAAAAGTTTTCTCTATTTGTTATTTCATTGTATCAAATTACGTTGGACCTTGGGACGCCAGCTAGAGGCAATTGTCTCAGGTGGATAGCCCTTAAGATGTCAAACTCCCACAACCATCAATTACTCGATACAATTTCACATGCTTCTTCATATTCATTCTTTCTGTGTTTTCTCGGTCCGAAAAATGGTTTTCATTCGCGTGTAGGAATAAGAGTGGTTAGAGCACGAATATAAAATTCAAGTTCCCCGCCGAACCTCAAGCTCCCTATTTTCAAATTTTGATCATTGTAGTTTCTGAATCCCTAAGAGAGCAGTGCGAGCTGACCTCTGTTGATCGTCTGATCCTTGCGTGACTTGTCTTCTTCGACCATGGTCTATATCTCCTCCAGTTCTTCAAGGATTCTGACTTTGACGAGTGGCTCTCATTGCAGACTTTATCATGCTGCGTGATAGACCAAGGGCAGCAGACTCCGAAAGAGCCTATTAGGTTGTTTCTGCCGTTTCCTATGCACATCTTAGGATATATTTTCTGCGTTTGTTTCTAAATTTTTTTTGTACTGCATTGTTGCTTGATCATATTTTTGATATTTGGTTTTAAGGTAAAAGCTAGAGGGAGCAAATTGGGAAAGAACACCAAGGATCCAAAAAAACCTCTATCAGTAATTCAGGAAGCAGTTCAATGAAGCAAATCCAGGCAGTAACCATATCTTCATGTTTTGCTTAATTTGTTAACTTATGAACCAAATATGAATCATTTAGATATGGTAAGATCTACAGTAAAAAGAATGGGTCAAATTCCTTACAAAAAGAATAATGGAATCAATCAAAACTTGGAAAAACCAGAGAAAAAAGCACACAACCTCTCTAATCTCTGACTTTTCCTAATCAAAAGAGGAAACAAAAAAAAAGAATAAAAATGCAACTCTCTTACCTTTTCTCTCAACTTGCTCAGTTTCCTTCACAACTCGTTCAAAACGCCTTTGAGGAGATCCAACCCCTCTGCAGAGATGCTCCTCCTCTTATGCGACTTAGGGATCTCAATCCGAGGAGGCGGTTCGAGAGAGAAACAGACAACCACTACAGTAAGATTATCACAGCTGTTGCGTTGTAGTGCCTCCTTGACCAGAGCTTGAGAGGATTTCTCAGGATCATTGTGCTGCATCAGCTCCCTTCTCACCATTGTCACTGCACACTGGCTGCTCATCACATCCCAGAGTCCATCACATCCCATTATAAGAAACTCATCCTCTTCAGTCAGCACAATCTCCTCCAGCTCAGGCTCACAGCTAAGCGGACAGAGTGAACCTTTAGCTCCCTTAATGTGCCAATCTCCTAAAGCTCGAGCCACAGAGAGCTGCCCGTTAAGATAACCATCATAGATAACACCACCAAGCTTCTCAATACGTAGCCGCTCAGAAGTACAGTTTGGCTTGTGATCCTTTGATAGCTCAATGGCTCTGCCACGTTTTCCCAACACCGCTCTGGAGTCACCAGCGTTCGCAATCAACATTGTCTTCTCCAAGATGAGAGCAGTGAGTGCAGTGGTGCCTGATGATCTATCGAGACAAGAAGCATCAGCTAAAGCATGATCAGTCTTGACAAAAGCACTCCTTGTTGCCTTCTTAGTGCTGGTTGGGAAATGTTTGTCTTCCATTACAAGCTTCATAATGTTCTCCTTTGTGAATGACGCAGCATCAACACCTCCATGTCCATCAAACACCTTTTCATATAACACAACCACATTTTAAAAACAGAGCATATATTTGAAATTTTGATGATACAGATCATTATATATACCCCATAGAAAGCTCCAGTGGATGATCCGAAATGCTCAGTGAGATCATCAACACAAATGAATTCATCTTCCATCGATTGCTTCGGTCCTTTATCAGACCAACTTCCAGATCTGAACACAGGCTGGAACGCTGAGTTTACTCCTCCTTCAGGAGATTTTGCACCAAATCTCTCATCTCCTTCCTGAGAACAATCATTCATTTTGACAATGTAAGTTAAAACAAAAGATCCCATGAGATCCCATTTCCAAAAGATTCACGTCTGATCTGTTCGTGATCGCGAAAATACAATCACCAACGGAATCAAGATTATGAAAGAAAAAAAAAAAGCAAAGAAGAGATGAACCAACGGAATCGATCAACCAAGCAGTGCTATTGCAATGGCGCATTGCAGAGATGTTGTTCCTAGGAGGCTTGCCAGAAGTGCTGAGGTTAGCCATTTTGTCATCTGTAACATCCAATGTGTTAATCATCGGAGAAACTTCAGTCACCGGTGCCATTTTTTCCAGATTCCGATCAAAAGCTTTCTTTATTTTGTCAAAATCAAAATCAAAATCATCTCTTTTTTTTTAAATAGTAAGTATAAAAATAGTTTTTTTTATTGTTTCTTTCCTCCTTATTTTACTCACCAGTTAGCTCTCTGGTTGCCACGTGTGCTTTCAATTTCATTTTTCTAATATTTTTAAAATTGAATTAATTTTTTTATTAGTTTCTTTCATATTCTTCTGCCGTCTCCTTCCCCTGCATACCAACAACAGAGCAGTGTACTGTGTTGCTTTGAGCGAAAGATGAAGGCTTTAGTCTGGGTCTTACTCTCTCAAGCGAACTGGCGTCATCGGCATTGGAACGTGGTGGAGTTTTGACCAGTTCGTTTTCCAGAACCCTAATGGTACTCTTTCTATCTGGGTCTCTCTTTACATTGCTTCTCCGATTTTTGTTTGTTTATTTCTAATTTACAGAGGATTACAACATTTTTATTTTGTGAATTTGGGTCTCTATCCTATAGTACTATTAGCCATTAAACAGTTGCAAAAGCTCTCCTTTTTAGGGTTATTAGATAGCAAGAGGTGTTGATTTTAAAAGACCAAATTAAAAACAAAAAAAAAGGTATTGACTTTAAAGGTTTGTTTATGGCGCACTACTCGATTGCGTTAAAGCTGAGATTTTCAAGTATATAACATCTGAGTGGTCTTTTTGGTATTTGAAGGAGCTTCCGACTTTGATTTGCTTTGTAATGGTGGTCATTTAAGTGACTTGACCTTCCTTTCTTTTTACGTTGTGAAACAGGAAGCTATTCAAATTGAGAAGATGACGGTGGTTTCTGCATATGCTCATCATCTCCGAGGCAGTTCCTTTACAAGGACTCACCACACATGTCTTCAGACCTCAAGTTGTGAACATCGGCTTGGTTTACACATTCGGTTCCACGTCGGTAGAGTTGTCAAAGTTGCTATGGATGCTGCTTTTGAAGGTGAACGTGCTACCCTCAGCGTTCGTACGACCACTCCGTTCAGGACCTGGACCATCATGGAACGTAAGTGAGACTGTACTGTGTTTGCTGGATGATTATTATGTGTGACGGCTCCTTTTTGTATGTTTCGTTCATCGATAGTTAAATCAGTCTTTTTATATGTACTACGCTTGCTGATTTATATTCCTGTTGGATGGTTCCGCTATTTACTTTAGTATCTAGTACTACAGCATGTAAGCATCCTCATGTCCATATTCGGTTTACTAACTGATTGGTTTATGTTTCATATTGGAAGCACTACAGTTCATGGAGTCTGAGACAGTGGCCATAATTCTCATATAGTAGCTCACGTGGCAGAAAGATTCCCTGGAGGCTTGCTTGAGAAGCTGAGATCCGCTATCATCTGCAACATCCAAAGTGTTAAACATCGGAGAAACTTCAGCCACCGGTGCCATTTCCAGATTCCGACCAAAAGCTTTCTTTTTATGTCAGAATCATCTCTTTTATATATAAAAAATACCTTTCTTCCTTCTTCCTCCTTATTTTACTCACCAAGTAGCTCTCTGGCTGCCACACGTGCTTCACATTCCAACTTTTTATAGTTGAATAGTGAAATTATTTGTTTATTCGTTTCCCGTTCTTTCCGTTTCCTTCCCTTAACATTGAGCAGTGTAAACATAAGCGTGAGAGAAACATGAATGTTGTGTCTGGGTTTTATTCTCAAGCAGACCCATTAGTTAACGTCGGGATCAGTGGAGTTTTGATCAGCCTTTGAATCAATTTCCAGAACTCTAATGGTACACTTTCATCTCTGTCTCTCTTTCCATTGCTTCTCCAATTTGTTTTTGTTTCTTACTAATAGACAGAGGATTATGAAAGTTTGATGTTGTGCATTTGGGTCTCTATCCAAGTACAACTAGCTACCAAACAATTGCAAACTATCACTTACTGGTCTTTTTGGTATTTTAAGGAGCTTCTGAGGTTGTTGTGGAAGTAATTATGTGAGATAGAGAGTGGGTAGCGGAGATGAAGTGAAAGTTCCACTGAGACAGAAAGATATGAGTGAGTGAGAATTGACTCTGTGACACCATTACATGTTGAAGATCTCTACTTTGCACATTATCTGTGGGCACTCATTTACTCGCTCTATCAATTCCTAACGCTTAATAAGAAAGTGACAGGTCTAGCATATCTCGTTCTCTCAACATTGCATCACTGCTTTCAGTTCTGATTATGTTTGCTTCGTAATAGTGGTTATTTAAGTGTAATGGTGGTCATTTAAGTGACTCTATAACTTGACCTTCATCTCTTTTTTACTTTGTGGATCAGGAAGCTGCTGAATTTGAGAAGATGAACCGGTTTCTGCTTATGCTCCTCATCTGCCGTGCAGTCCATTTACAAGGACTCACCACAAATGTTTCTGCGAGACCCCAAGTTCTGAACATCGGCTCGGTTTTCACATTCGATTCTCACATCAGTAGAGTCGTTAAAGTTGCTATGAATGCTGCTGTTGAAGACATAAATGCTAGCCCTAGCGTTCTTAACAATACTTTACTCAAGATCATCATGCATGACATAAAATTCAGTGGATTCATGAGCTTCTTAGAACGTAAGTGAGACTGCTATGGGATTATTGGATGATGATTTTGTGTTTGTCTGTTGAATTTTTATCATTTCTTTATTATACTTTGCTCATGGATAATTAAAACAGTCTCTTCTCTTCTAATCGTCTTTAACTTTGATTTCATCCGTTTTATTCTAGCTGATTCATTTTCTGTCTTGGATTGTTCTGCTGTCTACTTAAGTTTTTAATACTACAGCATGTAAGTATCCTCATGTCTAACTTCTGATATTCGGTTTCCTGACTGATGGTTCATGTTTCACATTTTAAGCTCTACGATTCATGGAGTCTGAGACAGTGGCCATAATTGTCCCGCAGAGATCAACAACCGCCCGTGTGGTAGCTCACGTTGCAACAGAAGTAAACGTTCCTATACTATCCTTCACTGCCACAGACCCTGCTATGTCTCCTCTACAGTTCCCTTTCTTCATCAGAACTTCACAAAATGATGTCTTCCAGATGGCCGCCATAGCAGACATTGTTCACTTCTATGGCTGGAGAGAGGTGATAGCAATATACGGGGATGATGATTATGGCCAAAACGGGGTAGCTGCGTTGGGCGAGAAATTGGCAGAGAAGCGCTGCAAAATCTCATACAGAGCAGCTTTGCCCCCCAAACCTACCAAAGAGAACATCACTGACTTGCTGGTTAAGGTAGCATTGAGTGAGTCACGGGTCATTGTCGTTCACGCTTCTTTCATCTGGGGCCTAGAGTTGTTCGATGTGGCTCAGAATCTTGGTATGATGAGCAATGGTTACGTTTGGATTGCTACCAACTGGCTCTCGACAATCATAGACACAGACTCTCCTCTGCCATTGGACACATTAAATAACATTCAAGGGGTCATTGCAATGCGCCTGCACACTCCCAACTCTATCATGAAGAAGAAATTCGTTCAAAGGTGGCATAATTTAACTCATATTGGACTGAACACTTATGGACTGTATGCTTATGATACTGTATGGCTGCTTGCTCACGCCATTGATGATTTCTACCAAAAAGGTGGAATCGTTTCCTTTTCGAAGAATCCTACTATATCTAGGCTTGGGGGTGGAAACTTGCACCTTGATGCTCTGAAAGTCTTTGATAAAGGACAGATGTTTCTGGAGAGCATCTTACAGGTTGATAGAATTGGCTTAACCGGTAGGATGAAGTTTACTAGAGACAGGAACCTTGTAAATCCAGCATTTGATGTGCTTAATGTCATTGGCACTGGTTACAGGACCATTGGTTACTGGTATAATAATATAGGCTTGTCTGTGACGCCGGCTGACGAGCTAGACAACACATCTTTTTCAGGACTGAAGCTTCATAGTGTTGTGTGGCCGGGACAGACGACAAAAGTTCCCCGTGGATGGGTGTTCCCGAACAATGGAAGGCGTTTGAGGATTGGAGTTCCAAAACGTTACAAGTTCGAAGAGGTTGTCTCAGTCAAAACCAACGGGATGATCTCTGGCTTCTGTGTTGATGTCTTCATTGCTGCTCTCAACTTATTACCTTATGCAGTCCCATTTGAGCTTGTAACTTTTGGGAGTGGTCATGACAATCCAAATAACTCTGAGCTAGTGCGCTTGATATCAGCTGGGGTGAGCACATAAGCACTCTTTTAAAACTTGTTTTGATGATCGCTCTGTTTGATGGGTTTGTAATTACATATTTTGTGGCTCAAACATCTTTTTCACAGGTCTATGATGCAGGTGTTGGTGATATCACCATTATAACAAAGAGAACCAAAATGGCAGATTTTACTCAGCCGTATGTGGAGTCGGGGTTAGTGGTGGTGGCTCCTGTTTGGAAGTTGGGTTCCAGTGCTATGGCGTTCTCGAGGCCGTTCACAACCCAGATGTGGCTTATTACAGCTGCGTCTTTCCCCATAGTCGGTGCTGTCATTTGGTGTCTGGAGCACAAACAGAATGACCAGTTTCGAGGCCCTCCCCGTAGACAAGTCGTGACTAGTTTCTGGTGAATAGAATAAGGTTGAACTGGACATACAATTGTTTCAGGTCTTTTCTCTGAAATATTTTGCTGTCTTGCAGGTTCAGCTTTTCAACTCTTTTCTTTTCGCATAGTAAGTGTGCTCCTTCATGCCTCCTTCTTTTTTCTCTGTTGCTTTCCATTTTAAAGACTGGCAAGGTGTCCAATGCTCTCTGCTGACATTTTGCAGGAGAAACTACCACCACCAACCTTGGAAGAATAGTTTTGATAATATGGCTATTCTTGGTTCTCATAATCAACTCAAGTTATACTGCGAGCCTCACGTCAATCCTCACAGTCCATCAGCTGTCTTCGCCAATCAAAGGCATAGAAACTTTGCAAAGAAACCATGATCCTATTGGGTATCCAAAAGGCTCCTTTGTCAGAGACTATCTGATTCACGAACTCAGTATCCATGAATCAAGACTTGTTCCTCTCGTGTCTCCAGAAGAATATGATAATGCCTTAAGAAGTGGTCCAGGAAAAGGTGGTGTTGCTGCTATTGTCGATGAACGTGCTTACATAGAGCTTTTCCTCTCAAACAGATGTGAATTCGGCATAGTTGGTCAAGAGTTCACACAACACGGATGGGGATTTGTGAGTATCTTTCTGAGTACTGAATTTAAACAACTCTCAATTGGTCTAAGGACAAACAGTAGCCTGTAGAATATATATATATATAGAATTTGATAACGTGATAGTGATGATAATACATATTTGTCACTGTTCAGGCATTTCCGCGTAACTCGCCTTTGGCTGTGGACGTCTCTGTGGCGATTCTGCAGCTATCAGAAAATGGAGATATGCAGAGAATTAGAGACAAATGGTTGCTGAGGAAAGCTTGCTCTCTGCAAGGCGCAGAGATAAAAGTACATAGGCTGGAGCTTAGTAGCTTTTGGGGATTGTTTGTGATGTGTGGAGGGACATGCGTTCTTGCTGTTGCAGTGTATACAGTGTTGATGATACGTCAACGTCCTGAAGAGAGGGGTTGACCGCTAGAAGAAGCATCCACTCCTTTCTCTCCTTTGTGAGAAACAAAGAAAAAGACACCAAAGCTATGTCATCTAGGGAGAGGCAGCCTGAAGATATCTCTGTCAGTGGTCCGAGTGGCTGCAACTAAAGTGTTTCCAGCTCTAGTACGTAACTATATAATAACCGCTTTGTTGATAAAACTTGAATCAAAATTCAAAACTGTTTGTTAATAATAATCATCATGTCAATTAGTGGATAGTTCTTTACTCAGTCTCTACTAGTCTTCTTTACCTTTTAATTGTAAAAGTTTGATACAACTGAAAATCTGAAATCTACCTATTCAAATTATCAATTAAAGAGCTACAAGTCTTGAATGAATTAACCGAGTGTTGTGTGATTGAACATAAAGGTTAAATCTTTTATTAATTTCGTTTCGTCTCTTAGATATACAGTGCAGTACTGTACACAAAAGCTTGAGCGAAAGATGAAGGTTGTGTCTGGGTTTTATTCTCAAGCAACCCCAAATTCTTTTTGGCATCGTCGGCATCTAAACGCAGTGGAGTCGTGATCAGACTTTGAATCATTTTCCACAACCCTAATGGTACACTTTCATCTCTGTCTCTGTTTCCATTGCGTCTCCCACTTTTCTTTTTTATGTCTTTCTGATTAGCAGAGTATAAAAGATTTGATTTTTTTTTTGTGAATCTTCGGTCTCTATCCTACTACAATTAGCCATTAAACAATTTGAAAAACACTCGCTTTTTAGGGTTTAGAAAGCAAAAGGTGTTGACTTGAGATTTTTTTTTTGTTGTCCACTATCCCTAGTTCGCAAAAGCTGAGATTTTTTTTTCATGTATCTAATATCTGAGTGGTATGTTTGGTATTTGAAGGAGCTTCTCACTTTGATGAGGAAGTAATCATATGATATTGAGAGTGGGTTGGGGAAAGAAGTGAGAGTTGAATCTGTTGAACACCATTACATAAAGTGGATCTCCACTATAATGGGCACTCAATTACTTGCCCCACCATTCCCTCACGCAATAATGAGAGAGTGACAGGTCAAGCATATCTCTTCTCTCAACATTTCATTTCTGATTGTTATGTTGCTTCGTAATGGTGGTTAATTTCAGTGACTCCATGTCTTGACCTTCCTCTCTCTTTTTTCACTTTGTGAAACAGGAAGCTGCCGAAATTGAGAAGATGAAGTGGGTTCTGCTTATGCTCATCATCTGCTATGCAGTTCCTTTACATGGTCTAACCAAAATTGTCTCTGCTAGACCCAAAGCTGTGAACATTGGCGCAGTTTTCACATTCAATTCTCTCATCGGTAAAGTCATCAAAGTTGCTATGGATGCTGCTGTTGAGGACGTAAATGCTAGCCCCAGAATTCTTAACACCACCACACTTAGGATCATCATGCATGACACAAAATTCAATGGATTCATGAGCATCATGGAACGTAAGTGTGGTTGTTTAATCATTATTATGTGCTTTTCTGTCGAAATTTCAATCATTTCATTATTATTTCTTGGTCATGTTTACCTTTGAATCAACTTTTCATGCTCGCTGATTCATTTTTATGTCTTCCGCTGTCTACTTTAGTTTCTAATACTACAATATGTATGTATCCTCATGTCCGCTATATGACTAATTGGTTTTATGTATCATATTAACAGCTCTACATTTCATGGAGTCTGAGACAGTGGCCATAATTGGCCCTCAGAGATCAACAACCGCCCGTGTAGTAGCTCATGTTGCAACAGAACTAAAAGTTCCAATACTATCCTTCTCTGCCACAGACCCTACTATGTCTCCTCTACAGTTCCCTTTCTTCATCAGAACCGCACAAAACGATCTTTTCCAGATGGCCGCCATAGCAGACATTGTTCAATTCTATGGTTGGAGAGAGGTGGTAGCAATATACGGCGATGATGATTATGGCCGAAATGGGGTAGCTTCCTTGGGAGACAGGTTAGCGGAGAAGCGCTGCAGAATATCATACAAAGCAGCTTTGCCCCCAGGACCTACCAGAGAGAACATCACCAACTTGCTGATTAAGGTAGCTTTGAGTGAGTCAAGGATCATTGTCATTCACGCTTCTTTCATCTGGGGTCTAGAATTGTTCAATGTGGCTCAGAATCTTGGTATGATGAGCACTGGTTATGTGTGGATTGCTACCAACTGGCTTTCTACAATCATAGACACAGACTCTCCTCTGCCATTGGACACCATAAATAACATTCAAGGGGTCATTGCGCTACGCCCGCACACTCCCAACTCTATCATGAAGCAGAATTTCGTTCAAAGGTGGCGTAACTTAACTCATGTTGGACTGAGTACTTATGGACTGTATGCTTATGACACTGTCTGGCTGCTTGCTCAAGCCATTGAAGATTTCTTCCAAAAAGGTGGAAACGTTTCCTTTTCGAAGAATCCGATTCTATCTGAGCTTGTGGGTGGAAACTTGCACCTTGATGCTCTGAAAGTATTTGATGGAGGAAAGATGTTTCTTGAGAGCATCTTACAGGTTGATAGAATTGGCTTAACCGGTAGGATGAAGTTTACTAGAGAGAGGAACCTTGTAAACCCAGAATTTGATGTGCTTAATGTCATTGGCACTGGTTACAGGACAATAGGTTACTGGTCTAATCATTTAGGCCTGTCTGTGGTGCCGGCTGACGAGCGGCAGAACAAATCTTTCTCAGGGCAGAAGCTTCATGGTGTTGTCTGGCCGGGACAGACAACAAAAGTTCCCCGTGGATGGGTGTTCTCGAACAATGGAAGGCATTTGAGGATTGGAGTTCCAAATCGTTACAGGTCCGAAGAGGTTGTCTCAGTTAAAAGCAACGGGATGATCACTGGCTTCTGTGTTGATGTCTTCACTGCTGCTCTCAACTTATTACCTTATGCAGTCCCGTTTGAGCTTGTAGCTTTTGGGAATGGACATGACAATCCAAGTAACTCTGAGCTTGTCCGCTTGATAACGACTGGGGTGAGTGCATAAGCACTTTTGTAGAACCTGTTCTGTTGATGGCTCTGTTGGTGGTTGTATTTTTACATGTTTTGTGGATCAAACTTTTTTTACACAGGTCTACGATGCAGGTGTTGGTGATATTACCATCATAACAGAGCGAACCAAAATGGCAGATTTTACTCAGCCGTATGTGGAGTCAGGGCTAGTGGTCGTGGCTCCTGTTCGGAAGTTGGGTTCCAGTGCCATGGCGTTCTTGAGGCCGTTCACACCCCAGATGTGGCTTATTACAGCTGCGTCTTTCCTCATAGTCGGTGCTGTCATTTGGTGTCTGGAGCACAAACACAATGACGAGTTTCGAGGCCCTCCTTGTAGACAATTTATCACAACTTTCTGGTGAAAGCAGAACAAGCTCCAACTGGATGAACTCTATTCCAAACACTCTACAATCTTTTCAGTTCTTTTCTCTGAAATATTTCGCTGTTTTGCAGGTTCAGCTTTTCAACTCTCTTCTTCTCGCATAGTAAGTGTTTAATTGTTTTCCATTTTTAAAACTGGCAAGACGGTTTCCAATGTTCTCTGCTGAATTTGTATAGGAGAGACTACCACCAGCAGTCTTGGACGAATAGTGCTGATAATATGGCTATTCGTAGTTCTCATAATTAACTCAAGTTATACCGCGAGCCTCACATCAATCCTCACAGTTCATCAGCTGTCTTCGCCAATCAAAGGCATAGAAACTTTGCAAACAAACCATGATCCTATTGGGTATCCAAAAGGCTCCTTTGTCAGAGACTATCTGGTCCACGAACTCAATATACATGAGTCAAGACTTGTCCCTCTTAGCTCTCCAGAGGAATATGATAAAGCCTTGAGAGATGGTCCAGGAAAAGGTGGTGTTGCTGCTGTTGTTGATGAACGTGCTTACATAGAGCTTTTCCTTTCAAACAGATGTGAGTTTGGCATAGTTGGTCAAGAGTTCACAAAAAACGGATGGGGATTTGTGAGTATCGTTCTGAGTATGTTGTCACTGCATATAAAACATCTCCATACTTGTTTAATGACAAAGAGTAACCTGCAATATATTTCTGAATTTGATAAAGTGATAGTGATGAACTGATGATGATATGTATTTTTTCTTTCCCTACTGTTCAGGCATTTCCGCGTAACTCGCCTTTGGCGGTGGATGTGTCTGCGGCAATTTTGCAGCTATCAGAAAATGGAGATATGCAGAGAATTCGGGACAAATGGTTGCTGAGGAAAGCATGCTCTCTGCAAGGCGCAGAGATAGAAGTGGATAGGCTGGAGCTTAAGAGCTTTTGGGGATTGTTTGTGGTGTGTGGAGTGGCATGCGTACTTGCTCTTGCAGTGTATACAGTGTTGATGATACGTCAGTTCGGAAAACAATATCCTGAAGAAGCAGAGGGGTCTATCAGGAGAAGAATCTCACCATCTGCACGTATCCACTCCTTTCTCTCCTTTGTTAAAGAGAAAGAAGAAGATCCAAAGGCTCGGTCCTCTAGGGGAAGGCAGCTTGAAGATATCTCTGTTAATGGTTCAAGTCGCTGCAACTAAAGTGTTTCTAGCTAATTAGATGCAACCGAGAGACCTTATAATGGCTCTAGTATGTACTAATCTCTCTTTTTGTTGTAATCGAACTCTTTTTTGTGACTTATCTTGCAATGTACAAAAATTAAACACTTCTAAATGTCTTCTTCTCATCTCATGGTTACAAAAGTAAAAAGCACCAAGATTATGGATCTGTTCTTATTAATGTGTTCATCAAATACAGCAGGAACGTTGAAAAAGGCAACAGAGAAAAGAAAGTCATCCATCAGAGAGAAACGAAGCTGCAGCGTCTTGCTGTTTTGCACCGACAGAGAAGAACTCAGAGATAACTTCAAGGGGCATCCCCTTTGTCTCCGGTACCTTGAGGTACACAAAAACCCATGCGACAGCACAGACAACTGCATAAATGCCAAAGACTCCCGCGAGGCCAAGGGATTTGAGCATGACAGGGAGAGTGTAAGTGACGATTATGTCACATATCCAGAAAGTGAGGGCACAGATGGTGATGCAGAGACCGCGCACAGAGGTAGGGAAGATCTCTGAGCATAGGATGTTTGGGATTGCTCCAAAACCCATCACAAAACAGCTTAGGTACACCGTAACGCTGGCTGTAGATATCAACGCATTTGTTGTACCTCCAAGCTTCACCAAACTTCCTATCACCAGTGTTACCAGTGACAGTATTAGAACAGGGATAGTGGAAAGCAGCAGAGACCTGCAATCACTCTTTTGGTATTGTTACTTTTTCAAATTATACCATTCAGCTAAAAAACTGAGAAGGAAAAGCAGAGAGAACTCGCCTTCTGCCAGCTACATCCATTAACCTCATGGAAACAAGAATGCAGGGAAGCATCAAGAGTGTGGTCAATGCGCTGATGAGGAGCGATGCAGACTCTGCACCTAAGCCAAGGTTTGTCAAAAGACTTGACACACCTGTTTCTTTTAATATTTGAGGTGTGTAATACATCACTCCATTTATTCCTGCAAACTGCAAACATGCTTCGTTTCCTTACTTGTTTTGCGTTTTTAATTTTTTACAGACAAAAAGGTATTAAAAAAACCATTACCTGTTGCAATATCTGAAGCCCAACTCCAACTATCAAAGCTCTCTTTACCCCTGGCTCCATCAGCTCCCTCCAGCCTGGACCATCCTTAACCTTCTGTGGAAATATTGCAGTCTCTCCTTTACCTCCAGGCATCATCGAAGCTTGGCTCACAAGTGCAGCAGCCTGAACGTATCCATTTTCCTGATCAGGGACATCAGCTTCTGGTTGGAAGGAGAGAAGCGATCCACGTCGTGAAAAAGGAATGTTGTTGTTGTTGTTCTTGTTGTTTGCAGTTTCCTCGTGTATATACATTCTCTGTAGCCCTCCATTGACTCTTTGACCATCTGCACCAACCTTGTCATTATACTTCCACGCCAGTTGCCATCCACCGCCTATGCTTGTAGCTGTTGCTGTCTCACCCACGTTTGCCATAAACAAGCTGCTCTGTCGCCTCTGCATGGTCCCAATGGTCCGCTGGTTGCACTCATCCGGCTCAGTGGTTGGAGAAAGCAGAGGACTATCCAAGTTTTCATCTTGGTCAGAGCTATCATCATTGTTTCTCTCTGGATCCCACTGGCACTCCTGCCTTCCCGTCAATCCCAGTATACTTCCCATATTGGGGAAGACCATGCTGCGCGTTGACGAGTTCATGTTCTCAGAAGGGAGTTTTTCATGAATGCTACCAAAGAGAGTGACAAGGGGGTCCATGAGGGATCCACCACGCTGTAACATGCTGCCGTGTTGGGACGCCAGTGCGAGAGAACTCTGTCCTTTCACTGGCTTAGCCATCCATGACTGTCCATCCTCTGGACCGTATAGTTTTATCTGATCTTTCCTCGGTAGTTCATGTCCACTCTCGCATTCCTGGTTGTCCGGTCCAATAATATATTCTTCTATCGACGTGTCTTTTCCCACACCAAGCCCTTCAACCAGCAGAGCAAGCTCGCCTAGATCACAACCCGAGTTAGTCTAAGTTCAAAGTCGATAATTTAGAGGTCTTTAGTGTTCATCAAGACAAACCTGAAACATCTTCTCGGCCACGGAGTCTCTGCAAAACCTGTCTAGCTTCATTCATCCGGCCTTTGCTAACGAGCCACCTTGGAGATTCAGGTAAGAAGAAAGCCGCAAGTACAAAGTAGACAATGGAAGGAATTGACAAAACCCCAAGCATGAGCCTCCAGCTCGGAGATTCTTCAAGGGACATCCCAAACACAAGACAATACGACAAAAACATCCCACCAGATCCACAAAATTGTGGGAAAGTGTTGAGTAATCCTCTGATCTCAGAAGGTGCGGTCTCAGAGATATAGATTGGGACAAGAGTGACAGCTAGACCGATCCCAAAACCATCAAGGAGCCTTGCGAAAAGGAGGACATAGACATTGGGAGACCAAAACATAACGATGCTACTGAGAAAGTAGAGAAGAGAAGAGAGTATAAGCATGGAACGCCTTCCTACTTTGTCAGAGACAGGACCAGAGAAAGTAGTGATCAAAGTGGCTCCAATGAGAGACATTGCAACGATCAGTCCCTCTATCTTTGGTTCTTTCTCCAAATGAAATTCTTTCTTTATGTAAATTACAGCTCCTGCCACCAAAATAGAAACAACATCAACCACTGCACACGCTTTCGTATACATGTTAAAAAAAATGAAGAAAGAAAGAAAGAAAGAGAGGGACCTGCAATGGTGGCATTGTCCCAGCCCTGCAACATATTCCCTATTGCAGCGGCTAAAGCAACAAGAACTACACTCCTCATCTTCTTTTTAGTGTGGTTTTACTTCCTAGAGTTGATAGAACATCATGCGTCTCTTCCTGATTCGTACACAGCACTTTAGTGTCCTAGATTCATTTCTTTTCACAAACCTTGTTTAAAATCTGATGGTTAATAAAACGAGTTGTTGGATGATGGTTTGTGTGTTTGTTTCTTTTGAAACAGAAAAAAAGAAAGAAAAAAACAAGTATTAGAGTGATTTAACAAATGCATGCAGCATTTTGAGAAGTGGTAAAAGAGAGCTTGGTCAAGAAGAGAGATCAAAGGAGAATGTGACACTTTAATTTTGACCGCTTCTTCTGTGTGTTTACAGTTAATCACTATTTACACCCAACTGCATTAATCGTGAACTTCAGTCTTAACCTCCTGTGCTTAAAACCTCTAATTGCAGAAATAACGGGCCGAGTAAAGCACAAGGCCCATTGAACTATTGAATTCATCTTTAAAATCGGACCGGATATTAAACCGGTCTTCTTACTATTGGTTTTAACGGGTTTGTACGGTTTGAAGTGGATGCCGGTTCAATAATAACATAAAACCCAAACCGACTCATCGTCTTCTTCATCCCGCAACTTCCATTAATCTACTTTCCCAATTCTCTCTCTTCGTCGGAGAAGGTCCTGTGGAAACCCTAGACAAATCGCAGGTAAGTCTCAAAGTGAGATCTCGATTTTATATAATTTATTCTCTTCTTTTGAACGGAGATCGTCGTATTCTATGGTTTCTTTACTGCTGTTTCGAGTTTTAATCTTGTACGAAAATAAAAAAAAAAAACTCAAAATTTGATGATTTGGTGCAGAGATGCAAAATTCGAAGGTTCCACAGTTTCTTGAACCAAAGAGAAAGAAGATTCCTACTCCTAAACAACCCGTGACCCAATTACCACCACCACGAAGCGTGAAAAGAGCTTTTACGAAGAACAAATCTGAACAGGTTTACGCAATTTCAAATCAACTAGAGATGTCTCCTAATTCAGATTCATCTCCAGGAAACGAGTACAGAGCACTGAGACGCAAGTATTTGCTTCTGGAGGAAGATAGTTTCGGTCTGGAGAGAGAATTAAAGGAAGCTGAGAATGAGGTTAAAGCACTTGAAGATGAGAAACTTGAGCTTTTGGACAAACTCGTTGTTATGGAAGGTTTAGTTGATCCTTAGATTCAAATTCTAGCACTTGTCTTGTTATTGGCATATTCATATGTACAACAAGCCCCCGCCTTATATAGTAAGTAGTAACATTGTTTCTGATTTACATAACGGAACTTCTAAGTTGTTGTGTTTGGAGGGCTGGTATAGATAAGTCTCTGAACCTCACTTTGTTGTGCCTTTCAATGTGATCAAAACTGATAATACATGGGTTTTTGGAACTAAACACATAAACTTGCTACACAGTTTTATACTAGTCTTGAGTCAAGAATTCATTTTTGATTCTTCTGTATTCTTTGCCAAGACGTCTATTGAGTCACAAAGTTAGTTTATAGCTAAAATTTTACCGCAAACTGTGACCAAAGTGTTGTTTATTTGCACCACGTGTCCTTCATCAACGTAAGGATGTAGATTAGATATTTATATTCAAGAATTGTAACGTGTGGCTGAAAATCGAATCACCGCTTCAGACTCTGTTTTAGAACAAAGTCAAGTGCTTTCTTCTTCTCATTGGACTCGCTAAGGCATACATGGCCGCGTCTCTAACATCTCTTCCGACCACGTTGGGTCTGAACCATGGTGATGAGTGTTGCAGCCGTTCACCCACCAAATCACTATTTCCATGCCATCATCTGGCCGCGAAGAGGAGCGTAATGGGTCACTCGTTGCGTTACGAACTTAGTTCAGTGAGGAGATTGGTTGTGACGACGGCGGCGACGAAAGGATCTAAAAAATCTAAAGAAAATGAACCGTCTTGGGCGAATCCTGACTCGGATGAGCCACCTCCGTGGGCTAGAAATGAAGGTCGTTCTTCTACGTCCCAAGAGAGCTTTGAGGCTCCCTTCTATGTTTATCTGCTAGCCTCCGCGATTACTGCCATTGCTGCTGTATGCTTCTTCTTCTTTTTACACTCCCATTTTGCCTTTCGATTGCTGATTCAGTATCAAATTTATAATCTTTATGCATCTTTTGGTCACTGTAGATTGGTTCTGTTTTCGAGTACTCAAGCAAGAATCCAGTTTTCGGGGTCTTGGATTCTGACAGCATCTTTTATACTCCTGTGCTTGGTTTCTTTGCTCTTACTGGAATCCCCACTTCTGTGAGTTCCTTGTCTCTCTCCTTTCTTGTGTCCGTCCAAATTTGAAACTTGTGTTGTTTCGTCAGCTGAAATAGAGTTGTTTTTTTTTTTTGCGTGCAGGTATATCTGTGGTTTAAATCCGTTGAAGCTGCTAATAAGGAAGCTCAAGAACAAGATAAAAGAGATGGCTTTCTGTAAAGCAGACCTTTGTGTGTGATTCTGCAACTCATACAGTGATTGTTGTCCTCCACATACTTTGAATATAATTCTTCATTTTCAATGGAGCTCGCTTCTGTACACTGTTTATTACCCTCTTAGATTATTATTTTCTCAACAATATGCCATGTTCCAATGAGTAAATGCTGCAGCTAAGTAGAGTAAACTCTAATGTGGAAGTTGCCTGCAGTTTAATGCTCATCTCAATGTTCCCATGTTAATGGATGCATCTTGGTTTAGACTTTAGACCACAAGAGGTCAGTTCCATCCTCTCTTTCATTTGTCCCTCTGAAAGATATGGATCAACAGGCAACCAAAGAGTTGTTTATGCGATAGCTTATCACCCTGCGATTAAAATGTCTGGAGCTGATGGTAGTGTCACTTCTGTTTGCCACGTTTTGAACCCCCTTGACAATGAGTTGCTTGAGAGATCCAACTTGTTATGGTGCTTTCATTGAAGTAACAATATCAGTAGATCCAACTTGTTATGGTGCTTTCATTGAAGTCACAATATCAGTAGAAGGCTCTATCCGGGAATGATCACACACAATCTCATGTGCTTAAATTGGTCTGTAGGTGAATTTGATCTTTCCAGTTGAACCATCACAAGTAAACCTCTAGGCTCGATTAAGATATCTATTGGTATGCAAAAACTGTTATCAAGTAAATGTAATTTGGCCCTTAATAAGAAGTACTTATGATGAGCTATATATTATGCAGCCTTAAAGTCTTAAACTTTGAAAACTCCAACTAGGCAAATTATTACGGATCAATCGAGAAAGGATGAATCTTGTCGGGCTCTTTAAGACGTGTTGTTTTAAATAGCTGGGTGGTTAAAAGATTGGTTATTTGGGCTTCCCCAAGTCAGAGAAGATTAGATAGATCTGAGTAGAATCTTCGATTCATCGTCGTGTTCATCTGTGAAGCGGACAAACCAAAGAATCCGCCGGAACTGGAGAGATGGGTGGTTCCAGAGAGTTCCGAGCTGACAAATCTTCAGACCAATTCCACTCCACCATCGCCATGGCTATCTGGCTTGGCGCCATTCACTTCAACATCGTTCTTGTTCTCTTTTCTCTCATTTTCCTCCCTCCTTATCTATCTCTCCTGTATATATACCCTTCTCTCTCTCTCTCCATCTCTCTATCTTTGCTTTCACAGGTCTCAAATTGAACTCTTTTGAAATCCTCTGTTTTCAGGGTCTTGAGCTTGCTCTCTCTGTTTATCTTCATCCCAATCGATCACCGTAGCAAATACGGTCGTAAGCTCGCTAGGTTCTTCTTCTTCTTCTTCTTCTTCTCTATTCCTTTTATCTGATGATTCAATCTCCGATCGTTCTTGTTGTTATCGAAGTCATCATCTTTTGGTTTGACCAGGTACATATGCAAGCACGCATGTAATTATTTCCCCGTTTCTCTGTACGTTGAGGATTACGAAGCTTTCCAACCTAATCGTGCCTATGGTTTGTCACAATCTCCTTCTTACTCCAAAAAGTATCAAACTTTAAGATGGGTTTGTGATATCGTTGACTTTTTTAACCTGTGATGCAGTCTTTGGTTATGAACCACATTCGGTGTTACCGATTGGAGTTGTTGCGCTTTGTGATCTCACAGGGTTTATGCCTCTTACTAAGATCAAAGTTCTTGCTAGTTCTGCTGTGAGTTTCATGCTGCTTAAGTCTCTTTGTGTATTCTTAAAGCTTGTGTCACTTGAAACTTATTTGTTTTGCAAATTTGATTTTAGATCTTCTACACTCCCTTTCTGAGGCACATATGGACATGGTTAGGGCTCACCCCTGCTTCTAGAAAGAATTTTACTTCCCTTTTGGATTCTGGCTACAGTTGTGTTCTTGTACCTGGTGGTGTGCAGGAGACTTTTCATATGCAGCATGATGTTGAGGTAAATTTATTCTAGCTCACGTAGTAGCTTTCACTTTCGCTTTGATGAAATCATATTCTTCTTAGTTTTGACTACTTGAACTATAGCTTTTCATATTGCTGATCTCTGATAATATAATAGAGTTTATAAACCGTAGAGGAAAGGGTGTGTGTCCTGAAACATACTGATGATTTTCTTATTGAGCTGTATCTCATATTGCAGAACGTCTTCCTTTCATCAAGAAGAGGATTTGTGCGCATAGCCATGGAACAGGGGACACCTATAGTTCCAGTTTTCTGCTTTGGTCAGGTAGGGAAAAAGAGTTTTTCACAAGGTGTTATGCTCTATGTAGTTATCTATCTTCATGTACCTGAAACTCTCAAACTAATTAGTTTAACGTTTCTAGTACTTTACATTATGTTTCATGTATTTGTTTCTTCCACAGTCACACGTGTACAGATGGTGGAAGCCTGATTGGGATCTCTATCTTAAACTATCTAGAGCAATTAGGTTTACTCCGATCTGCTTTGGGGGAGTTTTTGGGTAAGCGTATACCTTTTGGGGTTAGTTCCTTATACGTATATCTTTCCTATAAAGATCTTGAAAGAGGTAAACAATTCCCATTCTGTTTTGTAGATCCCCATTACCTTATCGACAGCCTATGCATGTGATAGTTGGTAAACCGATAGAAGTTACAAAAACTCTACAGCCAACTGATGAAGAGGTTAGTCATCTTCTTGTATATTGTTTTGTAGTTTCTTTCTTAGAATGATGGAATCAAAGATGTAATTGTCGACTCTGGTACTAACCCGTTACTGCGTAGTATGCACTTATAAGTTTTAGCATTCATCAACTTATGGTGTTATTGTGCATCTCCTCAGATTGCTAAGTTTCATGGCCAGTATGTGGAAGCGCTTAGGGATCTTTTTGAGAGTCACAAGGCCCGAGTAGGCTATCCTGATCTTCAATTGAACATTCTTTGAACAAAATCTCCAATGGAAACTACTACTTGTGTATTAACATTTTATCATTTGTTGTTACCTTGGAGCTGGATTTGGATTTAATATACACATGACCCCATGTATGTCTTTTAACATAGACTTGTAGTAATGGAATACGTTTCTTGCTGTAAAGCCTGTAAATTACATGTTATCCTGTAGAAAAGTAGCAACGAGCAAGTGGTGTCATTTTAGGTGGATGCCATATAAATAAAAGGAACTGATTTATCCAATGGCTCTTGTTGCTTGCATCTTAAGATGAAGACACCATCCCAAGTATTAAACCAAAGTAAACCAAAGTAAATCAAAGTAAACAGTTAACCTAAAATTAATACTCATATGTTTTTCTTTGGCATCTGACAAAACAAAACTAATTTGTTTATAAATCCCTCTAATCAAATTAAACCAAAATGTAGTAAAAGCTCAAGTGACGAGAATGAGTCTAAGTGATCATTCGAATTCAAAAACAAGGTGGCATGAACTGGAAGCCCTGACTACACCATCCAATTCGTTGCGCATCCTTTGTCTTCTTGCCAACTTACAGAGCCTTTTCGATTCAATGGGATCCGTGGAGAAAGTTGCCTTCTTCAGCTGTCTTGCGTTCCTTAGAATGTAAGCAGCCACTTCTTTCTCTTCTTCTCTTCCCCAATTGCAATTTCTCCACACAAATGTCTCGAGATGGGACAGCAAACATTCAGGGACATACTTTGGTTGATTCCATTTCCCTTGGTCCGAATATTGTTTGTCAAATTCTACATTATGCTGACGAGTACAATGCTACCAAAAGGGAGATACAAAGTGCATTATTATTAGTGACTTCAAAATTAACCCAAACAAGAGACCATCAACAATAGCTAGCTAACTGATAATAAAATGTCTTACATCAATGAGCTTGAGGACTCGTAGTTTAGGAGAGCTATCAAGCATGAGCGTAAGTAGATTCCACCACTCCAATTTATGTGTATACATCTCTAGATATACCAGCTGATAGTACATAACTTCAGTAGGATATGCAATCTACTCATGAGACAATTGTTAGTATCTACAGAAACAAACAAATTAACATCAACAGCGACTAAAAAGAAAAAAGAAAAAAACCCGCAAACTAACCTTCAGAGGTGACAAGTCCAAGGAAAGACGTTTGACTGACTTGACAGATCCCAAAATCTCCTCATTGACTATGTTAGAAACGTTTTTAATACTGGCTTCAACTAGCTCGGATGCATTCTCAATCAGGAAATACTCATACCCTTTTGAATTTTCAATTTCCAAGTATCTCAAAGAAGGAGCCTTTATCACATATCCCCTATTCTTTTGCGCACTATCGTAATCGTAAAGTGATAGTTTCTTCAAAGATGGTGCATCAATGGTGAAACGCATTACAGAATCATAACAAACACCTCGATGGACGACCAAATGTTCAAGATTAGGGCAGCTAGAGAAAAGGTTACGAACAGATTCATCGCCTTCGTAGACCACATATCGAAGGTGAAGAGTTCTAAGGGACTTCATAGAAACCGGAGAAGGAACATCAAGAATAACGTAATTCAAGAGTTTCAAGGTCTCAAGTGTATCAAAGCAAAACAAGCTACTTGGAAGTCTGACACTCTGGCCATGGTGGTGAAAGGAAAGATCGAGTACGAACTCACGGACATGGCGTCAAAAAATGCAATCGTAGCCCATACTCCGATATAAACATTATCAATCTGATCTCCGACTTTGAGATGCAAACTCTCTAGAATCGGAGCTTCATGTGAAAGCAAAGACTTTGTAACATTTTCAGCAAATTTATATATGTTTCCATATCGATATGATACAAACTCGAGCCTTGGTACCGACTTCCAAAGAGACCTCCATCGTTTAGACAGAACACTTGTGGCTATGACAGTTTTTGTTGGAAGCGAAGAAAGTATATGGAGAAGCAAAGCAAAGCATCAGGCAACTCATTGATCCTGTCCTGACTCACAAAACCTAGACTTTTCGAACTTTCACCACTATCAAAGAAGAGAAGATTTAAGAGTTAGGGTTTGGAGCTTACAATACCAAAGAACAGTTGATAAAGGATGGATGAAGCAGAGTAAAGAAACAAACCCTTGTTCCATTATGTGCTTTGCCTTCCCAAGTTTCGTTCCCAATGCTATCGTATTACAAACAATCCAAACGCAATCGCAATCCTAACAGTTAAAACTCATAAGGCTAGCTCTCTTGGAATCAGAATAACACTGAATCTGTGAGACATACGACGAGGATGAGATAGAGGAAGGGGAACGATGACGACTAGTTGAGAAAATTAGGGGTTTTAATCGAAGAAACCGGTTTGGTTCTGGTGGAATTATAAACCGAACCGAGCTCAATAGGATCAGTCTGAAGAAAGAACAGAGTATGAAAGATTGTTTTGTTTCTTATTACAATCCTTGAAGGAGATTGTTACAAGGGTTTCTCTCTTATATAGAGTTACATGATGCAAACATGTTAAACCTAGATTCTAGATTATTCTCATACATGTGGCATCATCTTCATCATCTGGTCCCAACTTCTCAAACCTGTTTTACAATGTCACTATCATACTATGTTTCTCTGCTAACACTGATTCTTCTTCGACAGAAGTTTGGGCTTGTTGGGTTCGTTGGGCCTGATACGTTGGGAACCTGTCAACAAAACGTTGGAGCGTGCAGGGATGTGGTTGACAACCAAGTTCCCAAAAGCGACCTGTTCACAAACATAATGATAGTGTGTGGCGAAGTGCTTGGTGCGAGCATGAAAGCTCGGATTAGCGGTGAGATAAACGATTGAGAGATTATCACAGTTGAGCTCCGGTGTTGCAGGTAGATTAATGCCTAAGTCATGAAGTAGATTCACGATCCATGTGATTTCAGATGCCGCTTCAGACATGGTTCCGTATTCAGCTTCAGTGGAGCTTTTGGACACTGTTTGCTGCTTCTTTGACGACCAATAGATCATATTTCGGCCAAGGAAAGTGCAGAAGCCACCAGTGGACCTGCTAGTGGACGAACAGCCTGAGTAGTCACTATCACTATACACTCGGAGCTTAGATTCTGTTTGTCGAGCAAAGGAGACTCCCATTGTAGTGGTGCCTTTTATGTACCTTAGAATTCGATTCAGAAGATGGAAATCAGAGACTGAAGGTTCATGCATATTTTGACATACATAATTGACAGAAAATTGTAGGTCTGATCTTGTTAGCGTCAAATACTGCAGTCGACCAGCCAAGCTTCTGAAATATTTAGGATTTTCGAACAGAACATGCTATTTTGGTACTTTGTGCAGTTGTTGAGGAAGCGGTGTGGCAACAGGAGCATATGTAGACATAGAGGCAGCAGCTAAGAAATTCTCAGCGTACTTTTGTTGTGACAGGAACATGCCATTTTCATGATACTGAATATGAATACCAAGGAAGTAGTGAATCCTGCCAAGGTCCTTCATTTTGAATTGCTTGCTTAGCTCATCAAGGAGAGTAGAGAGAAGCTCGGAGGAGTTTCCTGTAATAGCCATATTATCAACATAGAGTAGCAACATAATAATGTCTGTTCTTTTAAAGCATACAAAAAAAAGAAGGATCTCTCAGACTACAAGTGAAGCCAAAATCAAGCAAAAAATTGTTGAATTTGTCAAACCAAGCTCTTGGAGCCTGTTTGAGGCCATAGAGTGATTTGTGAAGAAGACAAACATGATTTGGATGATTCTTGTCAATAAAACCAGCAGGTTGCTTCATGTAGACAACTTCATTGAGATCACCATGGAGAAAAGCATTTTGAACATCCATTTGCTTAATTTTCCAGTTCATAACTGTTGCAAAGTGAAGAACAGCCCTTATTGTTGCTGTTCGAACAACTGGACTATAAGTTTCAAGGTAATCAATGTCTTCTTCCTGTGTGAATCTTTGAGCAACGAGTCTAGCTTTAAATTTATATAAGGATCCATCTGGTCCTAACTTCTCAAACCTGTTTTGCAATGTCACTATCCTACTATGTTTTTCTACAAACACCTTCTTGTCTTTTGCAGGTGATCGTTGCATTGGATTCTTCTTCGACAGATGTTTGGACTTGTTGGGCTCGTTGGGCCTGATACGTTGGGAGCCTGTCAACAAAACGTTATCGTTTTGTTGCTTAATCTCTATACACAGTCAACCATAGTTACTCTCGGGTTGGTTTTTGAAATCTAATTCAAATCAGCTATACAATAATGATACCGATCCAGTTTAATTAGTAGTGACATGAATGTGAAGCTCTAACCACACCATTCATCTCGTTGAGCATCTCATTCTCAAACCTCTCTTTGGATCCAATGAGAGTATGAGACCGACGAGCAGAGCCAGGGGTTACACCCATTGTGGTGGATTAATCTTTTGCATGGACCAAATCAAAAGCAAACCGACAAAGAAAAGAGAATTATTAAAATAAATGTAACAGTCAGATAACTAACTTATTTCCGTGCATAATATCGTGACACGTCTGGTTTACACGTCATAAGACGATCGATCAGGCTTTAGTTGAGTTTTCTTTGTTCACATTGGTTTTCAAGATTACATATGTTTAAAGTAAATTTCAAGAAAACGACCTGAAAACTAAAACCACACGGAATGAAAAATGCCTCTTGAAGCTGACTCCCTTAACATAACTACCCCCACCCACCGTATCCCACCACTTTCTTACATCTCTTTCACTTCTTGTCAACTCTTTTTTTTATTATCCAAAACAAAAAAAAATTGAAACATTCTCTATCTCTCTCTCTCTTTTTGTCTCTATCTGAATTCTGTTTCTCTTGTCTCTGTTCTTTGCCGTGTGTTTTAAACCGCCGATGAGCGATCGGAATTTGAAAAAGTCTCTCACCGGAAAAAGCAACCACCCGGCCGACGAAAATTTAGATCTCTTCTCAGTCAACCGTGAGGCCTCTTTGGATGGTATGATCATCTATCATTACTCCATTGACTTGTCTTTTGATTGCTTTTCTACAACAACATGCACACATTGAAGTCGTTCTTCCTTGTTGTATTTTGATTGCTGTCACGCTTTAGCATTCCAAGAAAAACAATTATTTTGTAATATGTTCATTTGGTTTTCCGCAATTTACTAGATTTATGTGAATTAGTTACTAAGATGGAGGATGATATGTTTAAATCGATGATGCACCAATAACAAAAGACCTTCTGTTTTAATATCAATTACTATGGTTTCCATCTTAATGTGGTGTAGCGTGTTCTATATATGTGGCATGCAGTTTTGCTTAAACTAGGAAAAGAACAAGCTAAACTTGGTAACCCTGAAGCTCATGATGTGAAGAAACATGGAAATGACTCGTAAGTTACTTTTTTTTGTAATAATCTCTCATTCGAATTTATACGCAATCATATTCCTTTAAATAGACAATGTAAATAAGTTGTAATTGTATTTGTTGTTTTTAGGCTTTATAACATTTTCGAAGTTCCATTGGGAACGCTCTCTAGATTGGTTCTAGAAGCTAGAAACACACCTTTGAAGGTTCAGTCCGTTTCTACTACAAGGGCTGGCTTAAGGGTAATTATATATTATGCAACAAACTAGCTAGCTAGCGAGCTATATATTACATGTTTATCATATATTTTAAAGTTCATATAAGATTTTAACTAATCTCATTCGAGTAGGGCGAGAGTGACCCATCTTCAAGACCAACTAGAAGCGGTTCAACTATTCGTCCTTCCAACATTCCCACTCTCAGATCCTCTTCGGCCCCCAAGAAGACGACGACAACAACTTCAGCTTCAGCTTCGATTTCTTCTCCAAAGAGAACTGTCTCTCGATCTTTAACCCCCGTATCACGCAAAACACCTTCACCTTCTTCAACTCCTTCAAGAATTAGTACAACTACTTCAACCACTCCTTCCTTTAAAAAAACTGGAGACGCTCAAAGATCAAGATCTTTGACTCCAAGGTCAAAGCCTGATCTTGCATCAAATTCAGCTCCACCGTCAAGTAAGACCAATGTGCGTTCTGCTTCTGTGTCATCACGTGGATATGTACGCCGTGATGGATGCACCTCAGTTTCAACAACACCTCAGACACCGCCAAGACAAAAAGAAACAGTCACTCTAGCGTTTGGTAGACCAGTGGGGAATGTTAGTTCGCCAAAACGGAACACTTCGCCGGATCTTACAAGAACGAGGCCTAAAGGACGCTCTGCTTCTCCTTCTCGGATTCCGACTTTTTCGGGCGTCACGCATACAACAGCAACGCCCAAGTCTATAAAGCCATCCGCAACTGTTGCGGATTCAACTAGGACAGGAAGGAGATTGTCAAGAGCTTCGGTTCAAATGGCTATCAATCACTTGGTAACGTTCTCTTGTCATTGTTTTATTAGAGCCGAATACATTTGTCACTTAAAACGTTTCTAGTGGTAAAAAATATTAGTAATGTTTCGCTTTGACGATAATAGTGTCACTTCAAATGCAGGACGTGACACGAAATGGTAAAGTTGGAAAAAATGCGTATTCAAGCACAATGTTGTACCCACACAGCATCAGATCTTCTTCTACGGGTTTAAGAAAGCAGTGTGGTAGTAGTACTGAAGGAAGCTGCAGCAGCAGCAACCATGAAGAGGAAGATGGAAGAAGCTTAACCAAAGAAGGAATTAACACAGAGAATAAGAACGACAGTGCTCGTTACGAAGCACTCTTGAATGTTAAAGATGTGAAGGATACAAACTGGCTACTCAACATTGATGATGAATCTCATCATTCTCTCATCTTCGATAATGCTTTCGACTCTCCTCCTGACCTCTTCTCTCCTCTTTGACTCTTTTTTAACTTGTTTGTTTTGCCTGTTTGTTATACTAGTTTTATTTTTAAAACAAGAGAGCTGCTTGGAAAAATAATCTTGTTTCACTCTTTTTAAATTCTTTATGCAATCAAGAGAAAAATAATTCTTTCGAAGTGTTGCTTGTATTGGATCAACAGACATATACAGCTTTGAGCTAGGTTAATAAAATCTATATAAAATAGAGAAGTGGTGATTGATGTACTAGGTTACATTTTGTGTCGCAATTTATATTACACTCATTTGGGTTTCACACTTTCACTCTCTCGTTCTCGTAAGTGGGTCGCCTGGTTTGTTCACATCACAAGAGTTCTGGCTTGTAATGGTTAGTAACGAAGCATCCATTACCAAAAGCGCTGTAGACAACAAACCATATAGTACATTGACCCGATTCATGTTTAATGTTTTGTAGAAAGAAGAGAAAGAAAAAAAAACAAATACATTATTTTTTACACTCTCCATCATGGTAGTATCAAATACACAAAATCCAAAATTCTAAATAAATAACAGAAAAGAGAATTATAATAAATAGTTAAGAAAAAAAAATATAAAAGAGAAACGAACCCGTCTCCATTTTGGATGGAGCCGGTTTTAAAAGGTAGGTAAGCGTGTACCGTGTTTTTTTAAACTCTCTAACGTCCCTTAGGATTCATGATCTGAGAAAACACAGCACTTGGAGTGAGTCCATCTGAATCTTCGCTGGCCAAACTCCGACCACCGATGCTCATGTCTATTCCACTGCTCCTCGAGTCCGTTACATTCCCTTCATACACATCAGAACTCTTGTCGTTCTTCCCTTTACAGTTGCCATCATCGTACTTAGTCTCATCCATGTCCATGTCACTGCATATTCCTTTCCCGCTCTCCTCTGCGCTTTCTTGAAGTTGCAACGCAAATTCCAAGTTCCACAGAACATCTCCCATCGATGGTCTCTCAATGCCCTGGTCTAGTACACACTTCATCGCGGTTTCAGCAAACTTTTTGAAGCATTCCGGTGTGATCTTGCCCTTGAGATATGGATCAACAATCTGGTCAAGCATGCCTTTCTTGTAGCAGTATGGTGCCCATTCAGCTAAGCTCACTTGTTCCTTTGCCAGTGTCGGGTTCAAGGCTGGACGCGCGCATAGGGCTTCGAAGAGAACGACGCCAAAGGAGTAGACATCGGATTTCTCAGTCAGTTGCTGCCGTCTGAAATACTCTGGGTCAAGATAACCGAAACTTCCTTTCACGACCGTGCTTACGTGTGTGTGGTCTAGTGTAGGACCAGTCTTCGATAGACCAAAATCAGAGACCTTGGCCACCCATTTCTCATCCAATAGAATGTTTGTTGTCTTCACATCTCTGTGGATGATTGTGTGTTTTGCACCAGTGTGTAGATAATGTAACCCTCTGGCTGCCCCGATGCATATCTCAAGACGTTGCTTCCACGGAAGAGGAGAATTCTGAGTTTTGTAGAGATGCTCTCTCATTGTCCCATGAGCCATGTAATCATACACTAGAATCATTTCGCAGTTCTCTTCACAGTATCCAATCAGGGACACAAGGTGACGATGTCTAAGCTTCGAAAGCATTTCAATCTCAGTCTGGAACTCGTGTACACCTTGCTCAGACATCGGGTTACCTCGCTTGATGGCTACCTTTGTAGTTCCACCATCAATCTCTCCTCTGTAAACCTTTCCAAAACCTCCAACACCAAGCACCCTGGACTCATCAAAGTTCTTAGTGGCTGATTTGATCTCAGCAAACGAGAAGTGACGGCATAGATTCGACGGAAGAGATGAGGCATAACTTCCTGTTGTGTTTGTCTTCCCCGAGCCAGCAGAATGTGAGTTTCCATAGAGAGACAGTGGAAGCCACCCTGATGTTGCATCACTTGCAGGCTGGTAATCACCACGCTTACGTCTGCGGTAAGCACCAAACACACAGAAACCAATGATAAGTGCCAGAACAAGCGCACCACTGGCTGCGCCAGCAACAACAGCCGTATGGCTCTTTGATTTCTTAGTACGCGGGGGTAAGACTTTAGAAGGATCAGCAGTCACCTGTGGACCAGGTATAGGATTGGGACCTGCAAGATTACCATCAGTGGTATTCATCTTGAAAATCTCAAGTCCATTAAGAATAGCATCATAATACTCAGGCTTGTTAATCGTGTTTGGATGAAGAGAAAGCCAAAGATCTTGCTGTCCCTTTCCATCAGGTGGATTCACCACGTAATCCTTGTGATACGCAATACCGTTACCAGACGTCCAGCCAGCCACATCAGCTTCAGGCTCAGCTGTTTGATTGTTGAGGTAGATTATAAACACACGTTGGTTGATCTTAGTGATGTTGGGAGAAACCTCACAGAAATGGAGCCTGACTAGGTAATTAAACCCAGAGTCAATGCTAAAAATCCAAGTCAGATTGTAGTTTTGATTGATCTGAGCAGTCGGACCCATAGACCTTGCGGTTGAATAAACATCGACAGGAGCAACATAAGTAGGAGTACCCGTAGGGTACTTAATGGTCATGTTGGGATCAGCAGTCTCAGAAATACCAAGTCCTGCACCAAAGATATAAGGCTGATCATCATACCAGGATCTGAACAAACCCGTATCAGCAGAAGGAGAGATATCATTCCCTCCAACGTTGAGCCTATAAACATTCTCAAGAGCAGTACTGTTATCAATAGTAACAGAACTAGGTGATCCCACCATAGTCAAAGTCCCATCAGTACTACTATAAATATCAGGCATCGAAGTCACCTCAATCCCATTAACAAACGCATACGCATTAGAAGGACTCGTCTCCGGTGTGAAAGTCATGTTCAACGTTCCACCTTCAACATTGACAACAAACTCCTTGACGATGAAAGCGTAAGTCAACGCCTCGGCGGTCTGAGCAGCACTAAAGTTATTGAGAAGAGTGTAAGGACCAGAGGAGACGGAGAAGAGCGAGTTGGTAGCGTTGAGACCATCGTAAGAGTTAGGGTAAAAGTAAAGACGAACGAACTTGCGACCTGACGCGACGGGGAAAGTGTAAGTGAAAGGAGATCGGAAAACTCTAGCCGTCATGTAAGGAACTTCAGGAACGGAAGGATCTTGTGTTAACGCCGGGGATGTTTTCGAGTCTCCTGAGGGAGAAGACAAGAATTTTGATTTGACATCGGAGATCCATGTACGGTTATCAGTGTCAACGAGATCAGAAGCGCCACCGCAATTCAATAAGATCTTCTCTGTGGGAGAGTAATCAAGAGCTGAGATTAAAGTAGTAGTTGCAGATAATAGTAGAAGAAGAAGAAGAAGAAGAGAGAGACGGAGTCGTCCCTCTGTGATCTTCTTCATCGATCAAGAAACAGTTTCCCTTTCTTCTTCTCCTCAGATCTATCAATGAAGACAAGGAAAAGAAAAATCAAAACTAGGAAAGTTTCACAGATCTAAAAATGGAAAGAACTATGTTCACTTGATTACGAAATTAAAAGGTTAAAAATTGAAGTTTAAAATGAGTAGTAAGGAGAGTGAAGTGAAGAAGATGATGATGATGAAGAAGAACATACCTGAAGAATCGGGGAAGAAAAATCCCTAAGCGATGAAATCGGAGTTTTTTCGGAGAAGACAGAGAGAGATATTTGGGGGAAGAGAGAGAGAGAGAGAGAGAGAGTTGAAGAAAAAAAACCAATAAATGAGTGGGAGAGGTTTAGTATTATTATTTTAGTTTTATTACGACGACAAAACGGACAGCATTGTATTGTTGCCTCCCTCTACGCGTTTGCGTTTTTTTAATCTTTAAAATTAGTAGTATAAGATTAATTTAGATATAAGATATAGTCTTTAAGCTTGGTTTTTAAATTAATTGACGCCGGCCTGAGGAGAATGTTGAAAGTGACGATAATGACCCTTGGGGAAGAACAGCTGGAATTACATGTCCGACCATTCTAGGATAATGTTGATTGGTATATGGTGGTGTGAGATACTTGGATGACAGTTCATGATTTAAGAAAGAGAATTTTTTTTTAGAAACGCGTATGTTTTTTTTGTGTTCGGTGGTGACGACCCGCTCGTGGCTGAGCTGGTACTCTTTCTTTATATAATACTCCTAAAAACGGAACGAGTTAGGGTCCGTTATGATTTGTAACTCTTTTGTTTGTATATATACATTGTTTACGTAATCATGGGCTTTTTTATTCTTCTCTCCATACACCTCCTATGGTCCATTTTAAAGTGGGCCTTATCTAACGTGCACGTACGTCTTTATGGAAAGACATAAATTACATCAATACAGTGTGTGACAAGACATAATATATACTGATGTATCTCGAATTATCCGTCCGTGCCACCATTCTTTTCTTCAAAACAGAGTTGTGATCTCTGTTTTCATCCTTGTTTCCTCTGTTCAGTCTTTCAAATATTACCTCATTTTCTTCTTCCAGCTTGGAAACCTTTCAAACATGAACTCTATATATATATATATATTATTACATTATAGATCATTAATTTATTTTCACTCAATACAATTAGTTTACGAAAACAAAAAAATTCGACAAGTCACATATGCACCCTTAACTTCCCTTAGTTAGTTTACGCAAACACAACCACCAAACCTCCCAGCGGGCCTAAATCGAAGCTTACCCAGCAGACTTGACAGCTTTAGAGAATGATTCTTACTCAACGTCGTATCTTTACTTGCATTTATTACACTCAGACTCCCCGCACCAGTTGCAGCTGTTATAACACTAACATCACATTCCGTCACCATGCAATTACCGCCTGATACCTTGTTCCTCCCATTTACTGCTTGGAACTCAAATTCAACGTGATCAGCCATTATATTAGGTTCGTTCCCTTCACCACAACCTCGATGCATTTCGACATCCTCATAAAACACAAACATGTGATCCCTTTGAACCTCAGGAGCTTCTCTCGGAGCCCAACACCTAAATACTTTCTCTGCTTTACCAGAGCCCCTTTTCTTCATCTTCCATCTGCTTATGCACCTTACGCCAAGACCAACATTGTTGTGACTATCATCCGAAAATGTATGGTGACCTTACCAATGCTATATGTGCAAACTTTTCTTCCTCCGAGAATATATTGAGCTATTAAATCATTCACATATATCAGTAACTTTTGCAGTGGATATTAAGATGAAGAATATCCTTTCCTCCAAGCTTGTGTATGTTACATCATCACCATGACATTCTTTCTTTCAGTTTTGCAGTTTGACGATCTTGTCGACGAGAAGCGGCGCCCAGTTGATCCCGAGGATCCCTTTGAGTTCTGTTACATCTTGAGGTCATGCCCACACTCTTATTAGCGTAGTTATAAAATTCTTTTGCCTGTTTTAGTAGAATGTGTTGGACTTTTAAGGGAAGCTAGAACTTCATCTTCACATGTAGCCCAAACACCACAACCATAAAGTTCCCCTTACTAGAGATTACTTTTGTAGGAGGAGGCAAAATCATTCTCAATAATCCTTTTTTCACGGCACGAACTCAGGTAAGTCATGGTTCTAATTTTTTCTTTCTTTCATGTACTAGCATATTTATTTACGTTTTGCATATAATGCATATGTATTATGTACTAGCATATTTATTTACACCGGTCTAATGCATATGTCACTCATAATATGCAAATATTATATAGATTTATCTAAATTTAATATGCAAAGTTGACTATTTAAATTCACTAAAAATGTTGTAGAACCACAAAATTTTGTTTAATTGTCTTGGGAATATTTTAAATGGGCTTAGACAAGCAAATAAAGTGGGCTGTGAAGCCCATCATGTGTTTGTGAGTTATGTGATTCAATAAAATTAACACAGTCAGGGAGGCTGAGCGTGCGTGGGGGAGAAACGCGAGAATGGAGAGGAAAATACAGGCTAGGCCTAGGCCTGACCAAAAAAGTCGTGACAGGAGTAGCAGCACCGACGGCTTTAGGAGGAGGAGCAGCACCAGAGGCTTTAGGAGGAGGAGGAGCACCGGCGGCGGCTTTAGGAGGAGGAGCACCAGCAGTGGCTTTAGGAGGAACAACATCGGCAGCATCAAGCAAAGCGACCACCGCCGGAATCTGAGCCGATCCTCCATTCACGGACAAAACAGTTGTGGCGGCAATGCCAACTAATAATATGTCACTCATAATATGTAAATACTAGATAATGTTCCACGCGTCGCGTGCATTTGAAATTAATATAATAAAATATAATTATGTACTTTTAAAAAAGTTTAGTAATTTATTGAATAAATTAATTATTTAATAGTTTATATTACATAAATATTCGTTTAAATAAATATCTTTCAAAACATGTACAAAAATTATAAAAAAAATTTCTCTCAATTATGCTTTTATAGTTTTTTTTATTTCTTTCAATAGTTTTTCCACTGTCTAAAAAATGCAAAAAAAACTTACATATTATTTAATATATTATTTAGATTCATATGAAAATAAATATTATTCGAGATGATTAATCGAAAACTAAAACGCTTTTACGAGATGATTAATGAAGTCAAATCTAAAAATCATATGAAAAATGATTCAATTATACCAGTATAAGTGAGTCCAAAACCTAACTTATATATATTTACAATTCACAATAATTTGGTTTTAATAAATTAATATGAACATATTATATATATATATATATATTAATTAACTATATACTGATAAATGATATATGATTAGAATAATATTAATAAGTGAATATAAATTGATAAATAGTTACATAATAATTTCATGTGAATTATTTATCTTATAATGAATAAAAAAAAAGTAAAATAGAAAATACGCGACATATCTTAAGGATGACAAGTAGAATTGAAAATAAAATTATACATCTTGATGTTGATAATAAGAATAATATATAAGTAGTACAAATATCCAAAAAAAAATTAAGAACAATTTAGATGATAGAAAAAGTAAATATTTCATCATATTTTAAAACAAAAATATTATATATATATATATATCATATCTTACATATATATATATATATATTTATCATGCACAAATGTTGAATTTCTTATAAACATAATAGCATATGCTACACACGTATTGAACTCTTACATAAAGTATAAAAAAATTACAAAAATGCAATAATTAAATATTAATATCTTTTATTATTTATTCTATTTTTAATTGTCATTAATCATTCATTAAAATGCTATAAATACTATGGAGGTGGAAAAAATAACATAAACACAAATAAATAATTGCAATTGATTAAAATTTATTGCCTTAAAATATGGATATGATTATATTTCTAAGAGTTCCAAAATATTTAATAGAATATGTTAGTTAATAATATATGTAAAAATTCATAAAAATAAATTTATTGTGAATAAATAACGATTTTTTCGAATATAAAAATTTGAAAATACTATAAATATAAATATATGAGAGCTAATCAAATTGTAATTTTAAATATACATTTTATTCTCTCCTAAACGAAATATGTATTCAGCTATTTTTCTATAAATATTTATAAATTCTATATAATAAAATATATTTTCGTTTATTATAATTAGAGTGAAATTACAAAACAAATTAATAATTATATTATGTGAATTATTTCTATTTTAGTGAAGAAATAAAACAGAAAAATATTACTGGAAATTATGGTTAAAAAGTAGAAAAAATTGTTTTTAGTTTATTATAATTTGAGTGAAATTACAAAACAAATTAATAATCATAGTATGTGAATTATTTCTATTAAAGTGAAGAAATAAAGCAGAAAATTATTATTGGAAATTATGGTTAAAAATTAGAAGAAAAATTGAACATCTTATAATATACTCCCTCCGTTTCAAAATATAAGATGTTTTAGAGAAGTTTGTTGTTTCATAATATAGGATGTTTTCAAGTTTCTATGCAACTTTTAGATTAGTTTAATATTTTAATATTATGTAATATTGTTTCTGATTGGTTGAACTTGTTAAAAGTAAAAACTTCTTAATCTGCGTGATTTATTCAAAACATACTATATTTTGAAACGGAAAGAATACTACTTTGATTCAAGTTGGTTTTTTTTTTTAGATGTTAACTCTTTAGGTGACTAGTGTCTAAGTTCTAGAAAAAAGTTTTAGAATAAACTCTAGTTTATTATAATTAGAATGAAATAACAAAATAAATTAATAATCATATTAATTGAGCTTAACTTAAATATATAGACCAACAGACTCTATAGATAACCTCTTTCTCCCAAGAAGTTTATAAGTAAATTTTACTCGCAAGTAACTAAGTACCAAGAAACAGAAATACAAAATGTATATACCATCTTTCTTGCCGTTAATCGTTCATGAGCTCAATTAGTGTTGGTACAAAAATATATTCCAAGGCAATCTGAAAAAAGGAAGGGAAGTACAAAACCAAATGCGTTTGTATAAATGATACAAAATCTGAAATTAAAATTTGGAAACGAAACATAGGTTTTTGGTTGGTGAGACTGAAGTACAAAATTTGACATTTCAACTTAGTAAAGAAAAGAATTTTTAAAAATATTTATATAGGTGCGAATCGCGTATACATTAACCTTTTGTTTTCTGTCTTGTCTTTCTTCTTTGCAGTAAACTGTATCCAAGTTGTTTTTGACTCTTCTGTAGTAATATAGTAGTATCCACTGATGATTATAACACACAATAACTCTCTCTAGTCGTCCCAGTCATGATCCCATCCATCTCGGTTAGGAGCCCTTGCTGTTAAGCCGTTGGCAGAGATGCTGACACTCTTTGCTGCACCACCGGGGGATTTCACAGCATTGTTCTCATCCCAATCATCATCCCAACCTTCGTCCCAGTCTGCCGTCTCCACATCATGAACCCCTGACTCGTTTTCCAAGCCTGTCCCTCCGCTCAATTCTAGCTCCCGGTAAGGCACTCCACTTCCTGCACGACGATTCTTCCGGCACAGACACAATCCCCAAATTCCCCCCAAAATAACAACAGAGACTATTAAGAAATAGGCACCGTTGATGGGCGTCACTAGCTTGTCATATGATGGAAAGCGAAACGGTAACGTGTTTGTTTCTGGTGGGTACATATGAAGCACGCACTCTCCTTTCCCTGCATCTAGTATGACCTTGTTTGTGTCTCCACTAATGGATATGTTTACCTGTGCAAGTGAAAAAAAGATCGACTCAGTTTTGTACCACAGAATACTAGATTAACATTTGCATTGTATCATCAAAAATCACAAAAAAAAAAAAAAGTCCACACTTCCAGAGATAAAATATGTCAAAGATAACGCTTTTTATCAACTCGGAAGAACATCGAAAGACATACCCTTTGACTCCGGTGTTTAGGCAGTTTTAGCTCTTGTATAGAGTTAACCGGAAGAACAAATTTCGCTTTTAGAGATTTTTCACCTTCATTTTGAACTAGAATCAACCAGTTAGCAGAACCTGCAACGATAAACACACAACTTTAAAATGAATATTCAATCAACCCAAGCAAAACCTACCGTACAAAACAGAACATTCAAAGCAGAGATCTTACAAATTTTAGGGGGAATAGCTATTATGTGTAACAAAGTTTCATGTTGTCGAAATCACAACATTTGTAAATTAACACCACGTAATGATGTCAACCATTTGCTAGTTTTAGTGGTTGATTCTGCAACGAGGATATCCAATATTGTAAAACATATGCTAATATGATCCCTAATGTCATAAAGACAATCTCCACAACATATCCAACCATTTTCATGAACACCTCTACGCTGCAAACAAATATGGCTATGACTCAATAGGACAACACTACTTATATCGTTGCATTGTTCAACAAACAAGAAAGCTTGAAACCAAGGAGTACCGAAATCAATATAAAAGACAAACGGAACTACAAGAAGGAGCAAAAATATACCTTTATCAATGCTCAAAGTGCAAGCCACCAACGAATCCTCAGATCTACACATGTTAGAGTTTCCTGCACAGGTCTCTACACTGCCAGACTCTGAGCTCCCCTTATTAACGTCATTCACCTTTTCAGGATCTTTAGCCAAAGGTGGACTCTCTTTACCTGGCTCCGTCTCATTTTTCACACTCTCCAAACCTTTTGGAGGCGGCGCCATTACAGTCGTTAGTTTTCCACTATCCTGGCTATTATCAGTTACGTTCGCTGGAGGTGGAGGAGGGCTTAAAGGCTCTGTTGTATTCAACACTTTTGTATCATTCTTCTCATTTACAGGTTGCACTTGCGGAGGAGGACTCACTGAAACAGGCTCTTTCGGATTAGGATCCGTCGAGTTGCTAGTCGGTAAAGGAAGCTCTGATGAGGTAACATTGGGTTTAATAACATTAGGCAACGGAGGAGACTCCTAAAGAAGTAACATAAGAGTAAAGTCAAAATCACATTGTTCCAAAACCTTATACGAGAACAAAAACAGAGAAAGGAATCGACTTTATACTTGTTTAATGGTTGAATTTGAAGTATCCTTTTGTGTGTCTTCATCAACTAACTCACGAGGGAACCCGAACGATGTTACATTGGAGATGAACAAAATCAATAGAAGAAGAAGAAGTGACAAAACCCAACTTCTAGTTCTATCCATCGCACGCATTTAGGGGGGTCAAACCCTAAATTTTATGATGACTCGATCGGTTGATTAAGTTAGCAAGTGGCGGTTCTGATTCGATTCAAAGATACTTACCGGATTTGAAACTTTGCAACAGAAGCTCATTATTTTCAGGGTATCAGTGGTCTGGTGGACCAAAACGCATCGCAGATTCGTGGATCACACAGTTCAGGGGGGGCGATTGCAAAATCACCGAGCTTGAAAATTTCACGATTGGTAGAACAAAACAGTGAGACAGATGGATGAATCGATGTAATCAGATTTGTTGGGTTGTTCAAGATCGATGAGGACACGAAGAGTTTGCTCTTGTCTCGTGTCGTGTTGGTCGTGTGTGTGTGTGTCTGAAATTAAAATTTGGATCGAAATCGGAGCTTCGGTTTCACGATCCCTCCACTCCACGGAGCCGACGGAACAAATCATCTTTGGGCCGAAATTTTTTAAGCCCATTATCTGTGTAACATGAGTTTATGAGGCCCGTTAACTAATTTATTTCATCCATCTAGCTAACCGAACCTGTTACAGAACAAAAGTTACTTGCAATTTTTGTTGGAGAGTGAGTGAGTGAGTGATCATATTTGTTTGAGTCATTAGATAAAGAGGCTGTTTTGATTCCTTTGCCGAGTAGCAATTCGACGAATCTTAATATTCGTCGAGTAGCATTTGAATTGTAACTAAAATTGCCCTCAATATTTATTTATTTATCTAATTATATATGTCTCAAAATTCAACTCTTTGTTTGCCATTACATGTCATTGTCCAAACTTCAATTTTATGGACATCCAACGTCTGGTATGCTTGCCTAAATGATCTCCATTGGTGGATCAGCCTCTATATGGTCACGCGTTAAGTGAATTCTTCTATAGGCTGCGACAGCGAACAACAAAACATTGGGGACACGTGAGGTTAATTCTTCGTTTGTCCATAACACATGTCTTTAATTTTTTTTCTTTCTCAACTCATACGTAAGTTAAAATAAATTATTTTATGTGGTTGTGTAAATTTTGGAACTTCATGCAACCTCTTGAGTCTTGATCATATATATATATACGATTTTAAACAGTAAAATCTTATTCTGGTATATATACGCATAACGCATTACTCCTTAACTTTCATATGTAAAGATCCTCGCTGTCGGTAAGCAAGAATATAGCTAGCCTAGCTAGTAGCTACATTGATAACCTTAATTAAGCATTTCAGTTTCAAAATGCTTTTGATCTTAACACTTCCACATCTTGTTTAGTTCTTCTACACTGTGATTTCCATGATCAACAAAGCTATTGAGGTATCATCAACCAGCTTGCAGTAATTATGTTCGAGTGGCCAGACTATTTTCGAGAGAGAGGGCGCTCCGTTGTCGTTATTAATATATGAAATACATTATATATAGATCATGGATGATAAATAAACAAAGTTCTAAAATGGGAGATATAACAGCAGATTAATACATTATTATTTAGGTAAAAAGAAGCTGGCAACTTTGATTAGTCGTACTCGTACATCTGAATATCTGATCATGATCAGCTAGCCTCTTTTACACGGCAGTCGATATACTGCAACATTCGAACAACCAAAACAAATATCTAGCATCACTTTGGATTTACTAAACTCCAAATTCATTTATTCGTCATAATTCATTCTTCTCATTATCCACAACATTTGGATTAGTTACAAAAATATTGTTATATATTTGATTAAGTCAAATTATACTTTAATAATAATTTTATATGTAAAAACAAGGTGTTTATATTAGTGTTTGAATTTTTTATTTAATAACTTCTAAATGTGTTTGTTTATTTAAAAAGAAAAAAAAAAGATTGACCAAAAACTTTAAAAGACAAGAAAAATGATACATTCTAATGATTAACCAATTAGTTAAATTCATATTAACTCCTAGATAATATTTGGAGTCAAGTGTACAGTAAAAATTTACGGAAATTTCTTTGAATAAAGTTTTTTAAAAGTATTTACGTGCCAAACAAAACAATCGTAACATAAAACGAAGTTATGGAGACGTACTTGTCACAATTGGTGCTGAAACTGATGGGGTAGGGAACTGAAACACCACAAGTGGTAGGAAGTGAGGCCACAAGGTCGGTATTGAGGCCTTTGATTTCTTTACCCGCTACTTTAAGGCACTCACAAACTTGTTTGCGATCTGGTGTGGTCTGCGCCATTTGATACAATGTCTTGACTCCCACGCAGCATGCGGATGGCAATGGACCACTGTTGACCAAATAGTTCACGCACTGTGCAAGTGTGCTCGTCACTGTCCCACACTGGATGGTTGACTCCGTTGGGGGTATCATGTAGACTGTAAGGAAAATGAGGCATGTGATGATCTTTGGAGCAAACGCCATTTTTGTTTTTATTGCTTTTACTTTGTTGAGGTCGGTAGGGTTTTTATAATTGGAAAAAAAACTCATGAAGGTCATGCGTACCCGTTAATTATGCTTAGTTCCATATGCATGTCAATTTAATGAAAATTATCTCTCTTTTTTTTTGTTTAGATTGGAAAATACATATATTCCAATGTTAATATATACTATACGTTGCTTTCCCGATCTTCGCTTAGTTGAGTTTCAAGAAGATGTAATGTCAGAAGACTTGATTCAACCCGGGACGTAATAAATAGTTATCTATCTAGGCAAATTAGAAATCACAAATTTCGAACAATGGCACAAAACCTATAGCGACTAATTAACTTATGGTTTTGTGTTAAAAAAAAATTCTTCTAGATGAGTATTAAAATGAACCTTTTTATTACTTCGAAATCGTAGATCATATATATGATCAATACTCCTAGATGAATATTTTTGTTTCTGAAATAATTAGATAACAAATTCGTGTAATTGAAAATTATTTATGATCAGCAAAGAAGAAAGTGGAAACATTTGCTTCTATTTTACATCAAGCAGAAACATATAGGTCATCTCAACTAAATTTCATAAAGAGATTTAAAGCAGTGATTTTGAATTTACAAGAAATGTGTGTGTTAAGGTTTAATCTACTACTTGGACGTGGCTAAAACAGGTCGTAAGGCTAAACACATACTCCCTCCGTTTCATAATATAAGATGTTTAAAGAAGTATTTTTATTTTATAATATAGAATGTTTACAACTTTCTATGTAACTTTTAGATTAATTTTATATTTTATAATATGCAGTTTTGTTTATGATTGGTTAAACTTTTTAAAAGTAACTTTTTCTTAATATGTGTGTTTTAACCAAAATATCATATATTTTGAAACGGAGAGAGTACTATTTATGAAGCCACACGTGGCACGATTTAAAGAGAGTAAGAAAACTCTTATGACATATATGGATCGAAATTGATGAGCAAGTGACAGTTGGGCGCGAGGCTAGAATACCATAAAATGAAAAGAATTAATCTGGCGTGCCATTTTTTAGTCTGTATACCATTAAAAATATGATTTCCCCAAATTACCTTTATGAATAGTAGAACTAGTACAACTAAATAATTATAGAACAACTACAAATAATGTATAAGAGAACAACTAGTACAAATGGTACAACTTCGATGTACAACTGAGTAATAATAGGACAACTGCGTACAACTGAGTAATAATAGGACAACTAGGTACAACTGAGTGATAATAGGACAACTGGTACAAAATGGTACAATTCTAAATCCTAGCGCCGCCAGACTCACTATCGCCGATTCTTCGCCGTCAATCTTCCTCTACTCCTCCGCCGTCAACCTTCCACTAAACCGCTTCCTCAACCGTCAACCTTCACTACTTCTCTTCACCACTTCCTCGTCTTCTATTTGGAAACTACCTCCCCAGATCTTAACAAATCCGTCGTAAAATCCAACCAGCCGTCTTTCACTGGATTTGAAGCCAACACAAAACCATCAGCGACTGGGATCTGATCACCTTTCTTCACTCATTTGTTTGATTTCACGTTCATCTTTCTTTGAATTTCGTCATTTTCTTCCTTTGTTCACGATCTGATTTTGTTTAAAATCATTAGGTTAAATGAATGAAGAAGGAATTTTTGGTCTTTTCAATGCATTTTTATTTAAAATAAATTAAATTAAAAACACTGGCATTCTAACTTTTTCTTTTACAAATTATGGTTTTCTGGACATTGTTCTGTGGCAGTTCAAGAAAATAAAAGAGAAAGAGAAAAAAATGCATGGAAATGGTCCAAGTACTCAAGTAGAGATATTTATGGACCAAAAACATCAAATGGTAAAGAGTTAATATCAAGGAAAATGACAAGAGAGGAAAGCATGGAAAACAAATACACGGCCAAAGAGATTTGTAATGTTTATTGAACAAGGACTCTTTGGAGGCTATCCCGTCACACGTACTTGGAGAAATCTACAAGTCGTACATGGACTCGTAGGATATATTATCCTCATTATAAAACCTTCTTCATGCTTGGAACAAAGGCTCTAGGAAAGATCAAATAATTTTTTTTTTTTTCTTTTTTTTGGTAACTTCTCTAGTTGTTCATTAAAAATAGAATAAAAATAACGTGCCTTCGCAACTGCATGTAGCCCATGTAGGGTCGATCGACTTATCACATATATATATGATACACTCAGTCACTCATCACCGACGAAAAGATTACAAGGAAAGAGTGATAAGTGCAAAACTGTAAATGAGCAAGTTGTGAGAGTGCGATGTTGAAGTAGAAAAGGATTGATTAAAGAAAAGTGAGTCACGACGTTTTTCCTCATATACGATGATTTTTTTGGCAAGCGCAAAATTTTGAGGGTATCTAAGTATATGTTTTAAAAACATACGAACTATATAGTCTATTGGAATATCTTAATATACATTTTTTCAATAAAGTATTATTTAATTTATCTCTAAATAAGTCAACTGATAACAATCGTATTAAAAGAACCTAAGTGAACTACTGCTGCGGAGAAGAAGAAGGGGATCGGATGCATTCAAAGCAGAACGTGACCAAAGTGAGTGGCAAGAGTTTGAAAAACAATACATATCGTAAATTCCATATATCATTAGAGGAGTATACATAACACAGACGACCAATTTAATGGACCGCCTCACTCGTATATAAAGAAGACATGAAAACACAAATTCTAAAACACAGCAACAATAGTTCAGTAAAATGATACACTCATATATATAGTGACATCTTAATTATTTTTTTAATACTCTCTCATCGATTATATGAAAAGCCTTCAACGTCTATATCCCTTGTTAATCACCTAACGCTGCAACAATCAAACCAAATGTATCAAACATATTACGTGGTTAATATCACTCCATTAAGTAACAATCTCAAGTAAGAAAAATATGTAATAAATAGAGTGAGAGAAGATTACGTGTTACAGTTGATTCTAGCGCTGATGGGGTAAGAGATCCTAACACGGCAAGCACCAGGAAGACGAGCAGCACGGCCTGCGTTAAGTCGGGAACCCAAGGCTCTAGCTGCTCCCTGGATACAGCGACAAGCTTGTTGGCGGTCACGGGTGGTACGAGCCATGCTGTTGAGCCTCTGAACACCAGAGCAACACCCTCGAGGAATGAAACCGCCTCGGGTCAAGTAGTTATAGCATTGACCCAAGTTGCCAGTGACTGCTCCGCATGAGATGGCTGCGTCAGACGCCATTGGAGCGGCCACTAACATGCACACGATCACCAACGTTGACAACTTCATAAGTCCCTCCATATCTTAAAACTTTTGATTTCTCTTTTTTTTTTTCACTTAAGTAAGTAATGAATTGGATGATGAATAATGTTAATGAAGGTTTGGTTTATATAGAGAGAGCTACGAGCGCAAATGCATGAAAGAAGAAGTGGTGAGGGTTGGTTGGTGGTTGGTTTCATTTATTGCATTGCTTCTTATTTATGTTCATCTTTGGCTTTTGTACTTAAACTAATCTAAGCCAATTACTACGTACTCACCGTTTTGTCAGATCTATCACATTACTACTATAGAAAAATGTAATTCATTCTTGTATGCTCTAATATTTTTTTGTCTGGAGGACCGATCATCTTTCTACATATGTCCAAGTTAACAACGCGTCAACATTGGTGGTAGTATTAGATTGAGTAATATATTTTTGTTTATAAAAATTTAAATCACAACATATAAAAAATAAATTTACATATTTATTTATCATATGCACTATATAATAATTTAAAACAATTTGTAAATGAAATAAAAGAAATATGATAGGAGAATTATAATTTAAAATATTAATAAAATCTTTCAAATATAGTTATTAAAATAATAACTTTTATACTTATATATAAAATCCTACTTTTTAAAATTCTGATTGGTTTATAATTATTTAAAATATTTTATTAGTATAATATTAAAATTATATATTTATCTCCACTGAAAATTAAACATTTTCCTTAAGACCAATGATATGAATGTAATTTTTTACACCTCGTAAAGTTAGTTTTATATTTGTACTTCTCAACTAATATAGTATGATAATTGCAAATATTCATCAAATTATGTCTTTTAACAATTCCAGTTAAATTAAACTGTGAAATTGAAAATTGAACTTGATTATAAACAAGATAATGTTCCATGTGTCGCGTGAGTTTGAAATTAATATAACAAAATATAATTGGGGCATTCTCAAAAATGCCCCTTTTTTCATACTCCTTTTTTACCCTTTCATGTTGATCATTTTTAAAACTACCATTCTTTATATACAAAATGACCAAATTACCCTTTTTGAGTGACAGCAAGAATGTACAGTCATCAAAATCGAAAATATTTTTCCCGTCAAAAAAATTTCCCGCCAAAATTTTTTTTGAAAAATTTTTCCCGCCAAAAATATTGAAATTTATACCTTAGAAAAACATTGTAAATGCTTTTAAAAATCTTTTAAAAACGTTTACAAGGTTTTTAAATGGTTTTTAAACACATTGTAAACGCTTTGAAAAACCTTGTAAATGCTTTTAAAAAGCGTTTACAAGGTGTTTAAAAACCTTTTAAAACCCTTTTAAAAACTTTTAAAAACCTTTTTAAAACCCTTTTAAAAACCTTATAAAACCTTTTAAAAATCTTTTTAAAAACCATTTGAAAACCTTTTAAAAACCTTGTAAAATCGTTTACAAAGTGTTTAAAAAACCTTTTAAAATATTGTAAAAGCCTTTACAAGGTGTTTATAAGGCTTTTATATATAAGGTAGAAACCTTATAAAACCTTTTAAAAACCTTGTAAATTTTTTTTGGCGGGAAAATTTTTTTGTCGAAAATTTTTATTAAAATTTTTTTGACAATAAATTTTTTGGCGGAAATCTTTTTTCGAAAAATATTTGGCGGGAAAATATGTCGGAAATTTTTTTGGCGGGAAAATTTTCTTTTTATTGATTAAAATAATTTTCATCTAAGGGTAAAATGGTCATTAAAAATTAAAGGAGGACAAAAATAAAAATGACCAAAAAAGGGGGTATTTTTGAAAAGGGGTATATAAAAAATGGTATTTTTAACAAATTCTCAATATAATTATATACGTTCAAAGGAGTTTAGTAATCTATTGAATAAATTGATCATTTAATAGTTTATATTATATAAATATTTTTTTAAAATAAGTATCTTTCAAAACTTGTACAAAAATTATAAATTTTTTCCTCAATTATGGTTTTATAGCTTTCTTAGTTCTTTCAATAGTTTTTCCGATGTCCAACAAATGCAAAAAAACTGGATTATCTATTATATATTATATTATTTAGATTCATTATGAAAATAAATATTATTCAAGATGATTAATCGAAAACTAAACACGTTTTCCGAGATGATTAATGAAATCATATATAAAAATCATATGGAAAATGATTCAATAATACCATGAGATCAAAACCTACCTTATATATATTTACAATTCACAATAATTTGGTTTTAATAAATTAATATAAAAATATTATATATATGTTAATTAAATATATATACTGATAAATGATATATGATTAGAATAATATTAATAAATGAATAGAAATTGAAAATTAGTTACATAATAATTTAATGTAAATTATTTATCCTAAAATGAATAAAAAATAAAAATAAAATAAAAAAATACGCGACATATCTTAAAGATAACAAGTATAATTGAAAATAAGACTATACATCTGTTCATAATATAAAAATAATATATATATGTAGTATTAATATCCAAAAAAAAATTAAGAACAATTTAGATGATAGAAAAATTAAATATTTCATCATATTTTAAAACAAAAATATCATATATCTTACATATATACATCATGAACACATGTTTGAACTTCTTACAGACATAATAGCATGTATGTGTATATAAAAATTACAAAACTACTATAATTAGATATTAATATCTGTTATTATTTATTTTAGTTGATTTTTGTACTTACAATTACGATTTTAAGATTATAAGTTGATGCAATTGATTTTGTAATCTAAATCACGAAACGTAAATCTATTTAACCAAAAGGTTACATATTACAAGGGCAAAGTTTTTCTTTCGACTATTCATGTTTGATAAAAAACTCTTCTTTTCTCTGGTTCTGTTTTAAGTAAATCAGGTTAAACCTAGACAGAGAAAGTTGAAAGACCAATTCCCCATATCTAAAACTGCAGAACATACATATACTTGACTATGACTCACTCCACCTTGCCAAATTCTCCAACATTTGTGCTGCTGCTCTCCACCACAGTCTCTCTTACAAACCTACAACAGCATTTTTTAAAATTAGGTTCAAGAAAGAGAGAGAGATATACATGTGAACTGGAGAGGACAAGAACGCCATTTACCTCGCAAGCTTCTCTCGTGAAGATTGTAAGACATAAATGGAGAGTACGAAAGAGAATGTGAGAGCTGATCACAAGTGGACAAAAAAAATAAGAATATGTATATCAGCTTATTATCCTTTCACTACTTAAATTTATTAGCAGCAAGAAAAAGGATTTACCTGAGCCAAAGAGGACATAAAATCCTGAAGATACATCAATCTCTGACTGCTCTTTCCTGCATCACAATAAAAGTGTCTCAGCCACGTATCAGTAACATTATGTTCCTTAAGCTTTGTGACTCGACCCGATCGTATACACAAAGTTATTAGCACGGAGAGAGAAGGAAAGGTGGAGAGGGGTAAGCAAAAATTAGTGTACCATGTGTATCTAACAAGAACATGTTTTGGCCAGTGTTGAGGATCCCAGAACAGTGTGCGGACCTCCGGGTGTGTATTCAAATCTGTTCATGGGTAAAATCTCCAACTCAGATAAATTCTGATGTTGTCTTTTATATATTTGAAGTAACTGAATGCTACTCTATGACATGGAGTCAGAATTGCAACTTGAAACAACACAGTAGAGAGTGTGAAATTTCATTCCTTACAAGAAATTTTCAAATCCATTGTAAACACATGGTTCAGGCAACTTGTACGAAATAAAGAAACCATGAAGCATAGATGACCATAAACATGTAAATTCAAATTAGCAACGCAGCACATAAATAGTTAGCACCCAGTGTCTCCAAGAAGGTGAAGATGTTTTCACTTTGACCAGATACTGTAAGACTCTGGAAATTAAAAGCAGTGTACAACTAAAGCCAAGTTATCTACGGCCTAGGACATGGGCTACAAGCAACCAAGCATCACAATCTTGAGAAGCTATATCCTACTATGGCACTGATTCTTGAAGAGTTTCAGATTCGAACGTAATACTTAGCAAAGCTGGTTAGGCCAGATAGTATAAGAGAGGGAGACACCTAAATCAGGACATGCTATAGTTAGATAAGGAGTATGACTTACAGCTATGAGGCATATCAATAACTTCAGCTGTGACTCCAAGCAGATCACCTCCCGAATATCTCTGTGCAAACGAAAAATAAACCAAGCCATATCTAAAAATATCCAAAAACTGGCAGTTTTCCTGGGTAGCATGTTTATCTAGGGAGTCAAAAGCATATAAAATGACTCAAAAACCAATGTTAAACATACCAAATTTACATCGATCATCGGGACTTCTGTGCTCTTACGGTTAATCACCAAAAGCCAGTGAATCAGAAATTTCTCACTTCCAACTTGGAATTTTCTGCATGTAAAAATAGGTAATCACACATCACACACCTAATAACTCTTTAACTCGCATATGACTAATGTACAAATAAGAAAACAAAGTCGCCATATAACATCTGAAGAACACAATCTGCAGCAAGATAGAACTAAAAACACCATACAAAATTAGCTTACTCTAATCAAAACATATGAGAAATGGCGAAACATCAATGTAGAAGTCATCATTTCCCTTTTGACCAGCAACAAAAGAAATTGCTAGAAACCAGTGATGAACATCAATCTCAATTCAGAAGCACCAGATACAGCAATACAACATTATCATTTGAACTGTAATCAATATGAAAAACCAATGGATTCTCACATCTTATAAGGATCAGTTCCTGTATAGCCAATTGGTTTCGCTATGGGGATCAACACCTACAAAATTTGGCAAAGAAAGAGAAAATTTCAATCTGAATTCCAGAACTACGCCATCAAATGTCTTAAACTAAACCTATTCACACACAGTACCTCGCGATTAACGGCGAAGATCGGGCAATGTTTACCGATCACATCATGCCAAGTCGTTCTCGACTGCCAAAGAATCACACAGATCCTTTAGTCTCACATCAAATTAGATAAGTAATCAATCTCAGCTAATAAGTTTAAAAGAAGGAGTAACGAACAGAGTGATATTGCCCCATCTTGCTCATCCGGACGATATCTCCAGGTCGGTAAGCACTGGAGAGAGTCGGAAACGATAGAGATATCAGAAATAGAGCTTGAATAAAAGCGTTCCAATGTCGCGATCCTAACACCGCAGCCATGCCCGCCATAACTTCGATTCTTCGGCGAGGCGTTGTTGCCGGTAATTGTCTTCGCCGGGAGATTTAGAATTGAAGCGGAGGTAGAGAGATGATGATAAAACGACGGTAAAAGAAGTCTCTCTCCTCCGCGGTGTTACTGGGCCACAAACATCAGGCCCAACTTTAATGTTGCCCAACTTTAACCAGTAGTCAGTACTGTACTAAACTATTAATAAGGGGATTTTAGTTTTATTTTTTTGACAACTATAAAAGTATGAAAAATTTAGCAAAAAACATGTGAATGGAACCTTGACCTATAGTTTGGATCCATCCATCGATACAATACGAACTCAGCTAAAAGATGATTTATTAACACATGAAAAGTTGCACCCAAAAAAAAAAAAAAAAAAGTGTACAGACAAACAAATAAAGTTGTGTAACGGCAGCCACAACTTCAGCATTTTGAAGAGCTTCAACGAGTATATGCGTTCTCGATGTTATCAGACGGCTTAGGTTTGATTTTTGTCTTTTTTTAGAAAAAAATATTTATTTTATGTATTTTCATGTAGTCAGTCAATTCTATGGTGATTTCCATTATTAGGACTATGTAAGCTAATGAATTCAAATTTATTGGTTTGAACAACAAAAGAAAAAAACACATTACATTCATCAAGGTGAAAAATTCTCATAACTTAAGGTTTTTTTTGTGGCAATTTTTCAATTATAGAGGGACAGTAGACTTTGATATATTTATATCCCAACTCATCTTATGTTTTTAAATTCTTGTTTTATAAAAAAATAAACATCTTCATATTTTACAAAATTTTGAATTTTGTTTTTAGGACGGAAGAAAACTAAAGATTTTATTTTATTTCCAAGAAAAGACGTTAGTTAGAGTTTTCAAGATTTTATATTAATTAACATAACATAATTATTGTATGAGTTTTTTGATTTTTACGAATTATATCGTGATACGTGGGCAACACGTCAAACAAGATTATATTCGGAGAGGCTGACAGATGATCAAACTTAGCAGATACATGAACACAGTTGGATCTTCTTGCGACTTACACTGAGTAAACGGTTTTGAAAACAATGGTACCTCAAAAAACAATTAATATTACATGATCGAACTCCAAAACGTTACATCTTTAAAAACATAATCATCTGTAATAATTGTATAATTCTAACAAGAAGATGTAATACATTAAAAGTTTCAAAGCGTATTATTTACATGTATATAAGTGTGAATTTAATTTGGTTTATGAAATTAATGATACGAGCAAATTTATTTTAATTGAAAAAAAAAACACCACACCAAAATAAAAATAAATAAACAGTAGTTATTAAAAAGAGCGCGAATGAGTGAGTTAAATCTTTATAAAAGGATATTTCTATATTTAAATTTTCAATAAACATACATAATAAAATAACGTATATTCAGCAGAAAAAGATAAACACATCAACTTACTTTTAAAACAAGACACCAGCAAATTAAGAAAGAAAAAATATTAAAAAAACGCGAATGTGTTCGTTAAATATTTATAAAAGGAAATTTATATTTAAAATTTTATAAACGTACTTACGAATTTCGACAAAGAAAATATGTTTAATACCAAAAAAAAAAAAGCTAAACAAAACTTGAAAGTAAGAACTATTTGCATAGTAAAAAAAGCTTAAACTAATCCATGAAAAAAAAACATTAAGAAAATCTTTGACATTTCTCTAGAGACATTGAGAAGAATCACATCTCTTTTAAAAACTCAATGGAAGAATATCTGAACTTTACAATTAAATTTGACAACAATAACTCCCTGCAGAACCAGAATCAATCTCTAATCAAAGTTCAAGTAATGTCTTAAGGAATTTATTGCTGGTCGTTGTTTCTAAATACTGCATCATTGAGGTAAATAAAGGTTACACAAAAAAGAGCCACATCTATAAGGGTTAGAAGATGCCATTGCCTACACAATAGTAAGACAAAAATTTGGAGTTTTTTTTTTTTCTTTGGGGGTGATGGAGTGACTAGAAAAAAAAAAAAAAAAAAAAAAGACAGATAAAAAGAACATCAATACAACAAAATCGGTCCTCAACAGTAATCACTTGGGGAGAGAGAGATCTTTCAAAACCTAGACGAAGAGAAAAAAAAAATAAAAAAAATCTCATCTCATCTCTTTCTTCATATTCTTCTTCTTGTCCTCTCTCGATTCTTTCATCTGCTTCTTTGTTGTACTCGCCCTTGTTCGTTCTCAAGAACTTCAATCTGATTTTTCAATTTCTTGGTGGAGGGGCGTAGTTTACAACCAAAGTGATTCCCTTGTTTTGATCAATCGGGGTTCTTTCTTTCCTGTATCAATCGGTTTAGTTTTTTTTTTTTTTTTTTTAGGTTTTGTTTGTATTTTCCATGGCTGCGGATCTCGATGATTGTTCTGTATCGGAACAAGAGAGTTCGTCCTCATTGTCACCACCGCTTCCGCCGCCACGGTCTCCCTCGAATCAACCGGAGTTTTGGATGAGAGTCGAGGAAGCCACCCGTGAAATCATAGAGCAGGTTCATCCTACACATGTCGCCGAGGATCGAAGAAAAAATGTCATTATGTTTGTTCAACATCTACTCGGCATCAAACTTGGCTGCGAGGTAATAAAATAAATTGCTTTACAACGTTTTGTGTTGTCTCGCTGTTGTATCAAGCTTTAAATGTTGGAACTTGTATGTATCGGCGATGTTGTTTTGCATTTTATTGACTTCTCTTGATGCTTGCTTGGCTTCAACTTTTAATCAAAGTTTATGGCTTTTCTTGTAAGATGTTCTAAAGTCATCTACTTTTTGTTTGTTTGTTGGGTTTCTTTTTCGAAGTGTTGTGCTTTCTCGTACACCTTTCTGTGTTACTTAACCAGAGATTCTTTGATGTTGCGGCTTATACTTTAATTGACTATGGATGTGGTTTGCAAAGTTGTGATTTTTTTTTTCTTATGCTGGTATGTGTCTTTCAGGTGCATTCTTTTGGATCAGTCCCTTTGAAAACGTATCTTCCTGATGGAGACATTGATCTCACAGCTTTTGGTGGACATTTACTCGAGGAAGACCTGGCGGCTAAAGTTTTCTCTGTACTTGAGAGGGAAGAACGTACTGGGACTACCGATTTTGTGGTTAAGGATGTCCAGTTAATTCGGGCTGAGGTTTGTTTTACCTAATCTCTGTGTTATTCAATTCCACAAACTAGCGTCTACCATGAGTATTCCAAGTATGTATGGTGTTTGTTTTTTGCAGGTTAAGCTTGTTAAATGTTTGGTGCAAAACATCGTGGTTGATATCTCTTTCAATCAGATTGGTGGGATATGTACGCTGTGCTTTCTCGAGAAGGTAAACTCTTCTCTCAAGCATGACCTTGCTGTGTCAAACAAATTTAACTTAACTTTTTAAAGGTAAATACAGTTTAGGTTTGTTTTATCAGCTTGATACATAAATGTACAGCAGAAGTTGAATGTTGCTAATTTGTCATAATGAGATTGTTTTTTCCCAACTGCATGATGAGTTTACTGGTAGCTAAATAGATTTTTTTGGATATTGCAAATTGTTTGCTATATATTACATGCATGCACTAATATGTTTGAGGCTTATTTATCTAGAACAATATTCATATCAGCAAATTTTCGAAGGATGGGATTGTAGAAGACAAAGATTTGCTTCTAACAAATTGATATTGACAACTTGATTACGCAGATCGATCACCTCATTGCAAAGGACCATCTTTTCAAGCGAAGTATCATACTCATCAAAGCTTGGTGCTACTATGAGAGCCGTATTCTCGGGGCTTTCCATGGATTGATATCAACATATGCTTTGGAGACGTTGGTCTTATATATCTTCCATCTCTTCCATTCATCATTGAATGGTCCACTAGCAGTAAGAGTCTTCAGCAATCTATGCTTTGTTTAGTCTCTTCTTGATTTTTTTAACCTTTTTTCCCATAGGTTCTATACAAATTTTTGGACTACTTCAGCAAGTTCGACTGGGATAACTATTGCATTAGCCTGAATGGTCCTGTCTGCCTTTCCTCTTTACCAGAAATTGTTGGTAATCATTTCCTCTACTCTGTGGAAAATTGAGTTCTTTTTGCGATTTCAGTATCTGCAATTTCTTTCTTTCATTTCTGTAGTTGAGACTCCGGAAAATGGAGGGGAGGATCTTCTGCTGACCAGTGAGTTCCTTAAGGAATGTATGGAGATGTTCTCTGTACCTTCACGAGGATTTGAGACAAACACTCGTGTGTTTCCATCAAAGTATCTTAATATAGTCGATCCTTTAAAAGAAAACAACAATCTTGGACGCAGCGTAAGCAAAGGTTAACTGCTTTCTTTTCTCCAACCATCACAGTTTTTTTTTTGTCCTGCTGCTATCTCTCTCTTTATGGATTTAGATGTTTAAGCAGGCTTAAGACAGTAGCTTCTGACATGTCATTGTCCAGAGTTTTAGCATTATAGAATATTTATGGTGGATTTAACTGAAATTCTTGGACTAGGGTATGTAGATAATATAAGTGGAGGCTGAAATTAAGATATGAAGGAACGTATAAAAATGAGATAAACTTCAAACTTTGTTTGCTATGGTTATCCGTTGGTTTTATATTCTGACTCTCTTTGTTGGTAAAATTTTAAAGCATATGGATTTTTACTTTCTCTTATACAGGTAACTTTTATCGTATACGAAGTGCATTCACATATGGTGCTCGGAAGCTTGGGCTAATCATTTTGCAGTCAGAAGAAAACATAAGTTCTGAGCTTCGTAAGTTCTTCTCTAACATGCTACATAGGCATGGGAGTGGCCAGAGGCCAGATGTCCTTGATGCTGTTCCATTGGTAAGGTACAACAGGTACAGTGCTATATCGCCAGCTTCAACTGTCAACCATTTTCAAGAAGGCCAAGTGGTTTACGAATCAGAGTCCTCCAGTTCATCTGGTGCTGCTGGAAATGGTAGACATGACCAAGAGAACTCGTTGTATGCAGGGGTAAGTACAACGAGTACAACTGGGCATGATTTAAGCAGATCACCTGGTGAAACAGCCCCATTAGTTTCAGAGGAACGATTTGCAGGAGACGCAAAAGACTTGGCTACTTTGAGGATCCAAAAGCTTGAGATTTCTGATCATTCAGTGAAACCTCCGTGCCTTAGTGATAAGGAAAGTGTGCCTCCTTTAAATGGTAAGCACCATTCTCTTCATCAGATGAGAAATGGAGAAGTTTTAAATGGTAACGGGGTGGGTAAACAACATGTTGTACATGAAGACCTGCCGTTTATAGGTTCAGTACCTTCGCCACAGGAGGACATGCATCTCCATAACTCGGTTCATTGTGTTTCTGGCAGTCGGAATAGGCTGTCTGACCTCTCAGGCGATTACGAAAGTCAGCTTACCAGTTTGCGATTTGGGCGTTTTTGGTTTGAGTGTGTCCAAAATGGTCTTTTCTTTCCAGTATCACCTCCTGGGCTGTCTCAGGCGCCAAACAACAATTCATGGGATGTAATTCGGCATGCTCTGCCATACAGGCAGAATGGGCCTCCAGTAAACACCAATGGAGTTGCTCCGAGACAGGTTTTCTTTCATGTGAACCCTCAGATGATTCCAGGTGCTGGTTTTGGTATGGAGGAATTACCTAAGCCAAGAGGAACTGGAACATACTTCCCCAATGCGGTACTTACTTATCCGCCTCTCTCACATCACTTACAGACAAATGGCCAAGCTTCTGACGTCTCTTTTATGCAGCACCATTACAGGGATAGACCGTTCTCCCCAAGAGCAAGAATGTCACACCAAGTTAGGTCGCCTCGTAACAATGGCCGAGGCATGCTACATGCGCACTCAGAAATGAATATTCCTGACAGAAACATCCGTGAGAGACAGCTTCATTATCCCAACCAAACAAATGGTTCTTGTGATATGAGTCAACCTGATTCACTTGAAAGCATTCCTGATACCAATGGTTCTGCAAATCATCCATATGAAAAGGCTCCGGATTTTAGGCCTACCGAGCCTCTACCAGTGGAAGAAGTCTGCCCTCCTGAGGGGAGCAAGCAAAGAGATAGCATTGGAGGTCATCATAATCGGCGTCCCAAATCTATACCCTCCCCTCCACAGGAAGATCGGTACAGTATATGTCTCCTACCCTTAAAAAAACATATTGTGTTCATAGAACTATTACCATTGATCATCAAAGCCACTATCTTATTCACTGTAGTAATATACATGTAGGGTAACGCCTACACAGTCATACCATTTGACGGATGATCATGAGTTCCCTCCTTTGTAGCTCTGGTGTCTGATCTACAGACACATGCTCTCTCTAGACCGTTATAGGAACAGGTATAGCTTTCTAACTTGGTTTGTGTCCTAAGTTATTTGTTTTGTCCTCCCGCAAGAAAGAAAAGAAGAATGGAGCTGTGGTTTTTTCTTTTTCTTTTTCGTGTATGTTATCTCTGGTGCTATAGAATGATTTATATGTATCTTTATCAAAATCTCAAACTCGCTGTGGACAAAACCTTTGCAGAGCTTTTGTATTTTCAACTTAGACAGGTTTGTTGAGTGTATTTATAGGATGTTTTGTCATTCCAAAGTCGCTCTTATCTTCATGATTTTTTTCTTCTTGTTTCTTGTTGGATGATAAAAAGTAGCAAGATTTTGGTCATTATAGGTTTGTTCGTCTTCTTTTAGTAGAGTTCATTCCTTAAAAGGTAATGAATCCTTGAATAAGGGGTCCGACTGGTGACACAAAATAGTAAAGAAAGTTTTTGGCGGGAAAAATATAACAGTAACCGTTAAAAAAACTTTGTGATCAAATTATTGGTTCCAATATAACTAGTTTTGTTTGGCTTTTGTGATTGGTGACAATGAAAATGGTATATTGTTTATGTTTGCAATAAGAAGTTATCAATCGAATCCATGGTCACTGAATGTTTTTCGTTTCTGTGTATAGATTTAGTTGATCCCCCAAATATGAACAGTTTATATTCTCTCTCGCAATCAGTAGTGCTGGATTTTGCAAATCACTTTCCAAAAACTGTGAAGTTGAATAGGGGAAATAGTCAAATGAAGAGAAAAAAAGAAAAGAAAAAGGGGTCTCTGTCCTCCGTGTCAAAGTAACGCAATCATCGGTTACATACATTACTCTTAAACCACTCGTCTCTGCACAAACATACATAACGTTATTAATCAGAAACTCGTTTTGACTTCTCCAAACGCACACAAAACATCAATAAAGGGCAAATAGGAAGTTCCTTTTTTTTGTATGTAAAGGGAAACAGAGTCATCATCGATGGTGAATACGAAGTGTGAGCATAGGTTCTTCAAATTCAGAATGATCTAATTTGGCTCCCTCTCTTGTCTTGTCTTCTCTTGCAAATTCTCTTCCTTTCCCGAGGAAAAAAGAGTCATTATTTTCCTAACTTTTGCCCCACTTTGATCGGCAGCAGCAGCCACATATTCGTCTCTCTCTTTAACTTTTCCCACCAAACTTTATTTCCTTTATTTTTTGGGGTTGTTCTCTGGGTGTGGCCCTTTTTTTTTATTTTGTGTGGGTTTGGTTTTGGGGAATGAAGGTGCGTAAGGTAAGAAGACAGATGATTGCGAAAGAGCGCGACGAATACAAATTACGTCAACAAGGTCTTGTTGTTGTTGTTGTTGAAATGGCTTGTGTTGTTGTTTTGCTCCTCTGTTTTGATTATTATTCCAGACTCTTTTGGTTTCTCTTCTTCGGCGTCTTCTTCTCCTACGAGAATCACGAAGGAAAACCTAAGATCTTCTTCTTCTTCTAGCACCTTCTCTCTCTTCTCTCTCTCTCTCTCTCTCTCTTATTCTCTCCTTCTGTTTTTGCATCGCGATCTTGTTTTTTTTTTTTGTTTCCCCCAAAGTTTCGATTTTTTTTTTTTAAAATTTTCTGTGTGAAAAAATTTCCCCAATTTGAGATTCTGATAGATCCGGTAGTACAGAGTCATGTCTATGGAGATTTCTTCCGCCGGAGCTTCCGATGATTCGTTCCCTTACGTTGAGACAGATCCTTCCGGTCGCTACGGCCGTGTAAGTTGCTCTCTCTTATACGATTTTGCTTGTTAAAATCTTAGCTGATTGCTATAGTTATTGTTCTGAATTTGATCAATCCCCAAGTTTGATCTCTCTCTCTCTTTCGATTGTCTTCTGAAAATGTTTTGACTTTGGTACTCTCTGTTCCATTCAAATGTTGCCATTGGTTTGGTGATATGCTGGCTTCTAGTTGTTCTCTGAGGACATTTACTTTGATCAGAGCTTTTCCTCTCTTTGCATTTTCTAGAGTTGATGTCTCTTTGAAGATTTTATTTTTGATTACTGGGATTGCTTCTTGCACATTGGGTTGATTCTCCTACTTTCTAATGGTGTGCAGTTTAAAGAAGTACTTGGCAAAGGAGCAATGAAGACGGTTTACAAAGCATTTGACCATGTTCTAGGAATGGAAGTCGCATGGAATCAGGTTAAGCTCAATGAGGTCTTCAGATCACCTGAGCCTTTGCAACGTCTCTACTCTGAGGTTCATCTCCTCAAGAATCTCAATCACGAATCTATTATCCGCTACTGCACTTCTTGGATTGATGTCAATCGCAGAACATTCAACTTCATCACTGAACTTTTCACATCAGGCACCCTTAGAGAGTAAGGAGAACCTTCTAACTTCATGCTTTCTGCCAAAGCAAAACTTCAACTTCGTGTGTGTGCAGATTCCCATTTTAAATGAACCTTGTAATCTGTCTTACATCTGCAGGTATAGAAGGAAGTATCAAAAGGTTAATATCAGGGCTATCAAGAGCTGGGCACGCCAGATCTTGAATGGTCTTGCTTACCTGCATGGACATGATCCTCCTGTCATTCACAGAGACCTCAAATGTGATAATATCTTCGTTAATGGCCACCTTGGGCAAGTCAAGATTGGTGACCTGGGATTAGCCGCAATTCTTCGTGGATCACAAAATGCGCACAGCGTCATAGGTATTCTCTTTTTTTTTTTTTCTTTTTCTCCATGTTCTTAAACATAGTTTTGTGAGTTCCAGAATTAACCTCTGCACTTTCACTTGAATATACTATTAGGAACGCCTGAATTTATGGCACCAGAGCTATATGAAGAAGATTACAATGAGCTTGTTGACATCTACTCATTTGGAATGTGTGTCCTAGAGATGCTTACTGGTGATTATCCTTATAGTGAATGCACCAACCCTGCCCAAATATACAAAAAAGTTACAGCGGTAAGCAGAAAGCCTGAGGCTCATCTCAATCATCATTTATCTTTGCAGAAAAATATTTTGATATGTCAACTTTTCTTTGTTGCGGATTTGATTCAGGGGAAGTTGCCTGAATCTTTCCATCTAATCCAAAACATGGAGGCCCAACGTTTTGTTGGTAAATGCCTGGAAACTGTGTCTAGAAGATTGCCTGCAAAGGAGCTCTTGGAGGATCCATTCCTTGCCGCAACTGATGAGAGAGATTTAGCTCCTCTTTCTAGATTGCCGCCACAACTGGCAATCCAGAATTTGGCTGCAAATGGAACGGTGTTAGAGCATCTGCCGTCAACGAGTGATCCGACTAGAACGACAGATATGTCTATAACAGGAAGGATGAACTCAGAAGACCACAATATCTTTCTTCAAGTACAGATTTTAGATGGCGATGGTACGTTTAAAAGTTCTACTTACTAGAAATTTCTTGTCTGGTTTGTTTGGTACATGAATATTGTTGTGTTGCTAGAAACTTGCTCATCTGAACCGAGCTACAGGATTTAGAGCAGCTTAGTATTAGCTGTTGATCACAGGAAACAAATGAACTATTGTAACCTTAGCTTCTGATTTTTGGGTAACATAAATGGTGAAACTTTGATGGAAGAATCAGCAATGAAATTTGTTTTCATGAATCTGTTTGGCTTTCTCACAGGTCACATGAGGAACATTCAGTTTCCGTTCAACATATTAAGTGACACACCTCTAGAAGTAGCTTTGGAGATGGTGAAAGAGCTTGAGATCACTGATTGGGATCCTTTGGAGATTGCTGCAATGATAGAAAATGAGATATCTTTGCTCGTCCCCAACTGGAGGGCCAATGATTCTTCTATCCGGCACGAAAGCTTTGGTCATGAAGATGATGAGGAAAATGGCGATGGAGAGGAAAGAACGCGGCTTTTTTCCTCTGCTTCATCCTCTCACGACTCTCCTGTAGGAGTTGGAGACAACAATGACGGTTCTAGTAACGATGTAATGGACGGTAGCAGCAGAAGCTCTAACAATTGGTTGAATGCTTCAACATACCACTACTCACCTGCAATTGATGATGATCAAAGTCAGCATCAGCGGAGACGAGTAAGGCTACAACAGAAAATGAGATCGCTGGTGGACACGAGAACGCAGGTGCTACACCGATCGCTCATGGAGTTGATCAACAAGCGTCGTGGGCGTGGCTTCGACCCGAACTCCAACGAGCTACAACATCAACCGTCATCCACTAATTTCATTCGAAGATGTTGATAATAGGATTTGAGGGAGCCTTTTGTGGCGCTTTCATGATAAAGACAGATCTTCATATTGGTACTAGCATTTTGCTTTGATGATATTATATGAAACTATTGTTTAGAGTCCTTTGCATATATGATATTATTCTTAAGGAAGTCTTACCTTTGCATATATGAAAATATTAGGTTCATCATAATATATGTCTTGACTCATATTGATGAGATCGTCATATATGGAAAGTGTTTTTGTTTTCTTAATCTTGATACGTAAGTTGTTTATCTTCTCGTATCAAACGTAGTGGCAGTTGAACAATTTAACAAACGAAAATGCAAACGTAGCAATAAAGAAAGAGATACTTGTTATTTGTAGTGAACTTATATTGGTTTTCCTATTCGTTGAGAACTATAACATTTACCTTTAAATAATATATATATATATATAAGATGACAGAATCTATGAAAAGGTGATTATTATACAGTTGATCATATAAGAATAGGCAATATTAAAAAGAAATTAGCGTTAATTAGGTTATCTAACCGCATGCATCCAAACAAATCACGTATTTAAAAACTTAATCACAACTGCACATTCTGATCTCATCTTCATTCAACACCAACTTGACTTCAGAGAGGTAGAGAGAAAGAGAAGAGCCGAAGTATGGAGAGCAAAGGGCCATCGCCAATAGTTCCACTTGTGCTTGTGGTACTCCTCGGATGGATCTTATGCGGCTCATACCTTATCTCTCTATTAGAGGATTATATATTACCAATCTTACAAACCGGAACATTCATCGTAGGAATCTTACTCTTACTTCTCCTTTTGCTTCTACATGTCTTGTCTTCTTCTTGGATCTCTCCATGGCTCCCTTCTGTTCTCCTTTTACCATCTCCTCCCTCCACGACTTCCACTGACTCAGACAGCTTTGGCCTTGGATCCTTTCTTTTGCTTTCACTTTTTTTCATTTCCTTCTGGTTTTTTCAGTCACTCTCTAATTAGTGTTTGTTCTACTTGTACATATATAGTTTCTATCCTTTCTTGATTGTTCATGCAAAATATTGCTTACATATATGTTGTACATCTTATAGAAAAGATTAGATAGATCATGCAAGATTCCAACATACAATATTTGAAGAAATTTATAATTTATGTTTAAATCATTAACTACTGCATTGGCCTTGTTTTAGATTCCATATTTACCAAAATTGGTAGCCTCGTGGTTTGTATTAGTAATGTCGTTGTGTCACCACAAAGTTTATGTGTATTTACAATTGACAAAAAAATTCAATACAACACATTTGATAACGTGACAAAAGCCACGACTACGTGATTCGATCCGAATCCATATTGGGAAGCTCCGACATATGTTAAATTGGGAAACAACCCATTCACTCTAATAAGAAATATCAGTAACCATAATGTAACCAATGTGATATCATCTGCTTAGACATTACCGAGGAAGAATACATAATATCAGTAACCATAATGTGACCAATGACGATAGGTTCCACATTAACATTACCAAGGAAGAAAATAAATCCAAAAAAAAAGAAGAAAAAAACAATGTCAGAGCTGATACTAGTGATTACATCTGCGTAGTCTAAAGTTTGGTTACCCTCCACGTATAAAAACAATTGATTTTGATAACTTAGCAAATAAGTTGAGACTTGCATAAAAGAAACTGAATTACCTTGATGCGAAAAGCTAGTGATTGTGGCTGTCGTCATTGCATCCAACCTCATTGACGTACCAAAATACTATGTTACTTACTTACTTTAGTTATTTTAAAAATATAAATCATGTGATGTAATGTTATATAATTGGACTTTGAATCTACTTTTTGACAATTTTTTACTCTTATATGGGGGTATATATGTTTTTGGCATCCCACCCATTAGGCCATTACCATAAGTTAGTTGAGCTCACTGCTGACTTCTATTTTTTCCCATAGGTAAACGTGGGTGACATGAACTTATTTCTGGAAATTTCGTAAGTACAAGACGTATGAAGATTTTTTTAACATATACTTTTTCTTTTTTGGATTCTATATATCTTGTACTTTCAGACATGTGATGATTTTGAGACTTCATTTTGTTTTTTTTGGATTTTAATCAATAAAAACAATTTTAGCTATATTGTTCTTTCTTTATAATAATAGCTTGTACGCCTTCGCAATGACCTGTCAGTAATCACACCATTCATTTGTTTCGTAATCCAAATTATATCGCACCAGACAAATTTTGTGTATCTCTTGATAGGCAAAAAGATTGCTGATTACTTACTTAGCCACGCTAGTCGAGGAGACTTAATTTTCGGTTTTCATAATCTTGTATTAGATCCTTATTTAGCGGTGGTGATTAACTTTGTAAGTCGGTTTTAACTTTGTCTTGAGAAAATATTAAAATTTTAAGCCATCCTAAGTTTGATTTTGAAATCTTGTCTTACAGTTCTTCCAGATCCCTTATTTTGGTCCCTCTACCACTGTATTGTGGTCCAAAATCACGAACGTGTATACAGTATACCAACTGTTGTTGGCCCAATCATATGAATGAAGAATTAATGTGTACGTCTGGTTTCTTATTTGTCAAGTGTCACTCATTCAATTTTTAGGTCCTATTTAAAAATAAACGATGTGATTGTTGCTAATCGGAAACTCGATCAATGATTTTTCAAACTTAATTTGTTTTCTAATCTTCAAGAAGGAGACTAATTCGTCTCTCTAATTAAAAATTGCTAAGTATATACAAAAACTTTGGACTTGGTCTAGGTCTCTCGGATTAGGACATCTCTCGGTATATTTTGTTTTCAGATCTTATATATTTACTATCTATCATACGGTCGATAGCTAATAAACTGATGATAAAATTGTAAAAGCTTGTAAACATAAAATATAGAGAAGACTCATAAAGTAAACAAACTAAATGATAGAAAAATATGTGACTGTATATGTGTTCGTTAATTCGAACGAGATCAATCGAAATGATAACTGTGTGTTGATGAACAATTAATATTAATTAAGATCATCAACTTATAGTTTAGAAGGAAGAGGCAAAGAATTGATATCAAAAACTTTAAAGATGAAACGAGAAGGATGAATAGAAAAGTGAGTGTGAAGAAGAGAACCAACAGTCGCGATGAGCTCTCTCTTAACTTGTTTGGTGATGCCTCCCATCGACACAATCTCTCCATATGCAGCTGCGTCTTTGTTCCCACCAAACACTATCTCTACTGATCCTTTCAAAACCACCATCACTAACTGCAATGTACATAATTCATTTATTTAATATATTAACATAGAATTTGGAAGATCTCTAATCTCCTATATCTTCAAGCACATAAGGTCAAAATCTTTAAAGAGAAAACAAAATCTTGGCCACATGCTAGTATCTAATATTCATAATTTCTCAATAGGATATATCGATATTTCCATTTTTGTAGTTACAAGTAACTTCTTCTTTTTTCGAGTCAAGTTTACATATATTAAAATAAATAATTATGAAGTTGACTTTTTACTTAAATAGAAATTCCGAATTCAGTTTACGTGAAAACATAGTAAATTCAAGGATTGAAGGATTACTCAATTATTATCTTAGAGAGTATTTTTCAACAGGAAACAAAAAGAACTCTATCCATATTGAAATATTGTCTTCTTTAAAATAAAATAAAAAGGAGATACATTATTTTAAGTCTTGATGTGGAAAAGTAATAAAAATGATAGAAAAGACATTAAAATAATTTTCTTTTTTTAGTTAATATGAAATGCTATTGACTATTGAGTTTCGATAAAGTGACAAAAGTTAATCTGAGATATAAATAAAAACGCATTTGCAGGTCATTTTTTTGGGGTTTAAAATCTATTAAAAAGAGAGATTAATCTTTTAGGAGAGGTTTCTTACGTTCTGAGGTCGTCCGACGATAGAAGCAATGGCTTTGGTGACTTCCGAGTAGAACGGATCGGTGTTAACGCCGTCGAAATTGACGTTGGTTGTAATGTAAAGACAAGGCATTTTCTCACGCCCGTTTCTTGATTTCGTTTAAGCTTTGTTTCCAAGAATCTGAAGAAAAAAACCAAAAGAGGAAGGGATCAAGAGAGGATTTTGTATGGGTGTGTGGGAGAGAAGATCTCACATGGCCACTTAAATATATAGGGTCTAGAACTAAACTATCGGCTCCAAATTATTGTATTGCATTATTTTAAAAATGCGTTTTGATATGTGAACAATGGTTGACATAATATCTTCCGATTTCAAATCTGACAACTTGACGTGACTCAATCAATTATCGCAGCTACGTCGCCCTCCAAGAAACTTGGTTTCATACCGTATTGGACCACACACTACACAAAAGAATCAAGTCCGTAATTTGGAAATATGTTATTAAAGATAAAAACTTATGTTTTGTTGTAAGTGGGATTAATTAGTACTTGGGTTTCCTCCTTAAAAGGTTAGACAGTAGTTGAAATATAATTAATTTAATTATTAAGGCAGATGATACTGTATTAAGATGTGTATTACGATGATACTCGTTTTGGATCTTTGACCATTTCTGTAATAAGATGTGTGATTTTTAATTGTGTTTTCATACATCCATGTGCTGCGGACGTAGCGCCGTTACTTCGTCTTAAATGAGACATGTTTATTTCTCAAATTAACTGTCACTATTATATAACGTTTGGCTACAAACTATTTTACGTACTATCTGCAATTAGTCTCTTATCTTATCACTTTGAAAATATGGAAAACGTTTTATATATTATTACCTATTTTTGTTTTAGTAACGACTAACGAATAAATTGGTTACGTTTTAGTCTGACAACATTAGGACTTATGAATTGTGAGCAGCTTTCCCATCGATGTACGTTGTTAACTCATGATATGGTTTTGGAACTAATAACCATAGTGGGTCGGCCTGTCGGACCAGTGAACTCGTGATCCACTCAATAATTTGGTTAGGTATTAGTTGTCAAATCCAAATAGTAACGAACTAGATAAACTCAATAAAAACCGAGAACCCGGCTTAATGATCAAACCGTATAGAGTTCTGGTCTCTGAACCGTCAGGATGTCCTTGCGACCTTGCCTATTGCTTTATCACTAGTGTTTCTTCCTCCTGCGTTCTTATTTTTCAAACTTTACGGCACTTTTGGTTTATTTTGACAGTGTTACAAAGAAGAAGAAAAAAAGCCATCAGTGACTTGTGAGGGTTAGAAAAGAGGGATGGACAAGGACCAACAAAGTTAGGTAAGATGCTTAGCGGTCCTAACACACAAGTAAAAGACGCCTAGGGTTAGGACCACTAGACAGACATATAATGCAATAGCTAATTATTTACCACAATGTTATAAGTAGCAACTTTGGTTGACACTAGGCCTGGGCATATTAACCGAAATCCGAAATCCGATCTGAATCCGATCCGAAAAATCCTATTCGAAACAGTTTCGGTTATCTCTTAAAATCCGATCGGTTTATATATAATTTAATTTTCGGATTCGGATTGGTTTTTATCCGAACCGAAATTGTTTCGGATAACCGAACAAAACCGAAGTATAAGTAACCCACTAACCCTAGTCTCTTTTTCCATTTCCTCTCCGCCACCCTCTCTCTCGTGCTCGTCTCCCCTTTTTCTCGATCAAAGTTTTGAAATCAATCAGAGGTAATTTCTAGGCTAGTTTAGTTTAATAAGTCAAATCCAAATTATTTTTGGTATTAGCTAAGCTAGTTTTCGTGGTTGTTCGATTCTAGTGTTGATTGTGTAAAAAGGAGTTATAATTCACGTTCTAATATTGAATGTGTTTGTCGTAGGTGGCTAGGATTTGGTGAATGTTGAATGCTCAGTAGGATTTGGTGAATGGTGAAGCTAGGACTTGGTGAATGGTGAAGCTAGGATTTCGTGAATGGTGAATGGTGAAGTTAGGACTGATTTGAACTTTTTGTTGTTTTTGAATGGATTTATCAATGTCTGTAATAGGCATTTGTTTTTGCCTTTGTACGGGTCTATTGGAGTCTATGCGGCTATGCTTTTACGTTTTAAAACTTGGAAATTTTCGTTTTCTAATGTGTGAATTTCGGATTTTATGGATAATTCGGATGTTAAACCGAATCAGGATCCGGTTATAAATCGGATTATAAATAATTTTGTAAATCCGATCCGAATCCGAATTAATCCGATCCGATCCGATCTGAAACAAATTCGGATCATGTTCGGATTATAAATACCTCTATCCGATTAATCCGAAATCCAATTAACCCGATCCGAATCCGATCCGAAATCCGAATGCCCAGACCTAGTTGACACACTGAAAAAACACAAAAAAAAAAAAAAAAACATTTTTTTTGGCGTGGGGTGGGGGCTTCACAAACCCATGGGCCGGGCTTGGTTGCACATGAGAAAATTGTTGCTTTTATTTTTCTTCTTTAAATTTCATTTTCGTGGACTATAGGATAAATGGATCTTTCTACAAAGTCGTTGCAAGAAAACCAAATTGATAATAGAAAAAAAAAGAAAATAGCAAAGTTGTCGAAACAGGGACAGAGGCTGTCTTTAAGGAAAAAAATCCCGTATGATTAAAGTGTACGTAATCGATTAGTGTTCCTCTGTAAGCACCACCAAGTCAAAAAGTAAACTCCAAAGCCAAAGGTTTCAATTTTCAAACATTTGTTAAAGCAAAGCATGTCCACGGGAATTAGCACACTGAGGTCCACCATGTTATCAAGAAACGCCAAAACATTTTGATAAATTTCTTGTTTTTCAAATATATAGAGAATTAGAATACTGATTCTTTTTCTTTTTTTTTTATCTAGAGATGGACAAAAATGGATATACAAATAAGTATAAAGAATGAAAATTTTTGAAACAAATTTAAGATAATAGAACTAAATAAATAAATAAACTAGGAAAAGCATTGGAAAATAAAAAATACTTTACAAAGAACATGTGGAAAGTAGAAAAAAAAAGTATTAAAAATTCACAAGTTTAATAGAATTATTTCGATGATATTATATGTTTGTTTGTAAATTTCCAAATTTTTTTATGATGAAAGGAATATGTCTGAGAATTTTTGTAGTGTTCATATTCAGTTTTCTAGAAAAGCTAGGAAAGCGAAAGTGGCCTGGCATGGTTTTGTATTTTTCCTTTCTTAACATATGATCATAAATAATAATAATACTACTATGTCTATGTGAAAGGAAAAAAAAAATACTCATTAACAAAGGTTAAGAATAATGATGAGTTGACAACAAATCAAGGTAAGGAAAAATACTAGTATAATTTTGACTGTTCCGATGAACGTGTAATTGCAAAATTCAGTTACATATATTTTGATGATATATATGGTCCAAACGCTAGTTGCATTTACACATGTTGGTAATAATTATTCGATTAGATACAGTTTCGTGAACGTTGTTAATTAATTAAATGTTTAATTTGTAGGTTATGGGAATGAACTGGAAAGTATAATAAAGTTGAACCGCATGGGTGGAACGATGATTGTTTTTGGCTAAGTAGTCTCTATTAATTAATATGTTAATTGATCGGATCCCCAGATATTCTCATAATCACTCCCTCTTATTACGTTGAAACTTGAAACAAAGTGCTGAGCCTAAAACTCCTTTCGCTTTTTAGAATCTAGAGGAGAGAACTAACAAAAATAATAGTAACGAACTAATAATATCAAGGTCTAAATATGCGATTACCAAAACTATGTCTGTGGCCGCGAGTCCGCGAGTCTTTTGTTTTTGGGATTATTTTGCCTATATAACCTTGAGTAACTACAATTCTGAGGCCTTGATGTTGGTCTCCTTTTATATTTAAAATCATATTAGATGTGGTCTCAATGTTTCAACATCTTATGGACTTGTTGAGATGATAAGAAACCGGTTTTAAAGAGTCCATTAATTGAGAAGAAAAAGATAGATATAGTTAATGTAGTAAAAAAAAATAAAAATTATCATTCAACCGCACCACTATTTTCATGCCTTTCTAAACCGGTTTCTTTACTTAGATTTTGAATCATAAAACTAGTTTTTAGAAAAGCTAGTAATGCATTTATTGGTTTACTCCTTGCTTCCACTCAACAATAACCAAGCCACCATCAATGGGTTCACATTAACTAAGTTATACTACATAAGGTAAATCTCTATAAATGCTTTACTCTCTTTTCTACCTCTTACGTTAGCTAGAGATAAGTAAGTATGTAGATAACCAAAGAAGATCAAGTTTCCAACGCATTTTGAAATGACCATGAACAAAGAGATACATAGAAGTCGTAGCAAGCAAGCCTTCCTACACCAATAAGACCTCTAGTGTTTTTTTCAGACAAGGGTGTGTTTGAACGTAGAGACGACAGTGTAGTTTGAAAGTGAAAAATAAAAACACGAGAAAGGTTTTGGGAACTTTAGTGGACCCATTAGGTAGACTTAGAAGAGATGACCACAAACACAAACACGCCCCAATCCCATTCTTCTCATTATTATCACCTCTTCCACACGTTACCCTCCCTCTGCTCAGAGAACTCACGCTCCTCCCCCTAACGCACGTGACTATCACGCTCCTCCACCTCCTTAAAAGATCTTCCCAATCTTATTGCTTGTATATTGTATACTAGTTTTTACTTCAAATCATATTCATATTCATATTCTGGCATAACGAAAAATTCAAATTAAAAACATTTCCATTGATTTCAAAAACGTTACTTTATTGTTTTTTTATATGCTTACTATTCTAAATCTTTTTTTTTTTTTTGGTTAAACAATACTTTATCGTTGGAATTGGAAAATAGTATAGATTGCTTTATCAGAAATTTTATAAGTAAATTATATTGTAAAAAGCCGCGTTATCTGTTCAAAAATTCAGAAATCAGAGTCACGCCTATCTCTCTCTCTCTCTCTCCCGTCACTCTCACTCTTCCCCTCTGCTCCTTATTATTACATCGATCCTCGTTGTCTCTCCTCTGTTTCTTCAATATCTCTCTTTCTTGCCAACCCAAAAAACAAAATCAAGAAAACCAAAAAACAAAAAAAGAAACGATGGATGCTTCATTGTCTCCAAGCCCATTCGATCACCAAAAAACACAAAACGCAGAGCCAAAGAAAAGCTTCATCACCTCACTCATGACTCTCCGTTCAAACCACTTCAAAGAAGACACTTACTTCGTGACAGAACTCAAACCGACCGAGCAAAAATCACTTCAAGAACTCAAAGAAAAGCTCTCAGCTTCATCTTCTAAAGCCTCTTCCATGTGGGGAGTACCACTCCTAGGTGGAGACGACAAAGCTGACGTTATCCTCCTCAAATTCCTCAGAGCAAGAGATTTCAAAGTAGCAGACTCTTTAAGGATGCTTGAGAAGTGTTTGGAATGGAGGGAAGAGTTTAAAGCAGAGAAGCTGACAGAAGAAGATCTTGGTTTCAAAGATTTGGAAGGTAAAGTTGCTTACATGAGAGGCTACGACAAAGAAGGACACCCAGTGTGTTACAATGCTTACGGTGTGTTTAAAGAGAAAGATATGTACGAGAGAGTGTTTGGTGATGAAGAGAAGCTTAACAAGTTTCTTAGATGGAGAGTTCAGGTTTTGGAGAGAGGTGTTAAGATGCTTCATTTCAAACCTGGTGGTGTTAATTCCATTATTCAAGTTACAGATCTTAAGGATATGCCTAAAAGAGAGCTTAGAGTTGCTTCTAATCAGATTCTCTCCCTTTTTCAAGATAATTACCCTGAGATGGTTGCTACCAAGGTAAAAAAATTCTCAATCTTTTTCTCTAATTTTCTTGTGATTTTTGTTTCTTTAATGAGGTTCCTGTCTGAATTTATGGTACTGTACTTGTGTTGTCTGAAGAACCCTCGGAATTGTTACTGTTTTTTTCCCCTTCATGTGCTTTTGCTCTGATTTGCGTGTTAGGTTGCTTGTTGTTACATTTAAACAGAAGCGAATCTCATTTCAAGAAATCTGAAATGTGTTAAATGCTTATTGGGGAATCTAAATCTTTAATTTCTTTACATTTTTTGCTCTAAATCTTTGGAAATTGTTGGTTTATTTGTGTTTTTTTTTTTTTTACAAGTTCCGGTTTAAATTTTGAAAAATTTGGATAGAAGAAGTATGAATGGTTTTAGATGTTTCTGTGTGTCATTATTCTCTGTCTAGTCTATTTTTGATTCTCTTTTTGTCTTACTTTTTGTAATACTACTACTTCCCCTAGCTTTTGTCCTCTACTGCTACAGTGTAATTGAAGCATTCTTTGTGTGGCCGTACATTGATGTTATTATAATCAGTCTCTATTCTCGAGTACTACATAAAACATTGCATAATATCTAAGCAACATATCGCTCATATTGAGATTTAAGACCAATCAAATAGTTTAATATCTATTCATAAGGTACAATATAGGGTACACATAAAGGCTCAATATACTATCAAACTCTTTCAAGTTTTGATGATGGATATATTTTTTAACATTTCAGATATTCATCAACGTGCCTTGGTACTTCAGTGTAATCTACTCAATGTTCAGCCCTTTCCTGACTCATAGAACAAAGAGCAAGTTTGTGATGTCCAAAGAAGGAAACGCAGCTGAAACACTCTACAAGTAAAATACTTAAAACTCTAACCATTCTTATTTCCTTATTTTGGCTATTATACTCTCTTTGTTTAAATATATGCATATAAATTTTGCTATTTCAGGTTCATAAGGCCAGAAGATATTCCAGTGCAATACGGTGGTCTTAGCCGTCCTACTGATTCACAAAACGGACCGCCAAAACCTGCTTCTGAATTCTCCATCAAGGGCGGTGAGAAAGTTAACATTCAGATCGAAGGCATCGAGGTAATAATACTAACTAGCATTTTACAAAATGTGAAGATATGATTAGATGAATTCTGAAATGTGTGTTTGTGTGTGGATTATTATATATCATTTCAGGGTGGAGCAACCATAACATGGGATATTGTAGTAGGAGGATGGGATTTAGAGTACAGTGCAGAGTTTGTTCCTAACGCAGAAGAGAGTTACGCGATTGTGGTGGAGAAACCGAAGAAGATGAAAGCTTCAGATGAAGCTGTTTGCAACTCTTTCACAACAGTAGAAGCTGGGAAACTCATTCTCTCTGTTGATAACACTCTGTCTCGCAAGAAGAAAGTCGCTGCTTACCGTTACACTGTCCGGAAATCTACTACAGCGGTCTAAGAAACCGGTCAGAAGATTGGTTTCTTTCTTACTACTTAATTTTTTGAGTGTGTTGAGAGGGTTTGTTTTCTTGGGTTTGGGTACTAGGGTTTGTTATGCTTGCTCAACGGTCGTGTTGAACCGGATATCGAAAAGATTTGCTAAGAGAAAGAGATCATATGTATAAAGACAATGATTGTATGACATTTGATGTTTGGTCTGATATCTTCACTATAGATTTAAATGTAGCAATCATGGGTCATATGTTTGTAAGCTTATTTACTCCTTGTACTATTTGAAGACCAGTGGTCCATTGCTTATGTTTGCTGCATTCTCAGTGAGAGTACTGAGTTGTTTTGCATCGGAAGCTGAACAAAACCATGGAATTTTAGAAGAAAAGTCTGAATCTTGAACTTTCAAAACAAGGACCCAAACTTCAAAAACCAATCATTGCAAATTTGCAACATATTAGTGTACCAATTATTGTGCCAAAGTTACTCTGATTGATTCCTGGAAAGAAAACGTACATCTCCAAATGAGTTGTTTCTTTCTTCAGCAACCAAAACTACGTCAAGACCGACTTTGCACGGATGAATGATGAAAAGTTTACGGACGTGGGAAGGGAGTGAAGACAAAGACAACAATCTGAACATATCATCGTGACCACCGCCACAAACTACGAGTCAGCCCATTATCCACGTAGTTTAGTCTGGTACTGCTACAGCCCGGCCCAATAAAAAGTTCTATTGAATGTGAGGTTAGGCAATTAAAAGTCTTTTTTAGTCTTGTGTATTTTTCCTTTTCCAAACAAAGAACGGCAGGGCAGATATAAACAGATAAAAACAAAAAAATAACAATTATCTTACAAAAATTTGAGAGATTTTATATTGTAAAATCTGAAGAAAACAATGAGGAAATAGTACTATAGTAGAATGTAAAAATCTAGAGAGAGAGGGAGTCAAATTATAAAAGTAAAAAAAAAAAACCCCAAAAAATCAGAATCTTAAAACAATATATATTTTTATTACAAAATATGCACTAGATACCATAAAAACAAAACATAATTAAGAAACTACCATAATTTGTATAGTAGCTATCTCCAAAGAGTGTTTATAATTACGTTGTTGGCCTTGCGTAGACTAACATCATATAAGAGACATATATAGTAAGTAGGTATTACTATGTCTATGTTTTATTAGTAAATAATATGTTGTATGGTCAAAAATTATGTAACTAATTATTATTGTTTCACATATCAACTAACATACAGCTGCATTTACCGCATGAAAACCTACGTTACACGAAATCGCCGGTGGTGACGCGTTTCTCGCTCTTGAAGCGGAAGCGGAAGCGGAATCCGTCAGAAACGTCCGGAAGCGCCTTAAAATCGCAATTCCTAAAACGAGGTGTTTGGAAGCGTGGTGGGAGCTTGTGGTTCAGAAATGGAAGCACTGATGGTGATGATTGGAAGCTTCGACGGTTGGTTATCTTCTCGTCATCTCTAAACTCAAGAAGATGAAACAATCAGTTTTGGGCTTATATTTGTTTTGTGTTCCAACTAAGTCCACTCCTTTGCCATCAGCTTCTGATTTTTTCGCAAATCATGAGTTTGAAGAAGCAAATGTAATTTTCAGATCTGCTTTCTTATAAGTATTCTAATCGTACTCTGTTTTTCGTGTTGTTTTTTTGTGCTCTGTTTTTTATATTTACATATGACTTAAATATATTTTTTTAATTATTGTTTGTGTATTTAAAATATGCCATGATGATAATCATGATATTCTCTTGCAAAGCTACTTAATAGTGTGATGATATATATAGTTGTTCTAGTGATATTATGCTATGTGTTCTAGACATGTTATAATTATTAGTTTAAGATTTAATATTCATATTAGTTCTTATCTTAATATGAATGTATATTTGATATTTTATTATATTATATATGTATGTTTAGTATTTTATTATATTATAAACATATATAAATCTATTAAAAAAATTAGGAAGTTTGTACGCTTCCACCACGTACCCGCTTCTTATTTTTTTTTTAAACTCGCATCTACGCTTCCAAACGCTTCCGCTTCCGAGTACCCGCTTCTGATTCTATGCAGCTTAGATGAAAACACATCTATATCACAATGAAAAATACTTATGTTCATCCCTAGGGGTGAACCTTTGTATTCACCCCTCCGCTCCCAACCAATCAGAATGTTCTATCTAATATTTTATTTGAAAATAAATCAAAATTAAATTAAAAAGCAAAATAAATTAAGGAAACAAATTATGTATACTTTTATTTAAGGAAAGTTAAATATTGATTTGGTTTAGATTTTACAATTAAACGAAGTTATATATCAGTTTGGATTTATAAATGAGAATTAGGGTTTAGATTTTACAATTAAACAAAATTATATGTCGGTTTTGGTTTACAAATGAGGTGGTTAGGGTTTAGATTTTACAATTAAAATAAAATTATATGTCGGTTCGGGTTTACAAATGAGATGGTTAGGGTTTAGATTTTACAATTTGAACAAAATTATATGTCGGTTTGGGTTTACAAATGAGATGGTTAGAGTTTAGATTTTACAATTAAAACGAAATTATATGTCGGTTTAGGTTTACAAATGAGATGGTTAGAGTTTAAATTTTACAATTAAAACAAAATTATATGTCGGTTTGAGTTTACAAATAATATGATTAGGGTTTAGATTTACAATTAGAATGAAATTATATATCGTTTTGGGTTTATAAAAGAGCGGTTTCCTAAAATAACATGTTTTATAATGAAAAAGATTGTAGTTATATCCTTAGTTGCTGTCCTACCATTCGATTGTTAACCATTTTTTCAACTTCGGTATATACTTTAATTTAGCCCATTTATTAAAATCTAGGTTGTTTATTGAAATTACATGTTATTGTTTCAAAAACCTGTGCTACACTGTCCCATTGCGATATCTAGGCAGACAATTTCGAACTCTTCCTTAATGACCCTAAAGCGTTACTTTGGCACAATTACAAACGAAAACTTCACACTCTACTCTACATGCCGACATGGATGTGCAAACTTTGTTAAACAAATCATGCTACATAGTAAAATAGCATGTTGTATTTGTAGACGTATGTTAATTTTTAGGACCGTCATAAAATAAAAACAAGATACATATTCTAATCATTACCTACAACTCCTACTGTCCCCTACATAACACACCCTCTTGTCGGCTTCAGCTATCTAATATCCTAAGGTGTTGAGGGCAATCCAGTAAAAATATCTCTTAGAAAAATGGTATTTACTCAATTTTTCTGTCATAGTGGTAATTTCTTAGTTATGTTTAAATTTGTAGTATCTACGAATAATAACCTTCTTATTATACAAGAACAGTAGGTAAATGGGTAAGAACTTGGACTTTTGTACAATGTTGTTGTTCTGACATGATCGCAACTCTTTGGTTAGGGACATAGGAGGTTTCCACGATCAAACATCTTAAACCATGACCTACTTTAACATAAGTAAATCAAATTCCTATTAATTTTTTCTTTTTTTAATTCAATCCACAAATTTAGAGAAACTCAGAAAAGCATCCTTGTGGTATATTTCATATTTTGATTACACACGTTTCGTTTTTATTTCTTATGAATTTCAGGATGGTTGGAGATAAAAAGAGCTTTAAGGAAAAGTGAATAATATAGACCAAATAGTCAAATGGTTATCGAAGAAAGCGAATCGTCGGTTTCAAGAAATGGAGGCTACACAAATTTTATACTCTCCCTATTACTTTCCTCTTTCTTTAAATAAAGACCACAGTGGTCTAGCTGTGGGTTTGACCATTGGGAACCAATCTTTACTTCGTGATAAGTATTTTTCATTTATTCATTTCCATCTAGATTAATGATTCCACAATTACGCCCATAATCGCATCTGGTTTTTAAATATTTTCATTGATCTCATCTCATATGTGTTACAACCCAATACACCCTTGCATTTCATCTCATAGTATTATTATATTGCCAACACCGAACCTTAACTTTATTAAAGCAAAATAATAAAAACATCGAACCTTTAGCTTCGACTATATAACTCAATTTGCATATAAAACTTTGCGTAAACCAAAGTGTAAGACAAAGTATAATACGTTATTGCTTAATATGACAAATCAGGTAAAATTCTAAGTTTGTCCAAGAGATTCGGATTCTATCCTTCGAATTATAATATTTGTTTAATTACTATATTATTTTCCAGAGAATTTTTCCTACAAAAAGATCATCTCATCTGTCGCTTTACTGTTTTCTTTTCATAATGCAGATTAATGCTTAATTCATTTTTTTATATATATATAACTAATACTCTGTACTTATTTAATGATGTAAACATATCCTTAAGCATGTAAAGAGTCTAATTTACTAGGGCTTAAATTATTATTTTTATCATTACTGTCGCAGAGTTATCAATTTTAAAACTACATATTTATCCAACTGACTGTTGTCCAAAAAAAAAGTATCAAAGTGACTTCCATATGCGCAAGATCTTTCATAAATTAACCACTTGGCCAAAAAATTTGATTTGTTAAAAAGACAATAATTTGTCTTTTGGACGTTATATAAAGCCAGGTAATTAAGCTTACATATCCACATTAGTACTAAACAGATGTAATTTATATAAATAAATTAACAAGTACTATCAGTTAAAAAATTCGGAATCTGCTATAATAATGTCATAGATCGATAATATGAAACAAGCTTTTACTTTATTGTCCCGTTGACATCTACAAATAAAACCATTGTTTTATTCATTCACCAGCTATTTCAACAACAACAAAAAGAAAAAAAAAAAATAACACAAAGATTTACTACCAAATCCAGTTAATTAACAGCAATTAGAGAATTAAAACACACACACACATTTCATCACAAACCAACACAGTTTCTCGCAGTCGTAACACCACCGTCAACGACAAGGTTATGTCCATTAACATACTTGGACTCATCACTTGCCAAATACAACGCAGCCTCAGCTATATCAGTCGCTCTCAATGTCTCTCCTTTCAAATTAGCCATACTCCTCACAAACTCCTCCATCTCCTCCACATCATCCCCCTCCACGTCACCACCACTCGTCTTACACCACGCATTCACCAGCATCGACGTGGCAACACCAAACGGAGATATACAATTAACCCTAATCCCATATTTGCCTAGCTCACACGCTGCGTTCTTGGTCAAACCAACGATGGCATGTTTCGAGGCCGTGTAAGCGTGTGGTCCCATACCACCCATCACACCTGCCACACTAGCGGTGGATATTATGCAGCCTCTGAACCCTCTCTTGACCATGACACGTGCCGCGTGTTTCATGCCGAGCCCTGTTCCTCGCACGTTCACACGCATCACGGTGTCGAACTCGTCCGCGTCGAAGTCTAATATGCTTTTGTGTTTCTTCTGGTCGCCAAGAACTCCCGCGTTGTTGAAAAGAATGTCGAGCCGACCGTACCGTGCAACGGTTACGTTCACGAGGTTTTCCACGTCAGCTTCGACCGAGACATCGCAGCTAATGAATGCCACGGTCGAGGTGGTTAAGTGGGATGAGAGTGACTTAGCCAGGGAAGAGCCAGCTACGTTGTCCATGTCAGCAATCACCACCGTGGCACCATGTCTAGCGAATAGTATGACGGTTGCTTTGCCGATCCCGTGTGCTCCTCCGGTGATGATAGCTACTTTTCCTTCCAACCTATACAACATTATCAGTTCGTAAGAATTTTGAGAATTGACCATCCCTAGTGACATAGACTAATACACTCATTGTTAATTCTTAATTTTTAAGTTCGTCCAAACGAAATGTAGTAACGAATTACTAAATATGTACCTCTTAGGATATAAAGTTGTATTCGTTTCCTCCATGATTGTGTCGTGGAGGGAGTGAAAGGTCTGCTCTGCAGGGATCACTTGGGCCGGCATGGCGGATTTTTAGAAAAGGAAGTAGAGGTGCTAAGAAAGAAGTGGTGAGAGGGAGATTATTTTGAAGCTTAAAGTGGAGTTGAATAGTAGATAGACACACATCTCTGTGACTATTTATAGGGATACGAAAGTGAAGTTCCGAACCAGTGTGAAACTTCCAATTATGCTCTCAATTTTTGGAATCTTTCTAAAATAATAAATGGGAGTTATTTGTTTGGGATTTTAATAGAATTTTAAAGACTTTAAATGTTATGTAAAATCTGGTTTTATTAGATCAAAAATTTTGTTAAACTCTGTTAAAGTTTAGTGTTATTAATTTGTGATTTGTAAAAAATTATTTAAAATCTTAACAAATTTAGGTTATTGGATTCAGACTTTTATAAAGTCAATAAAAGTTTTGTGTTATTCAATTAAAACAAAAAAAATATAGGATTGTTAATGAATTCAATTATTATGTTATTGGTTCATGATTTTACATTATTATAAAATAAAATCATAGAAAATATCATAAAAATAGAGAAATTGTTTGGATTACTTAACAAGATTTTAGTGATGGGGGGAGTGTTATTGGGTTGGGATTTTAATAGAATTTTAAAGACTTTAAATGTTATGTAAGAATCTGTTCTTATTAGATCAAGATTTTGTTAAACTCTGTTAAAGTTTAGTGTTATTAGTTTGTGATTTGTAAAAAAGTCGTTTAAAATCTTAACAAATTTAGATTATTGGATTCAGACTTTTATAAAGTCAATAAAAGTTTTGTGTTATTCAATTAAAACAAAAGAATCTAGGATTGTTAATGAATTCAATTATTATGTTATTAGTTTATGATTTTACATACTTTCTTTACAAAATAAAATAATGGAAAGTATCACAAAAAAATAGAGATTATTTGGATTATTTTACAAAATTTTAGAAAACTAATCAACAAAACTATAGAATACTCTTAAATATTTTCACTTGTCCATTTTTTATGGTGTTGTTGAAGTCTTCGAAATTATTTATAAATTAGAATCCAATAACATCCTCTAATTTACAAAGGACACAAAAGCTAACAGACAGAAGGAGAAAATAAAATAAATATTCTAATATGTAAGTTGGATGCTTATAAATCTGATGAACTAAATTGAGTTTAAGACACGACGACTAATAAACAAATTTGTGTCAAGCCGGATCTACTTATGATATCTGTGTATTAATCACCACAATCTCGAAACTAATGCAAAATAATTTTGGAACAATATCATATAATTATTGATGATTTGATGTTAGAAAGAATCTAGAAGAAAATACTAAATAGTACTAGTACTGATTAGATATGAGATCTAGCTTCTAGGTATTACGCTGGCAATGAAAAAGTCATAGTTATGTACGACTACGAGATCGATGTATCTTGTAATTAATTACCACAATCCACAATCTACATCATCCTCAATAAAGGGCTGAGGTAAGAGATACTTAAATGTTACCGTATGAACAAACTATAAAGTATTGGGATTTTTATCTTTGAGACTCATAGTCATAGTTTTATGTATTTTCACGAAGGTCCTAATTTTCAAAATGCTGAGTGTACCATCAGAAATACTTGTTTAATGGTTGTTGTATGTTGGGAGTTAAGTGACCTTAGTTTAGGTAAACTATATCAAACTTTAGTTTTAACAACTCTATTGTTTCTCCAGAGATGTGAAACGGTGGTGGCGATGGTCTGGCAAGATTCCGAATTTCAGAAGAGATACGACTTAATTAGTCTGTTCCGATCCCTTGTTAATATCAATTATCAAAAAAAGGGCTTTTTAGTATGATGTTATAATCTAGTGTATATATAATAAAATGTATATGTAAATGTACGCAGTGTAATTTGATCGATCAATTGCGTCTCGTACAATATATGAAAGATGCGCCTGACGTACCATGAACCATTTGGACCACTTAGCTTTATAATTTGTTAAAGTGTTAGGACTTCATTTAAATCAATCTTAATTTAAACATAGACTAATGCAAAACTCGCTAAGCAAATCTTTGAAGATCGAATCATATGTATAGTATAGCCTTTTCAATCATTCTTGGTTAGAAATAAATATAGTGTTAGATAACTTATTGTGTATCACATAGAAAAATGGAATACACAGCTCAACCAAACCTTTTCCTTGTTGTCATCATCATCATCTCGATGCACCTAACATTAAAAAGTTTATTGTTCTATGTACATAATTTAATACGGAACTTTTAACATTATTTGAAAGTCTTTTCGGGACATTTATTTGTGTTGAAGCCCATTAGACTTCAATTAATGCTATAAGCCTTGTACGCTAGTTTTAAACCGGTTCCTGAATCTTCTGGGAAAGCTAAAGGGCTTCTAAGTCCACCTACTCTAAATTGGGAGCTCTAGATCATTTGGTTTCGATAAAACAGATGATCTAACGTTCCAAGTATCTTGAGCTTTTGGGAATACATACATGCGCCAATAAAATATGTGAATACTCCTTTGTCTTAGGCATGCGTTTGCGTTAACATACCTTTCAGAAAATAAACTGTCAACTTAAAACTCAAATTATATCATAAGTATATGAAACTACTCTATGTTGCATAACAACCACATTGTCGATTAAATCAGAGTCTGATACTGTTTGCCAGGACGCGAAAACAAGGTATAACTAACAGAGCAGAAATATGAAACATTTATAGTCTGAAACAGACTGAAAATTACCATTAAAAAAAGACCACTGAAAGTCAAAACGGTGTAAAACCAATCAGTTTGCACCACATTTTTGACTGTTGACTAAATAGAAAAAAAAGCAGTCCTAACACAAGTTAGACTAAATGTTCTGAAACACCTCCTTGAACACCACATTCTTGGTTTCTTCCTGGGGCATCCCTTCTATATCTGTGATAAGAACTTCCAAACCAGCACTGGACTTCACTTTGGATATGGCAACATACATCTGTCCACGAGAGAACAGTCGTCTTGGTAGATATAGACCGACTTTTGAAAGTGTTTGCACTTGATCACTTTCATCTATAACCATCGCGAATGCAAGTTTCAAAGGAAACTGCTTACGCCTCATTTTGATTGAAACTCTTGCTTCTGTTGGGTATGAAATAATCCTAGGGATCAAGACTTTCTCACCAAGCTTATTACCTGATATAATCCTAGCCTCAAGCACCAAAGTTTCCAGCCGAGTAATTTGAAGTCTTGTCCCCTTACATAACCCATCGTAAGGATTAAGATCCTTAAGTAACATGACGGGAGCACCAACCTTTAGTCTCAACTTAAAATCAGGGCAATCCTGAAGCTTTGATGCTATTCAAAACTTCTGGAGGGTATAACATGTCGTCATCCGGGGTTGAGTGAGCTGGAGAGATGCTATCAGCGCTGTAACATTCTTTCACTTGACCTGATAATAATACAATGAAGTCGTAGAAGTTAGTATGTGCATAGAATTATGACTATTAAGTGGAAAGCATTAAGAGTCAGTACCTGGTAACTGTGAAAGCATGTAATCATTAATCTTATCAACGTCATTTGCATGACACAATATAGCCTTCTCTTGATAAAAATCAGGATTAGTGATGAACTGTACAAAAGATTCTCCATAAACTTCCTTCACTACGGTTTTGATAGGATCTTTGCATTCAGTTATCAGCAAATCTTGAGGGATATCAATTTAGGTTTCTCCATCATTCGACTTGTTGATCTTTCCATTACCAATATCCGAAATCCATTTCGAGAAAGATTCATCGATAGTTGTGTGAATTCTTGTTCCCTGGAATACAAATTAACAAAATATCATCATGAACAAATGATTAAAGTACTACAACATCATATGAGTGGTGAGCAGTAAACAAAAACTCCTTAAATATAAAGGACTCTGTCCTAATCGATTCATATGCACCAAACTGAGAATCATGATACATTCGTATAATTAAGTTAATAAACTTAGGGAAAAAAAAAACATTCTAGGCCGTTGTTTTATTGTTAACACGAAAGATCACGAAACGGTGTCTAGCCAGAAACTCAACAATTAAATCAAATATAAGTAAAACAACGGCCTAGAATCAAACGTTTTCTTTAATTGCTACAAGCAACTAGATGATTGGCTCAAGTAAGAAAAATGAAGTCATGTGTATATTGTAATCAAACATATAACCCTTACAGAACTCTTAAGTCATGCTTGAATAATTGATTACTATGTATAAAATTGCAAATCATTCTAATAAATAGAGTAGTATATAACAACTATTACAAAAGACACATGTTACAGGTTTATGTAGTTATCAAAAATCAAATCGAGAAGCGCATATAAATAAATTCAGATAAAATAAAAGCCGTATACGTATAGGAGTACCGATGAATCGAGTAAAACCATATAGACGGAGTTGCCTGATTCTCTGTTATTTCCCTCGCACGTTCGAATGATCTGCACTTTGATCTTCCATGGCTTAATCTCATCGAGAGGAGTAGAAGAAGAAGAGGAGTGTTTTCGAATTGAGGCCATTATTGTAGTAGTTTGTGAAACGATTTCTTTTTCTAGTAATTACGAATTTGGCTAAATACCAAAGTTTGTAGAGCTTATATAAGCGTATAGAATCACGATCTTAACATAAATATTCTAACCGTTACGGAAGTTTAAAGAGTATCAGTCAAAGTTTAATTAGGATTCCCTTATTCGTTTTGCTAGGATTTCCAATTTCCTTTAATTCTTTCCTTAATTTCAAAGGAAATTAATTCTAATTTGCTCTAATAACACAAATATAATAAATCCACCACTATTCCACTAAACCGTAATCAATCTTTCAAAAACGGGTCACAACTCGTGGGCCGAAATCTAGAAAGCCTTAGAAGTTAGAATCCTAAAAGTGTCAGATTTAGTTTTTTTTTTTTTTTAATGGCCACGGTGTTTATACGCATTCTTGACATCACCACTAAATGGTGTGTAGATGAATAAATTACACGTAACATACAATGATAGGGATCGCCACTTCTCGTGGTCCATCTTAAAGCCAATATCATCAACTATTATAGTCCAACTAAAGTTATTAGTACTTAACAGATCTCACCTAATTCCCCATCATATACCTGCTTTTGCTTCCCCACTCTCAAGTCTACTGCTACATAGCTTAGTCAATACATTATCCTTTCATCTATAAAGCAACGAATCACCGTTTTGATATTATATATATTATGCGTTTGTAACTCAACATCAATTAGCTAATCATCGAGAAAACTCATATTCCTTACATACAATCCACTTCCAATATGTTAAACTCTCGTCTAACTAAAATTTTAAGATAATAGATGTACATAAACTGTATATCTTATTTTGTTAAAAACGAAAAGTAACGTAGGAAACAATTCCCATACTATTTTTTTTTTTTGTGTGACTACTATATATAAATAAACCCTACAATTGTTGTATTTGTGTGTCAAGAACCCCACATGGACAGCCTGTGGAAGACCAAGCGTGCATCTTCTTCTGTTCTCTTGCTTTACTATTAGAAACTTTTTAAGTTAACTATACCAATAAGTGGAACAGCTGAAAATATCAATTTACTAATCTGTGTCTACCTTTAGATAACATTTTCGAGTAAAATAAGATAAATACCAAATATAGGAAAAATATAAAACAAGAACAATCCAAAAACACAACAAAACAAAGGCAACATGAAAGCAAAACCCTTTTCCCTGCAAAAGTGTAGATAGCAAAAACACACTCATACCACACTTTCTCTTGTTTTCTTTTTCCTTATCATCTTTCCTCTTTTCCCGGACATATCCGAAGCTCAACAACAGTAGCCGCAGAAGCATATTATGACCATTATGATGAAGTTCTATACGTTCACTTTCTTAATCTTCTTGTTCTCTATGCTCCAAGGTCACTGCAAATCAGATATCAACCTTGGTCATTCTCTAACGCTCACTTCTCCACTAGAATACGCTCCCGGTTTTATGGGGAAAGCTTATATAATGGATACAGAATCTTCATCAACAACAAGAGAACCAGGTTTCAAAGCCGCGTTAACGATGGAATCATGCGACAAAGATGATGGAAAATATTTGTGTTCCCTCCAAGTCTTCCTTGGAGATGTAAGAGTTTGGAGCTCAGGGCATTACTCAAAGATGTATGTTTCTAGCAAATGCATCATTGAGCTCACAAAAGATGGAGACTTGAGGCTAAAGAGCAGCAATAAACACGTTGGATGGCGAAGTGGAACTTCAGGACAAGGTGTTGAGGTACAAAAGATAGATATGATTGAACAAAAAAAAAACTCATATGTAATGAGATAAACAGGTTAAAAATTTGTGTTTTTGGAAACAAAATTTTGCAGAGGTTGGAGATACAAAACACAGGGAACTTAGTGTTGCTTGATGCTAAGAATCTGATCAAATGGCAAAGTTTCAATTTCCCAACGGATGTGATGTTGAGTGGTCAGAGACTAGACGTAGCTACACAGCTAACTTCATTCCCAAAAGACTCGACTCTGTTCTATTCCTTTGAAGTCTTACGTGACAAGATTGCTCTGTTTCTCAATTTGAACAAGCTCAAGTACTCTTATTGGGAGTATAAGCCTAGAGATAAAAACAAAACAGTCAACTTCGTGAGATTAGGACCAAAGGGTCTTGACATATACGACGATAACAGCCACATAATCGGGAGAATAGAGCAACCGTTGATCAGATTCTTGGCGCTTGGGAACAGAACCGGTAACTTGGGACTCTATTCGTATAAACCGGAAAAGGGAAAGTTCGAGGCAACGTTTCAAGCAGTGAGCGACACTTGTGATCTTCCTGTAGCGTGTAAACCATACGGAATCTGCACATTCTCAAAGTCTTGTTCTTGCATTAAGGCCGTGGGCAATGGAGAGTGCAGCAGCAACGTGGAAGAAGCGGTTTCGGTGAAGAGGTTATGCGATCACGAGATGGTTGAGCTAGAAGGAGTGACTACAGTGTTGAGAAACGGGACACAAGTGAGAAACGTAAGAAAAGAGAGATGTGAAGAGTTGTGTAAGAAAGATTGTGAGTGTGCAGCTGCGAGTTACTCTGTTTCTGATGAGAGTTGTGTCATGTATGGGATTGTGATGGGTGTTAAGCAGATTGAGAGAGTGAGTGGATTGAGCTATATGGTTAAGGTTCCAAAAGGAGTGAGACTAAGTGGTGAGAAACCAAATGTTAAGAAATGGGTTGTGGCATTAGTTGGAGGTATTGATGGTTTTGTTATTTTGTTGCTTCTTTCTGGTTTGGTTTTTTATTTCATCCGGAAGCGTCAGAAAAGCTCATCGCCGCGGCCACCGCCGCAACAACCGCCTAATACAGATTCGTGATACAGTTTGCTTCGAGGATTTCAGATTAAATTTGTGACTTTGTGTCGCACATGTAAACATGGATATACGATTTATGTAGTTAAAAGCGGTTGACACATGAAAAATTAAAGCAAATGTATTTGATTTGAGGCATTTATAAAACTGAGGATAATCGAGGACTTCTGAAGGTTCATATTCAAGAATATGGGAAGCATTATGCACTAGGGTTGAGCAAAATTTCATTCAACATAAATGTCAAAAGTCAATTATTTTGTTATTATAGAAACAGTGTTTTCCCCATTTCTACTGTTAGATTAGGTATGAATATTTGTTTAAATATAGAATTTGATTTTTTTTCTTCTGGATAATCCAATCAATGAGAATTTAGTCACAAAGGCAGAGAGCCAACAAGCATGAACGGCTCTTGTCTTTTGTCATAGATGTCCCTTCTTTTAACGTCCAACGGTTAGTTGAAAATACAGTGTTATTTTAAAACTGAGACTTTCATTATGTGGCCCTGGCTTTATTACCCGTAGTAAGTGATCCCCACCACAAAACTCCATCATTGACGCAGCCAACTCCGCCACAACTCCCTCTACCATCCAACGGTCCAAATACTCTTTTACTTTCTTTTTTTCTTCTTTCTCCACCAAAAGTTCTAATAAAGCTAATCACATTTTATATCAACATTCTAAGTAGCATATCAAGTTATTAACGGTAAGTGAGAAGACCATTCAGAAAAAAAAATAATAATATTGGTAAGACCACATTTTAAATTAAAATCCAACGGTCCAAAGATTCTTTCACTGAAAACGATATTTTTAAACTCACTTGCGAGAACAATCTTTATTTAATAAAACAACATAATGACAAAGAATCATTATCACCGCCCTCGTGAGGGAAGATCAATGTTTCCTGATGATAAAATTGGATTAGAAAAAGTGTATAAACTCGAAATAAAGACAAAACTAGTAAGCATCTGAGAAGACAACGGATACTTGTAGCTTTTTTTATTCAACTTTAATGATCCCTTTGCATACAAGAAGAGACCGTTGAGATATATATTAGTATAAAGTCTTTTGTTCACACTAGTTTAGTATCGAAGTAAACAACAGTTTTTGGATTGTGATCACACTCTCTCTCTTTCTCACTACTTCTTCTTCCCAAGTTCTTGTCTTTAATGGCCGAAACCCTTCTTGAACCCACCCTCGTCGGGGAAATCGACACTTCTGCGCCGTTCGAGTCGGTGAGAGAAGCCGCCACTCGCTTTGGCGGCTTTGGTTTCTGGAAACCATCTTCCCTTAACATCTCCGAAGCTTCTCAGGTCTTATTTCTTAGCCTTCTCCCTTAAAGTATTTGTCTTTCTCACTGTTTTTGTCATGCTCTTTGGTTTTTCGGGATTTTCATTGAAATGGGTTTTAATTAGATTCACCTATTTCTAGTTGTTGATGCGAAAGTTTCGATTTTTTTTGTTTGGGTTGCAGTACGATGTGGACGAAGCTGGTATGGTTGCAAAAGCGAGTGAGTTAGAGAAGGAACTGACTGAGAAAGAAGGTGAAACTTTAAAGGTGTTGAAGTCGCTCGAGTCGACCAAAGCTATTGTTGAAGAGCTCAAATCAAAACTACAGAACAAGGAAGAGAAAGAAAACTTTGACATGAATGTTTTCAAGGAACTGAGCCAAGCGAAGATGGATCTGTGCAAGACTACTAAAGATTTGGCTGCTATTCGTGAGTCTGTTGAGCTACTGAACAAGCGACTGGAAGAGGAAAGAGCTGAACTTGAGAAGACACGAGAGAGGCTAAACTCTGAGAATGCAGCTGAATTGTCCAAGGAGATTCAGAGATTAAGCTACGAGGCTAACGAGTTTTGCAAAACAGGAGAGAATGTTCGGTATGCGGTTGACAAAGCTGTGGTTGAGATTGAACAAACGAGAAACAAGATCGAAGCTGCTGAGATGCGTTTGATCGCTGCTAGAAAGATGAAGGAAGCTGCTAGAGCTGCTGAAGCAGTTGCAATTGCTGAAATCAAAGCGGTTACTAGAAGTAGAAGAAGCAGAAGAAGAGAAAACAGAGAGGAGACTCTGCATGAGGAGATTCTTGAGATGATTGATGAAACAGCAAGAGAAATCAGAAGCAGTAGGAGGACACTTGAAGAAGGTTTGGAGAAAATGGAAGCAGAGGAAGGAAACTGGCGGTGGACAGAACGGAGGAGGAGATCATCATCATCAAGTTCAGCTAAGCTCAAGAACCCTTTTCTGATGGATGTAAATGGTTTGAATATGATGATGAACGGTGATGGGACATCATCCTCAGTTGCTGTCATGAAACCAACAATGTCTATTGGGCAGATACTTAGTAGGAAACTACTTCTTGCAGATGAGTCAGCGATGATGATGAACGGGAGAGTTTCGTTGGGTCAGATTCTTGGAAAGACTAACATTGGAGACAGAAATGGTGAAGGGAAGGAGAAGGTTAAAAGGCTTAATGGTAAGAGGAAGCGGTTCGGATTTGCAAACTTGTCTGTGATGTTGAACAAAGAGAGTAAGAAGAAGAAGAAGATAGCTTTAAACTTAATGTGATGAGTGAGTCATTGAAATGGTCTTATCTTTATGACTTTATCTTACGAGTTGTTAGGTGTTTGTGAGTCTTATGGTAAGCAATATTGTGGTTCTATTTTTTCGGTGTGTTACTCGTTCATGCTAAATAGTGAAATGAGATGTGATATGTTTTGACATGAAGCATAATAATCAAATCGCGTATATGTTAATAGAGAAACATTTTGGCAAAAAAGCTGAGGTGTCACCATTACAGAGTTCAGTACACTCTTTCCTTTATTTGTCATCAGTTTTTAAAAATATTTCCTTTTTTATCATTGTATTTCTCCAAAAATACAATTACCACCCAAAACTAAATTTTTTATTATTTTTCTAACTTAATTATATCCTTTAATTATATTTTCATAAAATCTTTAAAATGAATTTTAAGAACTCTTTGTTCATATGATATAATAATATAAGATTGATATAATAATAACTCTCACGGGTTAAATTTTAACTATTATACCAATTTTTTTTTATAGATATATACTACACAATCGAATTTTAAATATTTCAATTATCCAAGAATATAATAGATTTTTGTAAATAAAAATTAGAGTAAAAAATATTAAATGATTATTTTATACCGCACTATGTGCGGGTTGTTACCTAGTCTTATATAATATGACAAGGTTTTTTTTAACTTTGCCTATTGTTGCGACATTTGGCATTCTATTTTTACGACACATATACTTTACATTAATTTCATTTTGTTTAATTGTAAAATCTAAACTATAACAACTCTTTTGTAAGCCCAAACCGACATAGAATTTCGTTTAATTGTAAAATCTAAACTCTAACTACTCTTTTGTAAACCCAAATCGACATATAATTTTGTTTAATTATAAAATCTAAATCATAACCATTCTTTTATAAACTCAAACCGACATATACCTTTTAAAATAAGAAATTTAAACCCTAAATCTATTTTATAAACCCAAACCGACATAACTTTCTTTATAAAAGATCTACATAATTTGTTTCCTTAATTTGTTTTGTCCTTTTATTTTAATTTTGATTCATTTTTTTAATATGATATGACATGGCATATTACTGTATTTTGATTGGTTAGTTAAGAGAGGGCGAATGAGAGTTGTTCATCCCTAGGGGTGAACCCAAAATTTTTTCTAAATTGTATGCGTTTTCTATGAGTTTTTTTTTGAACTATTTGTATGAACTTCACATAACTTGTCATAAAATACAATCTTTTTTATGAATAAATTTTGCTTTTCTCAAACTTCAAAACTTGAAAAAGAGTTTTTAGTTTTCTCTACTCCAATGGTTAGAATCCTAATGGAGTTCTTTTTTTAAAAAAAAAAAAAATATACATACATATACGTTTTTTGTTTGGTTACAAGAACAATGCAGTGAACAAAGAACAAAAATGCAGAAAGAAAAACGTTTATGGTGCTAAGCAGAAAAAAACATAGGAAAGATACTATTAAGTAACTCCAAAGGCTATAGTAGTTGTGATGCCAATCACTATAAAAGATACCATTTAGTAACTCCAATGTCATTCAACTCAGATTTTGTTTCTAACATATGCAGTCTCTAGAATTATCATTCTAACTAGGATCGGATCCGCGCTACAGCGCGAAAATTTTTTTACAGATATATAAAACTCGTAACACTTACATTTTTATTTTACTATAATGCAATCAATATAGTTATTTATATATTTGTGAATGAGTTCAGATAAAATAGAATAAGTTTTGATATAAAAAATAAACAAAACTGAAAAATTTTACAGGAAGAGAAATATTTGTGGATATTATGATCCACAAAAGATTGGATACACTATTCATTTTCATTTCACTATAGTTTGATCTATCAAAGAGTCTCATATTTTTGTAATAAATTTGGATAAAATAAAAAAATAAAAAAAATTTGAACAATTGTTATTATAATGAGTACTGATAGAATAAAAGTAGTTAAAAATATTTCTAATTTTAATATTTCCATGAGTTTGGTATAAATAAAAGAAGAATAAAAATAAAAATAATGAACAAAAAACAATTAGAAAGGATAACATTATAACACTGCAAAATAAGAATAAGATATTAATTTTTCATCTTAAACTAGTGAGAAACAAAGAAAAAAGCATTTATATACATAAAAAATATGTTGAAACCCCATACGTGAGGCGTAGAGGTAAGATACGCTTGAATACAAAAAATGAAGAAAAACATTTCACCTTTTAATTGTATGTTTTGTTTTTTTTTCCAAGTTTTTGTAACTTTGTAATTTTCTTATGTTTTTAATGTTAATGTTATATGTTTTATTTTAGTTAAAACTTTAACATGTTTTTATTTATTAATTTAAATAATTAATTTTTTAAATTAAAAATATTGTTATTTTATTCAGGGGACCAACTGTGAGAAACACATTCTATGAATTGAATAAAATGTTTGTTTTTGTTTTGATGTTTTTAGTTTTATGTTTTCTGTTATTAATTTCTTAATTGTATGTTTTTGGTTTTTCAACTTTAAATAACTAATGTTTAAACTTTCAAAATATTATTATTTTATGCGGGGGACCAAATACAAATAGACACCAATGCTCATGCTAAAAATAAGAAACTTTCAAAATAATAATATAAAAATTGAGGGACAGAAAATCGTCCCTAAGGGATGCCCATGCTCTTATGACATAAACTTTTTGTGTAGAATTATTACCATACTCCTTCTTTAGAACCATCCCACAAACACCAATGCCCAAAAAATAAATGGGTCCATTTGACACAACATTTAGTATCCTACTAGATTAAGACCCGCAGTATACCGCGGGGCAAAATTATTTTAACTAAAATATTTAAATTATAAGTTGTATTGTTGGTTAAATATGCTATAATATATAATAATTGTTAAATAAATCATATAATACTGCAATATAATTTATTTTTTACATAATATTTATTTAATCAATTTAATTAGATATGTCTATTTTTTGATATTGACAGTGTTAACAAAATAATAAAATGATGTTTTACCTGTGTAACACCGAATTAATGATATTTTTTAATTTATATAAATACCGATAAAATCCGTCCGGCTATATAACCTTGTCCCGCTATATAACCCCGTCCCGAGATATTTTAAATCACACTATATCATCTTAATTATTAATATTTATTGTGTATCTACAGTATAATATTTATCATATTTAACCTTTTAAAAGTTTTAAATATTTTTCATATTAAACCTTTTAAAAATCTTTAAAAATAAAGAACCGAAATAAACCAAATAAAAGTTTTTAAAGTTTAAATGCCTGATAAAATCAAATTTTCTACTCATTTGTATACAAAATCATTTTGGTTTGTTTTAAAGTATGACTCTAAACCATTGCACAATTTTTTTAGATGATGTGTACCCGCATTTTTTATTCATCTATTGAGTAATATATGTTCGTCTTTAAAATTTTGAATTACATCATATACAGGAAAAAATCACAATTTTTATTAACTAAATGTATCATAGAATAATTCAAGATAATTTAAATATAAATTCAAATAAAAATGAAAAGAATCATATATTTATGTTTGAATAAGATATAAAGATTTCCTTCTTTTTTAAAAATTTATCTATAATTATTTTTAAAGTTTTGGTAACTAATATTAAAGACAATGCATTAAATGTAAAAACTTTCCAAAAAGTATTTTTGAGCAAAAACTGTTGCAAAAATACTAGTATAGATATTTTTATCGTGAAACGAAATACATGGAAAAAACTTATAATGAATTTGGAACAGCCCATGCGACTATAGTAGAGAGGATAATCATGACCTAAGAATTATCAAAGACATAAACTTCCAAATCTGATTGTATAAAAAAGACTACCAATAACTCCAAGCCGAGAAAAACCTTCCAACACAAGTCTTCTAGGGTAAAGCTGGACTCCAAGAAAACGTCATAGCGACTGACTTGTAAAACCCTACACACCACAAGAATAAATCATAAGACTCTTTAGAACTTAAATTAGTTTAGTGTCTGATGAGAGAGATGGGAAGAGAGTACGTTTACCATCGGGAGAGTAAAAATGGAAGAGAATAAGTGTGTCCAACAATTTAAATTTATAAAAAAAAATTCTAAACAAAATATTTGATATCACCATCTGGTATCTTAAAAAGTTAATTATTTATTTTGTATCTAAACAATTTCAGTATCATACATTAAAATATATACTCATATATAGTTGTACAAATCTATTTATCATTTTATTGTTTGTTTCCAAATACAAAAGTAATTATTTCCATATATACATGATTGGTGTAATTTTGCGTTAATTAAGCTGATATTATAACACTTCTCCACTTTTTTAGGACAATTCAAATTGAAAGATATGAGAAAATCCCGAAAACATCTTTATATTACTCGATTTTTATTGATTTTTATAAATATTTTTAATTCACATATTAGGAAAATAACAAAATTAATAACAAAATATTTTTATCTTTAGTTTTTTAATTAATTAAAGATTCCCGAATTAATAATCATAATTTTGTTGAGGAAATTTTTAAAAATCAAAGCTAATTTTATATACACTTTTTTTACATTTTTTTTATACAATTCCAAATTTAATAGCTTAATTTTTTATGGTAACAATTTTAAACTGTTTAGTTGTAAAAAACAGTTTTATATTGTTTCCATAAATTTTGGGTAGTTATTACTAATTGAAAACTTAAAAAGATAAAATATAAACTAATTAGCAAATTTTGTTAGTTTCCTAAATTAAAGGAACGACCAATATTCTCATAATTAATTACAATTTCAAATTATTATAAATTGACCCAATCTTAAAAAAGCGGATAATTATGACCCGGATCCGTTTTGTTAATTTCGGGTTATTTTGCCAATTTTGAACCGAGCCAATGTGTTTTGATGAGGCTTACCATAATTCATCAATTGTTGGGCTTTTCAAGCCCAAGCCAACTCTGCTGTTTGTATGATATTATCCGCTTTGGGCCTATGTGACAAAGCCCGCACGAATTTCTTATTGGGGTCCTTCCCAAAAGACCTCATATTAATTAGAGTTGATCTTGGCTTTCTAATCTTCAGATGTGGGACATTGTTTGTATCCCAACATACCTTTCCTCAAATCATGTACCACGATACTTTGGCCTCCCCTTCAGCGAAACCCAGGTACCTAGGCTCTGGTACCCCTCTATTCCTGAAGTATTCTTGAGGCACCTTTAATCATGTCATCTTTTTGAGGGATTCGTCCACACCGAATAAAGAGTCCACACCCACTCCCCTAGATCCACTTTTCGAGCTAGGCTCTGATACCAATTGTTGGGCTTTCCAAGCCTAAACCAACTCCTCTATTAGTATGATATTGTCTGCTTTGGATCCAGGTGGCAAAGCCCGCACGGATTTCTTATTGGGCTCCTTTCCAAAAGGCCTCATACTAATTAGAGTTGGTCTTGGCTTATATACTAGAAACTTATGTTCTAATCTTCAGATGTGGGACATTGTTTGTATCCCAATATCAATAAGTACACAATTGAATAATCATATGATTACATATGAAACTTGGAAATTAATTCAGAATTTCAATTTTGACATCATCAAGAACCCTCATTATATAGATGCTATTGCTATTATTTAATCGAATCAACGGAAATTGAAATTTGAAATTACATGTTTGTTTGTGATCTCCATGAAAATTGGTAATAGCAGCAGATATAAACAATCCTCAAAAGCTCATTGAACTAAACTGTCCAATTTTGGTTACTTGATTCTCCGAATTGATGAACTGAAATCGCCGATGGTGTCAGCGTTGGTGGAGATGATGAACATGACGGCCAGAGACAAACTTCTGACTGACTCATATCTCCTCTCAATTCGACGGATCGTCACTTCGCAGTTTGCTTTCGTTGTCGGAGCCTTCAAGAAATAGAGACAAGAGAGAAGAGAGACGAAACCAAAGAAAAACTAAAAAAAAAAGTAATTTCTTTTATATTATTAAACGCATCACCCAAAAATTATTGAACAGATATCTCTTAATTAAGTTCTTCTTAGCAATATTAGTAATTTTGATTTAATTTTAATCAGATCAAACTTTTAGACTATGTAACTCTTTTAGACTATGTAAGTCGGTTACTAGATGTAATTTATCTTGGTTTACTTTGCTATTAGCTTGTATATATATATCATACTTGTAACACATTTTACGGCTAATGAGAAGAAACTTTATTTACTCTGTTCTTCTAATATGGTATCGGAGCAATGCCGTAACAAACTTTCTCAGGCAAAGCATCTTTAACTTTTCTGGTGACTTGTTCGACTGTTTTCTTCTCATACCGAGCATCCTTAGATCGGATTCTTCTTCCGCTTTCACTTCTGATTTCAATTTTTCATTTCATTTCACCGTTCTCACCCTCACTCATGGCGAAGAAAGGGATGTGAACGCAAAATCGTTCTCCTATGACAACTCTGGTGTCTCTGACTGCTTCACGACGAGCTCATTCTCCTATTCCAGCTGATTCTAAAGCCGTTGGTGGTGATCGAAGAAACATTGGAAGTTATATGACCCGTGAATCAGATGAAAGGATCTCCTCTGGACTTGAATCCATAGAAAGCTCTCACAGTCCATTCTTCTTACACGCTGCTGATCATCCAGGTTTATCTCTTGTCTCGCACAACCTTGATGGATCTATTTACAGTAGTTGGAGTGTTGTGATGATGATTGCGTTGGAATCTAAGAACAAATGGAGTTTCATTGATGGATCATTACCAAGACCAGATGTATCTAATCCTATTTACAAGATTTGGAATAAATGCAATAGTATGGTCAAGGCTTGGTTATTGAATGTAGTGAATCAAGATATCTATGACAATATCTTGTATTTTGATGATGCGGCTGAGATCTGGATTGATTTGAAGAAAAGATTTCATGTTAGCAATTTGCCAATGAGGATTTGTTGACAAAACTGAACTGAACCTAGTAGCTAAGATGGGTTCAGTGAGGATTCTTTTGGCTTTTGCAGCAAAACTGAACTGGCATCTCACACAACTAGATGTGTCAAATGCATTTTTAAATGGAGAACTAGATGAAGAAATCTATATGGAGTTACCTTCTGGTTATGATGTTCCTGCATATGTTCAAGGTGATGGGAAGTTAGTTTGCAGATTGAAGAAGTCAATTTATGGACTTAAGCAGGTATCTCGACAATGGTTTCTTAAGTTTTCTAAGACACTTTGTGCTCTGGCATTTCAGAAAGCCCACACTGACCACATTTTGTTCTTGAGATTCACTGATAATGTTTTCATTGCTATTTTGGTGTATGTGGATGATATTATCATCTCCAGCAGTTGTGATCGTGTGGTTCCACTATTAGTTACTCAACTTGAAGGAGCTTTCAAGCTCAAAAACATTGGTGCTCTTCAATATGTTCTTGGCTTGGAGATTGCTCGCTCTTCCAAAGGTATCTCTATTTGCCAACGAAAATATGTTCTGGAATTGTTGGTTGATACAGGATTCCTTGGCTGCAAACCTTCATCTATTCCTATGGAGCCTAATCATCCTTTGGACAAAGACGACACACCTATTTTACCGGATCCAGAACACTACCGAAGGCTCATTGGGAAATTGTTATATCTTTGCACAACACGCCCATATATCTCTAATGATGTCGGTCATCTTTGTCAATTCTCTAAGGAACCTAGAGAAATACATCTTCAGGATGTTCACAAAGTTCTCCGATATTTTAAGGGCAGCATTGGCAAAGGTCTGTTTTATTCCTCTGATCCGGATCTTACTTTGAAGGGATTTACAGATGCAACTTGGACAACTGGGAGGTCCACCTCGGATTACTGTATGTACATAGGTGACTCCCTTGTCTCGTGGAAATCAAGGAAACATGATGTTGTTTTAATGAGTTCTGCAGAATCAGAGTATCGGTCAATGGCTTATGGCACAAAGGAGTTGTTGTGGATTGCTAAACTGATGAAAGATTTGGGAGTTAAGACTCCTATTACAGCTTTACTATACTGTGACAACACTGCAGCTCTTCACATTGCCAAGAATTATGTGTTCCACGAGAGAACTAAACATGTGAGTAATGATTGTCATTTGGTGCGAGATCATGTGGAGACTGGTTTTCTCAAGACTATGCATGTATGTTCTGAACACCAGCTCGCTGATGCTCTCACGAAGCCTTTGTTCCCTATGCAGTTTGAACCTCTTATTTCCAAGATGGGTCTTTTCAACCTCTATGAAGCTCCATCTTGAGAGGGGGGTTTTAGACTATGTAACTCGGTTTACTAGATGTAATTTATCATGGTACTTCGGTTATTAGCTTGTATATATACCATATTTGTAACACATTTTACAGCTAATGAGAAGAAACTTTATTTTCTCTGTTTTTCTAATACAAACCTAATAATTTATACTAATACTAAGACGTACCGTTGAAGATGCCCAATTAGAAGTATTTTTCTGTATATTATATGGCCATTAAGGTTATTTTATCAAACAAAACTAGATTCTGTGAGTTTACATAGAGAGCTCAATTCATCTTTTCAGTTTTAGGATCCCAAATGTTTTAAAGGATCACTAGGGAGTAGACCCGCGCCTCGCGCGGGATTATGGTGAACTACCAATCATATTTATGTTTGTTATCTTTGTTATTTCTTTAAATAATAATAATCATATTTTTATTCTTTGTTTTTTAGTAGTCAATTACTAATATCTATTGTATTATTGTATTTATAGTTGAGTTTTTTCAACTGGATGTAACCATTGTATGTACTCTTTGTAATATTTAAGGGTACTACTTTCAATCTTAGATTAGGTTTTACTCGTCTGATTTTTGGGCGAAATTCTCAGCAAATTAAAGATTTTGGTTTCTTTTATTATATTATTCACTTTTTTATGCGAATCAAGGATTGCGTTTGCTATATATAACTGATTTTTCTGTTTGGAGTACATTTGTTTTATTTATTATTTATGTCATATATTTAATTGCCAAGTTATTTTGTGATTAAGTTTGCTATATTTAAGGATAATTGGATTTACAAATTGTAATTGCTAATTTTTCAACATGATATGTGGGTTGATTTGCATCTATAATCAAGGAAACATGGAACCGAAAAAATCTATCTATAATCATTGAAAAAAATAATAACTTCTTAATTGAAATTAGAAGATTGTTTTTACTGTTTTGATTTATTTTCGTCTTAATTAAAGGGCATTTAAGATATACTAAGTTTACGGAAATTTGTTATGTAAATTGATAATGTTTTACTATTTAGTTTTTTATTTGAGAGAATTTGTAAGTGAAATTATACTGATATCTTAAATATATAGTTGTGTTTGAATTAAAAAGGGAACTTATATCATATTCATTTCAGCATATCTTTGAATTATATATATCTCTTACATTATTTGAAATTAAAAGATCGTTTTTACTGTTTTATTGTATTTTCGCTTTAATTAAAGGACGTTTAAGATATATGAAAGCTACAGATATTCGCTATACATCACCATGATATTGTTTTTAATCTCATCATTTTTTTTAAGAATTCATATATATCACTTATATTATTTTTGAGAAGGAAAATCTATTTTTGTATTTTGTTATAACAGAAAAATAACATAATTCTTACCTAATGTGTTGTGATACTTATTTGTTTTCAATATGCAAGAATATCGTTGTTTTCGTAATTACGTAAGTATATGATGAATTTAACAAAAAAATTGTATTGTTAAACAAATTAACATCGATTTCGTTATTAAGTAAACAAATTCTAACTAATATGTTGATGATGTAAATAGTTGTGCTTGATCAGAAATTCAAGTTATATGAAATTAAATAGAAATGATACGAATGAATTACACCCATTAATGGATTTATTAAAATCACAAGATAATCTGTTTTAGTTTCAACTTTTGCATGACTTCTTTTGATTCTCTTTCTTGCCCTTGTGAATCCGTCTACTTTGACTAAATATTGAAACATTTTCTTGATGTTATGAGTCTGAGCAATTGGTTCATGTAGTACACCTTTTAGGATTTGGGCAAATGAAAAATAGATTTTGTTAGTTAAAAAGAATTGTATATTTATAGAATTTAGCGTAAAAAAAAACTTACCGAACAGAGGTTTGCATTTGGTATGAAATCATTTATACATTTTTTATTCCACTGTTTTTATACATTTCTCGAACCATGATGAGAAATGTTGGTGAATGTGACACATTTTTTAGAGGAATCAGTTCCATGTGGAAATTTGGATTGACGTGAGAGAGGCTGTTAAAAGAAGGCATATTTTTTTTATAACAATGGAGTTGTTAGTGATGATCGTGAGTGATAGGATGAATGTATTATAGGGGGTAGTAGAGGTTATGCGTTCAATAGGTATATCTAGGTATCATTATTTTTTTAAAAAAAATATTGTAAATAATTACAATGGAAACATTTGTAAATAAGTTGATAATTTAATGATTAATTTATATAATGTGCATTGAATTCTGTAATGCTGACACCTCAACGTTTTTATAAAAATGTTCCTCTATTTATTAATATATCAGAGGATATCCAAATGCAATCAAAATTACTTGAATAAACTAACAATTGTGTTTTAAAAAAGACTTATAAAATTGTGTCATCATTTGGGCCTGCAAATTTTCAGACCGGCCTTAGAAAAAAATAGTTGAAGCATATTTATATTTTTTCGAATATTAAATAGCCACAACTACAAGCCGATCAATGGTGACGTGGTTGGATAATTGCTTGTGGTGTGAGAACACCTTCGATTACGTAAACCCGACCAATTCGACGAATCTGATAACATACTCATTCCTTCTTCTTCTTCTTCTCCAACACAAGATTCTTTCTCTTCCAATCATTTGCTAAACTTTTCTGAAAATACAAAAAAAGAAGGTAAAATTATCATCATCTCGTACTTCAAAGATTCATTATTTTCTAGTTGAATCTTCTTCTTACTTTTTTTGTGTGATTCTAATCTCTGGTAATAAAAAAAGACTCTTTTACTTTATGAAATCTTCTATTTTCTTATCTTGTGTGTGTTTTTCACCAGGAATCATGAATCTTAGAGCTGGAACTTTGGTGGTTCTTCTCTTGTTGGGTTTGATCTTGGTTTCTGACGCTAGATCTTTCGTTGACTCCACCACCCTCCTCACAGGTAAAAGACCATCTCTAGTCTTTGCTTGATTCTATTAAACCAAGCTTGCTCTTTTATGGTTTAATTTTGATACTTCTAGTGAAAAATATTTAATTTCTGTGGATGGGGAGTTGAAGTAGATGAATGGTTCAGATAGTTTTTTTTTTTTTTAAAGACTTTTTAACTTGTCTTTTTGTCGTTTGTGTAGAGCAAGTTTCCAACAAGGAAGAAGTTTGCACTCTATGTGAGGAATATGTTACTGATGCTCTCACCTACCTTGAGAAAAATGTCACACAAGCCGAGATCATCCAGGATTTTCATGAACGTTGTTCCCAATTGCGCGGATTTGCAAAGCAGGTTCTCTCCTTATACTTGATGCTGAACCTTACATCTTTTTTTTCTATATATTTTTGCTTCAGACTTGTTTTGATTTGTTAATACAGAATCAATTGTGTTGAGTAATACTATGTTTTGATTTGGTTGATGCAGCAGTGCATAACTTTGGTTGATTACTATGTTCCTCTCTTCTTCTTACAACTGAAGTCGTTTCAACCTCACTATTTCTGCAAGAGGTTGAATCTTTGTGGCAAAGTGGTTGCTCTTGTTGAAGATGTCCGTCAGGACAGTTGCGGTGTTTGCCACAGGACTGTTTCTGAGATTCTCATCAAGCTACAAGATCCTGACACACAGGTTTGTAGTAACTACAACATGATGAATTTATTATCCCTCTCTACTCACTCTATCACAGGATTTATTTCTTCATTTCTGCGTTCTGTTTCATAGACTCATAGAACACTGGTCACAGTCCAAGCTGCTGCTATGCCCTTGTGTAGTCCAGTTTGCTTTGTTATTGTTTTCAAACATCAGTCTCAAACAGTTAAATGTGTGAAAACTCTCAGGGATCTTTGTAGAGAATCCTCGTGAAGACTTTTCTTACACTGATGATAAGTTTCTTATACTGACTTCGTTTTATCTTCATCATCCAGCTGGATATCGTTGAACTGCTTCTCAAGGGATGCAAATCGTTCAAGAACTACGAGAAGAAGGTTAGAATGATCAACTCAAATCCATAATAACCTGGACTTAATGTGTTTCTCATTCAACCATTTCTTTCTGTTTTTATGGGGTTAATGTTCTTCTTAAACTTGTTGCAATGCAACTGCGTGATCACATAGTAGTTAGTAGAGGCTTTTGTCAATTAACGGAGTTGTTCTTGTGTTAATTACAGTGCAAGACGTTGGTGTTCGAGTATGGACCTCTGATCCTAGTAAATGCAGAGGAATTCCTAGTGAAAAACGACATCTGCACACTCTTGCGCGCGTGTCCAGCTGAGACATCGGTTCTAAGGCACCCAGTGTTGGCGGATTCTTGAATGTTAGAACGATGCCATAATAGGATTTAAACACGAGCTGCTTCATAATATTGTTGTGGACTTGGTACTGTCTATATGTATTCTGTCTATATGTATTGATGGATTCAAAACACAACATCGAACATGTCTCTTTGCATTTGTGAATATAATGATTGCTATAAGAATTGTAACTCTACCATGATATGATTGTATTCTGTTCTATTACAGGTTTGTCAAACTGATTAGATTAAGGGGATCATCTATTTGCTTCTCCTGACATGTGGTGTTGCTGATATTATAGATTAAGAACTGACGAGAAACAGCGTAATTGGTTCATCTGAACAATGTGGTTCAGTTATGGAACCTGCAGCAACCATTTTGTGTTTTCTGAAACTAAGTCTTGACTTTTAATTTGGCTTGGCCTCGAAGTTCAGGTTAGAAAATCAAATCAACATATGTCCTCACTCTAGGTACGCAATTACTCGTACCCGTTCTACTTCGCTTGTTCTTCTCGCAGAGACCTCTTCCCGACGATGGTAACAAAGGCAAAAATTATGTGCAATGGTGCAAGACAACATAATACCTTTACCAAAGCTAGATTTGATTAACAGACATACCAACGTCTACAACTATTAACTAAAGAACATAAACGCATAGATGACATGCCCTATTGCTTTTTACCTACTCCTTGTGACAATTGTTTTACTCTCCTATACTCTTCTTCTTCTTCTTTTTCTTCTGTCTTCATCTTCACTGACGTCTCTTTCATTTCCTCTTCCCCGATGTTGTTATCCTGCGCTTCCTTTTGACAGCAGGGGCATAGACTCTTGATATGAGCAATGTTTGACTTGAGTTGATGTGCATCATTAACGGTAAGATCCTCTACATAGTCAACAAAAGCAAAAACTTCACCACGACTCTCAAATTCTTCAAACTCAGCTCCAAAACCTTGGGTTTCAACACTTTGGAGAGTGTTCTTTACGGGATTGAAGTAGAACACGTAGTACGGTTTACATGTATATTTCATACACAAAACAATGTCACCTGTAGCAGTCACTCCAGCAACTGAAAATTCGCAGGAAACAAGGATATCATTATGCGGCAGAGTGTAGACATACTTCACCCATTCCGGTATCTCAACATCCTCTAGAACGGACATACACAACTCAACGGTACGTCTTCCATCAGAGTCACCAAAATAGCTATTAATCACACCTAATTTACCCTTAAAGTTGACCAAACTCAATCCAATAGCATCCCCAAGATGATCATTAAAGCATGATGCGTCAATAAACTTGAACTCCTCAGACCTAACATCAACGCTAACTATCAAAAAAGATGGTGCCCAAAATGTTTGAGCTAAGTGATACAAAACCCCATTGATGCATATCCCTCCAGTCGAAGAACGATGATAAAGATCACAATCGATCTCTTTACTCCTCCACTTGAGTTCTCCAGATCCTAATGTTAGAATGCAATGATGATCTAAAACCTTGTATTGCTTATCAATGGGATCAAACCCTAAAATGCCTCGAGAGTAGTTGATGACTTCTAAGCCCGCATACATTCCGGTGATAGGGTTACAAATCAAAGGCTTCTCCTCATCAGCGATCCGAACAAACGGGAAATAGATCAAACCTGAGGCATAGCTACAAAAGTTTCGGCCTACGTCTCCTGGGAACTTGGTATGATAATCCAAATGAATCGACTTCTCATATCGGTTATGTGGCTGAGGCGACGAGAAGAAGTGCCACTCTTTGTGTCGATATCGTTCGACCGCAAACAGGATACGAGGACGAGTCGAGGAGCTGGCCAGGAACAGTTTGGTGAAATCCGGACTGCGAAGCGTAGACGCCCAGTGCTTCGATAGGGTACGGAACCTAGCGACTGACTTCGACGGCAATCTCGTGAATATCTCGAGGATCAGATCATTTGGGAGCCATTCCTTGTTTCTTCCTCTTTCCATCGGCCTCGCCGGAGAATGTTGGGATACACCGGCGACGACAAGGTTGGAATTTGGGCCTTATTTCTTATTAAATTCGCCTGACAATAATAAAGAAACAGGGAGTAATTTTTATGGGCTTTTTAATGGTTGTACTATATGGTGTAGACTTTACTGTGCATACCAATATTTTGGGAGAATAAACTAGTATGGAGTTTATAATAGTATGAAAGTTTTGAGGAGCAGAATGAAAAATGCAGACCAATACTGAATTTACAATGATATGGAGTTGTATGCTCAAATGTATACTGGAGATTTTAAATATGCAATGGTGAATGGTAAATTATGTGTAGATTAGTCCAATTTTGGTCTCGTCTGGAGCATACTATGGAAAAACGGTTTTTATATACCTGGACAATTCTAATATGTTCGATTCATATATCGGACTATTGACTATGTGAAAACATACATTGATTTTAAAAAATTTTGAATCTCATACCCAGACTTTAAAAAAATTTGAATTTCATACCCAGACTTATGATTTTGTGCTACAATATACAAAAACATGATTACTTAGTAACTCTGTTAATATCACCGTTAGACCAATCTGACGTGGAATTCACGTGTACATCAAACGATGTCGTTTTAATCGTTCGTTCGAATAAAAATGAAAAATAATGTAACATGTTAGGCTCGAACCAGTAACAACTTACATCCTATTAACTTTTCTGTTACCACTCGGACACAAGTATCTTTAGCTATTTAATGAACAAATATTTAATATATCCACTCTTCTCTCTCTCTCTTTCTCTAAAATCAATCAAAAGCTTATTTGTTTCCTCCGATAATTTTTTTCGATCTGGCTAAAATTATATCAGTATTGAATATATATCCATCTGATTTGTACAAGAATTGATTTGAGATCTGCTGTGATGTTTAGGTAGACCAAAACCCAATAACTGAATCGATCATTTGAGTAAAAACACTAATTTTGTGATTTGTGATTTACAGCTTTTGAAGATGGGAGATGAAACAGTTGAGATTAAGCTACAGAGCGCGTTGAACCTCTTATCTTCTCATTAACCATAACGAAATCCAAAACAAGTGCGGAGAAGATCTTCCAAACGCTAGACATTTACCATACCATCTTACACCTTAATTCCCAAAATCGATCAGATATTCAGGTACAATTCTACGGCTTGTCTTCTTGGTTCTTGCTTTGATTAAAGAAGAGCGACTGTAAAAGAAGATATATTAAAGCTTGGTTCATTATACAGTAATAAATCTATATGTCCGAGTGGTAAATGATAAGGTACTTGGGACTTAGACTTCATGGGTTCGAGGCTAACATGCGAACGTTTTTTTTTATTCGACTAAAACGACGTCATTTTGATATTCTCTGTATATGTGGATTCCACGTCAAATTGGTCTAACGGCGATATTAACAGAGTTACTAATTAATCACGTTTTTGTATATTGTAGCACAAAATCATAAGTCTGGGTATGAAATTCAAATTTTTTAAAGTCTGGGTATGAGATTCAAAATTTTTTAAAATCAATGTATGTTTTCACATAGTCAATAGTCCGATGTATGAATCGAACATATTGGAATTGTCCAGGTATATAAAAGCCGTTTTTCCCAATGGAGGATGAGCGATGGCTTAATGCAGTGGGGTATGAGTATGAAGCTTTAGATGAAAACCACACATGGACAGTTGAGCATTTGCCTCCATGAGAGAAAGCAATTGGAAGTCAATGGGTGTTTAAAGTCAAATTCAAATCCGATGGTTTGATAAAACGGTATAAAGCATGACTGGTAGCAATGGGTAACAAACAGATTGAAGGAGAAGACTATGGGGAAACGTTTTCCCCGGTTGCAAGGATGGGTACAGTACGTTTGTTCTTAGACATTGCTGTCAAACATGGATGGGAGGTGCATCAAATGGATGTGCACAACGCCTTTTTCTATGGTGATTTAGAGGAAGAAGTTTATATGTGTCTACTTCCAGGTTATGAATTGGCTGATAAGAATAAAGTTTGTAGATTGAGGAAGTCTCTCTATGGACTAAAACAAGCACCAAAGTGTTGGTTTTCCAAGTTAACCGCGGCATTGAGAATATATGGTTTCAAGCAGTCTTTGGGGGGTTACTCTCTCTTTACATATGAGAAAGGAACGGTGCGCATACACATTCTCATACATGTAGATGATCTGTTACCTCTGGTAGTGATGTGCGAGCAACAAAAGATTTCAAGGACTATCTAGCATCGTGTTTTAAAATGAAGGATTTGGGGCCATTAAATATTTTTTGGGAATCGATATAGCTCGAAATGATATCGGTATGTATCTGTGTCAATGCAAATATGCTCTAGACATCATCACGGAGACAGGCTTGCTTGGTTCGAAACCTGAAACATTTCCCATGGAACAAACCAGAATTTATCTTTCTCGAAGTCACCGGTACAGCCGAATCCGACACCATATCGAAGACTACTCATCTATTTGGGTGTAACACGGCCAGACCTTGCTTACAGTGTGCACATTTTAGCACAACTTATGAAAGAACCGAGAGACGAGCATTGGCAAGCGGCTCTGCCTGTTGTTCGATATTTAAAGTCTAATCTAGGCCAAGGTATTCTTCTCAGAGCCAATACTAACTATCAGATCATTGGATGGTGTGATTTAGACTGGTCTCGCTGTCCCATGTCTCGCCACTCTGTAACAGGATATCTCGTTCAGTTTGGGGATTCCCTCGTCTCGTGGAAAACAAAGAAGCAACGCACCATAAGTTGTTCTTCAGCAGAAGCGGAGTATAGAGCAATGGCCGATCTTGTTCAAGAGCTCATTTGGTTAAAACGGATGTTGGGCACCTTGGGCGTGATGCATGTTCAACCGATGGATGTGTTCTGTGATAGCAAGTCCGCCATTAACATTGCAACGAATCCAGTAGTCCATGAAAGAACAAAGCACATTGAAAATGATTGTCATTTTGTTACAGATGAAGTGGTCACGAGGAATATCCGTCTTTAACATGTTAATACCAAGACACAGCTTGCAGACATATTCACCAAACCAGAAGGCTGTGATGGTTATTGTGAGTTTCGGTCCAAGCTGGGCATCCGCAACTTGTACGCTTCAGCATGAGGGAGGGTATTGGAGTTTGGTTGGTTCCGGTTAGTTATGGTTTGAGTTTTGTATCGGGTTCACTAAAACAGAGCATATACGATAAAGTATAGTTTATCTTCTCCGACTTAATAGCTTCATAACAGAGTGTTAGGTTGTTGTAACTAGTTATAGATCCTCCTAGATTATGGCTGTCATTCAGTGGAGTTCTGGCTTTATATGTAATCGTCATCACAATTTGAATAGACATAAATCTTTGGCCATCCGTTTCTCTATATTCCTCTCTCCGTCGTGATGGTTCAAATTGGGTTTCATATATACAGAGATAGCATTGCCTTTTATATGTCATTATATAGTGGCAAACATAACAAAATTCACAATCGCAGAAGCGGGAAACAGAAGAAGGATACATGGCTGTTTGTACCGGAGATTGCACAATACTAAGTAAATAAAGTTTTGGGGAAAGAGTGAAGCTGATTCTTTATTAACGAGGAAAACGTGAGGTCGTCACTAACAACGAGTCAAGATTGAGCTCGTCAGTTCACAGGAGAACTAACAAACTAATATTGACGAGGTAGAAAGTGGAAATGAATTACACAAAAGACAATAATGCAAAGTATTGCTCTCTGGGTATTGTCCGGAAGTCAGGATGGTGATCCCAATAAATGTTGTTTCCTTTTATAGCGGGCTGTTGACCTAGGGTTCCCTAGGGTTCTCAACGCGAAATGTCGAGATTACCCTCCGCAGAATGTTAATGACTTGCTCTCAATTTTGTCGAGCCGAAATCACAATTAATGAGGTTGTTGGGCCGAGTGGCATATTGGGCGCAGCCCATGTCCAACAATAGTCCCCCCTTAGTCCGAAGAGCGGCAGTTCATCTGCGATCAGCAGGTGTACTTGAATTTTCTATAATATGCCTGCTCGGCACAGATCGTTTCGGGTTGCTTCTGGGGAACAAAATTGCTACAGTGACTCTTCTGTAAATTTTGGCCTCATCTTTCAAGAGACACTGGGAATGTCCAGCGGTCTTTTACTTTGAGTGCGGTATTCGATGGATTTCCGGAAATGGAGCATGTCGCAGATCGAGGTGACGGATTTTGGTAGTAAAATTTCCGTTTTATTTACTTATTTGTGTATCTTCCTCCTCCTCCATTTTCTTCACTTTCTCCACTCCATAAGAAGGTAACTTTCTCTCTCTATTCTTTTACTTTTATGCTTTGCTTCTTTCTCCCTCTAGTTTTCTCTCATTTTGTTTGGTTGCACATCTTTAAAACCTTGGTCACCGCTGCCGGAGTTACTCTGTTACGAGGTTGTCGATGATCGGCGATCGGCGAGTCTCTCTAGCTGGAGGTCGGCAAATCGAGGTCGGCTCTTCTAAGGTTGGAGATAGGCGAACTGAGATTGATGAGACGACAGTTTGGCGCCGATCTGACTAGGTTACTGCAGCGAATCTCATTGAGAGCAGCAGAGTCGATCAGTCTGGAGGTCGGCAAATTGGGCTTGAGATCGGCAGATCTGACTGTTTTTGCGGGATTGAGGGGGGCGGTGTGAATGTCGGCTCATATCTTTTGATGGAGGGCACCGATGTTGCCGATCCCTCAAGCCCGGGTTTGATAGCGGTGAAGTCCACTGGCGAGAGGTCGGCGCGTTTGTCTTGTTTTGCTTGTTGCGAGCTCGGCACAAGTGGTCTCGCAGGGCGGCGTGATACTAGCCTCGGGGTAGAATTCAATGGGGGCAGGATGGTGATCCCAATAAATGTTGTTTCCTTTTATAGCGGATTGTTGACCTAGAGTTCCCTAGGATTCTCAACGCGAAATGCCAAGATTACCCTCCGCGGAATGTTAATGACTTGCTCTCAATTTTGTCGGGCCGAAATCACAATTAATGAGCTTGTTGGGCCGAGTGGCATATTGGACGCAGCCTATGTCCAACAATGGCATAAAGGTTTTAGTCTTCTTATGTTTTGTAGAAAGACATGAAATGTCTAATGTACTCATGAACTAACAGAGTATATATGAAAACAAGACGTGTGTTTCTCTATCCTTTCTACACTTGTAGCATGATATGTACGTGGACGTGTATGGATTCATATAACCTAATGAACCTCCAAAGTCGACCAAAACTACTGCTCAAGGTTTTATCAACAACCTAGAGAACCTTATGTTTTGTGATTTCATAGGGTACCTCGGTAAAGTTAAGCGGTACGAGCAAGTAGTCAATTTCGGAAATGATCTGCACTCTTGGTTGTCTTCCGAATAGTCGATCAATCTGATAGGCCTTGGAAACCGTTCTTAGCCAAGTAGGTCACGACTGTCCAAAAGAAAAGCAATCTTCGCCTTTCTTCGTTGATCATTTCTTCAACAACTTCCCAAAAACATTTGATAACGTCATCGTTTTTATCAAATCCTTCAAGAGATGTATGCGCTCTCCACTCTTATGGACAAAGATTTTCTTGTGCTGAGCCTCGAAACATACAATCCACATCGTTTAGATGGACACTACTAAAATATATTGAGCTACGGTCCCTTTAGAAAGCATATCTTCAAACCCCTAAGGACATCTCCAACCTTACTCTATTTTAGAGTCAAACATTATCCACTCTATATTTTCCTCTAAAATAGAGAAAATGAAAGGATGCTATATATAGAGTAACTCTACTTTTTTTACTACTCAACTAAATAGAGTAATAAATTGGAAAAACAATCTTTCATTTAAAGTTCTATATTTTAAATAGAAATATATATTGGAGATATGGTCTAAGAAAAGCTAAGTGTCTGATCTCTTACAATTGTAACACAAATACGTTGGAATTTCAGCCGGAGGTAATTCTCTCTGTTAGTACTAATCACCGCAACATCCTCCCCGTTTATTAGTAGTGGATGCGACCTTAGCTCTCCAAACTTCTCTGTTACATCAACCGTGAAGACAAGTCCATAACCATTGTCTTCACTCCTTTTTGAGAAAATTGAATCTAAATTAAGCTGTATATCTGAATTAATTGCAACCAAAAGTATTTGAAATCAAATCCTCGATTAACAGGAACCAGGTTTGCACTTTCATCAATTTAATTTAAGTAACTTTTGACATTTGACTTTAAAACAAATTATTTCAGTCAATATTATACTTACGAAAAGATATATGAATATGCTAGCAAAAAATTTAAAGTGAAATAGTAACTCCATGCGTAACTACATATTTTTTATATAAGTATCACAAATATATGTTCAACTAAAAGGAGCTTATAAGATGCATTCCTAATTCTCATTATTGCCTAAAATATCTTTTACTATATAGTAAAGCATAATTTGTTTTAAATAAATATTTATCACCACATATTGGAACACTATAGTTATCTTATATATAAAAACACAATCAAATTAGTTAACTAATACATATGAGGTATGTTATGCACAAAGACTTTACGTAGAAATTGAGTATTATAATAAGGTGAGTACTTCGGAAACATTGGACATAGAAATAGAGGGAAAACAGCTAAATCAAGTTGAATAATTTACATAACATTTTTTTTTTGAACAATGGATGATTGTTTCTTACCTGAATAGATAAAGTATTCAAATTTGTAATCTAAATTTATTAAAATTAGGCTAAAATTAGCATTGACTTTTGACAATCTTAGTCAACCCATTAATTTATGATGACTAAACATACATTATAGTGATGAACCAATCTAAACATACATTATAGTGATGAACAATGGACCAATATAAACCAATCTTTGTAAACATCTTCTTTCTAAAAATAGTCTCTTTGATTGCAATCTCATAGACCTTTTGATATATTTGAAATTATAATTATAATTTTGGATAATTGAATAATGTCATTAACATTTAATATTATTAATATTTTAGATATTTAATATTTTTGGTTCTTATATGTATCTGTTTGGGTATCAGGTATTATTTTGATCCAAATCCAAACTCATTGGTTTAGAAATATAGAACTCAATATGGTTATTTAAGTATATTCGTATCCAAGCAAACCTGCTTTTTAAATCGGGTTTCGGATTAAATATTAGGAAAATTAGAAATAAATGATAAATTCAAAAATTTGTCCATTTATGCATTCTATGAATATACGTCAACTCTTCCTAAACTACGTTTTACGATTTAGCCAATTTTTTCAAAAAAATTTAGATAAATCCTTCGAAAAATGATGAAAAATAAATGAAAATCCTTATAACATCGAAAATATGTTGATTTGTTGCCATTTAGGATGGACAACATATGATCTATAGTTTAGAATACACATTATAAATTTAGAATGTGTATTCTATCCATTATACATGTTTTACAAAATTTAGATTGTATATTCTACACATTCTACATGTTTTACAGAATGTAAAAGTTATTTCTATTTTACGGCAATTAATATAAAACATATCTCATCAATTTTAATTCTACAATTCATAAATAGACAAAAAAAATAATATTTAATATTTATTTCCAACTTACCCTTAAATATTTATATATGTGTTTTTTTGCCTAGGCTTAAGTTTGTCTAATTAAGAGCAAGAAATGTATTTGTACATAAATCTTTTGCCAAAAAAGAAAAAAATGCTAGCGTTGTATTTAGAACTTTGTTGAAAATTTTCTTAAAATGGATGAATAAAAAATATATATTATTCCATCATACATAAAATTATACAGTCATGTGAAGTGACCTTAGTGCAGTGGCAGGAGGTAAGTCCCTTTGTAGAAGGCACCATCACACCTGGGATCGAGTCTTGGTTCCTACGAATATAGGAATTTGGCTAATGGGCTGGCCAGTTGTGGCCCAATGGTTGACAAAAAAAAAAGATTATACAGTCATTACTAAAACGACAAGTATGGTATTATATATATATATACTTATATGAATTATAAGATATCTAATGTCCAATCTAGTCAAAAATTATTTTAATGCATGTCAACTAATACATTATTCTACAATTAGAATTGTTAGAAATATAGACTATAATCGAGTCTTTTTTTATTCTCTTGATTTTATATATTTGCATAATAAAATATTTAATGTCCAATTTAGTCACAATATTATTGGAATGACTGTGAACTATTACATTCATTATTTGAAAAATAGACTTGTTAGAAATATAGACTATAACCGAGTCTTTTTGTTTTCTAACAGACTTTTTTAAAAAAAGTTAATAATAATAGATTTATTTGTAGATAACGACAAGAAAATAATAATTAGTATATATAGACTACAAATTTATAATCGAGTCTTTTTATTATTAATATTATTATTATTTACAAGACACAATGCAAGTACTTTGCTAGTGATGAAAGAAATTTAAAAACTAGCAAAATCTGGTCATTTTATTGTAGCGACGATGGTTTGCTTTTTATTAGTTGATGTATTAGATAAAATTCAAGGTTGTGCAAGACTTATAAGCTTTATGCCAATCTTCTACCTTTCCATTAAATTTTTGCAAAATTTCATGAGATTTATCATTTAGGTAAATATACAATAATATAACATTTTAAAATAATATTTAGTTTTAAAACAATATTATCAAAGTTGAACAATAAAAAACAAATAAAAGTAAAGAAATATATATGTATAATTATATTTAAGTAAGTTATATATTTGATATTAATAAAAGTGTAAAAAATATTATTGACATTTTTAAAAATTGTTATACATATTTTTATGATTACTAAATAAATTCAAACTAATTAATACAACTAATTATGTAACAATCCGTGTGTATAATGCCAGACTAATGATCAGGTATATGTAAAAAGCATGTATTCATGACATTCATTAATAATTAAAATCACCGTGGAAATAGTCGGACCCTAGCTTTTTAAACATGTTCTTGAATCAATATATAGATTAGATAAGAATACATCAACTATATATGATGGTAGGAATGAGCTTCAATTCTTTCTTAATGGTGTCAGAGTCACATAATTTAGCAAAGACTTTTGGTTTTGGAAATCAATTAACTTCAAGAATTGAATTTGTCTAAAGTCTTTTGAATATTTCAAAATAATTCTTCCCGAAATCACTATAAATAGAAAAGGGAAGCACCCACTTAGTTTGCATCACCACCAGTCCACCACTACAAAGCACAACAAACAAAGAAACACAGAGCTAGAGAAAGCATTTTGTTAAGACCAAAAAATGGCTGAGGAAATGGCAGCCCCCGCCTCCGTGGTAAAAGCTTCGTACTGGTTCCCAGATGGAGAGAACAATGATCCCGTAATCTCGGCCCAAACCATTCCCGCAGAACTCTTTACTCACCTTTTTTGCGCCTACGCCGATATCGACGCTGACACCCACAAAGTTTTTTTCTCCAAACTGCACAACTTCATATTTTCCACCTTCACCGACATCGTCAAGTGTAGAAACGAACAGGTGAAGACCCTCTTGTCGATCGGTGGAAGGAATGGAAACAATTCTGCGTTTGCTTCCATGGCAAGTAACCCCCGGTTTCGGAAATTGTTCATTGATTCTTGGATTTCGATCGCTAGATCAAACGGATTCGAGGGTCTTGATTTAGCCTGGGAGTATCCGGACAATGATGATGAGATGAACAACTTTGAGGACCTAGTTAGAGATTTGCGATTTGCGGTTGATGCCGAGAGCAGACGCACCAGCAGACCGGCTTTGCTGTTGACGGCTGCCGTTTACTACTCCTCCGTTTACAAGACGTGTACCTACCCGGTTAAAGTGATGAAAAATAGCTTGGATTGGGTTAATATTATAGCCTATGAGTTTTTCGGTACTTCCACTATCATTGGTCCACCAGCCGGTCTGTATAGTCCTTACTCACCAGAAGGTATATAAAGTTTCTAATATAAACATAACTAAATTACTTCCCATAAGATTCAAAAATATAAATTTTTAAACTCGAATAAAATTTGGTTGACACAGGTCCATGCGGTGACTCCGGTTTGAAACAGTGGATTATGGCCGGACTTCCAAAGAAGAAAGCAGTCTTTGGATTCCCATACGTTGGTTGGGGCTGGACTTTCGATAACGACAAGGATCAGAGTGATGATGTTTCAGCCACCACCGGAGTAGCAGAGTCACCTACCGGTTCGATCAACTATAATCAGATCAGGAAGTTACCAGATAGAAGGTTTTATGACAGCAAAGTGGTCGCAGATTACTGTATCTCCCCGACGACTTTGATTGGGTACGACGATATTCAGAGCGTCGTGACAAAAGTGAGATACACTAAGTACAACGGTCTGCTCGGTTACTTCGCTTGGAACGTTGGCGCTGACGATGAATGTCATCTATCTCTTGCAGGTTTCGTCTTTAATTTGTACTTTTAGTTTACATATTCTTTTTTTTTTTTTTTTTTTTTAAAGATATGAGACCACAAAAATATATACAACCACTGGAGTTGGAGGAGTTCTCACATCGGATAACCAGCACTACTCTTATATACGTATTTTGAAATTTTACAGCATGGGAAGCATGGTCTGATTAATAGATCGAACCATATCGGAGGAGTTCTCGCAACGAAAAGTGAATGAAGGAATAATAAATAAAAGATGATTGAAGAATAAAACATGTTTGGTTATGTTATTAGTAAGATAAAATAAAACACGTCGGTCTGCTTATCTTGTTTTATGTAATTGTAAAAATAAAAAACGTTTGCTTATATTATTGTAAACAAAATTAAATAAATAAAGTCCGATTTCTGTGAAAAAGTGCATCAGAGAAAAAAAAAAAAAAACACACATTATATTTTGTTAGAAAACCTAAAAATTAAGAAGATAAAGATTAAGGATGTAGCATCGAAAAATACGGTTTTATAAAAAAACAAAGTTTCTCCCACACACGAACATCAAGATAACCCATCCATTTCCACTCTCCATCGGCGTAGTTCCGGCTTGCCGGCATCGGAGGGCGTTTAAAACTGCTTCCCTCTATTTCTTTTTCTCTTTTTTTAGATTCTCTTTTGTTATTTTTTCCCCCTTTTTTCTAATCTTTTGTTACTTCTCTCAATCTCTATTAGAAACTCCAAATCTGGGCAATTCATCAATCAAAGGTTGGATTTGGCTTCCGGCGAACCCATCCATCTTTCTTCTGTACCTAGTCTCCATAACCACGGATCTGAAGTCCACTGCACAAATCAAGTCTTAAATCGATTTTCCGTTTTCACCTGGAAACTCCACCTCGGCCTCGTTGATGGCGGGAGAGCCTCTTCTTGTACCATCAGCTGCGCCTCGCCGGGGGAAGAAGTCGACGGTGCACGACGGGTTTATTTTCAGGACCACGGTTTCGAATCTCCTTGGATCTTCGCTTCAACCCCACTACCTTGCCATAACTTGATTGAAGCAAAATTGTTTCCTCCGGAGATGTATAGCTCATTGCATATCTTGTCAATTCCTCCGATCAGCCGCCGCGCATCGATCAGCTTGGGGACACCAAACGAAAACCCTAGGTTTTCCTTGGTGGACTTGAATTTTAAAGAAGACCCATTAACAGTTTCTATCCTTAAGCCCATATCACAAAAATCCAGGTTAGCTCTTTCACTTTGTTTGGCAATCACTAGCTCGTATCAAGGTCTAGGCTTTGGATATAGTCTCTTAGGTAGCAGAACCCTCTTGAGATATACACCAACTAGACTGCTAGTTTCGCTAAACCAATCCTTTAGGTCCCTGGTATATGCACTTTATGTGTTATTTGTTTTGGCTCCAATGGTCCCAAAGTCGCTTGGCGTTTCAGCCCTGAATTCCTATTGCCAACAGCCTGATTGCGGTTATGATAGTCTCTTAGCCATCAACCACCCTGTGTCAATACTAGCTAGCGACCCCAACCATCATTTAAAGATCAACAATTCTATATTTTGTTCAATCCCACCACCTTTAAAAACCAACACCCATCAAATGCCGGGAACACTAAACCATTCATTGTTTGTTTCATGTCGACTGCAAGCTTTGTGTGAAAGCTTTAACCTCCATAGCCAAGGCTCTTATGAGAGGGAGACTCCACCTGCTCTGCTACGGTTTGACACATATCTTTGGCACATCCATCTGATAGCTTCATTGGAGATTTTCTTTGCTCCCAAACACATGGAGTTCCATGTTATGGCCCTTGTATTACCTCAAGAAGCATATATTGCGCCGGCAAGCTGCTTAGCCATGACAACCTTATCAACGTCACCTAGTCATAGTTTGACGGGACCATTTCGTCTACCACTGAGCTTTCCGTGGAGATTTATCGACAAACCATTACCTCTCATGTGACATTTGCTTCTTAGCTAGTGCCTCAAAGCTCTTTTGGATCATTTGTCGATGTTTATTATCACTCTTTGTATGGCATTGGGAATTGCCTTTCTTTTGCTTATGTTTTAGAACTTGGATCTTTGTATCCTTCTCCTTGTACTTGGTCTTATGAAATTGAATCAAGTGTTTCACAAAAAAAAAATAAAAATAAAAAAGATTAAGTATCTAGCTAGCCAACATTTGCACATATGGCCACTAAGAGCTAGCTCAGCCTTCGATTTAAAACCCAAAGTCTGGATATCTAAAACCAAAAATTAAGAAGAGAAACAAATTGTAGTTCATTAACTCAAACATGAGGACATCTTTGTAACTTTTTTATTTAGTGCTAAATCAAATAGACATATCGATTAGAAAAGAAGAAAAGAAGAAAAAAAGAAATCTCTTTTCTTTGAACTTTATTTCTTTATTGATTCTGTATGACGTAAAAAGAATAAAATAGTAATAACAATGATTACTATGTGTAACAATAATTTACCTCTACACCAAAATATATTTAATAACACTTTTACATCAAGGTCTTCTCTCTACTTCAACCAATCCTATTTGCGTAGTTGGAAAGATATTAGTGTATAGGCAGTCCATGTTTAGCTTTGTTGATACCGGTTACTATAAATCATAATATTGTTGTAACTTTAATAGCTGGTGTTATAAAAACTCTTGTATTATTGATTACCAAAGACAACACAATAATAAAAACTTTTCCCCCAACACTTCTCTAGTTTCTAGAAAAGATGTTTTCATATTTTTCCTTTGCTTCAAAATATACTCCATCTGTCTCACATAGATTGATGTTTCAATAGTTTCACACATATTAAGAAAAAGTTAAATTTTTTATTTTTAAACTAATTTATAATTATTTTATGATAGAAAGAGAAAACATAACCCACTAAATATTATGTCACTTGGAAAAAAATATAAAGTATAAAGATCATTTTAGTTTTCTAAATTAAAAAATTAATCTTTTAGAGATAAGAAATATTCTCTAAAACATCAATCTATGTGAGACAGAGAGAATATTTAATAATTCTCTTATATCGAAGTCTTCTCTGTAAATCAACCAATCCTATTTGGGTCGTTGGAAAGACGTCTTCATATTTTTCGGAAAACAAAACTTACTGACCAATCCTATTCAATAGAAGGACAGAACATATGGAGTATATGTTACTGCGCTGATATTTGTTACACATCTTAATCACTAATGTTCAACAAATTTAATCCTTCTGAGAATCATCAATAGAATGACATTGCCAACTTCTATTACTACAAAAGTCCACTAACTAACTATTTCAATGTTTCTTCATCAATAAAAAAAACCATAAACAAAATGTTGTATGGAAAGAACATAAAAGTGGGGTCTTTATAATATATATTAGGATGTCGGCCCGCGCGTTGCCGCATGGGAAAGTGGAAACTTAAAACAAATAAATTTTTAATTTCACATTTTGAATGGAAAATTTATGGTAATTTTTTAACTGTATAATATAAAAGTCAGAAATAATGACTAAGATGAATCAACCAAATTAATTAAATAAAATTTTTGTTGTATATATAAAAATTGATTCAGTGACAATAAGAGAATAATGTTAAAGATATATGAATTAATGCTAAATCATACTCAGATAATCAATTTTGAAAGATATCCACATTAAACAAAATTTAAATCAATATTCTATCAAAATTTACAAAAAAAAAAAAAAAAAAAAAAAAAAAAAAGAAATAGGGAGAAAGAGCTCATAGCTGCAAGTCTGCAATCCACCAAATTGACTAAACATATAAATCAATGAAAAATTAGAAATCACAATTAATTACCTAGATTAATACTTGGAAGAAATGATTGATGCGGTGTAAATGGAAAACGACACCAAACAAAAGTTAGACGATGGAATCAATAAATAAAAAAAATCCAAATTTTGATGAAGATGGGTGAATCAATGTTGAATAATAAATTGAAAGAAAATAATACTCAAAATTTTTAAAACTTGAACGTGTGAAACTATACTCAAAAAAACAAAAACTCTTTTCAAAGTCCATAAAAATCTGTATATATATAAAAAAATAAAGAGGTGTGAAAACAAAGAGGTGAAATAAAAAGGTGTAAAACAAAAATGTGCGAAAACTAACAAGTGCAAATATTGAAAGTTAGGGGTACGACGAATAAACACAACTGTTGGATCAAAATATTGCAACTTTTGAGATCATTAAAAAATCTAAACTGTTAGATGAGACAATAAAAATAATCTCATCCGTTAGATGAGACAATAAAAACAATCTCATCCGTTAGATGAGACAATAAAAACAATCTCATCCACTTTTAAATTGACCCTTAAAAGTGGGTTTGCTATTATATATAAAAATTAAAAAACACTCCAATAAATCAATTCTTGGATTTTATTTATTAACTGATAAGTTTAAAATTAAAATAATACTCAGAAAACAATAAAATCAAAACTTGTTTTAATAAAAATCTAAATATAAAAAACAAAGAGGTGCAATATACAAAGTTGTAAAACATTGACGTGTGAAACAAAAATGTGTAAAAATTAATAGGTGTGATTTTTGAAAGATGGAGGTACGACGAAGAAACACGATTATAGAAAAAAAAAAACTTGCTACTGCTGGGATCATTAATAATTCTAAATCGTTAGATGAGATAATATAAATAATCTCATCCGTTAGATTAAAATTGACCCCAAAATGAGTTTAATAGAAATAGAACAATACGAAAAAGAAGTAAAATAAACTTTGTATGCCTGAAGGTTTATGTCTTTATAGATCATTAATTTTATACTCTTTCCAAACTATATGACCACACATTTAATAATAATAATCTAACAGAGAAGAAATTAACTTTATTTGTATTTAACGGAATGGACACTAACAAGTTCATAAGTAGACACTTACAGGTTCATTCGTTAGCTTTTGTCATTGGTTCGGGGAGTTTCATAAATCTATCTATATCTATTACAATGCAACGCATGTATAAAAATACCTTGAATTGAAGATTGATGCAGGTTAATTAAAAAATACTCCAATAAAACAATTCTTTGATTTTATTTATTAACTTGTAAGTTTAAAAAACAGCAGAAAAAAATAAATTCGAAACTTGTTTTTGTAGTTCATAAAATTTTATATATAATAGATAAAGAGGTGTAAAATATAAATATGTAAAACATAGAGGTGTGAAATAAAAAGAAGCAAAAATTAATAGTTGCGATTTTTGAAAGATAGGGGTACGACAAAGAGATGCAAAAATAATAGGTGCGATTTTTGAAAGATGGAGGTACGATGAAGAGATCCTTTGATTATTTGAGGTACGATGAAGAGGTACAATGAATAGACACGATAATTTGAAGGAAAAAAACTTGCAACTGTTAGGATCATTAATAATTTTAAACCGTTATATTGAGTAATAGAACTAATCTCATCCGTTGGATTAAAGTTGACACAAAAAGTGGTCTTTTAGTTTGACGATCCTTTGCAGTACTTTCTTTAGGCTATACTAACGCATCACAATCCCCACACCTTATTAATTGATTCTGTTTGGATTTTTTTGGTGATAAAGGTTGTTTACCTACATTCAGTTAAACAAATTTGTTTATTAATTACTTACATTATGTTTTTAAAAAATTAGATATGCAGATTAGAAAGTCATCAAAGAGCAATAAGTTACCTTTAAAAGATATTTTTTTCTAACTTGACTTGTCATTTGGTCCTGCTTACGCTTTCTCGAGTTTGATTTTGTGTTGTCATAAGTATGTCTGGCTTTTTCTGAGGCACTTTATTTCCATGCTCATTTGGAAAGCTTTTATATATTATCAAAATATTTGATACCTACTAAGTTAAAGAAATTAAAATTTCAACTAAAATTTTTGATAAACTTTATTTAACTTTTAAAATAAGAAAACTAACTTGGATCATTTATATTTATTGGACATCCTTCATAAGAAAAACAAAAAAAAAAAGATTATTACATTTATACCATGTTTGTGAAAAATTTTAAATATGCTGAATAAGACAATATAAAAACATATATAAAAATATACTATGTTTGTTTAAAAAGTTTGGCTTATTCGTATATCTAGCATCACTGCATGTCATCATGCCTCTCGGTTTCGGTTTTTCCGGGTTACCGTCGCTGAGTTACCACGGGTCGAGTCGTACTCCGGACGAAGAAGATGACGTTATTGATATTTTTGCTTTTCTGGATGGTACTGTCGTGCAAGAGAACATTACAAAAAAAAAACTATATAAACACACGTATTACATTCTCTACAATACAGCAGACTTAATAATGAGCACGAGAGATATGTCGGTTTTAAATTCAGGAAAATTACTAACCAACGTGTTGCAATGCAAGCTCAAAGGAGTCCAGAGTGAAGATCGATGCTTTTTAAGCTATTGATTAAGAAAATTATCCTTTGTAAGCCCAGCGATGAGAATACTAACAAGCCAGTTGTAAGAATGGCAACAGTGGCGGTGGCGAGAGAACGTACGATGTAATCAACCTGAAACAGAATTGCAATATATTAGCAAATTGTGTTTTAGCCCATGATAAAGAGAAAAATCATTTCAGACAGAGCTTCCTAGAATTATATATGGAAAAAAAATTTCTCATCAAAAATCAAACGTTGCAATCATGTTATAAAATATTTAAAAATTTACGCCCCTTTGTGCTATAGATATTGATATCTCACGTCCTTTTGTTAGTCTACTACTCTACTTTAACTTGAAGAAATTAAATGTAAATGCTATCTTGAGCAAATTATATAACCTACAAACGTAAAGACGTAAAGACAAACAGAGCACTTAAGAAGAACCAAACTTTTCGTTAATCTATAATCTATATATGAGAACGAAACGGAGGAGGGAACAAAAAAAATTCGGAATGGACACTAACAAATTCATAAAAAAAACTTGATATAGAGATTGATGCAGGTTAGTTTAAAAACATTCTAATAAAACAAATCTTTGATTTTATTTTTTACCTTTAAAAGTACTATGAAAACAATAAATTCAAAATTTGTTTTTATAGTCCATAATAAATAAAAAGATGTAAAATATAAAGGTGTAAAACATAGAGGTGTGAAACAATAGGTGCAAAAATTAATAGGTGCAATTTTTGAAAGATGGGGTACGATGAAGAGATGCAAAAATTAAAAAGTGCGATTTTTGAAAGATGAGGTGCGACGAAGAGACATGATTATTTGAAAGGAAAAGACTTGCAACTGTTAGGATCATTAATATGTTTCAACCGTTAGATGGAATAATAAAACAAATCTCATTCGTTGAATTATTGATGACATAAAAAAAAGTGGGTTTGCTATTATACATAAATTAAGTTAATACTATTAAGAAGGGTATTTAATCGTTGGTCACTTGGTGATTACAGGACGAAGAACAAAATGTATAGGTACTTGCAAAAGAAATAGAGCATCAATATGCCGAAAGAATTCACAATATTCAGGTTTTGTTTCTCGACAGATAATTTAGTTTTTTTTATAACATGGCTAATAAAATGTTAATTTCTGTGATTTTCGATTTGTTACAGAATCAAAAGGGATGTATACAAATTAAACACATCTAAATTACTTAGTTTTCTTCTGCGGTCAACTAAATTACTTTAAATGTTTTAATTCTAAATTTAACCTAAGAAATTTTACAGTGTACATAGTTGTTAAGTATGCTTTTGTCAGAAATTTTTACATAGAATCACGAAATATCTCTAGTGGTAGTGGGTGCACGACTGGTACCAGGCTGACGTGGCCAAAAGTGTGTCAAGATTAGTACTAGGACCGACGTGGCCAAAAGTGTTTAAAGTTTTGACCAAGTCATAAGATTAATTTGTGAATTTTGGTGGAATAAATGAATTTTGATGTAAAGTTCCAACGACTCGAGGAGACAATTATAATTAGGGCATGTAACAGTTACTCAATGACTCGAGGAGACGTTAAGTTATTTAAATTATAATGAATGATTAGAAATCGTTTAGGCGTGACGGAATTGCTCTTATAATGAATGATTAGAAACGGTCGGAATGACTTTATAGCCGTTGTTGGTCATGTTTCTCTCGCTTACCGTTTTTTCTTTTGGGCGCAGGACCAAGAACAAGTGAAAAAAAACTAGCCGTTACAATAAACATAAACTAAACTTCTCGTCTTTGTCTTCTTCCTCGTCACTCCAACCATAATTAAGTCTTTTGCTACAACACTCACTCACTCCAACTTATTCATTTCCTCTCTCACAAAATCTTCACGCTCTCTCCCTCTCTCTCTCTCTGGTTGTACTCCAAAAAATAAAACAGAGGAAGGAGAGAACAAACCAAGAACTCGAAGCTCCCTGCTCTTCTCATCTTTCTTCTTCGCTTTCTATTTTTTTTTTCTTTCTGCTTGATTCTTTTGAAATGAATCATCTTTACAAAAGCCCATTTCGAATTTATGAATTTAGTCTCATTTTGTGTTTCTCACTCTTCTCTGCTCAAGCTGTTGCAGGTGGTGGTGGTGGTCACTCTTGGGATGGAATCGTGGTGACTCAAGCCAACTACCAGGCGCTCCAAGCGATCAAACATGAACTCATTGACTTCACCGGAGTTCTCAGAAGCTGGAACAACTCTGCCTCCTCTCAAGTTTGCTCCGGCTGGGCTGGTATTAAATGCCTCAGGGGTCAAGTGGTCGCCATTCAGCTCCCTTGGAAGGGACTCGGTGGCACTATCTCTGAGAAGATTGGACAGCTTGGAAGTCTCAGAAAACTTAGCCTCCACGACAACGTTATCGCCGGTTCGGTTCCTCGTTCCCTTGGCTACCTCAAGAGCCTCCGCGGGGTCTATCTCTTCAACAATCGCCTCTCTGGTTCGGTCCCAGCCTCACTGGGTAACTGCCCTCTTCTCCAGAGTCTTGATCTCAGCAATAACCAGCTCACTGGAATCATCCCGGCTAGTCTTGCTGAATCCACGAGGCTCTATAGGCTCAATCTCAGTTTCAATTCACTTTCTGGTCCCCTTCCAGTTAGTGTAGCCAGATCATATACCCTCACTTTTCTTGATCTTCAGCATAACAACCTCTCTGGTTCTATACCTGAGTTTTTAGTTAATGGCTCTTACCCTCTCAAGACGCTGAACCTTGACCACAATCTCTTCTCTGGAGCTGTTCCTTTGTCTCTCTGCAAGCATAGTCTGTTGGAAGAGGTTTCTTTAAGCCATAACCAGCTCTCAGGTTCTATTCCCAGAGAATGTGGAGCTCTTCCACACCTCCAGAGCCTTGATTTTTCGTACAACTCAATCAACGGATCCATCCCAGACAGTTTCTCAAACCTTTCATCTCTGGTTTCACTGAACCTCGAAAGCAACCACCTCAGAGGCCCAGTCCCAGATGCCATTGATAGACTGCACAACCTGACAGAGCTTAACCTCAAGAGAAACAAGATCAATGGGCCAATCCCAGAGACAATAGGGAACATATCTGGAATCAAACAGCTTGATCTGTCAGAAAACAACTTCACAGGTCCAATCCCACTGTCACTAGTCCACCTGGCGAACCTCTCTTCATTCAACGTCTCCTACAACACCCTCTCTGGTCCTGTTCCACCTATCCTCTTCAAGAAGTTCAACTCAAGCTCTTTCGTGGGCAACGTTCAGCTCTGTGGCTACAGCTCCTCGAATCCATGCCCTGCTCCTAATCACCATCATCCCATCACTCTTTCACCTACCTCATCACAAGAACCAAAAAAGCACCACAGAAAACTCTCGGTGAAGGATATAATTCTAATCGCCATCGGAGCTCTTCTAGCCATTCTGCTTCTATTATGCTGTATACTACTCTGCTGCCTGATCAAGAAACGCGCTGCACTGAAACAAAAAGACGGGAAGGACAAGATCTCAGAGAAAACAGTATCCGCAGCTGCTGCAGCAACAGCGTCAACAGGAGGTGAAATGGGAGGAAAGCTAGTTCATTTCGATGGTCCATTTGTATTCACAGCCGATGATCTCCTCTGTGCCACAGCTGAGATCATGGGGAAAAGTACTTACGGCACAGCATACAAGGCCACATTAGAAGACGGCAACGAGGTCGCTGTGAAGCGTCTGAGAGAGAAAACAACCAAAGGTGTCAAAGAATTCGAAGGAGAAGTCACAGCTTTAGGCAAGATCCGTCACCAGAATCTTCTTGCACTAAGAGCTTACTACCTAGGACCTAAAGGAGAGAAGCTTCTCGTCTTTGATTACATGTCTAAGGGTAGTCTCTCTGCGTTTCTCCACGGTAAGCAAAACAAAACAAAAAAACCCAAACTTTAACTTTGGATTTGATAAAGTTTACATTTTTATTGATCTGATTGATTGAATCTAACAGCTAGAGGACCAGAAACCCTAATTCCATGGGAAACAAGAATGAAGATAGCAAAAGGAATCAGTCGTGGATTAGCTCACCTTCACAGCAACGAGAACATGATCCATGAGAATCTCACAGCTAGCAACATTCTCCTCGACGAACAAACCAACGCACACATCGCAGATTACGGGCTCTCGAGACTCATGACGGCCGCAGCCGCCACAAACGTAATCGCAACCGCCGGAACATTGGGATACAGAGCACCGGAGTTTTCGAAGATCAAGAACGCAAGCACTAAGACCGATGTCTACAGCTTAGGGATCATCATACTGGAGCTTTTGACTGGGAAATCTCCAGGAGAGCCAACGAACGGGATGGATTTGCCTCAATGGGTAGCTTCGATTGTGAAAGAAGAGTGGACTAATGAAGTTTTTGATTTGGAGCTGATGAGAGAGACGCAAAGCGTTGGTGATGAGCTTTTGAATACTCTGAAATTGGCTTTGCATTGTGTTGATCCGTCGCCTGCAGCGAGGCCAGAAGCGAATCAGGTGGTGAATCAGCTTGAGGAGATTAGGCCGGAGACTGATGTGGAGATGGAGACGACGGTGACTGGATCTGGTGGTGAAGGAGGTAAAGATTTGGGGTCAAATGAAGAGTAAAGGAAAGTTTTGGGGGGTTTATGGAAAAGAAATAAAGAAGAAGGGATCTATATACAAATACCACATTTATATTTTTTTTCATTATTATTCTTTGATTCAAGTAATTTGTATAGTGGCTTGAAGTTTGTGCGAGTAATGTAATGTGATTCAATTATTATTCATTCTTTTTCGGTTCTTCAAGTAATACAAAAATTGATATTTTTATTCATTCTTTGTTGTCTATTTGTATGTTAGACTTGTTGAAATACAACATATTAAAGAAAATAAGTTTCTTTACGAAAAAGAGATTATTAAAGAAGACTCAAAACTAGATGTAGATGAAACAGAGACATCATAAAACCACAAAGCAAAAATATCTTTTACAATAGGAAAGTTTGCAATTATTTATTTTTAAAAACATTTCACTCTTGTTTCTCTAGTATCACCATTACTTATATATCAAAACATTACCGATAAATGATGGATAAAGTTAAACATAACATTATCCATCAAAAACGTCGACGCTCAGTCTTGGTTTCAGGTTTGGACTTCGACGATCTCAGTCTCGGTCTCAACCATGTTGGATTCCTGGTCAAGTTGTGGAGGAGTAAAACGATGATCGAACAACTCCCACAATTTTATGAGATCCGATGGTCTTGGCTCATTTGACAGTACTTCTATGAAAATTTTCTCTAGGTGGTCATTTTTTCCTGCGACATGTTAAGTAAATCCGTTATTTAATCCCAATATATATTACAGTATTAGAAAAAAAGATAAGAAAAAACTAAGAAAATTAGACGATCAGTCACTCTCTAAATGAATTCAAAAACCTTTTTTGTTTGTTCAATGATGTGATGATAACCAATGGAAAAGAAACTAACCTATTTTTGTTTCCTAAATTATATTTTCTTATAATCTATAGTAACGAATCATTAATATATTAATTTGATAATTTTATGTGTCAAAAATACGATTTTCATTTCTATTTTTCTTTAAATTTTAAACACTTATACGTTTTCACACATTTTAGGTAATCTTTTAGTTAACTATTCATTACGTAAAAAAAATTATATAAACTAATTCCTATTTGAATATTATCATAATAAAATTACGTGACGATATAATTTACGTAAAATAGCCTTAAATATCTCTCATATTATGTTTTATGAGAAAAAAAATTCCTATTTTGATCATATACTTTTTAAGGATTCTATAGAGGAAAAACCTTCTATGGATATGCATCATAGTAAATAATTTATGGTACATGGAAAACAACACTAAAGACAGGACACTTAGTTAACAGGAAAACATCATAGTATAAAACTGTAACATCTAATCCCATACTTGTTACCACGACCGAATTTTCCGAAACTATTGAAGTAGTAGGTGGAATCTATGTAAGTTATAGAGATGACGTGATGCAGATAACATATCAACAAATAAAAGAGAAAACAGTTTAGAAACCCAGTGAATTTATACCTTATATTATGTTCTTTAAATTGAGCATTTAAGTATGTATTACAATAAAATAATGTAGTCTTATAAAATGTAAAAACTAAAGATTGGAGAAAACTAGTTGAGCATAAGAATTAAGAGCAGAATCTTAATACTTGGCAATTCATTTTTAACTAGCAATCCTAGTCAAGATGCTGCTCAAACGGGGACTCCCGGTTGTACACACGCTGACACATGGTTGTTAATGTGGGTTGGAAGAGGAAACACCATCTCATCGATTGTATTTTCTCTTTTTAAGTTTTGATTGTGGTCACTACAAGGCTATACGTCTACCCGACTCCATTATCTTGGGATCAAATCGTACACAAGTCCTAAATCACACAACGGGTTGTTCTTATAGGATAGTAGGCCTCTATTTATGTAATATGTAAGGAAATGATTCATAGATTCAACGATGAATACACATCCTCTTATTACTTTGCATTCGGATATATAGGTGTACCTATATGAGAAACAAGATAGAAATGGGGAAGTTATCTTCTCCAAAAATTGATTTCATTCTTAGGAAATCTTTTATATTTCTCAAGCATGTCACATTTACTTTTACACCCTATAACCACGTGGTTTGTTCTTGATTTATCAGCTTATTTTGCAATATGCAAGTTTGAGCCCATAGCAAACACATCAACGAAGATAGCACAAACCATGAAATCACACTCCGCACTTTAGAATTAATTAAGCTCCGCCTACAAACTAAACCCCTAGTTCCAAAACCCAAATCCTAAGCCTACCTTAGATGATTAACTATAATATCTATAACCGAAATTTGTTAATAAAATCTTTTAATAGATTCGACTTTATTACAGAGTAAATCGCAGCAAACATACCGTAAGTCTTTGTCATCTGGCAGGTTGAACTATCCGCCACGATCCGTTCTGTTAAGAATAAAACTGTATATCGTTAATCATCCTCAGTCACAAACGTATTAGTATAAGTGTCGGGTCTATTATAAGTGTGATGCATGCGGGAAAAAAAAATAACCTTTGTTCTTAAGAAAATGATTTGAAATTCATCTAAACTTTTTTAGTTTTCATAGCTTTTAGAGTCATAAGAAAATGGGATTTGAAATTACACAGATTTCTTTCGTTTATGATTTTTTTTTTCTTCTGAAGATAACAAAATTGAAAAATATTAGTTGTTAATAAAATATTTAAGATTAAAATGAATCCTAGTTTTTAACCAAAATGCAAACACTAACAAATAAGAAAAAATACCTTCAGCTTCAGTGGTTACTTTAGGACTTGTGTTTTCATGATTTATTAGTTCCTTGAGATGTGTCTTTTTCACCAGATAAGTATTGAGTAGTTTACGGATCTTCGAAAATGTTTTGTTCACCATATTTTTTTTTTACGACTGTATAATTTGGAGTTTGGACTTTCTCGTTGACAAAAAAAAAAAAAAAAAAAAGAAGGTATTGTCTAACTTAAAATGCTGAAATGGCTGGAGCATGAAGTAAGTATACTATGCAAAAAAATGGTTCCGCAACTCTATATATGTTAAAAAAGGCTGGAAAACCTATTTATAGACATTAAAATAATTATTTTTTTTTTTGATATTCTTCCTTATATGGTTGTCTTTTTTTGCTAAAAAATTTAATTAGTAGATAAGGATGTGTCAGAACGATTAGAATGTGAATGGCTAGAAATAAACATGTAAATGTGACTATGTAGTTTCTACTAAGCTATTGGCTTAAAAAGTATATCACTGTCTAAATTAACCACATATAAGATAAGTAAAATATTCGGAAAGTGTGAAGGATTTACTCCATATTTAGTTATTCTCCATGTTTCCAATTAAAATATTCTAATATATTGCGAATAAACAGTAAAATATGTCTTTGCTATTCTAACTTCTCATAAACTAACATATAAACCAATTCTACCTTGTTCCATTTTTTATTTTTTTTTGGGTATTTGAAATCGTAAAAGCCTATTTAATTATATTGTTTTTTGTAGAATTTTTTTTTCTGAAATTGTTTTTCTTCTATGTTTAGTCTATTTGTAATTTCTATGTATTTTAATTAAGTTTTAATCTTTTTGAAGTTATTATGATATATTTAATCACAATTTTAGAGGACTCACTATTTTTTTTTTCTTTGAAACATCTTTGATTCATTCTTCTCTTACTCTTTTACGTTTCGTGTTCCATGTTTGCCTTCAATCACCACAACATGAAAATAACGTAACTGCTATTTTATATTCCCCTTTCGTCATTAGTTACGAATGCACAACATCATAAAATTTTATCCGTATTAAGTCTTGGATATAAGATGTCAATTGGTCGGTCTATCCGTAGACACAGCCCAACTTATCCTTATTATGGACGGGTTAATTAATTGTCACGTCCAAAAACAAAACGGTCTAAAGACTCTTGGAGAAGACTTCAAATTCACACAATAAGCTTGTGAAGACGAATATCAAACTTACAAAACAGAACACAGCAAAAATAACAAAAGAGATCGTTGTCGTTTGTAGTCTTCTTCAGTCAATCGCGGAGTGGATCAAAATGGCTGCCTCGTCCGTAGTTGGAACTGCATCTTCTGCTTTTACGGAACAAAAGTCATTTAAAGGCAAGTTAACAATGACTAAAATCGGTTTTAAACTCCAAAATCTAGGAATAATTTATTGCCATTAGATTTGATACAAGTCCTTAACACACTATATTGTATTGTTTGATCTACAACTGGAGTTCCATCAATTAGTGTGTCTAACTATATGGAATCAAAGCCAGCACAACAAACAAGTTCACTATGTTTTCCCGGAATATCTTATAATATGAAAACCTTGTTAATGAAACGTAAGCGTACCTGGCAGATGAGAAATGATCTTTTCTAAGATTCCAGAACTTGAGCTCTCTTTTTGCTTCTCAGCTTCATCTTCACATTCAACTTTTTGAATGTTTTCGCCAGATTTGCCGTCTACTTTCGCTGTTGTTGCATCAATAATGTTGGATATCAAATTGTTCAAAATCCCACCTTTAGCAGCTCCTTTCTCTTCTTGTTCTTCTTCTTGGTTCTTTTCTACGACTTCTTGTGGATACATGAGCCTCTTCTCTGTTTCTGGTACGCCTTCTTCCATATTTTCTTCCTTTTGTTTCTTTCCTTTACCATTGGTTCCACTTTCCCTTTAGACATTGCCATTTTTTCATCAAGCAAAATGATTTTATATGATTGTGTTAGCTAACAATGAGACAATATTGGCTATCCAAACAAATGAGATAACATTATTAATTAACTAAAGTTTGTTTTTTTTTTTTTTTGTAATACGTCGGTAGAAAATCTAGAAAGACCGACACGTATACTGTTCTGACAAGCGGTCATGTGGTTTTTACACGTGCCTCGTAACTTGTTGTGTACCATATATCTCGTTACGCATGTCCCCTAAACCATATTTTATGTTTGATTTCGAACGAATCCACATGTCCCCTATATGTTAAAGGTATGATAATTTGTGTGCTGTATTTTACCAATTTGCAAGTTTTCTTTTTTTGTCACTACCATTTTGCAAGATTTTTTACCGTATTAATAACTAACTATTCATTAATATGTGGTTTGGAGAACTTGGTGTAGGAGTTGTAAAGTTGTCTGCTTATTAGTCTTTCTTTTCTTTTTCTATTTGGGGTCAAAACTACTCAGAATCAATTAGTACCAAATTAGTCTAAGAATCTTCTGAGAGTTGCACTTGCACATCTTTACCGAATCAATTCATGGATCAAAAAATTAAAAGGATCTGTAAGTCTTCATAGCCTATTTTTAAGAAAGCATGAAATCTGGACAAGCAATGTTTTTTGGTAAAAATAAGCTTAAAAGATTAATTTGAGGATTTTATACAATAAAAGTAATAGATACTTATTTTAAGCTAGCTGCATCAATTTTGGCTAAAAAGTCTTTATGTTTTATACATGCTTATTTTTTGTTGTTTAGTGTTATTAACCACCACATTTTACAAGAAACCAAAAAGGTGTGTCACAACAATATATATGTCTAATTAATAATAACAACAAGTACCTTAATTTCAAACTAGTTATCTTTTTCAATAAACTTGGGTTGCAAGTGGATTTGGGAAGAAGGAGAAAAAGCGTTTTTGACGCCACAGATTCTATGCTTAGTGCTCCAAGGCAGCAACACATGCAAACCACAAGCTTTCGGTGAAAAACAAGACTGCCTCACCGTTGCACCACTCATATGAGAGAGCTTCTTCTTCCTCCTCCTTTGGCTAGCCGCTGATGTCACGGCTGCTAAAGCCGCTGCATCCGGTAGAAACCTCTCTATTATGTAACTCGGTGACATTTCTTCGCTTCGTTCTGTGCTCTCCATTGTTAAGTATCCATTTGAGTCACCTCCTCCGCTACTTCCATCATCCGATTCCGAACTATCTTTTGGGAGTTCGACCATGTCTATGGCTTGCGTGAGAGACAAGACATCTACCATGTCTTGGTTTGTTTGATGGTAACGTTCGTGATTGTCACGTTTCTTAAGACGCAACAATCTAGCTGGTGTTAAACCCTCACTAGCGTCATCAAAGTCGTCGTTTTCACCATTAACCTGTGATGTAGATCGAAGTAATGAAAGGACTGAAAACCCTAAAACGGGAAAACAGAGGAAACGTTATGGTTTTAGAGAGAATGATAAAACCTTTAATCTTCCAGGAGGTAGTTTGAGACGAGGTGTTTCGGATTCAGGGTCGTTTTTCAAATGAGACGAGTTCTTGGGCATCCCGGGAGCGGTCTCCCAGCAAAATGGAACAGAAGCTTCAGGAAACTGACCAGGAAGCTTCTCTTGGGTGACATGTCGTTTGGTCGACAAGAATGGAGCATTGAAGTTCAACCTCCGGGATCGGTTCATATCCATCATCTCTTCAACCGTAAGAAACAAAATCATCTGAGAGGGAATAAAAGGTGTTCCTTGTTTTGAGAATGAAGAAGGTAAGTAATTGTGAGTTTGGGAGAGATGGATCTTTGTTGTCTTGACACTCTTTTTTAAAAAACTTTTGTTAGCTGAAAGTTGAAATTTAATGAGAAGTTGTTGAAATTTTGAAACTTTCTCGTGTGGCAGAACCGATATTTGTGGCCTTTTTATTTACTGGGTTCACAGGCCATAAAGAAAAAAAATTAAAGCTCAGAGGTTGAGAAATAGATAAGCAGAAGAGTGTTAGAAAAAGTTAAGTCTTCCAATCATGTGGTTATAATATCGATAATGAAACCAAACAAGAACTTTAAAACATCACAAAGCCAAAAGTATCTCTGCCCGAGACAGCTCAACACCAGAATGACCTGGATCAAATTAAGGAGATGGATCACCTCGTTAAGTGATAAACAGAGCAAGAAAGTTTGAAAATTTCAGGGTTAATGTGGGTGAAACAAGTTGAAAATGTATGAATGAATAGTTTTCTTTGTTTTCTTGTTTCAGGAGGATAAAAAACACATCCCCCGGATGCTTTTGAGAATCAATACAAGAAACATGTAAAAAAAAGATCAAGAAGTTACAGATACAATTACATAAATCCAGTAAAAAAAATTAAATAAAATAAAAAAAGAAAGAAAGAAGCAATAATACATCTAGAAATAGGACAGAAGAAGAAGTCCAATTTCACCAGAGGTAAGTTCTTCTTCGTGGGTTTCCCTTTCTTTTTTGGCCAGAAAACGTATTATCTTTTAAAGCAGCAAGAAAACACTCTCTGCACTAGTTATATAGTATCCTCACCCCCTCCCCCAATAACCAAAATTATAAAGAAAAAAAGATATATATAAAAGTTTCTATTTACATGGCTATGCTTGCTTTTTTCCCCTGGTTCACTCAAACCGAGCCTTGTTTGGCTTGCTCAGTTTCTGTTTTTTTTTGTTGCAGAAGGAAAATGAAACAGTGTAGAAGCATACCAGGAGGGAAGAAGAGAAGAGATTTGCCCACCAAAACCAAAACGATTGTTTTGTTTCTACTTTTGGTCGTTTGGTTCACGAGCTTTTTGGTAGAGCTCCAGTGTATCTGCATGACCTGGATCAATACATAATGCTGCTTCACAATCTTTGATAGCAGCTGCTCCTTCTCCCATTGAATCATAGAATGCTGCTCGTAGATGTAACAGCTGGAGATCTGGTTTAAATGATATCGCCCTTGAAAGCTCGTCTATGGCTTCACTTTCTTTGTGGTCGTCCATAAGAACTGCAGCAATCAAGAGTTCATTATTAAGCAAAACGAAACTTAAAGAAAGGTTAATTACTCTGATCTTATCAAAGCAAATTGAATACAATACTGATGAGAACTGAGGCGGTAAACCTACTTTTCTTAGTCACATTCACCAAACCAAAGAAACTGCATATCTATTCACTCTCAGTTCTGTTTCTAACTCCAGAGAGATGATGGAAACCTCAGTTGTTTCATGTGTTAGGTCATAAATTCTCATTTCTGTTTCCATCGCCACAAAAGCTAGGTTCTAAGTTTTCTAACATTTTTGTGCGTCAAATTATGTGGGTGAATCCCTCAGAAAGGATCAACCATTGTTGTCTTGTTTCCGGCATCCAATTATAAACAACAACCGAATAAAATGAGGATAAACTAGAACTGGATGAGCCATTACCTGCGGCTCTGTATCTGTAAGGATAGGTTCGGAGAGGGTCAAGTTGTGTTGCCAGGCTAAGGTCGCCCTGTGCCATCTCGCGGTCACAATATTCAGAGCGCTTCTCATATGCTGACGCATTGTTCTGAGCCTTCTCTATTAGCTTTGTCATCTCATCATAAGCAGCTTTCCGTTGGTTTTTCAGGTGATAAACACGTGCGAGACCTTGGTGAGCTCGTGTATGCTTGATGGTGAGCGCGTTTGTATAGCAATCAGCTGCAAGATCCAGCTTCTCACAATCCACATATACACTCCCTAGGTTGTTCAAAGCCTGCAAGATACACCAAAGCAGAATTCATAAATTCAAATCTCATTTGATTTAGTGGGATAACCTCTTGACCAAATATACTTCAAGATTTTTAGGACAGTTGGTTCCTAAGATGCAACTACATTCCACAATCAACAAATTATTCCAGACACCAAGTGCAAATAATTTAAACTGGGATCCTGAAACTATGGCATTCTGAAGGATGATCCAACAAGTAAATCCTCTTGAGACTTATTAGAAATCGAATTATATAAGTGAAAACTGTTGAATTCTTTACTTACTTGTCCTTTACGGAGACCATCTGAGGGGCATTTAAGCGCTTCTTGAAGGAGTTGGATTACGTAATTTGAGGAATCTGGGTCAAGAGTAGAGTCCGCAAGGGCATAAGCTTTGAGGAAAAATGCTTCAAAGGATCTTTGTATGGAAATGGACTCCTCCGCTTTGGCCAGGGCTTCCTCACGGTGGCCTGTATCATACAGTATCCATCCTTCATACACAAGTCTCTCATGCTCCGACTTTGAATGGTTTCGAGCCAGCCTTAGACTACGCATTGCTGCCTTTTGACAATTTAGCCTGTCAATATGCAACCAGGACTTGTTAAAATCAATTAGAGTCTGACACAACATGCACCATAAGAAAAAAACTTACTTATTGAGAAATGCAAAGAGATTATACCGTAACAGAAGAAGAGACTGTCTAAACCGTAAAAGACTCTTCCCTGGATCATTTGCAAGCATATGGTGAACAACCGCTAGAGATCCAATATCATCCACAGAAGACCAACGATCATACAGCTGCATCCAGCAGTCAGCCTGGCTCCACTGCTGGGCTAGCGGACGGAGCAACTCCACCATATGATCACCATGGATTTTCCCGTTAAACATCATAAAATTTGGCTCCAATGTCAATAGCGCCCGGATATCTTTCAAAGCACCCTCATAATCCTCCATGCCTATAGAAATCCATGCCCTCATTTCCAGACAATCAGGAGAGGCCTTGAATCCAAGAATCTTGTTCAGTTCTGCGATCGCAGCTCCAAACTGGTTCTCTTCCACCAATGCCACTGCCCTGAACTTGTAGGGAAATGTCAAAGTCGGGTCAAACTCGGTAGCTGTATCCAAATCAAGCAGCCTTTCTTTACCATTGCAATACAAGGACCTCTCCTGGTGCATCCACCCAGTTGCCGTGTGATCTGAAATCAGTGAGTTGATGATCTTATAAGCTGAGTATCTATGATCACGCTTGAACTTAGACCTAGCAACGCCCACGAGGGAGTAAAGATGACCAGCCTCAACCGCTACGTTAAACCATCTCTGAGCATCCTTATATTCTTTCCTTTCCAGCATCACCACCCCTAATTGGTGGTAAGCAAGCTGTTTCTCCCAGTTTTCAACTGCGCATTCAACCAAACGTTCTAAGAGCATCACAGTTGTGTTAGATTTCATATCATCTTCCATCGCGATCTGGCTTAAGAAGAAGTACAATGAAAAAGAAGCGTGGCCAAGAGATGCCAGTCTTTCCCGTCCCTCGGCGCTGCAGAAGATCTTTATAACATTTGGATTATGCATAGAGCTTGGCAGTTCCCTGAGAAAAACCTGAAGACAAGCTGCCACCAGAAGGTATGCAGCCTCTTCTAATCCATACTCGATCAACAACATTGCTTCGTCGAGTGAATTAACAAGATGTGCCAAATGCGAATCACAAGCGGATTTCAACTCATCGCAGCAGAACCGATTCGCCAGCTTAAGAAGCTCCAAGACAACATTAGGAGGGAAGTTATCTAACCTGTTGGTCCTGCTGAAACTCTCTGCAGCTCTCATTCCTTCAACAGAGATTCCATTGTTTGTAAAGTTGATCGTCGATCGTTTCATCTCTCTAAACCCACCGTACAACATCGCCTTAAAAGGTCTCGACAAAGACGCGATTTTGTACCTCACACAGCGAACCTCTTCATCACCAATACAGAAAGACATATCATAATCTACTTCATCAGAAGTAGAACATCCAGGAACATCATCATCATTCATCATCTCTGATCTAGAAGAACTAGAAGCTCCAGAGCAAACACATGGATCATAAACAGATTCCGGATCATACCCTGAAACAAGAGTGGCCTTTGGACATTCCAAATTCCTCCCACAACAATCCATAGAAGATGTTCCGATTAACTCATCCTCCCTCCTCTCGAACCGAAGCCACGAAGCTAACACGACTTTAGCGTGAACATCCACGGCGTGTTGCCTAGACGACCGGAGACTCCGCCGGAACAGTTTAGGATCAGATATCCCACGGAATATAGCGCATTGCTCTAAATACGCTCCAGATTTCTCGAATTGGGGACAAGCCTCGATCCTCCTATAAACTTCAGCCATCTTCTCAATCAAATCAACAAATTTCAAACAAGGATCGATCTGAGGCTCAAGCAGATCCGTGACAGGGAGTCCACAAGGGAGAAGAAACTCAGGGGAGACGACGGCGTTGGCTTGATTAGGAGGTGGATAAGTCCGGCTCGATTTGGATCGGACTGAATTAACACGAAGATGATCTGAAAGGTGTTGTAAAAGCTTATCTCCAACTCCTCCACCACCTCCACCTCCTCCTCCACCGGTGCCGCCGCTACCTCCACCGCCGCTATTACCAGGAGGAGGAGGCGGAGGAGGAGCGGAGGGATTAAGAGCATAAACTTGTGTACCTTTACAACCTTCTGCAAGCTTCAAACTTCGCATTGTTGTGAACAGATTATGCTGCATCTTCAATCAAACCAAAACCAACAAAACAAAAAGAAACAAAAAAAATCACAAATTTTATCCAAAGATCTGAAGTTTGGGGTCAAAAGAAAAGCTTAAAGATTTACAAAAAACTTCTCCGTCACCTTAAAAGAACAATTCAGAGGATTGGATCACGGAAGCCAATCCAAAAAAAAAAGTCTCGGTTTTTAATCAAAACCCAATAATAAAAATCGTCTCTTTATCAAGAAGAATTAACAAAGTTTGTGTTTTTTTTTTGGTTTGGTTGGTTTCTTGTCTTCCTCAACGAAGCTGCTTGTCTTCTTCGTCTTCCTCTTCTTCTTCTAGGAAATCGTGTTTTTGCAGTGTAAGTTTCATCGATCCGGTTCGTTTTTTTTTTTTGTTTTGGTTCCCACAATACTAATTTTACGAATCTTCCCGTAAAAATAGAGAGAGGTGGTAATTTAGAGAGGAAGAATCTTCCTCCGCTCGATCTCTCTCTCAATCTCTCTCTTTTAATTCTTTTTTTTTTCTTTTTTTTTATAACCAATCTGTTTGAGAGAGAGAGAGAGAGAGAGAGAGGTCATTCATGCGTTCTCTAATAATGCAGAATTAAATTAAATTATTAAGTATATAAGTGTTAGTTGTTTGTGTGGTAGCTTTATTAAATTCAGGTTTTTTTATATTTTGTCTTCATGTTAGTTTTTTTTTTTGTGGAAAGTAATTTTTGATTAGTTTTTTTATTTCCATTTAAAGCTTTATAAATATAAACTATTTTTCTACTCTTAACGTTATCAAACTGCCATTTTCTTTAATTTCTTAGATTTTTCGCTCCAGTTTTCGAAAGTACTGAGACCTTTAATTTACTTTTGAGGGTTTAAATCACCCACTTACTTTAGGATGCTTGAATGTTACAATTGTTTTTGCCTTTTCTCTCTATTTATTTACTTTACTTTAGTCTAATTAAAATGTGTGATCCTCGTTTGTGTTTCTTTTCCTTTTAACCATTTTCTCCGGCTATCAATTTTTTTTTAACTTTTACTTTTCATATTTTTTTTTGCCTTTAGCAAATCATTTGATGGTTGAATATGCTTTTGTTTTGTTTTTCAGCATAAGTAACTTATAACATAAAATAACGTCTGTGGTTGAAAAGGTTTATCGACTAATTAGAAGTGAAAAGCAATGAACATATATTTTTAAAATGTAAACTAGAGTAAAAAAATTATTTCACTAAAATTAAACGGAAAAATACTACAAAAATTTATTTCCATCTATTAATAAAGTAGCTTGATTATTTTTTTCAAATTAATTATATTACTCTTGTTTGTGTTTTATTCTAGCTAAGACAGGGTCATTTAATTAGGGTTATGGTATTTTAGCTAAGTTTATTATTCAAAACCTAGAATCTAGTGTTTCATATTAGTATCATACTGTCATTTCCGTTACTATTTGAATTTAGATATAATAGTCTACATGTCATAAACACACAAAAAATAATATTTTAATTATATTTGAAATTAAAGACAAAAAATTATCAAATTTTGTAGAAGAATATATACATTCCATCAATTTTTTGTGTTGTTCTTCTACAAAAATGCCAACTTTTTCAGTTTTTTTGTGTGTTCCCATTTGACATGACTGTCGTTGTAATTTGTAAAGGCTTCACATTAATAAAACACTAGTAGTAATTTTGACACATTTTTTTTGTTTGTTAACTTGGAAGTCAGAAAAAAAAAACATTTGTTAAATAATATACTTCCGTTGCGATTTCAATAAACCACTAGAAATGTTTTTAACATGTTTTTATGAATTTGTGGAGAAGTTTTTTGGTGAATTTGGCAGTTTATTGCGCCAAAAAAAAAAGATAAAAAATCATCATAGATCTGTCAGAATCTTTCATAAACAAAATTTGCTGCAGATTCGTCGTTATCAATTATATATTCATCATTTAAAAAGTCTTTCAAATGTTGAGGCTACCACATACTCATACCGGGTGTGCGTGTCCATAATTCACAAGTTACATTGCTCATATCTTCGTCCAAAACCAATTATGTTACTGATACAAAACGTAAGAAATTATCAATCAATATAGAATTCTATATCAATAAAAAAACCTATTCAGACAGAACATAATAAATGGTATAGAAAAAATAAGTATTATATGTGCTGTTAGATAGCCGGCAAATGGCTTTTGCCACCCACATCAAGCGGCGAAGTCATGTCAACACGTTTTACGGTTAATTTCGTTTATATATATAAATGGCTTAATTAAGGAAGTAATCGTAATTAAATCTGTGCTAAGAGCTATGATTAAGTCCGATATTGCCTGGGGGGTTGATTGATTAGTTTATGTGATGGCACACGAATATTATATTCATAAATATAAATTCCATATAATTGAAGAATGAAACTTGTGGTCATGTGGGTGAGACAGCTAAGAATGTCTTTTTAGGTTTTTTGGGTAATAATAAGAAGAAGGTTTTCTATTTATCCTAAAGCACGGATCGTACTATACTCTTTGTACATTACCTATTGCTATTATCCTATATTACCGACCCAAAAAATATATATAATCAGGTCACTTGTCTATTTGTGTAATGTCCCCCACACCAATTCTCTCTTTTTGGTGAATTTGTTTGTATCACAAAATGTGTTGAATGCCATAAGGCAAAAGCTCCTAGGTCTAGTAAATTTTCAGGCTAGCAATGTTTCATCCTAATACGTTATTTAGCCATACAAATATCTTTGATTTTCTAGGAAATCTTATATATTCTATGATTTCGAATCTAGATAGTAAACTATGGTATCCTTTGATTTTGTATTGAGTTTGGATGATCAGCTTCCATAACCCATTCCGATTCGTTTGACCAAACCCGTTAAAATTATTTCTTTTTTAAAAAACTAAATGATACGAATTGCACCATTAACTCATTTGGTCCATCAAATATTTGATAAACAAAAACTACACAAATTGGGTAATCGATCGAACCGTCCCAGATCAATTTGGTACATCAAATTCAAATGGGTTAACACCGAATCAATTTGGTACATCAAATTCAAATGGGTCAAGTTATAACCCAATCCACACATTACTCGTTCAATCCATTTAGGTAATCCGATTGAACCATACCGGATCATCCATGTTCCACATTCCTATATGAAAACGTGTAGTTTTATAAGTGACTGAACATACTGTAAACAGTAAGCATATAACATATCTGCAACATGAGCTCTATCACTCTTTAACTTAGGGATAAAACAAAAGATGTATATCCATACTGATACTACCATAATTTATATATAGACATTAAAGGATAAAAACCGATATCTTTTTATGGTCATTTTCCAATTTAACAATACCAAAAAGATAAAACAGTAACAATAATAATCAATTTTTTTCCCTTTATGGCAAAGTACGTAGTAACAATAGTAAAATGTCAATCAAACCTCTCCCAATCTTGAGTTACATTGGCAGAAGGCGAAGCTGGCGGAGGAGGGTTCAAGCTTCCCACCCCGTTTCCGTACGATTCCCAATCAGTGCTTACAGCTGCAGCTTTGCTCTGATCCACAAACGGATTTGAACATCTTGCCTTAAGCTTGTCCACACTCTCCTGCAATATTTGCACCCTACGTACCTGCCAACACAAACCCCAATCAATCTATATCTAGATATCTAGACTTTAGGTAGAAAGAAAACCACAAGTGATTCAGCAAAGCGCAACATGAACGTTCCTTACGGTTCCCAAATATGTATCATTACCACCAATGTGTCTACATGTACAATTAACTGAACAAAAACGATATATGGAATCCTAATGAATCTTTACCAAAGTCTACAACTCATCTGAATGCCACACAAGTCTTGTAGTATCCCATGTATATACGTAAGATATGTCTGAACACTCATATATCTTAAATCTCTACCAAGACTCTTATCGGGTAAACAGTTACATTGTGTACACAAGATGTAAAAAACGAACCTCTGCCTTACGCTGTAACCTAGCTTCTCCTTCTGCATTGATGCCATCCAATTTAAGCAACTGCCTCATGAGAAGCTCTGCAGTCATATCAAACTCCTTTACCGCAACTTTAGTCCCTCCATTCACAGCAACTTCTAAAGCAACAACCTAAAAATTACAAAACAAAAATTCGCTAAATCTCACAATCCTTCCTTATTACCTCTCCTACAGTAACAACGAAAAGACACAAAGCCATAAATCTCTCTCACCCTATCTGAAAGCTTATCGACCTCTTCTGTGACTGCGAGAATTGCAGCAATCGCCTTCTTGGTCTCTTCAGTTACCACAGGAGGCTGTTCAACTTGTGGTTCCACTCTCTTACTCTTATCCTCAACAAGGACAAGCTTAGACGCATCCTTAACACCAGCAGCTTGCAATTGCTCAGCATCGTCTCTCTCAACTCCCCTGAACAAGATCTTGAGTTCACTAGCTTCCAATCCAGTTTTCTGAACAAGAGCTTTCTTCACATCCCCTGTTATATTATCCACATTCGAGCCTAAACATATCAATCTTAACTACACATAACACAACGAACTTCAACAAAAACTAGATTTAGCAAGAATTTTTTTTCATAAACTTCTTATTGTTATACACACTAAGGAAAATCAGAAACGGATCGAAGCGTTGTTTTGTTACCGAAAGTGGCGTGAGCAGAAACATGAAAATCGTGGTGGGAGGATGAGCCATGGGAAACGTTGATTCTGATGGTTTGAGAAAAAGCGGCGGAAGCAGAGTCGGGATCCTGGGGAGGAGGAGGAGGTTGGTCGGAAGGAGCAGCGTCGTCGTCTCTTCGTTGGACGAGCATACCACCAGGTCTAACCTCCCATTCCGATTCGTCGGTTGAGTTATGCATCATCGTCGTTTTGAAGAAAGGAATGATTAGTACGAGTATGAGAAATTGAGAATGAAATTAAAACCCTTGGGACCAAGAAAATTAGGGTTTTCTCTCTAAGGGTATTTGTACGAAACGATGATGATGATTCACATCACATCACCGCTCAAGCCATACAATTTCTACTGGACTCCTGGAACACGGCTTTTTCATTTATTTTTATTTATTTTCCTTTTTTTCCGTAATTAGAATTTCTTAAGACTTATTTGAGGTACATGTAACCGATATATAAAATCAGACTTGTGAAAAAAAAAAAAAAAAAGACTTATTTGAGGTGTGAACAACGTATATTTTTTTGTTTGTTTGTACAGTATACAGATATTTTCATTTTTTTGTGCTATACTTATGATGATTTTTTTCAAAATAAATTGTGAAATAATATGGTTTATGGTCATTTGTTTTGGACTACATTCAATTGTAACTACGTTTTCAATAGTTTTAGCTTACAGGAATTAGTTTGACTACTGGATTTTAGATCCAACCGACTGGCCCCTGAATGGAACACCAGCCAGTCCTTGAGTTGTACACGACTGTAGGTCGCCAAAACCGCCACAATACATTAGAGAGATAAGAAGCAAATATGAATATGGTCTCGTTCCCTAGTTGATATAGTCAGTTTTTTTTATTGAAGGACGGCCCAATCATAAATCACCCACAAGATACATTCATTGTCATGCATTGAGAGAGACTTATGCATCTACGAAGATGCGGTTGGGAAAAAAATGCAGAAGCCATAGAGGAACGGTTTATACCACAGCTATAAATACTAGTAGTTGGTGATCAAGCCAAATACAAGTGCCTACACAAAGGCCAATCTAGCCATGATTCTAAGGCTATAAATTCTCAAGTTGCAAATTTCCAGTGCCAATAGAGGCAGTGAGGCACCAAAAATGACTCGAAAGTAGCACAAACTTGAAATCTTCAGAGCCAGGAATTGCCTAGTTGGAACTTGGAACATAAGATGCATAAAAGGAATGTGTAATCATATTCGAGATTGTCAACTAGCTCGACCCATATTTATATAACAATGAAGAAAGAACTTAGAACAACCAGAACAGCAAACAGGAGGATTCTCCACAAGAAGATAGGTGTTTTCAACTATCTTGTCTACAGTACCTAGTCATGACTCATGATAAGAATAAGGTCACACAAACTACTACTTTGGTGATACGTTTACAATGACTGACCAGTGACCTGGTCAAGCTGATAAGCTTCACTAGAGCAATCTAGTCTGTGAGCAGAAACAACAACAAACAAAACATCCAACAACACAAGGAAGCAATCAGTAAATTTGATCCCTCGTCAAAGTGTTCTTTATTTAATCGATATAACAAGAAAATTGATTAGCTTAAGCTTTGCAGAATCATACAAAGCAACTGTATACTGTATCACATTTCTCCACCTAATTCTCGAATAGACTCAAAAATCAAATCTCAGTTTACGAGGAATAACAATTCCCAATCTTCCTACTCTTTTCCGGAAACTATAATCAAACACAACATTATACGTTGAACCAATACCCACCAAATGCTCCAACCTTGGGAAAAATTGTGATAAAACTCAAAAAGAATGAATTAAGTTTTATACCAATCTAAGAAGCCACTCCCGCAGCTTGTTCACTCGTCGTTGCCACAGCTTGTTCAGTAGTCGTCGTCGTGGCCGCAGCTTCAATAATCTTCTTATTCTTCTCAATCGCCGCGGCAACCTCCTGTGGCATATACTTCTCGTCGTGCTTAGCCAAAACTTCAGTAGCCGAGAAGAAGCAATCGAGATTCCTAGCTTTCTTCGAAACAGCTTTAGTAGAAACCTCTTTCCTCACTTCATCAGTATACGGCTTAATGAATCCTTCAACCACAACTGAGTGACCTTCCCTAAACAGATCCGGCAAAGATCCTTTATACCTAACCAAAATATCTGTAATCAGATCGGTGATCACAAACTCCATCTCCTGAGACGCCGCAGGCTGCGCAACGCTGCCTTCTAGAACCAAACCGCCGAGTCTGAACTTGTTCTTTGTTGGATTCTCTGCGAATTTCTCCATAGCGTCAGATGGAGTTAGGTAGAAGACGAGCTGATCCTGGAATTGGTTAAGGACGATGACTACGAATCCGGCGATGCAGCTGAAGGTTAACGCGTAGGTCCAAAGCCGGCGATTCTGCATCTGACGCGCTTTGGCTCCTATGTCTATCTTCTTAGGACGAGTTGGACCACGACGAGCGATGGAGAGAGATCGGAGGAAGGTTAAGGATGATAATCTCGATGGATCTGGTGAGGCGGTGGTCAATGAATAAAAAATCGGGGATGGTGATTCGAAAGATGATGAGATTTGAGGATTTTTTTGGATTGATCGGAGGATCTGAGAACTTCGACGGAACAACAACCTAGCCGCCATTTTTTCTGTTTTTTTTTTGCCGGATATACTGAAACTTTCCCTCGAGAATTTTCTATCGCGGAAATCAAATTCCCGAGAAAGTAAGAAGAGGTTTATGGGGTTTTTTCTGGTAAATGGAGAAAGAAGAAGCCACAAGCCAAGCCGCCCCACTGATCTATGTGGACCACGTCAAGAACCTCTTAGTTGTTTAGAGGGTTTTGATTACAATATTTAACCGCCCGGTTTAATCAATCAATTTCAAACCCAAGCAAGGCAAAAGCTGGTATTGTTCTTACTTCTATATGACCAAAAGGAGAAAGTCTGGTAAATTACCATTTTTAGGTATTACTAATCTTATGAGATAACGGTTTGTTTGGTTACGATAAGGATTAGGCGCAATACCTAATAACATTCTCCTGCTTGACAAAGCCATTGGGATGATACTTGCTTAGGATTATTTTGACAGTTTCTGCACTTATAATGTCTAAAATCTAAATGGTGAAAATTTTATATCTGCAAACACGACCACCTCGTAAACTAGAGACATAAGTTTAGATATTGTACGTGTTCAAACCGGTATAGCTTAAATTGCACTTGAGCTTAAGCTTTTGATATGATCAGTATGCTAACTTATTGGCCAACGGCTGTAACTACGTCATAAAAGCAGAGCAATAATGATGATGAACATACTGAAAGTTTTGTGCATAAAAAAACACAAGGTTGATAAAGTAACTATTTTTTCTTTCAAGAAGAGACTCTTTTGAAACCCAAACATACAAAGAAAGAGGTACCTCAAGTTCCAAAAATTCTTTAAAAGAAAACAAAGAGAAATCTTCCTACTCATTCTTGAGCATTACTAGTTGCATCCATTGGCTCAGCCTCTGTTGAAGCCTCCCCCTTCTCTCCTGCCTTCTTGGCTGCAAAAACACCAAAATGAATTTCTCAGCATGTTTTTGATCACATCATATTTGGTAAATGTTAGGAAACTAATTTCAAAGTTTCTTACCTTTCTTCTTCTTTCCACCACCTTTCTTCTTCTTGATACCCAAGGCTAACCATCCTTTGATCTCAGGGTCATCAATGGTCTTCGTAGGTTGAAGCTCCTGAAGTGTATGTGAAGTGATCCTATCCGATCCATTTGGCATCAGCAAAACTGTGAATTTGATCTGGGCAACAAAATCCCCTGTTGAAAAACCAAACATAATATGAGCCCCACTGCCATGAGATTAAAACGTATATAGATATAAGAAAAGCTTACTTATACTTACCAGATTTCTCATAAAGGACAGGATATGGTTGCAAATGACCATGGTTCACACACTCCACAAGTCCAAGACGTGCCCTTTTCTCCTCCAGTGACCTGTATTGATCGTACTCTTATGCAACGTTAGTAGGTGCGATGAATTTGGAATATATAAGTTGCTTAGGAAGGTACAAAAGACACCTTGCAGTGAATGGCATATGGGGGAAGTTCTGTTTAATTTCGCTGATTATGAATCTGGAGGCCTTCATCTTCAACTGATAGTTAACAGTCTCATCTTTCTTGTAAATAGTGGTTTGCTTCTCATCAATTAGTTTTGGCTGCAAGTTTGAAATTTGTAAGAACAGTGGCAACAAATGAAGCTCTAACAATAGTCATCAAAATGAGATAAATAAACAAAAGCAATTACCTTGCCATCACCAGTGCTTGCCACAATGTCGATTGCATAAACTTCATTCTCTTCAAATTCCACTTCTTCAACAGTTGCTTCTGGACTGGCTACACTTAAGACAACCTTGTTTCCATCTATCACATGCTGTTTCATCTGATGGGAAAGAACACCTTCAACAATTTTGCAGTCATAAGCTGCAGCCACCTTCTGAATAGCTTCAGTTACATCGGTGTTCTGTCATATGAAAAACAGAATATCAATGTCAGGATTGAATGATTAAACAGGAAATTACCAACTCATAGCAAGAAATTTTGTTACAAAAAAGTATTATACGGAAACATTTTATATAAGAAAAATCGGATAAGACCAAAGAAAGGCACAATTAGACAAAGTTCCTACGCCTAATAGTCAGTCCAATGAAGCACCATACTAAAACTCAGAGTAAAAGAATCCCATCAGAGTAACTATGACAAAAAGCATCAGTTGGATAAAATCCATAGCCATCAATAGGTGTTCATCATCTGGGGTTTGCAAAACCTTGACAATCATTCAGAAAACCATATATAATGCCAGCACTACTAGCAGCCTATAATATCATCTCTCTATGTAAAAGTAGCAATATTGGTTACCTTCTTTCCAGGACGTACGAGCCTCAAAGCAACTTCAGCTGCAGTATTTGCGGCAGTAATGACATCAGCTTTACGTCCGGTGACAGGACCTTCTTGAAGCACATGTGTGTGGCCAACAAGAGCAATGAACCCATCAATATGGCAACCCATATCACTGCAATGTACAAAAGTCAAAACAGCATCAGAAATAACACAGATGGAATCATACAGAAACCTCATCTAAAAAGGGTATTGCTTGAAAGAGAGCTTACATTTTGACCATATCACCTTCTTCCAACACGGTCTCATCACTGGCAAGAGGTGAGAAATGACCAACAGTGTTGTTCACAGAAATGCATGTAGGGAAAGCAACACCTCGCTCAATCTTCTTCTTAGCATTCTTGTACATGCTCGCTGTTTGCCTTTTATTCAAAAAAGCAGAAGATTAGAACAACAAAAACACATAAATATCTAAAAGCAATCAATTCGTCGAAATCTATATCAAGAACATAAGACCAGAAACAAAGGAAAATATCAAACTGAACATAGGAGAAATAATAAAAATCCTTACTCTTTGATAAAGGCATCTCCTTTCTCACAGATATCAACAATCTTAGCTTTTGGTTTGCATTCAGCTAAAACAACCTGCAACGCCTCTGCAATTCAAAACCCAGAAGCAATAAGTACTCGATTAAAGCTACAACGTGAAAAAAAAAACCCTAAACCGAAAGAGGAGAAATAGAGATTACTGTTGAGGATCTCAGCAGCGCCCTTGTACTTGGTGACGACTTCAGGAGAGGTCAGACTCAGCTCCTTCTCGTCTCTCTCATCGTCCGAACTCATCTCTTATAACTCTCGACGAATCGAATCAAAGGGGGAAGCAAAAATGTTAGGGTTTAAGATTGGGGGAAAATGGTGGAGAAACGTGAAAATGTTAAGTGTTGGCTCAAATAAAGGTGCTAGGGTTTTCGCTTTGGGTACTCTCTCTTCACAAACGGCGCCGTTCGACGGTTAATTCTTTTCTTTTATATACGTTACTTCTTTTATTCCAACATGGGCCGAAGGGGAGCTATTTCAGGATTAGCCGGCCCAAGTCAGTTTCTGTGGGGCTGTATGTATTATTATTATTATTTTTTTGTTATTATTATCCTACTATGTTAATTGAGAAGTACAAATATAAAACTGTTAAAATGTGTAAAACATTACATTCAATTGTCATTAGAAAAAATTAATTAAGCTTAATTAACTAATTTAAATAAATATAATTAAATTAAAAATAAAAAACACTCACATATCAAATATTAAAAAATCTAAAAAAATATTTTCTCTCTCTAATAAATTATGGACGAAATTACTAATTATTTTTTAAAAAAATATTAAAACCAATCAGAATTTTAAAAACTAAGATTTTATATCCAAATATACAATACAATTATTTTTAATAACTAAATTCGAATATTTTGTTAAGATTTTAAATTATGATTATTCTATCATCTTTATTTTATTTATTTCCAAATTGTTTAGATTTTTCATATAATACTTATAATTTTTTTTAAAAATAAAAAAATATTTATTATTTTTATATTATATATATTTTTAGAATGTTCATCCGTGCTTTAAGCACGGGATATATCCTAGTTATTATTTTAATTCAGCATTTGCTGAAGAATAACAGATAGATTATACCTCATGACATTAACCCATATAACATGAAAATAACAGATTTTAGGTTTGATATATACTTAGCTTTCATTTTATTTCTAGTATATATCAAAACCAAAACCTGCTAGTATACATGAGGTATATAATCTATCAACAATAAAATAATTAAGAGGATAATGCATAATGACAAAAACTGAAACTAAGTTTAGATTATGCTAATATAAAAATTTGAGATTTTTAACATTGCAAGAGCACCGCTCAAATCGTTAACAGTAATTCTCAAATCGTTATTTCCATTTCGGTTTAGAGGATTACTGTTAACAATTTGAGCGGTGCCTTTTTATTTGGTGAAAATTTTTGATATCCGAGATTTTGATTGACCAAAAGAAAATGATATCTCATATTTCGTACAATATTTCATATATTTTTGTCATTATAATGCAAATAGTTATCTAATTTGTGTGTTTTCATATTTTTTAAGTCTATTTAACATGCATTATTTTGTAGAATCACAATATTTTGCATGTTTATAAAGTAATTACATTTAGAAATTTTACTAATGTTAGTTTATCTTATAAATATATATATATATATATATAGGTTTTGTTGATCTATTAAATTAATTTTATAGTTTTAGCATCTTTAAAATGAATATACAATTAAATTATATATTAATGTAATAAACTAAAAACTCATGAGTTTAACTACAAACTAATTGAATATACACCATGAAAATATTTTGTCCTAGTGTCAAGTGAAAAAGAACCAAAGCAGCCACTATGAGTATATCAGTTTGCAGGGAAAAAAAATATCATTTCAAATACTTAACAAAAGATTAGATATCTAAAACAAACACAAACCAATCTAGCCAAAATCTTTGGAGCTCTACAAATCCATGTTCTCGATTGTCTATAGATATAAACAACATGTCCGCTGAAAAGGAAAAGGTAAGTTAATCATTTTTACAATGTTCCAAAATAAGAAATAGGAAAAACAGAATTAACAATTAGCAATCATATTATTTTCTGAGTCAATGAAAATATTGCTAGGTTTAGTGTCTAGATGGACGACATTCATTTCATATATGTGGCTTAATCCAATAGTTATTTCTTTAAACGTTCTGGAGATAAAATTTCTGTTGGAGAAATCATATTTATCAAAAAACGCATGTAGTGAATTAACCATTAAAAAAAAATTAAAATGAATGAAAAAATGGTGATATTACTTGGATCGATTGTTATTAAACCATAAACGCTGCTGAATAAAAAACAAAAAAAAATAGAGACTATCTCCACTCGCGAAAAACCCTAGATCTACAACTCCGTCGCCGCCGCGTCCTCTCCGCCGCCCTAGGCTTTCGCCGGCGGTGTGAGAGAGCTCTGCTTGTTTCTTTTCTTTGTCGCTTCATCGTAGTAGTAGGTGACCCAGCTCTTCCTCTCCGGTGTAGCGGGCGACGAGATCTCGGCTCGCCTTCCTCTCCGGTGATCGGTGGTGGTTCGTAGCTGCTTTGGGCTTACTTCCTTGCAGCTTCGGGGAATCGGATCTGAGATTTGGATCTCGACATTCCTCCGTTTTCCTCTATCCTATCGTCAGAGACGCTTGTTGCTCGGATGTTCATGGTCGAGTCATGGTCGAGTCGGGTCTTAGTGTCTTTCAGGTTGTTGGGGAGGCTTCAAGGTGTGTTGGTGCCCGAGATTTGCGGATTTCCACAAAGCCGACGTTCTCATGAGAGCTTCCACAACTTTCGGTGTCAGTCCGGCCAAGAAACGAGACAATAAAGCAACTTAGCCAATCCGGATACGCACCGTGAGGTGATGATATGCTAATATGTGCTTCAATTCCTTATATTGAATCGTTAGCATTCTGGTCTTGTCGGATTAGTATGGAAAGCTTAGTTCTTGCTGGTTGTTTTCGTGTCTCTTGGTCGGTTCAGTCGGATGTATTGTCCGTTTTAGGTTTAGGACCGGAACATTGAAAGCCAGGAATTCCAAACTTGTCTGATGATGCGCCTCTGGGTGTTAATGCTTTTGGGACAAGTTCTACAAGCTGATCATGAGGATCTCATAGCTTGGATTTGACTTGCTCTTCAGTATTAGTTTTTGGTAAGAGATGATTTCACTCTGAGTTGTAGAGTGTTATCTATCTTATTGTGGTTAAAAAAATGCAATAGTTATTATATATCTTGAATTTGGATGTATTCATTTGATTTGGTTAATGAAAAGTTGAAGTTGAGCCAAAAAAAAAAAAACCATAAACGCTTACCTTGGACAGTATTCCATCTGGATATAGAGACAAAAATGCTTCAGAATTGGGAATCTTAACTGGCAGATCGTGTCAGCCGGAAGAGAAGCTGGCCACGGAACCGTCAGTTGTCTTCGTAGGTTAAAGCTCATGTATTAAAAATAATAATTTGAATGTCAATATTTTAGTGTATTTAACAATAAATATATAAAACTATCAAATTCATATCAAAGTCGGTTTGATAATTTGATAAATTCCTATATTAAACTATCAAATCCATACCAACAGTTCGCTCATTATACAATTTACTGGAGTGGACACTTCGCATGACGGCATGGTATATCTAATATATGACTTCTACTTGGTCCACCATAGAAATATATACTGTATTATATATGACTTCTACAATAACACACTACTGATCGAAGCTACCTTCTCTTCTTTCTCGTCCTAATTATTATCCGTAATCGACTATGACTTCTGTTATTTTAATAACACTTTCTAGGTTTTTTATATTACTACTAATGTGAGTAAACTTATAAAGAGAAGAAAATAATTTTCTTTTGTATTTATATGTTAATTTGAATATGATTCATTGATAATACAAGATTTCAAATCAATATAAAATTATTCAACGGATATTTTTACCATGTAGACCACATTAAACGAGAAAATCTCATAATGTGGGTTAGTTATCTTAGATTTCTTGGGGAAAACATAAAATGGATTAAGGTTAATTGGAGTCGTGTCAAGCAGCTCTTTAATAACTGTAGCAAGTAGACTGAGTAAGCATCAACGTGTCATCTCCACATAGCCCACTCTCTTGGGTCTCGCCGCGTCTTCTCTTGCACGTGGCACTTCACTTTTTAGTTTCCTTTGGAACCCAAACGTTTCTATTTATAGGAATCTATTACGTCGTCCGTATCTATGTCGGAACATAAAACCAAAGTAGGATCATTTTAAAATACTTATCTTACAACGTTCGGTATTTTCCTTTTCAAAATGGCGTCAAAGCAACTTAGCCGAGAAGAGCTCGATGAGAAGGCGAAGCAAGGAGAGACCGTCGTCCAAGGTGGCACCGGCGGCAAAAGCCTCGAAGCTCAAGAGCATCTTGCTGAAGGTTTTGTCTTAAATTACAACTTTTCCACTCTTTTTCTTTACGTCTGGTCTTAGTAGTGCTTAAATAAGGCTAGACCCATAAGATACGTTAATATATCGTAATATAAGATTATTCTGTTACATAAAAGTTTTGCCTAAAATCTTTAACGTTATGTGTCTATTCCACTTGTTAGGAAGGAGCAAGGGAGGGCAGACCAGGAAGGAGCAGCTAGGACATGAAGGGTACCAGGAGATGGGCAGCAAAGGAGGAGAGGCAAGGAAGGAGCAGTTAGGACACGAGGGTTATCAGGAAATGGGACATAAAGGAGGAGAGGCCAGGAAGGAGCAGTTAGGACACGAGGGTTATCAGGAAATGGGACATAAAGGAGGAGAAGCCAGGAAGGAACAGTTAGGGCACGAGGGTTATAAGGAAATGGGGCGCAAAGGAGGGCTCAGTACAATGGATAAATCTGGTGGAGAGCGTGCGGAGGAGGAAGGGATTGAGATCGACGAGTCCAAGTTCACCAACAAGGGGAAGTAGCTACGAACTACCCGAGTGTTCGCTGCCAGTAGTCCGTAGTATAATCCGAATAAGTAACCTCTAGGTTTTGTGGATGGCAACGAGGGTTTTAACTAGGGTTTGTTTTAATGTATTTCGTTTAGTTTGTTTTCTTTCATGTGTGTGCTATGTAACTAGGTATGGTTTGCAGTAACGGCAGGATTGTATCGCTCGAATGTTTTGGGTTTTTCTGGCGAGGGTGCAATCAAATGAAATAAGGTGGTTTGAAATTGCGGTTTTATTCTGATCTTGAGTTGTTTATTACACAGTGATAGAATAATGTTGTCCCAATAGCGAGAACCTTCGGAACGTTAAGCTGATCACGTATTTAACTCCGCGCAGCTGTGAAGTCCAAAGATGCAAGCAGTATTCTTTAATTTGCTGTGTATGTTTTGAATCGACACAAAAGTATAAAAATAGTTGGAAAGACTAAAAATTTTATATATCTCAAGTGTATCGATGAGAGATAAATATAGCAACCACAGGAACTGTAGACAACCTCCACCCCAATTGTAGAACTAGAAGTGAACAAGAAACAGAAAAGAGAGGGCGCACCTAATGGTACATCGATTACAATTTAATGCGGCTCAACGAAAGATACAACAAGAGTTGTTTCTACGGATGGCAAGATAATTTTACAATATCTTAAAAAGTAGTTGATGCCACCACTTGACCACATTTGCGGTTTCAACGCCTCTGCTTTGCCCAAAAACCCCATCCATATGCGCTTTTTCAATGTTGCGATGCTAATGCCGTCACGAATATGAGTACTGGCTGTGCGCTTGCCTGTAATCAAGCATATTTGGAAAGATTGAAAACAATATGATACATTTAGAAACTTTTTTGAAAATAATATGGCATATTTGATAAAATTCTCTTTTTTATAAGCTTTAGGGAAAAATATTGTGTTTTATCTTAGTAACAAAAACTTCTGATTTTTTTTAAGTCGTGGAAAAAAAAAGATTATTTTTCCCCAATCTCAGTCACAAAACTAATGATTTTTATATAAGTCGTTTGTAAACTATGATCTTACACCATCTAAAGAGTATGATCTTACACCAGCTTTGTTCTAAACACAGCGGACAAGATCCCCAAAAGACAATGACCAAACATCATTAATTTGAGTTTTGCCTTGTGATCTCTCTTGGGCTCTAAAGGAAACCAAACCAAGAAAGGGAAAAAAAAAGACGATTAACAACAAACGACAAACAAACAAAATACACGAAAACGAAAACCAATTAAACAAATCAAGTAAACCTTTGTTTGATTTAGCAATATCATATCCGTTTTGAAAAAAAAAAAACCAAAAAAACTAAAGCATTGAGAATGACTTGAGAGTTATATAGATCACCAATTCACCGATGGTCATATTTATAGTGAGTAGAGAAAAATTTGATGAATAAGTATATCAAATAGTTGATTAAAAAATAGAAATTAACTATGTAATATGCTAATAAGATGGTATTGTGTTTTTGAACGTGAGAATATATTATCAATAAATTTTTAATTGCAATTCAAAGTTGAAAACATATGATATAGAAATAATTAATTACTATGTAATGTTAATTAATATGTTTCTAAACATATAAGGCAATTAGAAATATGGAAAAATGATTATGTGATTTTTATCCCATATTGTGTTTAATATATTCTTAAAGTTCTGAAATTTATGGTATTTGGTTATTTATTTTGTTGATTTTGTGAGATATTTTAGGAAACTAACACATTTTGTCGATTTCTCATAAATTGATTATAGTTTTTTTTGCAAATATATAGGGACCAAATTTGTAAATAAAATTTTAAGTAAACAAAACTAAAATGATATAACACAAAATATACTTTAAAAAAGTATATATAGATCTAAAAGTAATAAAAACAAAAACTGTTCAGTTATTTATTCAATATCGTTTCGGTTTTTATCTGATTTTTTAGTTCAAATTTAGTTCGATCGACAAAATAAATAATCAAATACCATAAATTTAAGTAACAGTTCTTCGATTAAGAAATAATTACTCGATATATCTACAATGACAAAACCCTAAACTGATATAGAAAAAATAAAAATCAAAGGAAGAAAAGGAGAAATAGAGATAATGATCTCAGCGACGACTTCAGGAGATGTAAGACTCACCTCTCTCTCGTCTCTACGAATCGAATTACCTCCTTCGGTTAGGGTTTAAGGAGGAAAATGATGGAAAAGAAAAATTGAAAGATCAAACAAACAAATCATCGTTTATTGATTATCAGCAAAAATAATTTTTTTTTTTTTTAAATTATAAAAAATGAAAGATCAGACAAAATAGAAATCAAGAGATAAAAACCAGAAACCAATATCAATATAAAATTATAAACTTTAAAACATCTTTATTATCGATTATCTATTCTTCTTCTAATAACACCTTCTAGCTTTTTTCATATTATTAATGAATCAATATAAAATTATAAACTTTAAAACATCTTTATATATATATCTCAAAGTCCAATTTATATACAAATATAAAGAAAAAAATTGCACTTTTATTTTATGTTCATATTCATAGATTTCATATCAATAATAACACTACTCAACTGATATATCAAAATAATATTTACATCTGAATATTTAGCATGTAAAAGTAAAAAAATCTCATAATGTGGGTAAATTATCTTGGGGAAAACATAAAATAGGTTTAAGGTTGACTGGAGTCGGTCAAGCAGCTCGTTAATAACTGTAGCAAGTTGACTGAGTAAGCACCAACGTGTCATCTCCACATAGCCCACTCTCTGGTCTCGCCGCGTGATTTCTTGCACCTGGCACTCCACTTTTTGTTTCCTTTGGAACCCAATAGTTTCTATTTATAGGAAAATTTTTATTACGTCGTGCGTATCTGTGTCGGACCATAAAACCAAAGTAAAGATCATTTTAAATACTTAAATTAACAACGTTCGGTTTTTCTTTTCAAAATGGCGTTTTCAAAATGGCGTCAAAGCTGTTGGATACAATCCAAGTCCAACATCTGAAGTTTGAAAGAACTATCATTAATATATAAAGGGTTAGGGTTAATCTACTAATTGCCAATTGGCTTTTAGTTAGAAGCCCAAGATAAGTCCAAATTTAACATGGTATCAGAGTCCAAGGTTAAAAATTCTGGTGGACGTAGAAAAAGTGGATAATAACACGTCTCTTGTTAATCCGAGTAATGGGGACCCAAGAAAGGTTTATTATCGGTCCAAGTGGGATCAGTTCGAGATGGAGTTGTCATCTCAAGGAGGCGTGGTTCTTGGATTGAAGGGGAGATTGTTGGATACAATCCAAGTCCCACATCTGAAGTTTGAAAGAACTATCATTAATATATAAAAGGTTAGGGTCAATCTACTAATTACCAATTGGTTTTTAGTTAGAAGCCCAAGATAAACTCAAATTTAACAAAAGCAACTTAGGCGAGAAGAGCTCGATGAGAAGGCGCAGCAAGGAGAGAGCGTCGCCCAAGTTGGCACTGGCGGCAAAAGCCTCGAAGCTCAAGAGCATCTTGCTGAAGGTTTTGCCTTAAATTACGACTTTTCCACTTATTTTTTCTTTTACTTCTGTTCTTAGTACTACTGCTCTAATAAGGCTACATCCATCAGATAATATCTTAATATAAGATTATTCTATTATATAAACGTTACTAAAATCTTTCATGTGTCTATCCCACTTGCTAGGAAGGAGCAAGGGAGGGCAGACGAGGAAGGAGCAGCTAGGGCATGAAGGGTACCAGGAGATAGGCAGCAAAGGAGGCAAGAAAAGGAAGGAGCAGTTAGGTTACGAGGGTTATCAGGAAATGGGGCAAAAAGGAGCAGTTAGGGCATGAGGGTTATCAGGAAATGGGACGTAAAGGAGGAGAGACGAGGAAGGAGCAGTTAGTTAGGGCATGGGGGTTATCAGGAGATGGGGCGTAAAGGAGGACTCAGTACAATGGGCAAATCTGGTGGAGAGCGTGCGGAGGAGGAAGGGATTGAGATCGACGAGTCCAAGTTCACGAACAAGGGGAAGTAGTTACGAGCTACTAGTAATAATCTGTAGTAGATCGATAATCTGAATAAGCGACCTCTAGGTTTTGTGGATGGCGGCGAGGGTTTTAATGTGTGTGATATAACTACGTACGGTTTGTACTAACGGCAAGGTTGTACCGCTCGAATGTTTTTTGACTCTTTGTTGGCGAGGGTGCAATCAAATGAATTGCGGTGATGGTTTGAAAGTGCTGTTTTGTTCTACTCAAGTTGTTTATTACATCGCTAGTATGATGTCGGAATAGCGAGTTCCTTGAAATGTTGATAGCATGTGTTTAGTGGACATGGAAGAACTTTCGAACTTTCATTATATTGTTTTAAGTGTACTCCTTTTGTCTTCCCACAAGACTCGCAAGTGTTGAACCCCCAAAACCTCTCATAAAGCTCGTCAAACTGATGCTCTTTCAGCTCCACGCAGCTGTGAAGTCCAGATATGCAGCAATGTATGGTAATATTCCTGTATTTTCTTTGTATGTTTAATAATTCTCGTCACTATTTCGAGGAGAGAGACATACATATAGCAACCACAGGAACTGTAGACAACTTCCCCAATCTTAGAACTAGAAGTGAACAAGAAACAGAGAAGATCGGGCGCACTTATGTGGTACATCGATTACAATTTAACGCGGTTCAGCTAAAGATACAACAAGAGTTGTTTCTACTGATGGCAGGTAATTTTACAATATCTTAAAAACTAGTTGATGCCACCACTTGACCACATTTGCGGTTTCAACGCCTCTGCTTTGGCCAAAAACCCCATCCATATACGCTTTTTCAATGTTGCGATGCTAATGCCGTCACGAATATGCCGAGTACCAAGAATGGCTGTGCGCTTGCCTGTAATCAAGCAACTTCTGGTTTAAAAGACCACTCAGGGATATAAGCAATCTGACTTTCATTCCCATGTGAACACTTAGATGGAGATACCTGGTACTTGACGTCATATTTGACAGGATCCTTGAGAAAGTATTTAAACTGCAGTTTTGAAGAAAGAGTGTAGCGATTAGACGAGCGACAAGAATGTAATTAAAATTAACGTGACAATGTTAACGTTCTTACCTGGAACACAATCTGAGGAATGATCAATGCAAGCAACGCCAATGCATAATAAGGTTTGCCAGATGCTAATAGGTATCCTGCAAACCAAATAGATATTTACTAGGGATGATCTCTACCTTTTAGTTGGTGCTATATAACAGCTACTGTGTAACACAGCCAGTAGTAAAGGTAATGTGTCTCTCAGGGGAAAGTAGCTTGTAAGCCTCTATTTTACTACATTAGTAACAATCAAACCTAGGAAGGAAGAATTTCCCGAAAACTAAAAAAGATAGTAGGTTATGCATATGACCATATAAATATGAAAATGTAGCAAACACACAAAATGAAACATAAACATGGATGCCTCTTCATTAGCTCATATCTGTAAATTCTGTGACCCCAATGAACCAAACAGAAGATATAGAAGCCACAACTGAAAAAAAAACTATTAATACTACATACCGGCAACAGAGAGCTGAGTAACGTCTATAGCACCAACGCATATCCATTTTGCAGTTTCAGTGCCAAAAGCTACTGGGAGGGATTGAAGTCCTAATGCTCTGTCACCTTCAACACTTTTGAAGTCATTAACAATGGCTATTCCCAACTGCATTATTACAAAATTACAACAACATAAAGCAATAGCAGGTTATATCAGATAACGTAAAAAGCATCGTAAAAGGACGTAAGAAGAGTACCCCAGCTATGCTGTACAAGAGTGTTAGAACAACGACGTCTGGTGTAAGAGTGCCAAACAATGCTTGGCCAGCCCACCTATCAAATCAAGTGAGAAAGAAACAATTCAATGAGATGAGAACAACACCATATATTAATGCACGAGACATCTTACCATGGCAAACTGATATAGCTTGCTCCAAGAGCAAAATTTCCAACCCATCCATTTTGTTTTAGCTGCAAGAGTCAGTTCATATATCAATAAAGTCCTTAACTCCAAAACTTATCCACACAGAATGTCTTGTCATTAGAGGAGTGAAAATTAAGACAAGAAATTACCTTAAGAGGTGGAGCAGAGTATATATAAGATAGCAATGATCCTCCCAAAGCAAGATAAAACACAGTGGGAGTTGTATGCCCTGCCTGGAAAAAGGAAGATTTAGTAAATCTGATGTGCCGTTATAAACTGGACAAGTTTATGTCAGAACCGCCAACTTACCCACACATCTAATGTTCCAGCAATTCCAAGACCTCCCAATAATAGCACCCAGAATTGTGTAATAACCTGCATTGAAAGAGTTGTAAACAAGAAGTACACAAATAAGAATCACAAAAGTGATCAAAGCTCACACAATGTTCTCTGTCTCAGTACCTCTTGCTCTGATATAGCTCCAGATGGAATTGGACGATATGGCTCATTAATCGCATCAATATCTCGATCATACCAGTCGTTGATTGTCTGTAAAATCGACAACACATCTAAGTTTATGCAGCACTAAGAAAATGCATTACCATAAGCAAAACTCTTGATTTTTTGTCTTGTCAAAACCAAACCTGTGTATAGCCAGTAAGACAGGGACCAGACATCACCATACAAAGAATCGACTTAGCAACGTCCTCTGGGGTCCAGTGAAAGTTACCTGCAGGAAGCAAAAAAATTTAGAGAAAGAAAGATGTGTTTTGAGCAAACCAAAGATTTAGTCATGAAAGTAAAAAACTTGATGAACAGTGACGCGTCAACGCAAACCTGAAGCAGCAGCACCACAGACGACTCCCCAAACCAATGGGGGCCAAGTGACTGGCTTTGTAAGCTGAAGTCGAATCTTCCATTTATTCTGAACAATCAAATTCAACTCTTTTTTTTTTAGCTAACAAACAACATTTTCACATAATTTGGCTAGCCAAACAATAATATATATATATATATACAAAGGTTATGTTATGAGAGAGAGATTACTTTTAATAGGAAAAGACCTAAACTATGACAAATTACACATCATTATGCACAAAAATATGATAAATGTATTCTCAATTACATCAATTTCAAAACCCAAAAATTAAAAAAAAGATCCAACAAGAAGAATGGAAATTACAGTTTCTTGAGATGCTCCTTTGATACCGAGAAGCTGGTTAATGCTCGAACCATTACCGGCTGGTGCCTTGTCAGGCGTCTGAGATTTAACTGCCGTCGTAAAATTCAAATCCTCTCAAGTGTCAAATTCAGTTTTAAATACTTAACAGAGAAAAAGATAATTCAAAGAATTAAAAAAAATCAGACCTTTATCCGTATCAGTCTCCGCCGCACGCACAACAAATCTCCTCCCTACGAACAAAAAAAAAAACAAAATGAGTAATCGAAGACATTGTGGCCAGCAGCATTCATGTAATGGAGTGTAAAAGTACCCGGTGATCGGAAGACTAACTTCGACGAACCAGAACGCGGACGAGTGAAGTCGACGGAATCGGGATTACGGAGAGAGAGAGCTCCGACTTTGTCAACGGAGGTAACTCTGGATGAATGGATGGCGGAGACGGTGTTGAGAATCGAAGTAGTCATAGAAACGTCGGAGGAGAGAAGAATCGTCGTCTCTGGCCGGAGATGGTGTGAGTGAGTGAGCTTCTTTTTGTTTTTGGTTTTTTCTTTTGGCTGTGTTGCTGTTTCGGGAAACTAGTGGTTGTAAGTCACCGGCGATAAGCCTCTGCCTACGTTACAGTTTTGGCGGCCTTTGATTCAATTATTGCCACGTGGCACCATCCTCTTTGGGCACTAGTAACTGGTTGGTTGTGTCGGGTGAGTAAGATTGGGTTTCTTCTCCAAAAATCTAAACCGAACCGAACCAAAACAATTACACCTAAAAATTCTATTTAGGTGACCTAATTAAACAAAAAAATCTGAACCGAACCGGACATGGACAGAGTGATAATAAGATGAATTTGTAAAAACTTGGTGTCAAAGTTTGTTAAAATTCAGAATATTACAGTTTCCATATGTAATTTAATTGGTTTAAACAGCTACATTAATGTTTGTCTTGATAACCAAATATTAGAAATATTGATCCCACAATTATCTCAAGTTCAGTATTTTTTTAGTTTTTCTAATTTGATATTTTGTTTTTATTGTTTTTATTGTTATTTTGAATTATTGAAAATATAATTTTTTAAAAAATTAGCTTAACTGTAAGTTTATATAATAAACATTAATGAGTATATGAAATGTAAAATTTAAATTAAATCCACAAACTATAAAATATCAAAAAAGTATTGTTGTTCTGTGAATATTGTGATTTATGACGATTATATTTCTTAGAAACCACATAAATTATTATAAAAATTGTTGTGTGTTCCCTGTCAGTAAAAGAAAAGGCTCTCTACCCACCTTCTTTTCCTTTTAGTATTTTTTTTTACTTGATTTACTTTTATGGTAGAATAAGCTCTTAAATAAAAAGAGTGTAAGTAAATATGTTCCACCGTTGACTTGAATTTTTAACGTAATTCAAGCAATGTGTTTAATAATGACATGACATTTGGAAACATTAGACGTTATATATTTGCAAGTATATATTTAAGAAAAAAGAGATGGAGGTCAAAGACATGAGCTTGCAGGGAAAAAACATGGCTGTTTTACCTTTAAATTTTGAGTGAACTGAGATGGAATGTTCTTTCTTTTATTTTTTCCCTATTGTCAACTCCCCGAAATCTTTACAATCATTTTCGTACTGGTGTTCGAAGTACGTGGATTTCAAAATTATTGTTTTTTTTTTTTTGAAAATTTGTGAATTTTCATTAAAGAAGGGGATTGTAGAATACTACAATAATCGTTATACAGAGTATACCTTGCCCAAAAAGATCAGAAATCAAGGGCTATCTGAAAATACATGAGTGATAAGATGACCCGCTATAAGTGCCGCAACCATTGTCCCATAAGGTCTCTGAAGTTTTTCCGGTGACCCTTTGCAAGAATGGCGTCTCTTATTTGCCTATCCAGAACTTTGAATTGCACATGTGGTGGTGTGAAGTTGTTGTTATGCAGCCGGTTATTCCTTTCATTCCACAAGGTGTAAATAACAGCCTCGTGATACAAGCCTCCTTAGCGTTTGGGTAGCGTTAGCGTCTGAACAATCCATCCATGTCGAAAGGGCTTCCCAAGTTTGAAAAACAGTGGTCTATAACCGAGACGTTTGTAACCTCACCATAAAGCCTTACACTATAGTCACAATGGAGGAAAAGGTGATCCCTTGTTTCAGTATAGAGGTTGCATATGCAGCAAGCTGTATCGATCTGCATCCCCAGTGCCAATCTATATCTCGTTGGCAGGCGGTTTAGCTGAGTGATCCATAGAAGAAAAGCATGTCCGGGGATAGCGCCTTGTACCATACTTGCTTCGTCCACGGTAAAAGCCCTGCCTGTATCGGAGAACCTCCCAAGTTTTCTTAGTGTTGAAAGAACTTGAGCGTTCTCCTTCAATTTGCCAGGAAAGAGTCCGATTCGGTCGCCGCCGGAAGCTGCACCGTTGTTAGGTGAATGTGAAGTTGCTCGCTTGGGGCGAATGAGCTGGCCTTAGCCTCCATGACCTTTGCGAGCATGCCATGGCTACAGAAAAGTGTAAAGGGATCCCAGTTTGAGTTGGACCTGTTGGCCCCAAGAAGTTGATGAGCGGTCCAAAAGGTGTCCACCAATCATACCAAAAGCTTATGCGTTTCCCATTAGCTACCTCAGATCGTAAGAAACGACTTGCAAGGGGACGCAGTTTCGTAAGCGTTTTCCACGTCCAGTGATGTTTCTTTTCATCTAACAGCCAAAAACTCCATCTTTGATCTTATTATTCCTTAGCCAATTGGCTCGAGCGAGTCCTCTGCAGAGAAAAGCCTCCAAATCAACTTGAGACAGAGGACTTTATTCCACATTGAGAAACATCGAAGACCCAGACCTCCTTCCCCCTTGGGTAGACATATCAACTTCCAGGCTACTTTAGCGTGTGGCTTCTTTGCAATATCCCCAGACCAAAGAAATCTGCATAAGCTTTCAACTTGTCTCGATGGGCTTTTGGTAAGATAAACGCAGATGCCCGAAATTCATCGTTCCATAAATAACAGTTGAGATCAGCTCCCTTCTCCCCGCATAGAGAGAGCCCTGGCGGACCAACTTGTGAATCTCGAAGTAATCTTGTCAATCAGAGGCCCATAGTCCGCAACACGTAGCTTCCTGTGCATGCGGCAAGCCAAGATATCTGATAGGAAGTGAACCGAAGCTGAAACCAAGGGAAGCAATCCTAGAGGTTTCAGCTTGGTTCACACCTGCAATAAAAAGATCAGTCTTCGATTTATTCATGGAGAGGCCAGAGATTTCAGCGAAACCTTGAAGAGCCCTTGTGATGTTATCTAGAGAGTCTTTGACCATCAAAGAAGATCATGATGTCATCTGCGAAGGCAGAGTGGGTTACTTGAGGGTTTACAGCGTTGGGATGATGACCAATGAGACTGTTGTATGAACTGTTCAGGATTTGTGAAAACCTCCATAGCCAGGGTAAACAGTAAGGAGAGATGGCATCACCTTGTCGAAGCCCTTTTGCACCCTTAAGAAACCAAAAGATTCACCATTGACAGAGATTGAAAAACGGGGAGTCGTTATGCATTCAGAGATGAGTCTCGACAAAGTGTTCAGGAAAGTTCAGGGCCTTAAGAGTGTTGATAATGAAGTCCCAGTGAACGGAATCGAAAGCTTTTTTGAGGTCTACTTTAAGCACTGGAAGAAATACTTTTCTGGCTATAACCTTGGACCAATTCCGTAGCTAACAGTACATTTTCTACCAAGAGACGGCACGGGATGAAAGCAGACGGGTATTTGCTATGAGCTCGACAGAACCATCTTTAACCTGTTAGCCAGCAACTTTGACACTACTTTGTAGATTGTGTTACAACAAGCAATTGGTCTGAAGTCTGTCATCCGTGAGGCATTTTGTGACTTCGGGATGAGAGTGAGAATGGTAGCGTTCCATTGCTTGAGGATACGTCCGGAGTTGAAGAATTCCAAGACTGCAGATTAGGTGGTGGACCAACTCTTCCCACTGAGCCGTGAAGAATTCTGACACATAGCCACCTGGCAGAGCTTTTTTGGGAAGAGAGAACACCACAGCTTTGATCTCTCCTGGCGAGATGGGAGCAGATAGGACTTGCAATGCAGCTACAGAGCATCTCTGAAAAGGGCAGCTGCTCTTCACGCACAGAGGCGTTGCATTTGAATGTGCGCCCAATGTATTCTGAAAGAACTCAACTGCTAGGCTCTGGATACCAAGCTTTGTGTCAACAATACAGTCATTCTCGTCAGTGAGAAAGAGGATTTGGTTCTGCGCTTGTCTAGATAAGACCACCCTGTGAAAAAACTTTGAATTTTTGTCTCCATCTTCAAGCCAACAAATCCTTGATTTCTGTCTTAGATAAATCTCCTCTGCTTTTGCCAATAGGCACCAGGTTTGATGTGCTTGTTTTTCCTTTTGTAGAGCTTGGTTAGATGGATCACTTAGAAGGATTTGCTGACAAGCAAGAAGATCCTCATAGGCGTGATTCACTCTCTTTTCCAACTCCGAGTAGTTATTTTTCCTGAATTCACTAATGACTGCCTTGAGTTCCTTCAGCTTCTTCGAGAAATTCAACATTCTTGAGCAATCAAAGTTTAAGGCTGTCCACCACGTCTTGATGAGAGGTGCAAAGTCTGGGTGTTGATTCAACATGGTCAGGAATTTGAAAGGCAGGTTGATCTTCGGCTTGTAGATATCTAGGAAGAGACAACAAGGGCTGTGATCAGAGAAGCCTGGCTCACCAAATACTCCAAGCGACTGTGGAAAAGCAGACAGCCAGTCATCGTTCACCAAGATTCTGTCCAACTTCTTCGTTATCAAACCAGTAGTCTTGCTGGTTTGACCATGTGTATGTGTTTCCACAAAACGGAGGTCAGAGAGATATGAGTTGTTCAGTGCTTGACTCATTTCTCGCATTGCTCTAGTGTAAGTATTGAAGAGCGGATTTGAGTGTTCATGGGGATGTAGGACCTGATTGAAGTCCCCAAGAACAGCCCAGGGTTTGTTCAAGTGCAGGTGAGGAGGCAAGTGCTTGTAATTCTGCCCACAAAAGCTTCCTCTCTTCACTACTGCTCGATGACGCATACACAATAGATATCACAACCTCACTCTGTACAAAAGGCAACTGGACCAAACAGACAATCATCTGAAGGGATTTAGCCAAAATTTTCACCTTTACCGTAGGATGCCGATGACCCATATTTTCCCAAGGTCTGAGTACTCATTATTTTCCACAAAAGCCAGCCTGGAGCCACACTAGAACAGAGTCGTTGTGTCTTCTCCGGACTTACATGTGTTTCTATAACACCGCCAAAAATAGGTTTATGTACCTTTAGCCATTTTTTAAGGCTTCTCCTCTTTACAGGGTCGTTTAGACCTCTTACATTACGACAAAAAATATCCATAAAAGGGATATGGAGTTAGAGGTTTAAAGGGCCTCCAGCCCTGACTCGAGAATCCTTCTTCTTCTTTAGCCGCTTGGAGATGACCTTGAGAAAGCGGTCAGATTCCTCATCAGGATTGTCATCTTCCCCGGAGATGGAGTCATTTTCTGAAACTTCTCCCTCTTCTCGAGCCAAAGTCGCATTTGGAGATAAATGAGAGAACAGGTTTGCAGATAAGTCGACACAGAGTTTGCCTTCATCAAGGTTCATCTGGTAGTCCTTAGCGATTTTCCGAGGGAGATATGTGGTCTTCTGATGATGTTGCACCTTACTGTTACTTGGTTCGCTAGTGTGGACCGCAATTTGTCCGGACTTGTTCAGCACGTGAATCGATGGAGGCACTGAGGTCCCAGGGATATCTTTCTTTTTGTTTACAGCAGATGATACTGGAAATACTTCGACAATAGGCAGTTGACTCTGAATAGGGCCTTACCAGCTTGCTTGTTTTCGCTCCTGGGCAATTCACCGTAGTATGTTTGACCGAGCCGCAGATGGTACACAAGGGTGGGGCACTTGGACAGCGTGATACAGTGTGGCCTACTTTTTGCAATGACTACATAGTGACGGCAGCCATGGACTAGTAACTTGGATTCGTTTGATCTGTCCCGATTCGAACCTTGCATTTACAGCTTCCGCGAGGCTGCGTGGGTCGATGACCGTGTAGACTTTAGCAACTTCTATATTAGTTAGTTTTTCTGTGTGCGGGTGAAGACAGACTGGATGCCCAACTAGACCTGCAATATGTTCGAGCCCTTCTCTGTTGAAGAACTCGAGAGGAACTCCATGAAACTCAAGCCAAACCGGAACCAGTGGTCGGTTCAGGCTTGGGGTGATATCTCGGGGACCACTTGGCTACGAACATTGTCTGTCCATCGACCTGCCATAGGCTTTGACTGAGTATTCTCCGCCGCGCATTCGGGGTGGGGACCTTAAACAGGAACGAGTGCCCTTCCATTTTTGAGACTGTAATGTCTCGACGCTGTTTACTCCATATCCCATTCACTATAGCATGAACGGCTCCACGAGCAGGGGGTTCTTCGTAGAACTGTCCTAATATGAAGCTATCCCAAGCCTTCTTATTCTTTTCAATGACCGAATTGGGGATAGTAACACACGCTTCACCAGACTCAAGAGTATACGGGTACCTTTCTTCTCCAATGAATCGAGTTACCAGCGACCAAAGCTTTCCTGTGGTTGGTCTTCACTAGCGCGGGTATCTCCAGGAGCAGGGACTGCCCTGGTCGAATCTGAGTTGATAGCTGATTGCTCAGCAGCTACACCCAGATTTGCATACGGAGGTACAGTTGTCAAAGCGTTGGTCACTGTAGCTACGTTTCTAGATTTTGGGGATCTAGGGATTTTGATTGCCGCAATTTTATCCTCCAGATTAGTGGATTTGCAGGAACCAATTTTCTTGTCTTTGGCCAGCTCATTGTTGATGCCAGGCAATTCATTTGTCGGTGAACAGATGGAGGTTTCCCCAGCTGAGTTTGGCGATTCAGGCGGGGCGGAGGACGAGGATTGCGCTTGGGAAGAGCCAGAACAGGCGGATCCAGTGGGGATACCGCTAGGGGTTGTTTTTTTGTGCTTGTTTTTGCCCATGAGGGGCGGTGAGGACCTACGCCGAGATCGGCGCAGGTGGTTGGAAAAAGACGAAGATCTCGTTTTTGGGAGAGAAAGTCAACTCAAGAGAGAAAGGAGAGCAAAATTATTGTTTCGTTACCTTTTCTTTTCGTTGATCAGGATTCTTCCTCCATGACAGATTTAATGCGAAGGAAAATGACGATGAAGTAAATAAACCAGATGTGAGCAAGCTGAAAAAGACAAACCAGATAGTAAATGGAAGTAACAGTATGATTTTAATTCCCAAGAGATGAAAGAAAATAACTTTCTAACTAACCGGGAAGCTAGCTTTTCCGATTTTTCCGATCTCCCGTGGCTGTACTCACAGTCGTACGTATACCAGTGATAGGTTGCTTAGGAATTCGTTGCCAACGTCCACGCGGTAATTAGAAGAGGCTGAAGACGTTTTCAAGTCGGAGACGGAGCACGCAGGCCAAGACATGCATATATCTCTGAAATTTTCTGGACGTAGTCACGTAGCAAAGCGTGGCCCGTTGGCAGAAAAATAAAAGAAAATAAATTTTTTTTTTTTTTTTTTTTTTTTTTTTTTGTTAAAAGGCATTCAAATTGAAAAACAGGGACATAAAATGTTTACAGGGCTAGAGAACCCAATACTAGAAGCCCAGTTAGAAAATCGATTACATATTACCCATTGAGAAGGAACCAAAGTTGAACCAGAAATGAACAAGGATAGTTGGAAATGAACCAGAAGAGAAACGGTTGGCAATTAAAATGTTTCAAACCACCTTTGTCTTCTTCCATTCAATGGTGAGAGAATACTTCGGTGAGATCGCAAAATGTCGAGAGGTTAGGGTTTCGCAACTTTCCCTGTGAGATCCAGCAAACCAGAGGCCTAACAGAGTGGAAGTGAGAGAAGGGTTGGAATCACGGAAGCTAAGGGCTCTGTTTCTCACAAGCTGATCAACCTGATGAAGGAGATGATCAGCTGGCTTAAAACAGTTTCTATGCAACCTGTGATTCCTTTCAGTCCAAAGGAAGTATATGAGTGCCTGCCAGGCGATTAGTAATAGTTCCTTTGCATCTCGGGAGCCGTTGTAGTTGATGAGACCGGTCATTATGCCAGACCAGGAAGTTGAAGCGTTATGGTTGCAGCGGCGAGAGATCGTACTCCATAGTGACCAGCTGTACAGGCAGTTGAAGAAGAGGTGATCCCGGCTTTCAGATCCAATCGCACAGAGTAAACAGCGGGAGTCAACCTGCAATCCCCATTGTATCAGTCAGTCACGAGTTGGGCATCTGTTCAACACAACCAGCCAAGTTAAGAAATTGTGTTTCGGGATTCCTCCTGACGTCCAAACAATCTTATGCCATGGCACCGTAGGCAACTCTTCACCTAACGCTGAATAGATCCTACCAGTTGAGTGACTGTCCTTCAGACGATCATTAATCCACCAGGTATGAGAGTCTTCTTCCTCTGTTAGTTGTAATACCATAATTCAGCTTGATAACTAACTTGGGCCTCCGACCTTGCAGGTGGTAATCTCCAGTTCCCTCTCCTCCATAGATCCGCGAGGACTGTAGTTTTGGGTATACCCATAGACAAATCCCCACTCAAGAAGTCAGTCATTCGCCCTAGCTTACACCAACGATCTGACCAGAAGCGACACTTTCGTCCATTGCCTAGCTTCACCGTTATCCATGGGTTAGCTACTTCTCTTAGCTTTAGGAGTTTTTTCGCTATCCAAGAATGTTGACTACTCGGCTTCCTAACCCAGAAATTGCACAGGCTACCAGCAAGGACAGTTTCTGTAAACCAAGCTACCCAAACCGACCCAGATCTAAAGAAAAGCAGCCAGATAAGTTTAATTAGACAAGCCTTATGCCACTTCCTGAGATCACGTATGCCTAACCCTCCTTCAGATTTTGCAGTAACAACCGTGCTCCAAGCAACACGCGCTGAATGGTGCCCCTCAAGGCAGCCTTTCCACAAGAACATTCCGCAAAGGGAGTTCAAAGTGTCGATACATTTCTTTGGCAGCACCAATGCAGAACACCAGAAATTTGTGATGCCAGCTATGACAGTATTTAGCATTTGCAATCGCCCTGCAAACGAGAGAGTTTTGGTCGACCAGCTATTGAGTTTTGTTTTCACTCGTTGAATGAGTGGGGCACAATCAAGCAGCGTAAGTTTTTTGGTGCATAGGGGAATTCCCAAATAGCGTATAGGGAGTTGACCATGAGCAATGCCTGATACTGTCTTGATTTGATCAATCTCAGGCTGAAGTAGTCCAAATGCAAAGAAACTGGTCTTGGGAAGACTAATCGTAAGTCCTGAGGCCTCTTCAAATGATTTTAGTACTTGGAGGACACTTAGCACAGAAGAAAGTGATCCATCAGTAAAAATCAAGAGGTCATCAGCAAAGCACAGGTGCGTGAGTTTTAAACTCTGACATTTGAAGTGATATTTGAATTTACCCTCCTCAGCTGCTTTATCTAACATGACTGATAAACAATTCATGACCAAGACAAAGAGGTAAGGTGAGAGTGGATCTCCCTGTCGCAACCCTCTACATCCTTTAAAGTAACCGTGTACAGACCCATTGAAGCCCACTGAGAAAGGAGTACAGACACATGCTTTTAGCCACCTGAGGTAAAGTTCCGGGACTTCTATTCCTCGCAGACAACCAAATATAAATTCCCATCTAACTGTATCAAATGCTTTTGCAATATCAACTTTGATAGTGATACGCTTAGGCCCTTTTTCTTTTTGATACCCATTAACCAAATCTGCAGCTAGCAGTGTATTCTCAACTAACAATCTTCCCTTAATGAATGCAGTTTGGTTCTTTAGAATCAAGTCCGGGAGTACAGGCTTCAGTCTTGAAACAAGGAGCTTTGAGATGACTTTATAGAGGGTATTCAAGCAGGATATGGGCCTGAATTCTGAGATAAGAGAAGCACCAGGAGACTTAGGAATCATGGCGAGGATAGTAGCATTCACTGCCGCCGGTAGGAAAGCTGAGTGAAAGAACTGCATAACACTACCAGTAACATCCGAGCCAAGAATTTTCCAAGCAGTCTTGTAGAAGGTTGAAGTGTAACCATCAGGGCCTGGGGCCTTATTCCCATTGATTTTAAACATCACTTTCTTTATCTCTTCTGCTGTGGGTAGCTTGACCATTGTTTGTTTCATCTCAGGGGGACAACGGTAGTGAATAATGCTTTGAAGCCAGTTAAGAGAAACAACAATTGGTGGCAAAGAGTGGGGACCAAGTATGGACTGGAAGTGTGCTACTGCTATTCGACTCATTTCTAAGGGGTCATCCACCATAGTGTCTGAAGCCGAAGAGAAGGATCTTATGGCATTGAAGGCATTTCTGGTTAAGGTCACTCGATGAAAGTAAGCTGTGTTTAGATCCCCTTCTTTTAGCCAGTTGATGCGAGACCTTTGTTTGAAATAAGCTTCTTCAATCTTTCTAAGGAATTCCCATCGAGAGTGAAGAGCACGTTCTTGCTGGAAAAGATCAGAGGAAGGAGTGGCCATCGCTTGTACCTGCACATTGTTTAATAAAAGGTTAGCCTCTCGCACTCGAGTCTGTATATCAGAAAAGTTATCTCTGGAAAGTGTTTTAATATCTCTCTTTATTGTTTTCTGCTTAGCACTCAAAACAGCCAAACTTGTTTCCAGGGGATGTAAAGTTCCAGCCAAGACCCAAGCAGTCTCAATCGTTTTGAGGAAATGGGGGTGAGAGGTTAGGAAGTTAAAGAATTTGAAAGGTTTAGTGCCAGCACACGGGAGAGAGGTTTCCAGGTTGAGAAGGCAGGGCGAGTGATCAGACACTTCTGACGCCAAGAAGAAAGCCACACTGTTGGGATATAAGGCAAGCCAGTGGTTATTAACTAGCAGTCTATCTAATTTTTTTGCTATAGGGTTTGAGGGATTTTTATTGGACCAGGTGAAAAGGGGGCCTTGATGGCGAAGATCAAACAGCTCCATTTGCAGTAGGCAATCGCGGAGTTCTAGCATTCGCGAGGACCAGTGATCAACATTCGGGTTTGAGTGCTCAGTAGGATGAATGACTTGGTTGAAATCCCCTCCGATGGGCCAGGGTTGTGAATCCAACTGGAGTCTTTGTTGAAGACTGATCATTTCACACCAGAGGTCAGTACGTTCATCACCTAAGTTAGGGGCATAAACAGTTGTGAAAATAAAACGATGCCCTCCCTGAATTGTGACTTCGGTGGTTATCATATGCCTCGATTGATGAATGACTGTAATATTGGCAGGAGATTTCCAAACGATGATTACTCTACCAAACGGATCAGAAGCATGGTTAGAGATAAATTGCCAACCAGGACAAGTAAGGTTCATAACTCTGTTCAAATTTGGTTCTTTGATATGGGTTTCTAGGATAGCACCAAAAAGAGGCTTATAAGTAGCTAGCCAGTTAGAAAAAGGTCGATGTTTATCCGGGTCATTTAGACCGCGGATGTTCCAAAAGAATGGTTGTATATACATGGTTAAGGGTTAGGGGAGGAATTAGAAGCTGTGAGGGGTCTCTCCCACGGGGGGGAAGAGACACCACAGGTAGAGAAGGGGTAGTTTTCGTATGTAACAATGGGGCTGATGAACTAACAGAGGGGTTTGGGTTGAGGTGAGGATTAGCTGAAGTTGTGGAAGGAGTAGTATGGGGAGAGTTTGTATGGCAGGCTGGTTCAGTAAGGACTTCAAAAGGGTTGGAGACTATTATCTTTGGCAGAGGTAAGGGTGAGGTGGTAAAATCCATTGAGGTAGGAGAAGGATTCTGAGAAGGCTGGATTGAAACAGTTTTTGATGGAGTGACACTGTTGTGGTTTGACAGGTTTGAGGGAGAATTTGCAGGGTCACTGGAACATCACGCCATGTCAACAGGGAGAGATTCGTGTGTCTGGACAAGTGCAGACCCATTGCAGAGGTACCACGAAGATAACGGAGAATGCGTTTGAGTAGACTAAATTCAGAAACTATAGGAGAATGCATTCTTTGACAGATGAAGTTAACAGCAAACTGAATATCAGGACGCGTGATGGTCAAGTATTGTAGCTTCCCAGCAAGACTACGAAAATAGGATGGCTCAGAGAACAACCGAGTATCACGAAACACATGATCAAGACATAGTGGGAGCGGAGTATGACAAGGATTGCAGGAGGACATGTTGGCATGATGGAGAATCTCTTTGGTGTATTTGGTCTGGTGAAGAAACAAACCGTGAGAATAAGCCTGCACCTGGATCCCAAGGAAGTAATGCAGGTTCCCTAAATCTTTCATGGCAAAACGAGAGCTGAGCTCAGCAATGAGAGATTTAAATAGAGTAGGATTAGATCCAGTGAGCAAAATGTCGTCAACATACAATAAGAGGACCAGAGTGTTGCCATGATGATGGTAAGTGAACAAAGACGGATCAGCTCGACTGCAGGTGAAACCAAATTCCAAGAGATAGTTACCAAACTTGTCATACCAGGCACGCGGAGCCTGCTTAAGGCCATATAAAGCCTTCTTCAACGAACAAACGTGATTGGGATAAGCAATATCTTTGAATCCTGGCGGTTGGATCATATAAACTTGTTCCTCCAGATCACCATGAAGAAAGGCGTTCTTCACATCAAGTTGAGTGATGTTCCAGTTCTTTGCAGTCGCAACAGTGAGCACAATGCGAATGGTAGAGGTTCTGACCACAGGGCTATAAGTCTCATTGAAGTCAACGCCAGGTTCCTGATTGAAGCCTTTAGCAACAAGTCGGGCCATAAGTTTATTCACCGTTCCGTCTGCATTAAGTTTTACTGTGAACACCCAACGACACCCCTAGATATTCATGTCAGCAGTAGCAGGGGTTAAAGACCAGGTATGATTCTTGTAAATGGAGTCAAGTTCGTCAAGCATAGCTTGTCGCCACCCTGGATGAGCTAGTGTCTCGGCTACACTTGTGGGAAGAGTAGGGATGGTTTTACTTGCCACAAGAGCATACCGTGGATTGGGTTTGTGGATTCCATCTCTAGACCGAGTTGTCATCGGGTGAGTAGAGATGATGCGAGTGGTTTGATCATCAACAACTTGATGGAGAAGGATGAGTAGTCTAAGTGGTGAGAGTGGAATCATCATCAGAGGGAGACAGAGCAGAGCTCGGAGATGCACATAATGTGTCATCTTGAGGATATTCAGCCATATCTTCAAGGGACAACGGACTACTTGGAGAACTAGGTGTAGCTTGTGGTGGAATAATTGGTAAGGTGCGAAACTGAGTGTCAGCAGACTGCCAAGCTACGAGTAAACCAGTTTTATGCTGAGTAACAAGCTCCTTGTACTTATCCATAAAAGGGAAGCAAGACTCATCAAAGATAACATGCCGGTTAATATAAATCCGACCAGTTGGAGGATATAGGCACCGGTAGCCTTTGTATTGAGGGTGATACCCGAGAAAAACACATTGAAGCGAACGAGGCTCAAACTTATGCTGAGTAAACGGACGAAGACAGGGGTAACACGCAGCACCAAAGACACGAAGGAAGGAGTAGTCTGGTTTCTTGTTAAATAGCTTTTCATGTGGACTCTGCTGATTTAACACTTTAGAAGGAAGCAGATTACCAATGAAGTTAGCAGAGTAAAACGCCTCAACCCAATATTTCAGAGGTGTTTTACTGTGAAACAACATTGACAGACCGAGCTCAGTTAAATAGCGATGTCTACGTTCTGCCATACCATTTTGTTGTGATGTCGGTGGACATGAAATGAAATGACGAATACCATGATTCTGTAAATGTGTGCGAAACCGACTGCTTATAAACTCACCACTACCATCACTTTGAAAAACCTTAATCTTGCGATTAAACTGATTCTCAACTTTTTTGTGAAAACCAATAAACACATCACAGAAATCAGACTTTGCTTTAAGAGGAAAAATCCATGAATATCGAGAGAACTCGTCCACAAAGACAACATAATAACGAAATACCTGAACTGATACAACCGGAGAAGAACCCCAAAGATCACAATGTAGTTGATCTAGAGGATTCATAACATTTGAAGTAGAAGAATAAAAAGGAAGTTGACAACTCTTTCCCATTTGGCAAGGTTTACAAACGGAAGTAGTGCAGCTCTTATTGATGGAGATTGCCTTGCTGATTTGAAGCAGTTGAAGAACATGGAAGTTTGCATGACCAAGACGTTGATGCCACACCATGTCATTGGCAGCAACTTGTCGATTTGAATAAAAAGCTACAAACTCCGGATTCCTCAACACATATAGCCCTTCACTACGGGGCCCTATTGTCACAACCTTCTAAGTGTGTAAATCAATGATATATACGGCTTTAGAGTCAAAGAAGACACCACAAGGGTAGTCATCACACAATTTTGAAACTGAAAGTAACGACTTGTGCATTGACAGACAAACAAGAACATCACAAAGGTTGTAGCAAGAGTGGTAGAACCAACATGAGTGATTGGTTGATGTGTACCATCAGCAACCATCACATTCTCAGCTCCATTGTATGGTGTCACAGATTGAAGAGAGTCTGTCGTTGGAGTGATGTGAGCAGTGGCTCCAGAATCAGTCAGCCATTCTCTACCACTGTTATCTAAGACTTGCAATGCTGCAAGAGCTTGAGGAACATCCTCACTTTGGTATGAAGCATCAAATCGATTCCAACACTTAAGAGCAACATGACCGGTACGATCACAACTTTGAAATACAGGGCGAGGATTAGAAGAGTTACCAGACTTGTTCTGATTCCAACTGGAGGAGTTGACTTTCTGAGAGAATCCTCGACCACGGGTTGAATAGCCTCCTCTTCCTCGATGACCACCACGACCTCTCTGTCCAGAGCCATGGTAACCACCTCTCTGAGTTTGAAACGCAATGTGTGGTGATACATCATGTGGAGTTTCATACGACTGCAGTTTCGCATCAAAACCGGAAATTTCCAGGAAAGCATCATTGAACGTTGGAGATGGAGTGCGAGACATCGAGCTTTGAAGAACTGTGGCTATAGGATCATCCTCACGACTTAGTCCATTGATGAAGGTGAAGATCTTCATGTTTTCATCGACTGGTTTGCCAATGGAGCTTAAGTTATCACACAGAGTGCGAAACTCGCGACAGTAGGTGGTGAAGTTTTTGTCTTTGATGTTCAGGAGCTGTAGTCGACGGCGAAGGTCGAACTCACGAGCAACAAAGCTCTTGTTGAAGTTTCCAGCAAGAGACAACCAGACATCTTGAGATGTAGACAGGGCATGAACAAGCCCCAAGACTTCTTCAGTAAGAGTACCGAAGATCCATGACTTTATGAGCTCGTCTGTACAGATCCAAGCTTCATACTCCGGATTTGGAGTTTCGACGGCGTTCGTGACTATAGTCGCCGAAGGTTTTGCGATAGACCCATTCACAAAACCAAGAAGTTTTTGACAACGAAGGAGAGACTCAAATTGAGTTTTCCAGAGGAGATAGTTGCTATCACTCATTTTTATTGTGACTGAGCTAGCGACATGGAGAGACGACGAAAACGGATAAGGACCAGAAAACTCTGCCATGACAGCACCGGTTAAGATCTAAGAGAGCTCTGATACCATGTGAATTAACGTAAAACAGAGGAGAAACTGAATAATACTTTTATTATAAAATCAACTCTCTCAAGTTTACAATGAACCCATAGGGTTTACATATATAGGATCAAGAGAACATTCTAGAATATTACAAGAGTATAGGATCTATTGCCACTTGTCTAACATCTAGCCACACATCTCAGTCAATATTCCGTTGAACCGATTACCTAATACTATGGGTGAGCAGCTAGTTGGAGTAGCCATCGTCATGCGCTGCACTGGCTGTGAGATTGTCGGCCTATGTTCCGGGGAAGGACATTGTGACAGAGAAGGGCTACTCTGTTCTTAATGCAGGGGAGATAACGACTTGTGAGGAGATAATGCCTTGTGGTCAGATGGGCTTTGAGAAGGATTTGCAGGTTGGGCCTGAGGCCCTATACTTTCATCACACTTGCATTCGCCATGACTATAGATAAGAGTCGAGGCCAAACATTTTCCAAGGTTGGTCTTTATCTACCAAGCCGAGTGCTCCGTGATGGACACAGGTACCTTGCCATATCCAAAGTGAAGGCCACAACTGGTGTAACCCAAGTTCTTATCACTCAGAAAGATGACAAACCCCAATTAGACTCTGAAAATGTTGTCTTCAAGAAGTTGTTTCGATCTTGACGTTTTTAGTCGACATGTCTTGTTTCAGAAAACACAATTGCTTACCATAAGACTCACAAACACCTAACAACTCCTGAGATCTCATCATCACATTAAGTTCAAAGCTATCAACTTCTTCTTCTCCTTCTTGCTCTCTTTGTTCAAAATCACAGACAAGTTTGCAAATCCGAACCCCTTCCTCTTACCATTGAGCCTTTTTACCTTCTCTATTTCTATCTCCAAGATGGTTAAAACAATCGTGAAGAAGAACAAAGAAGAGAAGCAGTGTTGGCCAGAGGGTTTGACTTGAGGCAGAGAAGTCAAAGACTCCATTAGAGTTTCTTAAAGTCTGATAGGTCACATCCTTAAAAGCCATTTTAGGGTTTGTTGGGCTCAAGGAACCGACAGAGGTTCCGCTTCTTAGTTGACCTAAGCCGCCTTCGGGCACTTCACGACTACTCACAAGGAGAGAAACAGAGAGAGAGAGAGTGTGTTATCTCTTATTCTATGCACAGTTCTTAGGTCTTCTTCTTCCTAAGGTGTAGTGTAGTGTAATCTCAGGTTTGGGCTTAAACCTAGAGAGGTATTGTGAGTGGTCTTCTTGTTGTAACAAACGATGTAATCATTGTGGATGTTGGTGAGCTCGGCTCACACGAGATCAACTGCTAATCACTCCGGTTTCGGGAACTCGTTAAATCATTGGTCTAGTTTTACGTATATATTGATTGATCCGTAGAATTAGATCAAAGTATCTTGATGAAATGATCCTAACACTTCCCACGAATCTAACCCAACGTAACTCTCCCGCTCATCATTATCGCTGACTCATCCGCAAAAGTAGTTTCCTACCGAGTATCTGCCCAATAGACATTGTTGGTTTCATGACAGCAACTGAGGATGATGTCCCATCACCGTTCATCATCATATTCAGACCATTTACATCCATCAGAAAAGGGTTCTTGAGCTTGGCTGGACATGATGATGATCTCCTCCTCCGTTCTGTCCACCTCCAATTTCCTTCTTCCTCTGCACACAACTCTCATCAGAAACAGAGTAACTCGCAGCTGCACACTCACAATCTTTCTTACACAACTCTTTCTCTCTTTTCTTACATTTCTCACTTGTGTCCCGTTTCTTAGCACTGTAGTCACTCCTTCTAGCTCAACCATCTCGTGATCGCATAACCACTTCACGGAAACCGCTTCTTCCACATTGCTGCTGCAATCACCATTGCTCATGGCCTTAATGCAAGAACAAGACTTTGAGAATGTACAGATTCCGTATGGTTTACACGCTACAGGAAAATCACAAGTGTCGCTCACAGCTTGAAACGTTGCCTCGAACTTTCTTTTTTCCAGTTTATACGAATAGAGTCCCAAGTTACCGGTTCTGTTCCCAAGCGCCAAGAATCTGCTCAACGGTTGCTCTATTCTCCCGATTATGTGGCTATTATCGTCGAATTGATACTCGAATATGTCAAGACCCTTTGGCCCTATACTCTCATGAAGTTGACTGTTTTTTTCTTATCTCTAGGCTTATACTCCCGATACGAGTACTTGAGTTAGTTCAAATTGAGGAACAGAGCAATTTTGTCGCGTAAAACTTCAAAGGAATAGAACAAAGTCGAGTCATTTGGGAATGAAATTAGTTGCGTAGCTACGTAGTCTTTCACCACTTAACATATGTGGGGAAATTGAAACTGTGCCATATATATCCTGGTTATTATCGTCTTTTACCATGATATAAGTCTTGTTTGTGGAGTCATTTTTGTACTTTTTCAGTCTTGATAGGTATATGTGCAATTTGGGATGGATTGGAGCATTTTAGGAGCCTATCGAGCATTGATGCTGTGACGAAGAAACTTGGAGACGAGATTTGGAGTTGGTGTTGATCGACACCACACCACACCACCATGTTGAAGTTAACAAAATTTTCCAAAGTCTTACTTATTTGCAACATTAGTCATTTTCGTTTTTAATTTAGAGTATTTATAGGCTTTTTAGGTTGCTTTTATGTTGATGCAAACTACTAGAAAGATTTCCTGAGAGCATATGGAGAGACAAATATGAACTCATTTGTGTAGAGAAATTTTGAACTCCCTAACTTCTCTTATTGATTTTTCTTGATGCAATTTATTCAGTCTATAATGTGGTTTTCATTAATTATATCTGAGAAATATGCTTGTTAGGTATATGATTGACATTAGGAATTTCATGAACTGCTAAGTTGATTGGTTAGTTAGGATTCATAATTTGATTAGTTCTTCACCATAGGTTGACGCTAAATATCAAGATTGATCACCTGAAATTTAGATCTTAAGTTAATTAATTAGACATGAAATGGTGATTTATTCGCAAAGGAATTTGGTTTAGACATTTTATGAACATATCGAAGTTGGAATTAATGCTAGTTTAATCTTTAGCATTTGCAAAGAAATTTGGGATTCTAGTTTTTAGATCTAGCTAGATAATTTTTGCTACGAAAGCTGGTTGACTTTACCTTTATGTTTCGAGTTTAAGAACCACGCTTAGTCTGGATCAGGACAATTAATTTACATGTTTTTCTCTATTTCATGAGAGATACCCTAACACAAGCTTTTATTCTTACTGATCATACAAAACTTTCATTTAACTGTTTTGCTATTTTTGAAATATAATTTAATTACTTCGTTTAACTTAATTCAAAGCTTGATTATCTATTGTTTAATCTAGAGTTTTAATGGAATTGGATCCCTAAAACTACAATTATTTCTGAATATTGAGAGTAGCTCTAAAGTAAATTTAAGCTTATCAGACATTCGATCAGATTCTTAGCATCACGCAACACTAGATTCACCGTGCATTGTATCTCCAACCTCTCCAAAATGATTGTTTCCAAAAACATTTTTTTGTTAATATGTTTCTATCGTTTAAAAATGATTCTTTAATTTCTTCAACGGAATCTAATTTGGTACCTCAACGCCTTGTCCTGAGGTTCCACATATCCATCGAATATGTTCACTACTGCTCTTGAGCCTCAAGTCTCCATCTTTTGTTAGCTCGATGATACATTTGCTAGAAACGTACATTTTTGAGTAATGCCCTGAGCTCCAAACTCGTACATCTCCAAGGAAGACTGACTTGTAGGAAACACAAATATCTTTCACCATGTTTGCCGCTTCCATCGTTAAAGCGGCTTTGAAACCAGGTTCTCTTGTTGTCGATGAAGAGTTGTCTCCATTATATAAGCTTTTGCCATAAATCCGGGAGGGTATTCTAGAGAAAAATTAGGCGTCAGAGCAGGCCCGGCCCACCCCTAAAGCAGACAAAGCATCAGCTTTAGGCACATAATATATACAAACAATATGAGCTAATTAACAAAACAATTTCTTAGCTCAGTTGGTAATGTTGTGTCAGAACTTATGTATTGTCGCAGGTTCGATTCTCCTTATCTACAGTTTTTATATTTTTTAATTGTTTGAATCATATGAGTAAAGTTAATATATATTTATAAAATACCATTTATAAAAATGTTTTAGGCCTCAATAATTCTAGGACCGGCCCTGCGTCAGAGAATGACCGAGGCTGATATATTTTTTTTTGTTTAGTTTATCCATCTTACATTTAGGATAGGATTTTGGTATTTAAAAATTATGATTTAATTTTAAAAATTTGATTTCAAAATATTATGCTATTTTTTTAACTTTAGAGATGGTATGCTAAATTGAAAAACAAAACTTGTGAGAATTACCATTTTATTTATTTTACAACTTTAGGTGTACATATATTATTTTTATGATTAGTTAGACGAGAGTTAAACATATTAGAAGTGGCTTGTATTAAAAAGGTATGTTATGGATATTAATTTCTCTTAGCTAATTGAATTTAAGTTACAAGCATAAATACTTAAATAGTATCAAAATGATGAGTCATTGCGCTATTGATAGATGAAAGGATAATGTATGTATTACTATTAAGTATTAATTACGGCGAGGCGACAACTCAGGAGGAGATTGAGGATGAGGATTTAACTACCCACCCCATTGACCTTAACTCTGGCTGAGGGTGACTGCAGCTCCCTTTCCCACTATCTACTCAGGCTATTGTTGTTTCGTTGATGAATCTTGGAAAGCAGGTGATTCGTTTGCAGTTGCAAGATGGGTTTGTACTCAGTTTCAAGATCCGTCGTCAACCATGGGATCCACTAATTTCCGGTGAAGTCTTTCCCCTTTACATGCTGAAGTCGAATCTTTTATTTGGGCTATGAGGTGCATGATAGGGCATGATTACCATGACGTGACTTTCTTTACAGACTGCTCAGACTTGGTGAAGATTATGTATTCTCCTTATGACTGGTCGGCATTCTATACATACCTTGACGATATCAAGAGTGACATAAAGTAGTTTTCTTTTTCTCTTTATCTTTTGTTTCTAGAAATGCAAATATAAATGCGGATTCTTTGACACGTCAAGCATAATGTTTTGTATGCAAATAGGATGGACTAATCTTCTGTTGACAAAGAAAAAATATATATTAAGTATTAATTAAGGGGAAGCACAGCGAGATACTTTGTATGTTGGAGAATTTAATACTAAAAAAACAGATTATTCGCAGAATCTATCCCGAATAAAGCCTATTTGAGAAGTAGTTTATTTATGGAGGTCTACTTCCTATTTCAATCTCTGATAGAATTTAAGAATTCATTTTACCAATAAAAGAAAACAAAAAAAAATAGAATGTAAGGATTAACTTTCCTTCCATACATATAATAGTTTCCACAGTTTTTTTGCATATGGGGCTTGTTAAGCTATAACTTTGTGGATAATCCAGAAATCTACATCTAATAGCCAAGTTGTAACTACAAAAGACTGATCCAAAAAAAAAAGACTCATGAGAGTTTCTTTGAAGATTACAAATCCAAAAGTGTTATCATCATTACTATACGTTATGCACTACGCAAACCTATAATCCCAAGCACCTCCTCCAAGACTTCTTGGGCCGACGGTCGATCCGATGGTGTTTTCGATGTCATTCTAAGAACTAAAGACGCCCTGTGTCGGAAAAGCTGCTAAGAAATCGGGGGTAATACCCTTTCTTCTTTAAGTTGGGTGCATGTATCCGTCCTTTCATGCACACTGTTAAAAGGATAACAAAGCTCTAAGAAAACAATTCCCAAACTATACAGCCTGCAAAAAAAAAAATTTCAATTAGAGAAACACAAATTGTCAGATCATAGAGTAGGTAACCTTTGTAGTAATGGTCTTCACTTAAGCCGTAATCTCTGGAGCCATATAAATGGTTGTTCCTGGTATACCAGACTTGCCACTAGTAGCAGAATCTTCGCTGGAAAGAGACTTAGCTGGAAAGTTAAGTTAATCATTTAAGTTAGTTACTTAATATTATGTACCAAGTATGAAAAAGTAAAAACTTAATCAGAGAGAGACTTATACCTAAGCCAAAATCGGCTATTTCATGTTGTCTTCAAAGTCCATGATGATGTTATTTGGATTGATATCTCTATGGACGACATCATGTTTATGTATATGGTCAAGACGATGAAGAATCTGTTGGAATGCTCGCCATGCAAAACTTTCGTCAAAGGTACGATATGATTTTAAAAATTTCCAAAGAGTCCTGACAGAAAAGAATATGTTATATAAGTGAAAGAGAAATGGTTATACTACTTACGTTTGATATAAAAAATTTCTTACCCAGGGCAAAATTCCATCTGGATATATAGACAAAACGTTTCATGGTCTGGAACTTTAGGCTGTTCTTCAGTAGGCCTGAAAGAGATGCCGTCCTCGGGACTACTCTTGGTTGAAACAAAATTGATAAAACCCTTTTCACACCAAGAGTAATAGTATCTAACGATAAACGGACTGTTCATCAATGATAACAATGTCACTTTCCTGTATGCGAAACAAATCATTAGAAAATGATGTTGGCAAGAATGTTGTAGTCCACTTTAGTTTTCTACTTATTACCGTGAAATCTTAGAATCCATGGCTTTTTCAAATCTGATTTTTTTGACAGCATATAGCTTGCGATCTAACTTATGTTGGCAGCGAGACACATGGGCAAAGCCACCTTCACCTGCCATCATATCTCAAGATTATATATATCTCAAGATTTAAAACAAGAAACATAAAGAAAAGATGTGAACATACCAATACAATCAAGCTCTTCAAATGTATTGAAAAAATGTGGCGAATCACGCGGGTGGCTGCTTCCTACAGATCCCTGCGGATGGCTACTTCCTACAGATCCCTACGGATGGCTGCTTCCTACAGATCCCTTATCAAGACTTGCTAAAACCTTCCGAGAAGCTTCTACCATTTTGGATATATATTCAAAATCATCTTGATCTTCATGAAGAGAAGAAAGAAACGCTGCGTCAATAGCACTAAACCCTTTTTCTAGAGTGATATGAAAATCTCCTGGATCTTGGGGTGAGTACCTAGAAGTAGGATTCCGTTTATAAGAGATAATGTCTTAAAAACACATTAAGTAAACTATTCGATGACATAAATACTCACCTAGCTTCAATATGGTAAGATTCTACACCATAATCCACACATCCAACAGTCATGCGTTTTGAGGAAAGCCAGAGTCTAATCACTACTTGCGAATCTGCAGATGAAGGTACTCCAGTATCTTTTGAAACCCAAACATAAAAAGAAAGTGGTCCCTCAAGTTTCAAAAAAAAGATTAACAGAAATAAAAAGAAATCTGCTATTCAGGCTTGAGCATTACTACTTGCCTCTGTTACTACCCTTGCATTATATACAGCAAAAGTCTGGAAATTAATTTCAAAGTTCTTACCTTTTTTTTGATACCCAAGGCTAACCATCCTTTGATCTCAGGGTCCTCAATGGTCTTCGTAGGTTGAAGCTCCTGAAGTGTACATGAAGTGATTCTATCTGATCCACTTGCCATAAGCAAAACTGTAAACTTAATATGGGCAACAAAATCCCCTGGTAAAGAAAACAAAATTATAAGATCCCTGATGTCTAAATTTCGATAAAAGAGGCTATAGATTACAAAACTCTTCATCGTCCTTACCAGGCTTCTCGTAACGAACATGATATGGTTTCAAATGACCACGGTTCACACAATCCGCAAGTCTAAGACATGGCCCTTTATCCTCCAGTGACCTGTATTGATAGTACCTCAGGCAATGTTAGTACGTGAGAAAATATTTTTAAGAATACATAATGCTTACAAAGGTACAAAAGACACCTTGCAGTGAATGGCATATGAGGGATGTACTGTTTAATTTTGTTGATTATGAATCTTCAACTGATAGTTAACAGTCTCATCTTTCTTGTAAATAGTGGTTTGCTTCTCATCAATTAATTTTGGCTGCAAGTTTGAAATTCGTAAGAACAGTGGCAACAGATGAAGCTCCAACAATAGTCATCAAAATGAGATAAAAAAAGCAATCACCTTGCCATCATCAGTGCTTGCCACAATGTCGATTGCATAGACTTCATTCTCTTCAAATTCCACTTCTTAAACAGTTGCTTCTGGACAGGCTACACTTAGGACAACCTTGTTTCCATCTATGACATGCTGTTTCATCTGGTGGGAAAGAACACCTTCAACAATTTTGCAGTCATAAGCTGCTGCCACCTTCTGAATAGCTTCAGTTACATCGATGTTCTGTCATATGAAAAACAGAATATCAATGTCAGGATTGAATGATTAAACAGGAAATTACCAACTCATAGCAAGAAAGTTTGTTACAAAAAAGTGTTTCCATATCCAAGTAACTATGGCTCATTTGGAAGTCAAACCCATATAACAATGACGACCTTTATCGAGGAACCTCCTCCAAAAACATTTTATATAAAAAAAAAATTGGATATGACCAAAGAGAGGCACAATTAGACAATGTTCCCATGCCTAATAGTCAGTCCAATGAAGCATCATACGAAAGAAAATTCAGAGTTATAAAATCCCATCAGAGTAACTATGACAAAAAGCATCAGTTGGATAAAATCCATAGCCATCAATAGGTGTTCATCATCTGGGGTTTGCAAAACCTTGACAATCATTCAGAAAACCATATATAATGCCAGCACTACTAGCAGCCTATAATATCATCTCTCTATGTAAAAGTAGCAATATTGGTTACCTTCTTTCCAGGATGTACGAGCCTCAAAGCAACTTCAGCTGCAGTATTTGTGGCAGTAATGACATCAGCTTTACGTCCGGTGACAGGCCCTTCTTGAAGCACATGTGTGTGGCCAACAAGAGCAATGAACCCATCAATATGGCAACCCATATCACTGCAAGGTACAAAAGTCAAAACAACATCATAAATAACACATGTGGAATCATACAGAAACCTCATCTAAAAAGGGTTTTACTTTAAAAGAGAGCTTACATTTTGACCATATCACCTTCTTCCACCACAGTCTCATCACTGGCAAGCGGTGAGATATGACCAACAGTGTTGTTCACAGAAATGCATGTAGGGAAAGCAACACCTCGCTCAAGCTTCTTGTAAATGCGCGCTGTTTGCTTGTTATTCAGCAACAGAAAAAAAAAATAAACACATAAATATCTGAAAGCAATTACGAAGCCGCAATCTACATCAAGAATATAAGACCAGAACCAAAGACAAAAACCAAATTGAATAGAGAGTAATAAAGAACCCTCACTCTTTGATAAAAACATCTCTTTTCTCGCAGATATCAACAATATTAGCTTTTGGTTTGCATTCCGCTAAAACAACCTGCAACGCTTCTGCAAAGTGAAAACAATAATGATAGGTTAAGGATCCGGTTGCAGTCATGAGGAGGAAGCTGAGAACTAAAAGAAGGAGAGCTCTCCAAAGGGGAAAGAAAAGCAGAGCAAGAACGAGAACCTCTTCCTAATTAGGGTTATCAGCAAATAAATAATCAAAAACAAGTTTTTAAAACAAGAAAACCCTAAATGGACATTTGAATTTTAAATGGGGTAAAATGGTGGAGAAGTACTGGTTGTCTCGGGTGAGTATTAAGATTGGGTTTCTTCTCCAAAAATCTAAACCGAACCGAACCAAAACTCTTACACCTAATTAAACCAAAATATCTGAAGCGAACCGGATATGGACATAAATACATAGTAATCACTACTGAGACCAGTCACCACCTTCATTAAAGCAGTAGGACCGTTTTTAATGTGAGGCCCAAAGAAAGCCCATTATACACCAAACACGTGGCAAACAGTCAACTTATGAAGAAGAAACAAAATGAACAATCATTGAATTTTCTATCTTTTTTATTCTCTCCTGATCCCGTTTTGATTGAACATAACTCTCTAACAAACAACATCATTATCATCTTCCTTCAATTGTATTCCTATTTTTGAAAATCTCAGTGTTTGCGTTAATGGAGATCGCTCCATCGTCGAGTAGATTCAAGCTTAACGATCAATTTAAGCTTCTTGAGTTTCCTGATAAGTACGTCGTCACACCAGTTGATTCTTCGCCTCATGAAGGCGGCTTCTCCGTTAATCGGCGTGATGGCAACATCAAACCTCTTGATGGTACTAATAATCATCAACACTCTCTCCGTTTTATGTTTTGATTTCGAGAGTAGAGGAATCTGTGAATTCAATTTCTCGTTAGGTTTAGTGTTTTATGCTGTTGAAGTGTTCGACCATATTTGATGTTATATTGCTGTTTCTTCGCTACTGCAGAAGACGCATCTTCTGAGAATCCTACTAAAGTCTCTACTATCTATGGCGTAGGAGGAACCATTAGGCTCTTAGCAGGTGATTTATATATTTTCTCTTTTGTATTTTTTTTTGGTTTCTGCTCAGTATTGTGTTTGGCTCCGATTATGAGATTTTTTATATGCTGGGGTTTCTACTTCATTCATGTATAGGAACATACTTGCTCGTTATAACGTCTCGGGAGAAAGCTGGGAGTTTCCTCGGTTTTCCGATTTTTAGAGTTACAAATATGAAATTCCTACCTTGCAATGAGGCTTTGAGGTTTGCTACTGCTCAAGAAGTAAGGTTTGCTCTTGTTAAGTTTAATTGATATACGAATTTTTGGGGGGTTTTAAATGTTTGGAGTTTATGAATGAGTTAAGTCGTCTAAAGAACTTGGCCACTACTCTGAAATGGTGGCTTGTGCAGAAAAAGGATGAAACATATTTTAGGACTCTGTTACAAGCACTTGAGGCAACCCCTGGATTGTATTTTTCATATGAGACAGATATTACATTGAAGTAAGTTTTCACTATCTACTGATTCTGAGTAAAGAGTGTTACGGAGTTCCGTGGCTTAATATATATAATGGTTACATTGATCCATTGTTGCAGCTTGCAAAGAAGGTGCAAGCTAGCTGAAGGTTGGAATCGTAAGCCCATATGGAAGCAGGTTGGATTTTCATCTGCTTCTATCTTTACAAAAAGGATCTTCTTGGATCTTGCATTGTTGTTTACTTTTAGTTCGTCGAGTTAAAGTTAGCTGAAGGTTTACCTGCGCTTGTCAGGCTGACCCTCGATTTGTTTGGAACTGGCGTCTTTTGGAGGAATTAATCGAATGCAAAGTAAGAGTTATGATTTTAATCATCAAATCTTCTCATTCCATGTCAAATTTTACTGATCTAACCTTCTTTTATTGTGGCAGCTGGATGGTTTTATTCTTCCTCTACTTCAAGGGAATATCCTTTTTGTTTTCATCTTCTGTTTCGCATCTTCTTGGACTTTTTATATTTTTAATGCTGTGTCTTTCAAATATAATTTTTATAGATGATCATGATACTCCAATACGTGTTGTTTAACATTAACTAATGGTTAAGCTACCAAGTTGCTGAGCTAAAGCTCAAGGATTCTCCTGCTGTGATATCGCTAATTTCCAGGCGCTGTACACGGCGTCTAGGTAGGGTTTAACTTGTAGTTCTGCTGGAAAATTCAGTTGAATGCATGTTTGTTTGACAGTGATTCTGAAATTGGCATCCCAGGTACACGTATGTGGAGAAGAGGAGCCAATCTGGAGGGGGACACGGCTAATTTTGTCGAAACTGAACAAATAGTGGAGATTAATGGTTTTAAGTTCTCAGTATTGCAGGTATACTGTTGTTAAGAGCTCATTTTTTGGAGTGTCCTGTTAAAATGGTGTATTATATCATTTGCATAATCTGTAGAATCACATTCATTGATCCATGTGAGATTTTTTTTCATAGCATTTCGGCTGAATGGTTTACTGTTTGAAGTTTTCTTTGATATGGTTTGATTTACTCGAAATTCCCTATTTCATTATTTGTTGCTTCATCTCTCCACTTGATCATGTAGGGCACCTTGCTTTTATTCTTCTCTGTTTTGATTTTTTAAGCTTCCCTTTCATTTCTTGCCGACTGTAACTGTCTCGCTTTCACTTACTAGGTTCGAGGTTCAATCCCACTTCTTTGGGAGCAGATCGTTGATTTGAGCTATAAGCCACAGCTTAAGATAAATAAGCATGAAGAGACGGTAACTTTTTAAGATCTTGTGACCAGATTAGTTATACTCTGTCCAACCCTCAAATTTAATTACTTTGCTTCTGCCTCCAGCCAAAAGTCGTGCAGCGCCATTTCCATGATCTTTGCCAAAGATATGGAGAAGTTATTGCAGTTGACCTAACAGACCAGGTTGATTTCTTTTCTCCTCATTCCAGATAACAAAAGTAAATGGCAAAAAACATATGTGCACTTTGACATGTGAAAATTAGGACATTTGGCTTCAACTCTAGTGTGGTTGCTGCTATGCGAATTTTCACTTGCTTACTTATAATGTACGATATTGGACTGCATTAGCATGGAGCTGAAGGTGAATTAAGCAAGGCATATGCCACCGAAATGGAGAAGCTTCAAACTGTGAGGTAAAACACTACATCCATATAACGCATTTACCTTCTATCCTTTATGTATTAGTTTTTTTTTTGGGATTATCTCTCAGCTTTGACTGTGAAAATTTTCTTTTACCTTAAGTTTTCTTAGATCATACACGTCAAGTGGATTAAGAGATATTGTTAGTTAATGAGATTGTTGGACGCAGATATGTCTCCTTTGACTTCCATCAGGTCTGTGGAACTACAAACTTCGACAACTTGGGAGTACTGTATGAACAGATTGGGGATGCATTTGAAAAGCAAGGGTAAGCAGAAGAACTATGGTTTTTGTTCTTCTCATTTCAGCTAAGTTAATATGGTTAGCAGTCAGATGTTATTTGTTTGGCAAGTTAGCTTGCTGCTAGCTGTGTACTGAGCGTTATTTCAGCTGCAACTAATCCAATCTGAGCAGATATTTCCTTGTAGACGCAGACGAGAACATCCTAGAAGAGCAGAAAGGAGTGATCAGATCTAATTGCATTGACTGTCTTGACCGCACAAATGTTACCCAGGTTTGTTGAATTATTATTCTTACTTTTGGTTTTCCATTTCCAATAGCCATCTTGATTGGTACGGTATGTTCTATATATAAACTCATGGGTGATATTGGGTGGGGCGTGTAAAGAACTGTTTGTAAACCCTCTTTTGTGTCATCTGAGATTTTGGGAACTTGGCTATGCATTTAAACTATTTTTTTGGGGCAAAAATCACTGTTTTCATATATGTAAAATTGACGTAATATCATCTCTGGTTGCACCTAACGGCTTAAAAAAAATACTTGTTGTAAAGCTTTTTAAAAGGTCGTAATTGAAACCTTGTACCTAAGATGCAAACACTACCATTGAACAGCTAGTAATTACATTCTAAACCTTTCTAATTGAGTTGCTTCTGATTGCTTTCTTTCCTTTTTGTTGCATCATATGAAAAGAGTTACATGGCCCAAAAAATTCTGAATCTACAACTTCAAAGGATCGGGGTGTTTGATTCCACAGATTGTGTGTCTTTGTTCGAAGATGATTACACAAAGTTCAGAACAAGTAAGTGGTTGTCATCATTTTCAAAAAATTCAGTGCAGTGTCCAGCTGTAAAGCTGTAGATATATTCTCTCTTCATCAAAACCTTTAATCCTTTTGCTTTTCTCATAGTTTGGGCTGAGCAAGGGGACGAGATTAGCTTGCAATACGCCGGGACATATGCTCTTAAGGGTGACCTCGTCAGGTGAGACATAATCTGCTTGTGATCCTTTGAAAGACCATATTGATTTTAGTTGGCTAACAATTCATGTGATAGTGACGATGTCTTTTTAAGTTTACAGTTTAAGCTTTTGTCTTAACCATGCATCAACACATGTCAGAATTTTCCATGATGTTATCTCAATACGTAATAGCAATCTTGAGTTTTCTCTTTACTTTGGGTGTAGTTTCTCTAAAATGCTTTAGGACTTGGGCTGAAATTACTTATTTAGAATGACCATGTAAACGATAATAGTAATATACGCTATGGGGTGTTTTGGTAAAGGTACGGGAAACAGACTATGGCTGGAGCAATCAAAGATGGCATCAGTGCGATGTCGAGATATTATCTGAATAACTTCCAGGATGGTGTAAGGCAGGCAAGTTTTTCCTACACTTATAAATGAAGCAGCAAATTAGAAGTGAGGTAAAAGATGATAAACTGAAGGTAGAGAAAACAAAAACTGATAGGGATTCTTATTTTTCAGGATGCTTTGGATCTCATAAGTGGTCGATACACAGTGGGTACAAACAGCCCTTCACAACTTCAGCCCATTGGAGCACAACCGTCTGTATGTTCCTCCGTACCACAATCTTGAACATATTAAACAAAATTTCACCTGTTAATTAGTTGACCTTTGCGTTTGACACTTAAATGAATCTAGTATCATATGTGAACGCAAACATAGAAATTGCATTTGGAACGATCGAGACCTCAATCCAACAAACAGAAGAAGCTGACTAGATCTTGTTTGTTTTTTGGAAAAAGAAACAGTTTCTGCCAGTAGCATCAGCATTGTTGATAGGTGGTGTAACAGTGACATCTTTCTCAATTCATCAAGGTAAAGAAAGACTTTTGATTCGTAGTACTATAGATTATAGGATTGAGTTGTGATATTGACATGTTGGTTGATACAAACAGCGGGAAGAAACACGCAGCAGTATCTGGCGACAGCATTGTGGGCTGGAGTGACTGCAGGAGTTGTGGCGATGATCAAGGCCAATGGAAGGCACTTGTGCTCAAGGCCTCGTCTCTGCCATCTAATTTGATTTCCATATGAACTGAGATGATTTGTGTCTCACATTCTTCTCAAAACACACGCACCCTTTACCTCTTCTGCTTTCTCTTGTATTTCTTGTTGAACTTCCTTACAATAATCTTAGAACTAGAAGGCTATTTCACTGAACTTTTTTTTATGTATCGTTATTATTGATCTTATGCATATCATAATCAAATCTCCGAGAACAAAATATAGGTAAATATAAAACCGACTCACCCAAATACGATATCTGATCCAGTGTCAATCAAAACATGAAGCACAACGATTTTATTGACATTTTAACAAAAGTTATATATATATGATGTCTTTAATAAAATATTAACCAAATTATAATTCCCAATTTCGCACGACCCTAAAGCTTTGAGGTCGGATTATTTGGCACACTTGTGAATGCCCACGTTACATAAACAAAAGTAACCAACAGACAACAACAAACACTGCACAACCTTTAGCTTAAAGACGGCTTCGGGTAGCTGGTTTGAAACTCGCAATCCCAGTTACTTCCCTTCCCGTGACTAATGTGTTTATATCGTAAGTCCCTTCGTACGTAAAAATGGGTTCAAGGTCACAGAAAGCCTGCAAAAGTTTTACATTTTAGCATTTAACTATGATCTTTCTTCAATAATAGCCAACCGTCGAGACATATATGAAGATAAGCTCACCTTCGCCACCAGAAAATCTGATAAAATTCCATTCCCACCAAGTAATGCCCGACCTAGTGACGCAGTTTCCCTCGCTTTCGATGAAATCCATGCCTAGTGAAACCACATAATTGGTTATGCAAATGAATACATGATATTATTCGATACAGAGCTAAGTTTAATTCCGACACTACAATTCATAAGAAAGTTTATCTCGTCTCAGCTCGTGAACATAGACCTTCCTACATTTGGGTAGAATAGACCCTCATACGATTATGGATACAGGAACATTAGCAGATGTGACGGGCCTCTATTCACAATATTGCTACACTCACATTAGTTGTCCTTTGCCTAACCTCTATACACTGATACGTTTATTCTCTTGTTACTACACATTCTCGCAAACAAGTGATGCATCTCAACTCTCAAGCTAATATGACAGGCCTCCTACCAAATGGTTCATAACTCTGAGTTCCTATTGTTGTATAAACCATCTTACTACGGCTAGTGTATCGACTATGTCATTAGACACCATGTTTCTCTATGTCGAATAATCAGCAAAAAGAAACTCATATGAAAGCAAAAAAAAGGATTTGCTGTGATTATACCTTTCCTAAACTGGCTTGACCTGGAGTCATCTGACCTGACTCATATAGCTTGCAGAGGCGCCAACCCATTAGAAACATTGCTTGAACATTACCTAGCATCTCAACAAGCTTCTGTTGGTTTAACTGGAAAGCAGCCAATGGTACTCCAAACTGTTTCCTCTCTTTCAGATACCTTGAAACAATATACATTATATGAGTATTGTACTATACATATTGAAATAAATGCTCATACTACGATTGCTGAGATCTGGCTGTTTCCCCAAGAATACCTGTGACACATATCGTAGATTCCCATTGATATGCCGATTGGTTGCCAGGCCACCATTACACGTGAGACAGCCAGGACCTACTCAAGTAAAATGTAGACAAACAGTTAAACATAACAAAGAAAAGAGGAAGATGTGACGTTTTGCTGGTGATAAAGTACTCAAGAGCATTTTTTGGGTCATGTGAAATTATTACAACAGTACCTTGCTGGTGTCCTGGAAAGAATTTACCCCAGGTAACCGATCCTCATCAGGAACAAAGACATTCTGTAGTAGAATATCTCCATTTTGAACAATACGTAAACCTATTTTATTTGGGATCTTGGTAGCCGTTAAGCCAGGCGCATCTTTCTTGACTATAAATCTGCAAGAGGGTTGCCGGTAAATTTCTAATGCAGAAAATTTAGTCTATCTAAATCGAATGATGTGTATTTGGAATAAATACTTAATTCCACTATGTTCTTGATGACAGTCCACTAATTTAGTCTATCTAAAATAATTTGTGTTCAGTACATTCAATTGTAGTCGTAGAGCAATCTATTTTAGCATTCTTTTGAAAAATGGATTTTTAAATGTACCATAATCTGAAATCAAGATCCACCTCATCACCTTCAGTTTCTGAGAAACTACCTCTACATCTGAGATACATAATATAAGAGATCTGAGAAAGCCAAAAAAATTGACATACCCATTGACTTGGTTGGTTGTCGTATTCCTAGCAAAGATGATCAACACATCTGCAAAAGTGCTGTTTCCGATCCAACGCTTTTGACCATTAATTATCCAACCTCCTTCAACCTGACGAAGTAGACAGTTGAAAAAGGTTCAAAACAATGAAACATTCCGACAATTGCAGAAGTAGAGCAGGAAAGGTTAGAATAAAAAGAGAGAAGGTAGCACCACCTTCTTGGCAGTTGTTATTAGACCACTTGCATCGCTTCCATTTTCGGGCTCTGTCAAAGCCTTTATACAAGTCCAACATATGTAATGAAATCAACACCATGTTTACATTACACAAAAACTTATATTCGAGGGATGCAAATCGTCTAAGTCCAAGATCCATGCACTCACCCAACAAGCCACAGACGTCAACTGAGCCATAGAAGGCAAATGCTCCTGCTTCTGTGCTTCTGATCCACAAAGTGCTATTCTTGAAAAAAATCAGAAGAAATTAAGCTCATGCAAACCCTAGTATGGACTTAATCAAAACAATTGATTATTTAAAGAGAAAGAAACATTAGGAGATCTTACCAATAGTGAGCATACCCAAAGAAGCATGCACCAACATGAAAGTCCCACAACTTGCATCAACTCTAGCTATTTCCGCTGTGGCAATTGCGTTAGCAGTGATGGAGAGGCCAGGACATCCATAACCCTAAGAAGTAAAACCAAATCAATATTCTGAAGTTTCCATTCACATAACCAAACAAAAAAACAGAGGGTCTAGCATTGAAAATGACCTTGATAGAGCCACCAGCAACACGCAAGGCCCCAAGCTTTGGAATGATCTGGAATGGAAATTCTGCCTTCTCCCAGTACTGAGAAGTAAAAATCAAAGGAGGAACAATGACGTAATCATCAAAGGTTATAAAAGAACAAAATATCTCAAAACATGAAGATAGACACCTCAGTCATAATAGGGGCAACTTCTTTCTCCATGCACTCCCTCACTCTCTTCCGGACAGCCTGTTCCTCCGGAGTCAATAGATCATTAAAATGATAATAGTCCGAAGCTGCAGCAGTATCCACACAGATTAAGCATAAGTACAATAAACCATCCAAAATATAAATCATTTAAAAGAAGAAGAAGAAGAAGAGATGTAATAATCCTCACAGCAAGGTGGAAATGTAGAGGCAGGGGTTGCTTGAGGAAATGCTTTAGATATCTCCATAGCTGGCAAATCAAAATATGAACTCCTCACCTTCTTCTCATTATTCTCTGCCAGACCAGAAATTTGAATTCATAATTAACAATTCTCTCAACTCTCAAAAACCCAAAATTCATTAATTCATAATTTCGCTGCTAGTCCCTACACAAGTTTCATCAATCATGATCCTCTGCACTAATTACAAACGAAAACAGACTCTGTAATTACGAATTTTGAAATCGCAAAATCTCCGGAAAAATTCACAATCATCGTCAAATTGTTCCAAACTAACACTTCGAAACACAATTTCATTTACCTACCCAACGATATCACCTGTTCGATCGAGATGATCGACTCATAATAAACCATTCAAGAGCCAAAAAAAAAAAAAAAAAAATTACAAAATTCAGGTGCACCAAACGAAAGAGAAGGTGGACGAAACATGCAAAACGAGAAAATGGAAGATACAGGGGACGAAAACAAACCTTGATCAGCAGATTTGAGAACGGTCATGATTTTGAATAAGATCCAAAAATCTCTACGGCTCCGTCTCCGTGATGAACCGCGAATGTGTAAAATTGCGGAAGGAGATGATGAAATAAATTGGATAATAGTGATGACTAGGACCTAACCCGACCCGACCCGGTTACTATTTTATTTAAAGATAAGATATTTTTTCCTTTTTATGTTGCATAGAAGTTATCAACTTATCCTGATTGTCAAAACTGTGTAATTTACGTATTGGACCCATTTTTGTGTTCTTTTTTCTTCCTATAATAAGGGACGATACAAATTATGAAAAAGACAGGTGATGAAAATGTTAGGAATTTTTTTAGGTGTAGTGTAGGAAGGAGAATTTGAAAACGATATTTAACAATTTCGAGAAAAGATATGTCGTTTACGTTACAACATATATTGTTTGTATTCAACGACAGCAAGATGAAACATAAATCGTTCCTATTCGTTTGTCGTTGTCGCATGAATTATATAGGGAAGCTTTTTGATATACACTCATTTGTGTAAGAGAAATATATAAAATATTATTTTATTTTTACGGTGTGAATAATGGTTCTCCAGATTTGTATGCATGCATGAAACTTTGGTCTTCGATACGGAAATCCAATTGTGTTGCCGTAATTTTTTAATGGAATGAAGACTCTAATGTTTTAACTTTTAAGTCCTAACCACGATCAACCAATGAGGCAAATGAGATAATGCATGCAACAACTATTAAAAAAAAAAAAAAAAATTTAAAAAAAAAAAAACAATACAGTTTTATGATAGTTGTTTAAGATAGCGAACAATTAACAAATGTGTTATTTTAAGAATGTACGAAAAAAAAAGACAAGATAAAAAATAAAAATAAAAATAAAATATAAACTTCAGTTTTGTAGTAGCCGCAGACCTTACCATATGGATGCTATTCTCTCAAGTGCATCAACAGGATCATCCGAAACATGACATCAACTCCGGTTCTTCCTTGACTATCTTGACTTTGATTTCGTCTAGTGATTATGACTTTGACTTCGTCGTTTCACTTTCCACAATTTACACTAGTAATTAAGGCTTTAGGCCTATGTGCATTATCTCGTGTGCAGACTCGTTATGGGTTAAATAGGCTAAACAGTCACTTCTGAAGAACTCGTCTTTCTGGGCAGTTGAGACCACACAATTAGACTCTTGGATGTGGAAGAAAATTTTAAAGTTCAGGGAGGTCGCCAGACCACTTTGCAAGAATCTTGTTAATGATGGTTAGTAGACTTCCTTTTGGTTTGATAATTGGTCGGCTCTAGGGTGTTTTATTGATCTTGCTGGTTCTCGAGGAGTAATAGAAATGGGCATAGGCCTGCACGCATCAGTTGCGGAGGCCTGGAATCATCGTCGACGACGTCATCGTCTAACTCATTTCAACTGAATGGAGGATGTATTGGAAACACACAGATTTAGTCGGACGCCTGAAGCAGATACGGTTTTGTGGAAAGAGAAAAATGATGAGTATCGGCCACGTTTCTCTACTCGGGATACCTGGCATCATCTCCGAACAGTTTCCCCTGTTGTTGACTGGAGTCGTGGGGTGTGGTTCCCTCATCATACCCCGAAATTCTCCTTCTATACTTGGTTGGCAGTCCAAAACCGTCTGTCTACCGGAGATCGGATGCTGCAGTGGAACAGAGGTGTTGATGCTAATTGTATGTTCTGTCATAACGCAATTGAAACGCGAGATCACATTTTCTTTACCTGTGATTATTCGGCTGGTGTTTGGAATAATCTCGCTTCGCACATATACGCCCCCACCATTCCAATGATTGGTCCACTATTGTTCAACGAGCTTCAACTCTCTGGCCTAATCGGATCTCAGGGTTTCTTGCGCGATACGTCCTGCAGATTTCGGTCTACACTCTGTGGAGGGAACGAAATGATAGCCGACACGCAGTCACTCCAACCCCACAAGTTCAGCTCATTAAACGGATTGATAGGCAGGTTCGGGACAAGCTCCTAGCAATCTCACTCGCGGGGGATGAGCGATATGTTGATGGCATGTCTGTCTGGCTAGCCACCTGCTTAAAAATTTTAAAAGTCTATGTTTCTTCTAATCTCTCCCTGTTGCTATGATTCTTAATCCAACTGTGGCACAAGATGTAAAACGTTTTTTTTTTTTTTGAATCTAATTTAACATTTTTTTCAACAAAAAAAAAAAAAGAAAAAAAGCTTTTGGCATTTGGGTCATATTTCTCCCTTTTGCTTATTTCTAATTAACTAGGTTCTTTTGTAACATCTAGAATGAATTAGTATTTGGTATCAACAGTGATTACTTCTCTTCCCTCCATTCAATTCAGTAGAAAACAAATTATCCCAAAAAAACCATTTCTTTTTTCTTTTCTTCTCGTCTCTTTCTTTTGTCTTGTTATTAACTTATTATCGACCGTGTCAATGCCTTTATGTATCATATGTATAAAATATTTAAAATAGTTACTTGCACAAGAAATATAATCAAAAACTATGAAGTTCATGTGAGAATAATAGAATTCAGACTAGCTAGATAGTTTATATATGCATAATTTGTCTGTGAGGTGCACTATTGCATTTGTATGGAGGGGCTTGAAAAGTGGTGGTGTTTTTTAAAAGACTTTGGACCCAAACATGTATGTGTGCTATAGCCTAAATGCAATATGCTACGAAAATGTTAGTAATTGATGTTGCTCGAGGTGACTTGCAATCATTTATATTGTTCTAGCATACTTTCATTTAATTAAGAATTTTAGCTCGTACTGAAGAAAAAAAAAAAAACCATCAATACAAATTCAACTTTATTGCCAAGCCAATGGGGGACACATGAAAAGAATAAATTTAGAAAATGCTATACGAGAATGAGTGCATTTGAAACCTTGTTTTTGTAGCATACTCGAGTTTTTATGCGTATATATGGCCCATCATGCTATGCTTTCTCTTTCGCTTATACCATAGACTTCGCGACAATTGAGGAAAAGACAAGCCCAACACATTTTACTTTAACGATAACTAATCAAACCTCTACTTCTTTTATATAAAAATGTATGTTTATTATGATATTGTAGTTATTTTTTCCCGATAAATTCAACAACCTTGTCGTAATGTCTCGATAAATCTTGCCTTTTAAGTTCTTTGACTACCAATTTCTTTTTGAGCTGTAATGATTATCATTGACCAATTATGTCTGTATTTTTCTAATTATAAAAAGACAATATGATGGAAAAGTTTCGTGGTTGATAATTTATGGAAGCGGTCAAGCAATGAATATCGATACATTTACGAGGATTTGATGTGTGTTTGTGACATTATGATATGCTGATATCGATTTAATGGCGGAATAGGCCGCAAGGTTGTAGATGACAGTACGTACGCTCAAAAGTGAGGAGCTAAATATATCACTAACTACAAGAAAACCATCTTATAGCCATGAAATTTTTTGAAGCTATGCCCATAATTTTGTGGCTATCAAGCCGATATCCACAAAAAACCACAAATTTTTTTTGTGTCTATAGGGTTGTAGCTATCTGTGAATTGTGGCTATCCGCGGTTAAGTTGCCACAAACTAGCCACAAAATATTTTGTGACAATCAACCACAAATTGCAACATAAAAACTTGTACCTATAGCTTTGTAGCTATTTAAAAAATTGTGGCTTTTTCTGGTTATATTAGACATGAATATTCTCAAACATAATTGTAGCTACTAATTACAGAGGCACTGATAGAAACGAATAGTTTGAGGCTATCTTGTAAATTTGATTAAAAAAAATACAAAAAAAACTTTAATTATTTACACATATATACAAATATTTACCGCCGGTACACCCATCACCGATTCACCGTTACTGCTCCACCTCCACCGCTTCCGCCATCAACATCACATTTATCTCTGTCTCTTCCACCTCTACATTCTTCCCCACCGCCACCGCTACAGCCTTCACTTCTGCCTCCTCATCCATCACCACCATCTTCTCCACCACCTCCTCTATACTTTCCTCCTCCGCCTGGAAAACAAAAGAAAGAATAAGACTGTTAAAGAAATTGACTTTAAGAAATGAATTTATAAGAATACAAATAAAACTCGAACGAGACATAAACTATAATTAATATATAAAAAACTAACGGAGTAACAAATACAACTCCCAGATCTATGTAAGTGGATCAAGCAGGAGATTAAAAAAATTCATGGAGAACCCAAATCCAATTAACATAAAATTAAGAACTCAAATTATGTAGAGAGAAAAACAAAACCTTCGAATTATATGAATCTCAATGAAGGATTATTTCTTCATGGCGAGAGCTGGAGGGAGATTCCAAAAGTCTCTCTGTTTCAAGCTCTTCTTTAATGATAAGAACAAATCAAGAAAACGAGAAGAAGAAAAAAATTAGTGTTGGGATTTTCTTAAATCTTCAGCCTAAAATTGGCCAGATCTATTTGAAAGAGAAAGAGGCAAGCGAGATAGTAAATAAGGCACAAGTAGAGGAAATAAGTATCTAGGGTTTTGTGATTGTTTTCTATAGCCACAGAGTTTTCATGGCTATCTGTGGTTTTCTGATTTAATTTTTTTCACCAAAGCTTTACCGGGAATGAAAATTTTCCATTTTTTCAGTTAGCTACAAAAATATTTGTGCTATCCGAAGCTATGAAAAGTATTATACTCCTGTAGTTTAGATTTAGGTTGTGAATGGTTGCAGCGGTTGGGGCGGACAAATCCATCTGCGGATCAGACCGCTTTTATTTACCATTCATTATGTTTAGTCCGCGTAGTACGATTTACAGAAAATAGAAATAAGACCGTAGCGGACCAACTGCGGACCGTTTTTCTTTACAAATAGAGTTGGATCGCAGCGGTTTGCTGTCCACACTTAAAACAGAGCGGTCTGGTCCGCAGACGGATTTGTCCGTCCCGACCGCAGTTACCATTCACACCCTTAAAAATTTATAGTTAGCACACAAAAAAAAGAAAGATTAAAAAATTTATATACTATTTTAGATATAAAGTTTACACAATAAAGAATTTTGAAATGTTTTGTAAGTGATGTATTATGAAATATTTTTAAAATTAATTATAGATCACATGTGTTTTATTTAGTTAGGATCGTTTGGTTTATAATATATTATTTAACTATAAATCAAAGAGAAGATTAAAAATTTGTTTTAACTGTTGGATTTGGTTTAAGGTTTAGAGAATATGAAAAAATATATATATATATAGATATATATATATATATATTAGCCACAAAATAACTATAAAATGTGTAAATTATTAGCCACCATAAATTTATGACAAATATTGTAGCTAAATAGCCACATACTTATTTCTAGCTAATTTGCAGCTAATTAACCACAACTAGCCATAAAAAAATTATTGTGGCTAAATAGCTACAAATTTTCTACAAGCAGCCACAATTTGGCTACAAAATCATTTTGTGTCTATTTTATGGCTAATATATGATGGTAACAAAATTGTTGTGGCTAATTTGCGGCTATAACCAATTTTTCTTGTAGTGTATATCAATAGTCACACGTTGTTCTTAAAGATTCTTAGATTAATGCAGCCAAAACATATTGAAAGCGCTATCTCTTAATTTCAGATCAAGATTAACAAATTCAAGAAGACAAAAAGTTAGACAGTGATTTTTTTTTTTTTTGTATTGGTTATTAATAAAATAGAAACTAATAAAAATTTTAACTCAATATCCGGAAAAAGTATAAAAAGGTTGAACAAAATCAATCAATAGTTAGTGTGTTGGGGTGTGATATTGTCAAACGAGAAAAAAATGGAAGATGACCGTTGGAAACTGATCTCTCAAACATCTCTTATGGTACGTATAAGATTATAAGTCTTTGGTGCTTTGTATGAACGCATTTCAGAGACTAGGTAGATGAGATAAGTAGATATGTTGCAGTTTGTGTGGATGCACCTCCGCATCTTGAGATTGGTTGGTTAAAATTAGGTCAAACGTGTACGCATATTTACCACACAAAAAAATTGTGAACGTATCCTTTGTGCGTCATATGTAAATGTCCAATTTTAACATTTTCCAAACATTTTGGTGACTCACGCTCCACCAAATAAGATATTATGTGGCGGTTGCAACAAGCTCTACGTATCTTGGTTGGTTGGTAGGTTTCCAAATATGGTAAGTAGACATTGGTTATGCTCTCTGACGCAACTATTGTTACGATTTTCACCCATTGAATATTTACGGATACATGATTTAGGGTTGGGATAAAAAAAAAAATGTGTACGTCTCTCATCCAGATTACGCTTATGCTAATCAAAAATACTTTTCACCACTTTCGGGACGTTATTTGATTGGTCTGGTACGCGAGTCTTTGTGCTAACCCATTTTGCCGTCTCCGTCTGTGTTACATAAAGAGTGTAACACGTATGTTACATGATACAACTATTTTTCACTGTTGTCTCGTGGTCAAATGAGCTTGTCATAGGGTTGATACTTGAGAGACCATGGATGATGGATCTACCTCTTCTCACTTTGATTTCCTCCATCACTCAATGGGGCAAGCAAACGTTTACAGACTATGTGGACTATATATTATGATTCGATTCGGGCTCGCTTATAAAAATCATTGAAAGAGAGCATGTGTATATAATAACTACTCTATTTGTTTACTTGGAAACAGAACATGCATGCGTGCATTGTACGAATCTTTTATTGCAACGCACCCATATGGCCATATCATATGTATGTGTGCCGGACAAAAATCCTCTCTCTGGTCTAAATTTTGAAAACTATGATCATGTTTAATTATTCGATACAAACAAACTTATCGAAGAATGAAGTAATATTCCGCATTCATAGATAGTTGGACATGTAACTAAACCACCATATGTAATATGTAGACGTGTCTGATATGAAACATGATACTATGATCTTTGCTATGTCGATGTTAAAGAATCACATTGTTGAGATTTGCATGTGGATCTCCCATAAAGTAAGTAATGAACATAATTCAACTTAGATATATGAAAATGCATGTATATCATCATACTAATGCAAATCATTCAAAAAAAAAAAAAAAAAAAAACAAATGATTGTTGACATTGACCACACGATCGTTCAAACACATCACAAATTTTGCAATCCCCTCCTAGTCCTAGGCTCCGACCACTTTCGCTGGCATATTGCCCATCTTTCTGAATCGGGCAGGTCATATATATTCGTATATTTGACTATTTGATAAGTTTGAAAAATTGAATACTGGGTTTATAGCGGGGAAAAGTTTTTGTATCTATTTTGGGATTTCCAAAGTAAATTATAATAATTCTTTTTATTATTTTTTGTCGAAGACAGTAGTATCATATATATATATATATATATATATATATAAACATACATGACTTATATTATGAATAAATTTAAAAGTATCTTTAAGAGCTTAAATTTTTTTTATTTTTTTTATTTTTGTAATCATTGGCTTATTTTCTTAACAATATCATTTTTTTTTTACCATCAATGTATTGTCTTTCAAAAAAAATTACATTTTGTTTTATTCATAGTTTTAGTTGTTCATGTGGAATTTTAGAAATTAGGAAGTGTCATAAAATTGGAGAAGTTGCGAGCGACTTTAAAGATTACAACAATTAATTAAAGGAGATCACAAATGAAAAAATTGTGCTTAAGAATGAAAGCAATCAAAAATGAATTGGACATCGGGTGAAATGAATTTACGATGGTACTATATATAGTGTTCAAATCAGAACTGAAATCATATGATAGATCGAAAGAATCAAGAAAAGAGAGTAAGAAACTGAAAATTTAAAACCAATCGAGAATGATTTATGGTTCAGTTACTTCAATATGAAAAATGAGAAAGCATGAACAAAATAGTTAGAAGCTTACATGTCTTACATAATCGGATAAGTGAGCTTTTGTGAGTGTAGTAACTAATGATTGATTACACATGTCTGGATAGACATATATTGTTCGACGGTTACAACACAACCAATGCGATAATATATCACTGTGACGTGCAAGACTGACATGCACCACATTTAATACATCTACTATATTAGAAAATCAACAAACAAAAGTTACTTTTTATCGAAAGAATCTGTATATATTCAACCGAGAGATGCTCTCTCGAATTTTTTCTAGGAGAAATTGTTGCACGTGGTGACTACTGACATTCATCAAAAATACTCCAGATGATCCGTCATTTTGAAATTCCACAATTTTTTTTTTTTGGTAAATGTAATTTTATGTCAATATAAATCAGTAATTTTTTTTTTGGTAGAGATATAAATCATTAATTTGACATGTAAGTTTTCCATTCCTGAAAAAGTTAATTTCCAAGAAAATAATGGGAAATTCTTGTTAAAAAAATCAACAAAAACCTATAAAAAAAAGTGTTGGTTTACCAAACAGGTAAAGACCATTTTTCAAAAAGAAAAAGAAAGCAAGGAGACCAAATTATGATTTGAGTTTTTTTTTACAAATTTATATATATATATATAAATTAAAACTAAAAAAATATATAAAAAAAAAAAAAACTCAAAAAGAGACCTCTCTCTTCTCTCTTTCTCTAGCTCTCATCTTCACCGTACGCTTCTTCGATCTATCTCTCTCTCTCTCTCTCTCTCTCTCTATAGGAGCTAACTAAACTAGAAACCATTGTTACGATTCCTTCCAAAGCTTAGAATGTGGAACCCTAGATTGCTCAATTCCAGCTAGAGATCTCTCTATCTATCTCTTTCTTTTAGCTCTATTTCACTTTCCACTTTTGTTTAAGCTCTCGAGAGATACAAACACAGTCATGGGAAACTGTTGCAGATCTCCCGCTGCAGTAGCTAGAGAAGACGTCAAATCCAACTATTCCGGCCACGATCACGGCCGCAAAGACGCTGGCGGCGGTAAAAAATCATCATCCGCGCCGATTCGAGTTCTCAGCGATGTTCCCAAGGAGAATATCGAGGACCGCTACTTGCTAGACCGAGAGCTAGGTCGCGGCGAGTTCGGTGTCACTTACCTCTGTATCGAGAGGTCTTCCCGTGACCTGCTCGCTTGCAAATCCATCTCCAAGAGGAAGCTTAGAACTGCTGTGGACATCGAGGATGTTAAGAGAGAAGTTGCGATTATGAAACATTTGCCTAAGAGTTCGAGTATTGTTACTTTGAAAGAAGCTTGTGAGGATGATACTGCTGTTCATTTGGTTATGGAGCTTTGTGAAGGTGGTGAGCTTTTCGATCGGATTGTTGCCAGAGGGCATTATACTGAGCGTGCTGCTGCTGGTGTTACTAAGACGATTGTTGAGGTTGTGCAGCTTTGTCATAAGCATGGTGTGATTCATAGAGATTTGAAGCCTGAGAATTTTTTGTTTGCTAACAAGAAGGAGAACTCTCCCTTGAAAGCTATTGATTTTGGATTGTCTATTTTCTTCAAGCCAGGTGTGTTACTGCTGCGTTGAGTTTTGAGTAGAAACTTTAAACTGGTTCTTTAGTGAGTTTTTGCATTAGATCTAAAGTTTTGGAGCTCTAATGTGGGCTTAAGAATGCTATATTTTAGGGGGTTGGTTCTTGTCTTAGGGTCACTATGTCCACATATGAAGGATTAGTATTTCTTCAATCCTCTAGCTTTTGGATGTTTCCACCTACAAGCTTTTAAACTGATTATCAGAGGGAGCTTCGTTTTTTTTGTTGGCTCCATGTTTATTTGTTGGTGATGCTATTTTTTTATAATGCTTACACATTTTCAGGTGAGAAGTTCTCCGAGATTGTTGGGAGTCCGTATTACATGGCACCTGAGGTGCTTAAGCGGAACTATGGACCCGAAATAGATATTTGGAGTGCTGGTGTTATTCTTTATATTCTGTTGTGTGGAGTTCCCCCATTCTGGGCAGGTCTGTTTTCACCTTTCTCTCTTTTTCATTCTGTCGACGTCCTCTACCAGAGCATTTGCTTAATGATTCTTATAATACCTCTTTTAGCATGCTAGTGTTATGTAGTTTCAGCCAATTTTTTTCTTTCAAATACAGAGTCAGAACAGGGAGTTGCTCAGGCTATTTTGCGCGGGGTAATTGATTTTAAGAGGGAACCGTGGCCAAACATTTCTGAGACCGCTAAGAATCTAGTCAGACAAATGTTAGAGCCTGATCCAAAGCGCCGGCTGACTGCAAAGCAAGTGCTTGGTACATATAATCTACTTTTTCCCTCTGCTCTTTCTCTCTGCATCTGTTATTATCTCTTTGCCCAATCACTTCACTGATCTGAAAATACTATAATTTTTTTTAGTGCTTATTACTCCTACCTTTGTTATCGATTCTCATATTTGTAGAGCACCCATGGATTCAGAACGCAAAGAAAGCTCCCAATGTTCCTCTTGGAGATGTTGTGAAGTCGAGGTTGAAGCAATTTTCAGTGATGAACAGATTCAAGAGAAAAGCTTTGAGGGTTTGTTAATCTGATAAACTTTCATTGTTAATTATTTGCACAAGTCACCTCTTATATGGCATTTGTGATCTTATTAATATTATTCTAACCAGGTGATTGCCGAATTTTTATCTACGGAAGAAGTAGAAGACATCAAAGTAATGTTCAACAAGATGGATACTGATAATGATGGTATAGTTTCCATTGAGGAGTTGAAAGCCGGACTTCGCGATTTTAATACACAGCTAGCAGAATCAGAAGTTCAGATGCTTATTGAAGCGGTGCACATATCTTTCCCTTCTACATCACCGTACTTTAATTACTGATTGCTTGACTGAAGAAGTAGAGTCAAACTTCTTTGCATGATATTGTCATTCAAATTTTTCAGTGATCTTTGTCGATACACATTCACTATCCCAGTTCACTAACATATGGTAACTGTAATTCAAATTTGTATAAAACAGGTGGATACTAAAGGGAAAGGAACTCTAGACTATGGGGAATTTGTTGCAGTTTCTCTCCACCTGCAAAAGGTAGCAAACGATGAGCATCTCCGCAAAGCCTTCTCTTACTTTGACAAGGATGGAAGCGGGTACATATTGCCACAGGAGCTTTGTGACGCCTTAAAGGAAGATGGAGGAGATGACTGTGTGGATGTCGCCAATGATATATTCCAAGAAGTTGACACAGACAAGGTAAGTGTCCAAACTTATTTCTATGGTGTGATCTCATGTTTAAAATAGCTTTCTTTTGCAAGACTGTTAGGAAACCAAAGCTTTCTTTTAAGGGAAGTCCTAAAAAGGCACAAAAGACAGGAGATGTGACTTTAAATCTTTTTTTTTGCGCTATTTGTTTGATAATCAAACAATTTGAATTTTCAGTCTTACACTGTTACACATAGGTAATGGAAACATGCTTTGCAAAAAGTTCTTAAAGCCTGCGAGGACAAAACATGTAGCTTTAAACACTTTTTCTGTCTTCTTTTTTTGGGCCTTTGTCTGTTATGTAAGCGGTCCCCATAAACTAAAGCAAAAATGATTTCTATGTTGTAGTGGAAATGCCATGGGTAGCGAGAGTTAACTTATCATGTCGTTAAAATAGAACCTTAGAGACTATAGTTAGTGTAAAAGGTGTTCCTTCTGGTTATGCCTGACATGGATTTTTGACATTAGGATGGGCGAATAAGCTACGAAGAGTTTGCAGCAATGATGAAAACAGGAACGGATTGGAGAAAGGCGTCACGTCATTACTCGAGAGGTAGATTCAATAGCCTAAGCATCAAGCTAATGAAGGACGGGTCTTTGAACCTAGGCAACGAATAGCGAAACAATGTGAAGACGCCGCATGCATTAGGGTTTTTAGAGTCTTATCTCGCACCTCACGTCCTCGTTCACGTTCAAGTATTAAGCCAAGAGAAGGTAAATCTTGGAAATTCAGAATTCAATCTTTTTTGTACATCTTTCGTTTTTAACCTTTCTATTTTTGGTGATTATGTTATTTTGTGTCCTTCTTTTATTGGTTTGTGGGCTGAGTTGTGTTTGTTTAGTTTGTTGTGGTAGAAAAGGCAAAGAGACATGAGAATCAATGTTTGATGTGTAGAAGAAAAAAAATTCAAAGACCTTTTTGGTAATGATGTTGTAATATTCTTTTATCTTCCTTAACCTCTTCAATGATATGAGTCGTTCACAGCCCTCTCCTCTGTTTGCTCACAGGTAATTCAAACTACTCTATTGTATATGCTTTGAAGACGTAATTACGATACATAACTATGATTGTTTTACTTATATTAGAGTTTAAATCAGTTGAGATTATGAGTTTAAACTTAGTATTGCTTGTTTTCAAAAAACGAACAAGTCACATTCCAAAAGTCTCAAGCCTTTTTTTATTTTTTATAGAGGTTCTCGATATATATCAAGTGGCAGGTTTCAATAAACACGAAAGCTACCTAGTACCTACTTTCCCTATCTCAGCTATGAGCATCAACATCAGTGAAGCAATCCCTGCATTATTGACCTGCAAAGCAAATCACTCGAGGTTCTACAGAATCTTACCCAACTTTCATAAGCCTTTCTTTATTTTCTTTATTGGAGATCAATCACTCATGTATTAGGATTTAGGAACAAATTAACCACAAAAGTCACTTCACTTCCTTATTTTAGAAGTTAACAGTAACGTCCTAGTGCAAATCACAAGTTTTGAGCTTGAAGGATGCTAAATCTAAAACCTATTTCAGAATAAGTAAACAGATAAAGGATTGTACTAATGGTACCAAGATATATCGAGGCTTTCCAAATTTGTAATATTATCAGAATTAGACACATGGAGCCGATGGAAAGGACAAGGTTTTGATTAGAAAGGCCTAGTCTACAACTTCAAGTCCTTTTTAAACAGCTCTAGAGGTCAAGTACCCTATATATCCCTTTGCTACCTAGAGTAATTGTCTGCAGATCTTGTTCAATCCCTCTGTTTGCTCCAGAAACTTGACAATATCCTATGAAGAATATAAAATGAGAACCCATATCACTATGTTATTGGATCAGATATTTGCATTGCATTTTGGAATCCAATTTATAGTGTTGTGTTATTCTATCAAGTATCAACGATTTCATATTTTAATTGATATATTTTATTTTATCTAGTGTTGTGTTATTCTATCAAGTATCAACGATTTCATATTTTAATTGATATATTTTATTTTACAGTCATAAGTTAAATTTCGGAATAACATAGTTAAATTTTACAGTTATAAGTTACTCAGTTTATGATTTTGAAATAAAAGTTAATGTAATTTATAAGTTGCTCAAAAAAATTATTTTCATAGTATGGTCTTTTTTTTTCTCTGGATAAAACAAGTATTCACGAAAATCATTATAAGTTAAAACAATGAGGAAAGAGAGTTGCATACAACAAGTCAAGAAGTGGGCACCATGAGAAGCAGAGACGACAACACAACACAACTCAAAGACACATGTGTTTCTGTACAGTTGTACGAATGGTAATGTACTATGTTATTACTATTATTATTATTCCGGAAAGCTCCACAACTCTCTAAATCATTTTGGAAATGTCCCAATATATCGTTTGGCTCGGTTTGATCTACGTATGGGACGTATGGGCAACAAAATCGATGGAAAGCATATAAATCACACAATTTTAAAGTCAAGTAAATGATTTGGAGTTGTGTTTCAACAAAGACAGGAGCTATACTTGTAAGTTTGTGAAACATGAAACTTCGAGGAAGGTCTCTATTCGCATGAGTCTTTCTATATGTACCTCTCGCATGCATGTGAGATGTTGATCGATCATTCATGGATAATATTTACGAGATCTTTGTCCCTATAAAAGTTAAAACGATTCCGATGATACTAGTGAAAGTGAAAATATTCATACACAAATGTATATGTACATTCCTTGGAACCGAACCCTACATATCTTGAAACTAATCTCAGCCGATCGTCTAGTATAGTGTCCTTAATTATATTATACCTATCTTGAGTTGATTACAGCCATGAGCCATCGTGGTATGAATGATATACCGCAACTAATGAAAAAAGTTACAACTTACAACTACAGAATATGTTGGAGTCACGTGTAATGAAATTATAGACGTTGCAATTATTGGATAATATTGGACCATTGTTGGTCTCTCCGTGATTACGAATATTCTCTTTTGATCCCATGTCCCTTGTCAAAAATTTCCAGTTCCAACTACAACACTCTGATTTGCAACAACTTAAAAAAAAAAAAAAAAAAGTTTTTAGATCAAAAGTTTAAATGATTGATTGATGAGGAAGGCTGTGTAGGTTTGTATCAGTGTCAATCATAGTATCTTCTAGATTTAAATTTAATAAAGTTTTGATATTTCAAAGTGTTAGTCCATGTACTTAAATGAGAAACTGACCAAAAAGCAAACAGCCACTTCTCGCAAAAATTTCCTCTTCTTCCTAATAAAATTGCCGCTTGGAAAAGCCAAAGGCAACGCGTTAGATTCGTAGTACGGTACAACAAAAGTGATAACGAGTGATAATGCTACTGCGACCACTCTTTGCTCCCATACACAACGTTACAAGTTTCCATTAGAACACTTCTCTTCAAGTAAACGTGTAGTATACAACACAACCTTCTGTTTTTCTTGTCCTCTCTATAATTGAATAAACATATCATACCTAAAAACGTAACCCACTAAATCACATGATCAATTAATGTCAAGCAAATAATATATCTTAAGTTTAAAACTATCATACCAAACCAAAACAACCCATAGTTTTAACCATAATTATCTAGAAACATTTGTATTTTCATGAGACTTGGGAGTAGTACTGCCATATATATAGGCATCAATCAGAGAAGTCATTAATTCAATAATTTTAAGCAAATCAATGTGTCAAATCATCACAGAGTTTTAAATTCAATTACTAATGTCATAATTAATGAGTGAGTTTAAACATGATTTAAGCATATCTTAAGATATATATCATAGATCCATTCTTTTCAAAATGATCCCTAATTAACATACATCCAAATTTTGCACACATATACATAAAACACCATATATTTGTTCAGAATATATAAAACCAAGAAGCATATAACAAAAGATTCCTACCCAAAAAAAAATTATATAACAAAAGATAAGGTGTTACATATCGGTGAGAAATGAAATGCAATTTATTGGTACAAGAAACGGCAACTTATATCAAAGGAGTGTAAAGATTTTGCATACACGTGTCAGCTAGGATTACAGATCACATGTTTAAGCGCAATGGAATTTTAAATTTGACTATAGATTAGATCCACATATATTTTAAAAAATGATGAATTATAGTTTAACGTTAAAAGTAGACGACAACACTCCGATAAGCCAGAAATGTCGTTCATAGTGATGTATTGTGTAGTACATAAGCCGTCTAGACATAGATTGTCTTAGGAAAGATTCCTGAAAATTCTAAATGGCACACATGATCATATCAATGTCGAGATACCAAATAATTCCACAAGATACGTCAATTACTAATGTCGACCAATCTACCTCGTGCTTCTCCACTAACCACACAAGATCATTTTAACTTAACTGAGGGTTGACCAATCCTCAGCCTAACGGACTTGCATAACTTCGATTCGAACCCTATTTTCTACGCAAACATGAGACTGATTTTGGTTCTTTCATCATATTGTCTATAAAATAAAATATATTTTACTGAAACTGAAACATAATATATAACAACAATGATGCTTCATCAGTTCATCATATGTTATTTCATATTGTCATGCCACTGGAGATACATATTAGGTCCTACGGTTTAGTCATGTTTTGTTGGTGCCAGAAACAAATTCTCATATGAGTTAAATATGGTAATAACATATTTGATCAGAATCTGTTAGGGAAATAAAATGTCGAGATTTAAAACTAAAACTGACCGAAATCGGCTAAAATCATAACGAAACCAATCAAAATTGTAAACTTTAATGTACAAACATAAAAGATATCTTAAATATTATGCAAATAGTATTTGTAATTAATTCTTGAAAACCTTAATTTATTCTTATTAAAAATAAAATTATGTTTAATAACTTTTTGTAGTGTCTTTAATAAATAATATTTTATAATAAGATTTGATGTTGTGGTGGAATTTTTAGACGACGGTAACTTTATGTTAAAAGACATCCGTCAGAAAGTCTTGTGGAAAAGGTTCGACTTTTCCACATTTCCATTAATATTCGACATGTGATAAAGATAAACTGTCTTTGAGATCATGGACAATACGACATAATCCCTTAAGCAGCGCTTCTCTCTTCATCTGAAAGAATCTAGAGGCTTCTCTGAGGTTATATCTTATTATCGAGACACACCAATCTATCATGGTTATGACCAGCTTATGCAACTACAGCTTGTTACTGGAACGTTACTGAAACCAGAGCATTATCTCTGGAAAGTTCCCATTAGGTTTAAAAAATTTTAGCAGAAGGTTTTACTTTAGAATATGGTATATAAAAACTCTAAAGAAAACTTTTCCTTGTGTGGCAAACGGAAATTCTTCCGTGGAATGTTTCGAGAGTTTTGAAATTCTTTGGAAATGGTTTAGATTTTGGTATATATGTCCCAATCATCGAGACAATTGTATTCGAAAAATATAATGGTAAGTTTTGATTGTTATTAAATAAGTATGTTGTTGAAAAAAGTTATCTCCCTGAAATTAGTTATCTAGATTTATTTAATCTAAGAATTATTAAAACGTAAAAATGAAATGAAATAAATGAAATTTCGTATTTGGTTTGAAAACATAAATTAGACATGTCGGTTAATATAAATTAGACATGTCACTAAATCAACATAATTTTGCATTTAAGCAGCAGCTAATTAACCTTTTTGATATTAAAAGTTAAATTGACAATATATAAGCAAAAACAAAGCAAAATATAAGTAAAATATAAGATAATTTTCATTTTAATTTCATATATGTATTTAATAACCTAATAAATTAGTTAGTTATTATTACTTTTGAAAAACAGTGTGATAAAAACAAAACTATGGATACAACTCCCATGTATTATATATATTGGTGTACTTACTATTAATTGACTTAAATACAAATTTCCCTAGAAAGACAGGATATGAATATATGATAAGAGATACATCTTTTAAGCAAACCTACCAAAATTTAAATATCTTCAAAACACAGCAAGAACTTACCAAAACAAAAATTTCTATTTAAAAAAACAAGAAAAAAAGAGGAAACTTCCGGGAAGTTGCGTACTTGGGTGGACCCAACATAAAATCATAACAACAACAACAACAACACAGAATCGCCACCTATTTATAAAAAATCTGACACGACACAAACAGATGTAGAATCACACAAGTCTTTAAGCTATGGGAAGTATCGTGGAGCCATGGGCGATCACCGAGAACGGAAACCCGACCGCGAAAGGGTCGAGCAGAGAGCTGCGACATGGGAGAACAGCACACAACATGTCTTCATCGTCTCTAAGGAAGAAATCAGACCTCAGACTGATTCAAAAAGTCCCATGCAAAACTCTCAAGAACATTCTCTCTAACTTCCAAGAAGTCATTCTTGGTACTAAGCTCACTCTCTTGTTTCTCGCCATCCCTCTCGCCATTCTCGCCAACTCTTACCACTACGGTCGTGTAAGCTCTTTCTCTCATAAATTTTTGTCTTTGGTGATTTTTTCCAAAGAATTTAGACAATTCTTGTTCAGTTTCCCAATGAATATAAATATATAATCCTTAATGTTACTAAGAATTCCCAACCAATTTTAAGGTTTATTTTATCTAAATATATATAAGACAAAATTTTGATTAAGGTTTCTAGATTTAGTTTGCACTATAATATTGATCAAGATAGTAGCAAAGAACAAAATCACTTATTCTTGTATTGCGTTAAAGCAAACTTTAGTTGGAGTTGTACGTATTTATGCGCAATATAAATCGTTTCATGATACAGATACATCTGTCGAATAGTATTAAATGGTTTGTCTCGGGAAACACTATATACGTACGTTATATTTTTGTATTTTCCTACTACCTAAATCCCGTGATATATTTTGATTACTACTTTGTTTTTTTTTTTTTGTGGAGTATTCATGTTCATGATTTGTGTGTGTTTCCGATTCTGGTGCATTCTTGCAACGTGCTTATCCGTTACCGACTATTCGTCAATAACTTTGTTTTCTTGTTTTTTTTATATTTTGTAAATGTGTGACAGCCGTTGATATTTGGACTGAGCTTGATTGGGTTGACACCTCTAGCTGAGCGAGTTAGCTTTTTGACAGAGTAAGTATATTATCGTCCCACATTTCATATTTTTTATTATTTCACTATTTCATATACTCCAAGTGTTATTTTGTTATTTCTTTTAATACTATATTAATATGTATCGTTTGTGAAATCACTTTTATGATTCTTTACAGATAGATTTAAACTATGTTAAAAAGCTATTTTCTGTTAATTTTACCAATTTCTTAAAGGAGGACATACTTACACACAAATCAAAAATCATATTTTAATAAGCTAAATTACATTTTTATAATTTGATTCTCCCTTGAGTATATAACATGATCGTCACTTTCATCCGTACAGGCAACTAGCTTTCTACACCGGTCCAACAGGTAACGTTTTCATACATATCATTAATTAATTTATCATGTATAATCGCCACATCAAATCAGTATTTAAGAAAACGTCACTTGATGTTTGCTTTGGCAGTGGGCGGTTTGTTAAACGCGACTTGTGGAAACGCGACCGAGCTGATAATAGCGATACTAGCGTTGGCCAATAACAAAGTGGCAGTGGTGAAATACTCTCTATTGGGTTCAATTCTCTCAAACCTTCTCTTGGTTCTCGGCACTTCTCTCTTCTGTGGCGGTATTGCCAATATCCGCCGCGAGCAGCGGTTCGACCGGGTACATATACACCCCATCCCTTTACTAGACCCCGGTTTTAATTATATCTTATGGTTTAATTTAAAATAACCAAACCGGGAAACATGGATACAAATTGAATTTGGAACAAAACCATACCAATACCAAATTTAGTAAAATCATACCGGTTTGTAACCACTTTAGGAAACAAACTCAGGTTATGTAACTTAACCGGATAGAAATAATCAATCATACCGGTAGTCAATGATGTTTAATACATGTGATGTTTCTCATCTTGATTGTTACAGAAACAAGCAGACGTGAACTTCTTCTTGCTGCTTATGGGTCTGTTGTGTCATTTGCTGCCATTATTGTTAAAATATGCAGCAACCGGAGAAGTATCAACCTCCCTGATTAACAAAATGTCGCTTAACCTGTCGCGGACAAGCAGCATCGTTATGCTTATTGCTTACATTGCTTACCTCATCTTCCAGCTGGGGACTCACCGCCAGTTGTTTGAAGCACAAGAGGTACCTAAGATTTATATCTTGATCTGCTCGATGAGTAGAATGCGAATTTGCAATGTAACTATATTCATTTTAACCGGATATATAGGATAATGATGATGCGTATGATGATGAGGTGACTGTTGAAGAAACTCCAGTGATAGGGTTTTGGAGTGGATTTGCTTGGCTTGTTGGGATGACACTTGTCATCGCATTGCTATCGGAGTATGTTGTGGCTACGATAGAGGTAATTAAACAAGTCGATATATATATGTAATATGTTATAATAAGTCCCTAAATGAAAAAGTCTCAGATTACTTATATGGATGTTATCATATCTTGGTCAGGAAGCATCGGACTCATGGGGACTATCAGTGGGTTTCATAAGCATCATATTGCTTCCAATTGTTGGAAACGCAGCTGAGCACGCAGGAGCCATCATTTTCGCATTCAAGAACAAGCTCGTGAGTTTCCATTTTTTCTTTGCTTTATAACCTTCTAGTGTATGCCTAATGCCTTCTATTGTTTGGTTTTATGTTTAGTATGCATTTTTATTTCCAGATGAACCCACAATAGTTAGCATTGTAAACAAATTTATTTGTTGCAAAGATATTTATATGAAACTTTGGCATGTAAATACAGGACATATCTCTAGGGGTCGCATTGGGCTCTGCAACTCAGATTTCTTTGTTCGTGGTAAGTTCCTCTTTCCCTTTTTTATTTTATTAAATAAAAGATTGAACGAAATGTTATGATTCGATTTTTGTTTATTTTTTTAATTAAAATTGATATTAGCAAAAAAAAAGAAGTTCAACGAAATGTTGCATGCAATGCAATATAACAAATCTAAGACATTATGTTAGTATGTGCGTTTCCTCAGGTGCCATTGAGTGTTATCGTAGCATGGATCATGGGAATAAAAATGGATCTCAACTTCAATATCCTTGAAACAAGCTCTCTCGCCTTGGCCATTATCATTACAGCCTTCACTTTACAGGTAAATTAACGTTTTGCCTTACACTACTATCTTCCTCAAGAGATCTAACACTGAACATATAACAAATTCAGATATCTTGATGAGTGTCTAGTACTAGTTAAAAGTTCAGTGTCCCTATAAATATACTCAATAACCATCGTTTGTTTTTTTTTTGGGATGGTTAGGATGGTACCTCTCATTACATGAAAGGACTGGTTCTATTGCTGTGCTATGTCATCATCGCCGCATGTTTCTTCGTCGACCAAATCCCCCAAAGTAAGTAACTTAACAAATCCCATCTTTTAACCATTACTAAAAAAAATGATCAAATACTTAAATGATACTTTTGTGTTTCACAGAACAACCAAATGAAACTATCGTGGGACTTCAACCTAAGAACAATCCGGGAAGTGGATTTTTCTCAGCTTAATATGTAATATCATCATCAGATGACTTAAAAAAAAAAAAAAAAAATGTAACGGCAGAAATCGGCGATACAATTTGTATGGTTCCTAGAGAGACTTGTCGGAGAGGTTCGTCAGCCTGAAAATGATGAGAGGAAGCTTGATGAAGATAGGTTTCTTTTCTGATGTACAATTCACATTTCTGTCGCTGTCTTGCTTTTGTTTGTTGCCATCTTATGTTTATCCTATTTTCCTATGGTTTTTTTAGTGAGTTAAAGGGCTATTTTCAATTGAAAGAGTACGAAATAATTATTTCCCAATTAATCCTAAGCAAAATAGTTGTTTATTGTCATTTTTAATAGAAAATTTAAAATTTTCTCATTTGTCTTTCATTAAATGAACAAAATATTAAATAGTTTGAAATATTAATAGTTAAACAAAGATTTAATCAAAATTTATCTATTTTCACAATTTTTGTGAAGTCATCTTAAATGATATCTAAATTATGTTAATTTGTGTGAAACCATGTAAAACGGCATAACATTGGTCAAGTGCAGACCTGTCACAGTGTGAGAAAAGATAAAACATTTCTCTAAGCAATAAAAAAAAACCCATTTTGAGACTCGTTAAAGGCCCATAAAGCCCAATATAATGCTCTCGAGTCTCGAGCCCTACTGTACTGGCGCCATTTGACGGAGTTAGACAGAACGGCTTCTCTTCTTTTCGAAACCAAAAAAAAAAAAAAAAAAAACCTTTACTTCGCCTTATCTTCTTCCTTCCCTCTTTAACTCAAAACCCATGGAAGAAGACAGAGCCGTTCTCACATTTCACCGTATCCCTTCTCTCAATTCCTCTCTACTAACCTCTTCCCCTGCTAAATCCGGCACCGTACATTTCCGCCGCCGCCGCGTCGTGTCCGCTCGCGGAGATGTCTGTTTCGGAAAATTCGCGTGCATTTCAATGGTGGAGAAGTGCGAGCAGAGAGAATTCGCACCGACGATGGCTCAGCTCTTGAACAATCCGCTTGCTATACTTGCTCTTGTCCCCAAAGATGCCGCCATCTTCGCCGCTGGTGCTATTGCCGGAGCCGCCGCTAAAACTGTTACTGCTCCTCTTGACCATATCAAGCTTCTTATGCAGGTTTTTATATCCCGTACACTCTTTTAAGCTTTAATGTGTTACAGTAGATGAAGGTGAACCTTGGCAACTGTTTATTTAAATATTGAATATGGTGTTTTAATCTGCAGACCCAAGGTATACGACTTGGACAACAGAGTGCAAAGAAGGCTATAGGATTTATAGAGGTAATGTTTGTGTATGTGACTTATTAGTCTTTCATGTTAGAGATGATTCAAGATTTTATTTGGAAATGTATTTTTTTTTGTAGGCAATTACTATGATAGCTAAAGAAGAAGGAATGAAAGGTTACTGGAAGGGAAACTTACCTCAGGTTCTCTTAAACTGCTTTTTGTTCTGAAACTTGTGTTCAATAATCCCTTTTTAAGTTCTCTTGAGTTGTTTTGGGTATTGAGTTTGAAAATGTGGCATCATCAGGTTATAAGAGTGTTACCTTACAGCGCGGTCCAGCTTTTGGCTTACGAGAGTTACAAGGTGAGACTGTGTCATTTTTTTGGCTTATGTATTAAACAGACATAATAAAGATTGTTGTACAAACATAGCTTCAATATGATAAAATATATCTGAATTGACATATTAGTTGCTAGATTGATTATCCACAGGGAACTTGTGTATAAGAGTTAGTTCATAGGACTGCCTCTAGGAAACTTTGCTTGATTGCGTTAGCTGTTTTTTTTGTTACATGTACATTGCTCTGTCTCTCTATTATTTGTGTCCTTTGACTGATGCTTCCTTACTTTGAATTCAGAACTTGTTCAAAGGTAAAGATGATCAGCTCTCAGTAATCGGAAGACTTGCAGCGGGTGCTTGTGCTGGCATGACTTCTACTTTGGTAAGTAATTGTTTTAATATGTTTACTGGTTAGCAAATTCCTAAGATACCTATCTATTTGTGGAGCCTAATTCTTTCCTCTTAACTGGTTCCGTCTGTAGCTCACATCTCTATGATGGCTTCACTGATGTATGCCTGAAATATAGGCAAAAAATCCCATGTATACTTGATTCTGATTCTTGCTTTTTGATTCTTCTGCAGTTGACATACCCACTAGATGTTTTGAGACTAAGGTTGGCAGTTGAACCTGGATACCGAACAATGTCTCAGGTGAAATGGTTTTTCATTTTATCATTCCTGTTCATGCATTTATTGATAGTCATTGTGCAATGTAAAATCTTGCAGGTTGCGTTGAGTATGCTCCGTGATGAAGGAATCGCATCTTTCTATTACGGTCTAGGACCTTCTCTAGTAGGGATAGCTCCATACATTGCTGTAAACTTCTGTATTTTCGATCTGTGAGTTTTTTAAACTTTCTTCCTATCTGTTTTTAAATACTCATATCATATGTAAACAAGTTAAACTGGGCTAATCTATACCTTTGGTCCTATAACTAACAACAGGGTGAAGAAGTCTTTACCCGAGGAATATAGACAAAAGGCACAATCTTCTCTGTTAACAGCTGTTCTTTCAGCTGGTATTGCTACACTGACATGTTACCCTCTAGACACTGTGAGAAGACAAATGCAAATGAGAGGGACTCCATACAAGTCAATTCCAGAAGCATTTGCGGGTACATTAATCTATTTCTTCATGCAACTCCTTAATATAGCAAGATCTTCATCAAAAGATAGAATCTATTTACTCACAATGCATGTTGTGTATTAAGCAAAAGACTTAAGTTTTGAACTGAATCATCTTTACATCTGGCTGTGCAGGAATTATAGACCGTGATGGGCTTATAGGCTTGTACCGCGGCTTTTTACCCAATGCATTGAAAACTCTTCCAAACAGCAGGTTAGACTTCTTAAGCATAGAATAAGCATTCTTAATGCATTCATTCAAGCTTCTGATATCGGATTACTTTTTTGAAAATATTATAATCAACTTGTATTCTCTATAGATAGCCGTAGTATATGCAAAACACAGTTATATATGCCTTCAGACTCTTTAGGTCTCTAACTTGGATCTTTGAGTATTGTTTTAATCTACACGTTAGAAACCTACATTGCAAATAAGAAGAGGCATACTAAAACATCCATTGCCGTTTATGTTTATTTTGCAGCATTAGGTTGACAACCTTCGACATGGTAAAACGCCTTATCGCCACAAGTGAGAAGCAGCTTCAAAAGATCACCGATGATAACCGGAGTCGAGACCAAGCTCAGTAACCATGTTTAGGAAATTATTGTTTCACATGAAAATTTTGGAGCCGCTAGGATGATTTATGCTCGAGTGCTAGTTTTACATTTTATTGAGAAGTTTACATTGTTAGAGCGAAACAAAGTTTGGCTTTTTACTTTGCTAGTTCAGGTTTAGCAAACGATATGCAAACAAAGGGAGAGTTTATCATATATGCCTATTGTGTTTTGATTTGGATGATCACTAAAGCAGACATTTTTACATTTTGTTGTGCAAAAAAGCTAAAACAAACATCACGAGAGATGCTAACAACTGTTTCGCTTTCTTAGGAAAAGGAGAAGAAAAAACACACGATTTTAGATCTATAGTTTACGGCACACAATTACAAGATACTTAGCTTACAGACCCTCAGTTAAGTTTGAGATACAAAATCTGATTTCCATCCCTGGTTTACTCTTCCTCCTCCTCGTCCTCATCATTGTCGTCATCATCATCTTCGTCCTCTTCTTCATCATCACCTGCTACTTCCTTCTCTAGTAGTTCTTCCTGCAGAGAAACATTAAGCCAACCATACATCTTCAGAAAGCAAACACTCACTACAAGAGAAAATGGGTCATGTATAAATACACTAGAGACACTCTACATTGTTTAATAGAATATTACCTCCCCACTGGCTTCATCTTCATCATTTACCTCAGATCTAGACTTTTCAGATTCATCACTCCCTTCCTCCTGCTCCCATTGCAAGGAAAAAAGAGTTAGCCATGTAATAGTTTTTTATATGTGAGGAAAGGCTTAGGGCTTACCATGTTTTTGTTGTATGCATCCATTTGCTTCTCATATTCAGCTTTCCTCTTTGCGGCTTTCTCTTCATATGGAGCTTTTTCCTATGAAAGGAAGAGGTGAAACACATGTCAACGTCACAGTAGAATCCTTTTTGGTATAAACATCACAAGCAGGTGTTGACAAGTAATGTTTTTGGAGACTTTTATAACCAATGTTTTAATATTCTGGTACTCCATGGATTAGTTTAGTTGGTTTAGGCTCTTCTGGAAAAAAAAAAACTCAAAAACACTTATTTTCAGGTAATTATCAAAATAGAATGTGGTTGTACTAACGAAGAGACGCTATTCAACTTTCTATACTTTGAGATGACTGTGCAGAACATCCTTTCTACAATATAGCTTATAAGGTAACATTTTTCATGAACAGATAAGTTCTTTGAAACAGTTAATTCCCATCATAGTATCAGAGAGACAGGAAAGTTCGACAGATAAACTTACAGCTTGAGACATTGACTTCCATTTCTGGCCTCCAGCTTTCCCAACCTTCACAAGGAAAAGACAAGGTAAGAAGACCATAAGGACTAAGTACGTTTCAACATTCAAGGAATCTCCCAAATGCTTACTGCAGAGACGGCCTTCACATTTGGATTTTCTTTCTTGAATGTTACCCTAAAATCTTCTCTGAAACAAGAAGAAACAAAGAAATCAGTCAATTATGAAAAACTGTTATAAGAAGTTGAATAATAATACCAAGTGAGAATCAATCTCTTTCTAAGGAAACCATCCAGAACACTTACAGAAAGACAAAGAAAGCACTAGGAGCTCTTTTGGGTTTGTTTGGATCCTTTTTAGCTTTCTTTTCTCTACGAGTTTCTCGTTTGCTAGCCTTCTCAGCTGGTGCCTTCCTCTTCCCCACTTTCCTGAACAAAGAAAAACACAGACACCAAACCTTTTTGTTACTAATATACAAAGCAACAAATGCTAAAAGTAAAGCCGCTCTATCCAACCAAAGCTACACAATCAACAACGCCTTAATGATCACAAACTATGTCAGTTACAGCTGAAGCGAAGCCAGTTTTTTTTTTAAATACTTTAAAGACCAATTCAGCAAGACACAACTATATAAGCTTGGAGTAAACCTGTCATCGGCTGGCTTCAAGGCTTCTTTTGTGGCCTTAACTTTATCTTTCCCCTTTGCTGTTTTCATCGCAGCAACTACATAACCAACCGAAATCGAATCAATCTCTTAGTATAAATTTTGATAATTCATCTCAGAAAATTTATAAATAAAAAAAATTTCAGAGCAAATTCAACATATGAGAGGGAAAAAAACCAAATTCAAAGCTCAAAAGGTACTAAAAACCTCAGCTAACACTCAAATCAATCAAGCTCCAGATTCTCCACATAGACAAATAAAGAGGGCAAAACGTAAAAAAAAATAATTCGAACAGATTCAAATAATAAAGAAAAAAAAATAAAAATAAAAACATTACCGTAAAGAGTAATTCGAGAAGAAGAAGAAACGGAAGATCTCAGAAAACCCTAGCAGAATCAGAAGACGATCAAGAGCAGCAGCAGCAGCATATGAAGGGAAAAAAAAAAGAAAAAAGCAAAGAGATGCTTATTACCGGTTACCTGTTAAACCTAGTATTGGCGATCACCGTTTAAATTAAAAAAAAGAAAGAAAGAGGTTCCAGTTATAATATCCCAGGTGCTTTTACCTGCTATAGCCGGTTTATATATGATCATACTGAATGAAGGTCGTTGATTTGAACGGTTGCGATCAAACGGTTGCCGCCAAATGATACAGAGATTCGATAAGGATGCGAATGCGATGCGACCAAAATTTGTCACGTGCGGTGTGTGTGTGTCCTCTTTGGGCCTGTCTTTATTTATTGGGCATACTATGGACTATAGGACTGTCTTCAATCAATAATAGCTTAGTCCTAGATATATAATTCTACTAACTTATTGATTAGTCAATTTTATTCTATAATTATAAAATAGACTGAGGGGGTTCACACGCATTTGTATTGTTTTTATTGAATATATATATATATGTACATCAAAGTTGAAAACTGTATGGAAAAAAGCCAACAATGGTAAAGACTAAAAGAGTAAGACCATAGACGTAAAAGCCAAAACAAGCAAAATTCGGGACTGAACATGTGGAAGCTTAACAAATCAAAAGACGGTTTACGCTAAATAAAGAAGGAAGTTAACTTGTCGCACAAACATAAACTACAACTTCTCTGTAGCTTTGACCTGTTCACTGATCACATTCGAGTCAGCTCCGGATGGTGAGGGTGATTTTGGCTTCATATGAGTTGGCGGATTGTGTTTGAGTTTCGTGAGCACTTGCCGCATACGAGACAGATCAGTGGGCTTCCCAGGCTTTGGTCCCTGGATCACAGTTATAGCTGGCTTCTTCTTGTTCTTCCCTCTACTCTCTATAACTGGTACTTCACGAGGTATGAGTTCCCCAATCGCCTTCCAATTGTTTTTGTCAGCTTCAGCGTAAAACTTTTCTTGATTCTCCAAAAACAACTGACCAAAATAAACAAACGCATCTGTTATAGAACTCAAAATTCAATATTCTTGGACCTAATCTACAACAATCTTGAATGATATTTAAAAACAAGTTTACAAAGATAAATCACCTTTTCTTTCTCGCGGTTAGATTTCTTGTTGTTTTCAATAGTAACATTACGCTTGCTATAGAAGTCAGCCTTGTACTGCTCTGCTGTTTCTATAATTTGCTGAACCATCTCTTTCTCTTTCTTTTCTTTCTCTTCCAATCTCAGAGCATTTAGCCTTCAATTACACATCACCACAACACTTTTTCATATAAGGTATTAAATATAGACATATAATCATAATCAACCACACAATCACATGGACTACACAACCAAAAGATTCCATCTAGACTACTATCTTGAAGACTTGAACAAACTAAAAGATTCCATATAAGTTTACTATCTTGAACAATAATATTTGGTCAACGGTTGGAGTTAAGAACCTAATACTAAGTCAATTGCTAAATTAAGGTTTTAAGCAAATATAACACTGGTCCAAAAACAGTTATACATATATATTTTTAGGAAACAGAGTGATGAATCAAGTAGAGTATCAAAAAAATTGCATGCACGAAGAAAGCTTTTTTACCTTCGCCACTCTCTAAGAGCAAAACCTTCCTCTTTCTCCATATCCGATAGAGGCGGCAAAATCGAACCGTTCGTAGCATCGGAACCGTTTATGAACGGCGGAGATTGAGTTTCCGGTAAATCACCTTGGTTGGACAGAGGAGACGAATCGTCGCCAGGTAACTCTTTCTCCGGTTGGGCATCAAAATCAGAGAAGGACGAGTCAAACCGCTGAGACTGGAATCGAGACTCGTAACCCGTGTAGTCACCACCATCTGCTCCCGTCGAAGGGTTTGACTCACCGAGTCCTGACACGTCGTTGCTAAAAGATGACGACATCTCTCTCTGGTCTCTAGGTTCTGTTTTTTTTTTTCTTCTTACAAAAGTCTTCTTTGCTCTGCTTTTTGTGTCCGTGTCCACACTAGGTTTTTCGTAACGAAGAATTCATCTACGTGGGATTTTATAATTGGTTGGAAAGTAAAAGACACAAAAGGATACATCGTGAGTATCGTGAATCTCTGCCTCTATCTGATTGTACGCTTACGTGTCCTGTTTTGTATGGAGAAACGAAGTTTCGTATGGTAGACCTTGACGTACAAGATTATTATCGTCAAATCCCTTCAATGTTCTCTAGCCTGATGGGCTTTTAACGATAACTTTTGTGGCCCTTTTAAGATATGCTGCTCCAAAAATTAGAATGGCAACTTTCAAACCGAAGTATACCAAATTTGGTTCTTAATTAACCGATAATTTGTGGAAACCAGAACCAACTTTGTCCGAGTCCTTGATAGTTGATAACATCCATATATGATGTGTGACTTTGACTCACAATCAATATTACAAAATGTGTTTCATGTTTTACTTGTTTCCTGGATATACGAGTTTTACATCGAAACTACCTTAATAACGAGTAGTCACAAACAACTTAAACAAAAATAAGGAGTACTATACGTTGTTCCAAGGCTCTTTACTGGAGGCTGGTTCGTTTTTAAACGTGTGAAGCATGAAGCTACAAGCCTCCACGGCTTCTCCTACAGTTAAGAACATCCACTCTTTTCCCAAATGATCACCGATAAAGTTGGATCTGGTTAATTTCTTCACTACCTCTCCTTTTGGATTTGCCAATACTAACTGTGGGATTAAAAAGATAAATAAAGGAGTAATATGAGGTAACGCGGTCTAACGGACATATCCTTAAAATGTAATTATATGGGCGACGTATTGTGTATACCTTTAACGCCCTTCTGTCGATGACTTTCTTAATTTCCTCCATCATACTTATACCGCTTGTATCGATATTACCAACAGCTGTTTTGTTCGAAACACACACAAAGTAAGCCTCGAGCGAAAAGAATACTAGCTAGTGTCAGAGAAAATCAAGATCATATCATTACCGGACATATCAAGTATAATATATTGTAAACTGCTTTCTCCTGATTGTTTGACTCTATCTTCCTCTTCATTGATCCACCTTATGATTCTGTAAATGTATTGGAAACATAATTCAAAACCAATCCGCAATATCTTTGGCATGTATATACGAATGAGGGTTAGGTTACCTTTCACGCAAATAACTAGCGTTGGCGAAGTAGATGGGAGCATCAATCTCCAAAATGAGAAGACCAGGAACGGTTCTTGAGGAAGGGTACTGCTCAGTGTTCCTATAGATCATGCTGTTTGGTATGTTTCCCTTCACCGCCGTTTTTGGCCTCGACACAAACAGCAACAACCTTGCTATAGATATGGCCACCTTCATTACGGCGAAAACAAAAAAAACAATCACATCTTAAAATGTATTATAACAATATTTCTTAAAGTTGCAAAGATGTCTTAAAATATTTTGGTAAAATTGCAAGTGTGTAAATGTCAAACGCAAATAGAAAGCAAAAAAAAAAAAAAAAAGATAGTGAAGTATAGGTATATACTTACTGCGACGACTAGTCCAATTTCTACACTGCCGAATACGACTCCAACGTAGGCGCTCATGCAGACTAGGAAGTCGAACTTATCGACTTTCCAGAGATGAATGGCAGCTTGATAGTCAATGAGCCCGAGCATTGCGGATATGATGATGGCCGAGAGGACGACGAGTGGTGTGTAGTAAAAAAGCGGCGTGAGGAAGAGCAGTGTGATCATAACCGCAATTGCCATAACTATGTTGGACACTGCCGTCTTGCAACCGGCGTTGTAGTTCACGGCCGACCTCGAAAACGGTCCTAGTAGCATGGTACGTCGTGATTAATTAAATATTACAAGGTTTTCCATATAACATGCATGTAATTAAATTGAAATGTAACTAAATGTACTTACCTGTTGTGAGGTAACAAGATGTGAAGGAACCAACGATGTTCATCATTCCAAACGCTATCATCTCTTTGTTTCCGTCTATGTTGTAGTTCTTGAACATCGCAAAGCTCCTCCCAACAGCTATTCCTTCCTGCAATTTTACACATGAATTTTTTTTTGATGAGTTTTTGTTTTCACTAGTCATATTAAAATTGCTTATTTTGAGTATTTATATAGTTTGCTTGATTTGGTTAGTTTTCGTTAATTTAATTAGTTAGCGGAGAAGTTATTTAAGCCTCATATAGAAGCCTTAGTTAGTTTGTTATTTACAACTTGCTATAACAAGCATAGATGTAATAAGACGATATATAGAGCATATATAACATATACTATATGTTAATGAGAGGTACACTCTACACAAAACTTATTCGACTTATTTTAATTATATTAGTACTCTCAACTCTCAAGCTTCAACACTGAATATCACTAGCTTTTAAATTTCTTACGTTATATTCAATAATTGCCACACTAATCTCTAACTCCACATATAATATACAACTTTGTATATAATTTTAGAATAAAAACAAAGAAAAAGGGATTATGGGCTTACAGCGAGAGCAATGATGCCAGTGATGAGGCCAGTCTTGACAGCTGTTGCCATGTAAGGCGACGTAAAGATGAGATCAGAACCGGAGAGTGGATTCAACCCTTTCTTCAGGTTCCCTATCTGCACAATCATTCAGTACACCTTACTTTATTCTATCATTCCTCTCCCTTTCGGACAAAACTACAAAAAGGCCATGGCCACTTCTTTTGCCATAAGTCTTTATACCTTCAACTTCATGCTTCTTGTTCCTTTTCTAACCATAATATTCTACCTAACTTATTACTTTTCTTCAAATTATGTTGCTTTTAAATTTCGGTGAAATATATATACATACACGTTATATGTCTTAATTAATTGAGTATAATTTTGTTTATTTATTCTTATTTTCAAATTTTAAAGATAAGGTGATCCGAGAGAGAATGAGTAATACCACTTGAACACCATGTCTCTCAGCGTGAGTGAAGTAAACCAAGAGACTTCCAAGAATCACTGAGGTCAAAGGAGCCATCGCCGCCACCCAAAAGAATTTTGGTTTCTTCGTGCTCTGCAACATCAGTTCAGTTCGTAATTAAAGAATTACTTCCATTTTTTTATTCTTTCCCAAGAAGAGATTGAAAAAGACGAAAGAGTATAATAAAGTAGTAATGGAGTTATACGAAAGATCATTGTAGCGTGCAAGTCCAAATAAATGATACACTAGTATTAATTACGTAGACCCTTATTTAAATGATAAAGGTAGAGAATCAATCTTACGAAAAATCTGGTTGAAAGAAGAAAGAAAAGGAAACCACATCCGAGAACGCCACTCTCCCATCTCCACTACACACCAACAAAAAAAAACAATTAAATAAACAAAACATAAACACATGTTTTATTATTGTTTACTACCATGATTATTTTAATGAAGAGAATCATCATCGACTTTGGGGATGATATTTTGGATGTATTTAGTAAACTAATGATATACTAATAATAAGTAATAAAGACATAACGGAAATGAGAGACACCTGGTGAGTTTGGGAGAAAACGGAACGCATGACAGAGATAACGTCAGTAGCGTCAGTGAAATGCTTAAGTCCGAAGATACCCTTAAGCTGTTGAAGACTCACCACCGTCGCTGCTCCTCCCATGAATCCTACTATCGTTGCATGCGATAGAAAATCCACTATGAACCCTAACCTGCAAAATTTTCATTTTCATTATTTTTTGTTTCTTCTTTTTTAAGATTGTGTATTACGTACTAATTAATTAACAAACAGTTGCAATCAGTTTGCATTATTTAACTCATGTCATCATGATCAAACTCACCAACCTCAGTTAAAGCCTGTAGGTCCTAATCCATTTCTGTCCAGGTATACCGAAATTTTGGGGAACCAAATAAAAGATTCGACCTATAATATACTATTTCTATACGTCACAGAACTGACAGAAGTGATCTCTCGTGTTCTTTTGAATCAATGACACTATGATTTGTATACATGTATATTCAACCATTCTTACCAGTCAATTAAAGTAATTATATTACAGTATTCTAGTATGATTTTCCACTGTTGCATAGTATATTTTTATTAAACCAATCATTGTACCAGCCGAGTAATTATATTACCGTAACATTTTCTATAGTTATCTAGCTTTGTCCTTATTGGCTCGTTTGTCAGCTACTATTATCTTTGTTTCACGTGACTTAACTCGCTATGACGTATTTCACTCATAGTTTGGTAGAATGTTTTTATTTTTATTTTTCACGTATAAAAGGAAGAAATCAAGGTAAGAAAAGTTACTATTTGGTAAGATATTTTTTATGCCAGAATCTTTTTTGTCCACATGCTTTGGATCCAAATATATAATATAATATAACTCCATATATACTTTTAACAAGTAAAACCATATGAAAAAGACAAAAATGAAATAAGGATAAATAAAGTAAAAAAGAAAAGAACCTGAAAATGCCAAGAGAGGCTTCGAGAACGCCGGCGAAAAAAGTGGCGGTGAAAGCAAGGTGTAGGTAAAGCTTAGGATCTTTCTCAGCATCGACTTCTTTGCTCAGCATCGCACCTGTCAAAAGAGACGCAACCGCTACCGTACCCACCGCCAAATCCTTTGAACTCCCTAGCACCGCGTACACCAATGGCGGTACAAAACTTGAATCTAAAACACAAAGACAGTACAATAAGTACACAAACCTAGTAAAAGTTTGGTTGTATCACAAAAACTTTTTTTTTTTTTTTAATTTATTGTAAAGACAGAAATTTAGCGGTTAATTATTATTAGAAGAAAAGAGTGAATAATAACGCTTACAAAGGCCAAGGATGGGAGGCAAATTGGCAAGTTTGGCATAACTGATGCCCTGAGGGATGGCCAGGCTAGCGATGGTGATTCCGGCGATGAGATCTGATTTAAAGAACTTGAAGTTGTAGCGTGGAGCCCATTCAAAAATCGGCAAGAAGTATTTGAGGCCTAGCACCACTTTTCTTGATGCATTCTGGTTCTTAAACTGTCTAAAAGGATCGTCCGGAAACAAAGTTTCCTTGAGTGAGTACTGAAGTGACTTCAAGAACGGCTGAGGCTGTGGAGCCTCCACCGTGTGGTGGCGGCGGTGCAGCTCCTCCGCTCCTTCAGGGAATGTGTACTCCTCCGTGCCCATTTGAAAACCGCTCGAGTTTTTAGGAAGTTTTTTTTTTTTTTTTTGATATTTTGTTTTGGGCGGTTGGAAGTGAGGAATGAGGAGAAGTGCTAAGGTGGTTTCTTCCTTTTATAGAAGTTTGAGTTGGTAAATAAATAATATATGAGATTCAAAAAGCGTTGGATTTACTATAGGAATAGATCACTCGGTGAAAAGTTATAAAATAAGTAAACCACTCATGCATGCATCTTAATCAATCTCATAATATAATTTAATAAACGCACAGTTGATATCCAAAAACTAGGATATTTCTTTCTTTTGTTTTGGTGAAAGAAGATATCCATTATTCTTAATTTTTTGTTTTACTCGGTCCGGTTCTAGAATAATTTTGTTGTTCGTTCACATTTGAAATTGATCACACAACTAACAACACAGTAGGATAAACTAGTACACAATGACAATTTTTATAATTAACTTGATTAAATGATGTTTGTATTATTGACACAAACACTTCAAGGTATAATAAATTTGAAGTTAACATTAGTTTGACCTAGCCGTGAAAAGAGAATATAGTTACAAGAAGTGGATAAAGCTCCGATTCAACAGATGTGTGATTCTGATGCATGTATTGTCCCGGACACAGAGAGAAGACGCAAAAGCCAGAAAGCTTACGTTTCCACTTTCAATCATTTTCGCAAATTACACATTCTACCCTCAACTCAGCTACTGATGATATCATCATCGCTCCCCCCTTAATCATTATATTACTTTATAATTGTATGGCTCTGCTGACACTTGTCCATTAGGAAAGATGGGTTAGTTTCTCCTCACTGCCATGTCACATTTTCCTTTAGATTAGAAAACTATACAAATGTAAATATGTAATTCAACAGGGTTTAAAATTGGCGTTGTGGGATATTTTTCGAAAACTTTTCGTGAACGTGCCTAACGTTAGGAGTTGAAGATGACGATTTCAGCAACAACAAATGGTCGCAAAGCTTTAGTCGGCACATAATATTTTACCTATTTTTCTTTTTTTCCTGACACCACTTCATTAATTATTGTATGTTTCATACTTTAATCGATTAGAAGTTTCTAACTAACTGTTGAGTTTTGGTAACGGTTGCAAACACATGAAACACAACGTTGCTTTAGTAATCTCTTTGGATTGACCGTTCCAAAACTAATCTATCTAAGCTGACTAACCTTTGTAACTGAAAGATTTTATATCCTTTTGTGAATGAGTGAATCTATACTTTATTCGGCAGATACAAAATCACTTTCGCCTCTGAAAAGTTGAGCCTAATTGACGAAATTGGTATGTCGTCTTTCCGTTTCTTAGCCAGAAGTTGAAGTGCAATCACAGCTGGATGGGCACGTGGTAAACGACGGTGTAGTTTTTGTTGTTTATTACATGAATATAAGTTTTGTGTAACTTGTTCCTACCGAATCTTTCTAGCTCCAAATTTGTATGTATATGACTTGTTTTGTTTCCTGACCACTTTTTATTTGCATATAGCAATCAAGTTTTATTTGATATGTTGCTTTGACAACTAAACATGGTGAAATCAACTATATATAGTATTGTAACATTAACAGTTTAACCCTCACAAGTTCTATAACTTCCCATAAACAAAGTTTGCTATATTTAACGAAAAAACCGTTTGTTGAACATTGATTGGTTGTCTAAACCGAAACTCTAAATCGAAGATGTAACCGCCATATATATCCTTTTCTTATAACCAGCCAGTTATAGCTTGTTTAGTTGTTTACGTGAACAAAGCTAGGTATTTCGGAGTACATACAAGTTTTTCGACCCTAAATTAAAATGACATAAAGACTCTGGTCAAGTTAAGGAGAGACGATTGTTGACCCGGAATATAAACAGGCGATATGTGACGCGGCTCGAATCGCAGCCGCAGCAGCCATATCTGCTTCTGCCTAAAAACGGAAATTAACTTCACCACCACAATAATGACATGTGGATATTTTTTTGTATTTTTGTATATTGTTTTGTCTTTTTTTTTTTTCCATCAAAATATTGTAATAAATGTGCTTTTCTTTTCTTTTAATGCTCAAAGAAAACGATGGATCAGCTTGCTACGTACTTAATTCCTTTATTTTTCCACTTACAATGGCCTTTGTTTCACGCTAGAACAACCGCGAAATATGATAATAATGATGAAAGAGCTACTCTCTGATTGCTAGACAGTAATTACTAATTACAAAAAACTAATGTATGGATAAAGTGTCATATATAATAGAATTGATGAAGGCTCCAATCAGTCATATTAATAACGATAACAAAGAGAGTAAGAGACGGCTGTAAAAAAGAGACTGGAAGAAAAGAGAAGTAATTAATTTATAGGTTCAATAAGCAACCGTGACATTTTACTGACGGACATTACCATTTGCTTATCTTAAGATGATTTAGCCACAACAACAAAACACAAACACTACGGATATAAGTTGGCTTTGTATCCATGATTGATATAATTCTTTCTTTAATGGCAAAGTTAAAATTGTTCTTTTTGATCTGCATGTTCTAGGTTTTCGGATTATCATGAATAGTGTGAAATATATATAAACTGTATAGGGAAATCTTAATATATCAAAATCTAAACTAAACCTCTAATTTTGTCTTATATACCTTTGGCTTTGGGAGATCTTTAGAGATCTAGAGATGATTTTGACTTGTGAAGGAGTATGGTCAGAAATATTTTTATATAAGATTTAGCGACATGAATTGGTTGTTAACCACATTAAAGCGGAAAACAAAAGTTTTGTGCACTCGATCAATGTCACTAATAAATCAAAATATAGAGAGTAGATCTTTACAAAACATATCCTTGATGGTGTTGCTTAGTATTTTTATTGGTGTTTCACTCGAGTACAATATGTTTATTGTTTAGTGCTGCTAGATATATTTACCTTTCACTGAAATCTAAAAGATATCTTGAACAAAAAAAATATTCGGTGATATCACTAAACCTAAACGAATAAACTACGTTAACCAATATAAATTTGAATCTAAGATATACTTTATAAATTATAATTAATTCCAATGGATCGAACCATCGTGCATATCAGCGATCTAAATCACACAATATAATTATTCCATGTTCTTAAATATCCACTGAAATCTTGTTAGATTTTTTTCTTACACCATAAAGTTAAATAGAAACTTCTTTGCTATATATTCATTAGCATCTACTTCAGCTTTCTATCTTACTTTCAAATCTTGATTGTGCTTACCTGTTTAGTTTATTCCACACAAAAACCTTTGAATATCTTAGCTTTATCATTTTCCTGCACTTATATAGAGTTATATTATCTAAGTTTGGTCTCGACGATTCAATAGCATATACTAGTATATTCTATGGTGGCACAAGCATTTGAGACATTCATTATTGATATTTTTCTGTTTTGCTGGTATATGTGATCTATTAGTCATCAGTATAATTAAAGTGACGATACTAGAATAAACAATGATATAGCACAAAGTTAAATGTGATGCTCAAATCAAGTGTATCGCCATCATAGAAAGAATTCCTCGCCATAGGCTTTTGCGTTAAAAAAACATTATTTTTACTTGGTTGGATTATGCGATACGAGCAATTTCTTTTTTCTTGGACAAAATGCCATAGGAGCAATTACTAACACGTTTTTTTCTTTTTTCTTTTTCAAAACATGCACAATCAATTATGGCCATTGTTACGGCCTACGGGGACTCTTACCAATCTTCCCTAGGTCAACTACCTAAAAAACAAAATTTTCTAATTATTTACCTGGTGGAGTTCTTGGATTAATGTGGTTATTTGTATGAGTAATTTAAATAAGCTCTTGAGAATTTATACGAGTGAATAAGAATGATGTAACATTTGGATAAATGTTTTAAAGTTATATAATTTGGTTTAAAAAAAAAAAAATTTACAAAATTTGGGCTACAAGGACATCTTTGGCTTGTGCTATCATGACGATGGTACACATTAGCCGACAACCACCACAAGATTACAGTATAGAGAACAACTAAATTGACTATACATCGCATCAATCTCACATTAGGGATAGATGCAACGATCACTAACTCATTACTTTTTTTTGTGGGACAAAAAAAGGAAAACTGATAAGATCTTTGGTAATTTACCAAAAAGCAAATTATATCAGATTGGCTAATGATTTTCACTTCAAAACATAGCAACTAGTTGCGAAGATTGATTTATAATTTCTTTTGTCGTTTCATGTTTCCAAAGGCTATTACCACTTTATGCGTTGTTAATCTAAAATTCTATCTTCGGACAATTGTCGTATTATTAACTCTCTTTTTTTTTATCAGTCCGAAAGAAAGGAAGTGTATATAACACTTACATCGTGCCTGGCGTTTTGGACTTTGTTATATACAACTCGTTGACTACGAATATAAATCGAAGTATCGTTTCTGATATGTTTGTGTGATTTCCTGGCAGACAACATAAATGCGTTCTCATATCACACCCCAATGATATGTACTATGACATCGGCCCCTTTACCAATCTACAGTGTCATACACATGTGTACCCTAACGCTATATACCCCTACCTTATAGTTGCATGGTTACATGATTCGTATCCATTGTTTCCGGGATGCATAATTTGTGAGTCACACATATTGTGCGGACACAAATATGGCACTTGTTGGACCCATCCGAATTGTACACATGTGCGTATGTCTATAGAGTAGTTGAATATGTATAAACTAAAAATTATATGGCAACAGTATAAGATGATGTGGATATAACAACATAACAACATTAATAGATTCACTCAAACGCCTGCGTAGATTTCCTTTAATTGAGCACTAACTAAACTCGAGTTGACAGAAACTTTAAGACTCTTATTTCTTTTTTATGTTTATCTTTGGTACAAAACAAAATTGTGCTTGTAACTTGTCAAATGATTTGAAAATATTTATGTAAAATATGAAATCGGTAATCCAACCGTTAAAACCATAGTTTTCCAAGATATATATAAAATATCGAGTGCATGTACTCTGCCAAAAGAGTGGACCAATTGGAATTTTTTTTTTTTTAATTTTATAAGACATTTATTGTCAAAATTCAGAATAACCAAATATTCTTGTCATTTTAAACGTACATAATGGTTAACTATGACTGAAATCACAATGAAAATAAACTATCTCCCATTCACAAAGTAAATTCTTTAGATAGTTACATCGTACATGGGTTATAGATAATTATTTAGAAATACAAATTATACAATGATCGTAAGTTTGGGTTGTAATCCCCATAATTTGAAAAAGTATAGGCAAGTCCACTTCAGGTCCCATCCACTTTAGCTAAAAAGGAGATTCCCAATACATGGATTGGGGCAATGGACCCACTGACTTCTACTAAAGGTTATATGGTTGGGTAGTTATCTGCAAAGTGTAAAGAGTTATCTTCAAATTGAAAACAGTTACAGTAACAATACAATTTTTACTATTTAGACTTGAGACTTTTTGTTGTTACATGGCTGTGTCAGATATGATTAACCTTTTTTCCTAGTATCTTGGCATGCTATTCGGACCGACTACTTTGGATAGGAGAATAAGGCAGTCGTGTGATGTCTCGGTACGCTTTGCATGGGAGATACAGCAGGCGGTCTCATTAAAGTCAAATTATACACATGGACCGCAAATGCCTGGTCGACTGGATTAATCATTACTATTACTTTGTCAGTGTTCCTTTCTTTCAAGTGTCATCATCATCTTAAGTTATTTTGATTCTAGCAAAAACCTCACGCTTATAGTAATTTTTGTACAAGGGTAATTCAGATTTATATGGGTCTCATAAGTCAACTACGGATTATTACACAACACTCATTTTCTCAATTGTTTTGTAACATGTGATAAACTTTGTAATATTTCTATACAAAAAAAAAAAAAAAAAAAAAGTAAACATCTAACGTTTGTAGGATAAAACGTTTGAGGTTTTGCTTTTGTCAAAACAAAAAGTTATGATTTATCACAAACTTCTTTAAACAAACTTAATTCCACAATCACATCAATTTGTAATTAATTAACATCTAACAATTGTAAGATAATATTAATTGAGTATCAATCTTTCCTTGAACTTTTCATATGTCCCAAGCAGTGGAAAATGAAGTATATAATACTTTACAGTTACAGGCTTACAGCGCTCTCTCATAGTGAAAAAAAAGACTTGATAAGTTTTGAACATGACAACTTATATGTTTTGAGTCCAAACTGACCCAATACTGGGCCTTACCAACAACGCAAACAGGTGAAACCTTTTGCGATGACCCAAATGGCAGAATATTCAATTAAATAGTCTGAAACCAAACTTGTACATGTTTCTTCATAAAATTTTAATAAGATCATTCGGTTCAGAAAGCTATACTGTATTGTTCAGAGCTTCTTGAGCTAAGTTTGAAGATGATAAAATAATTCGTAAATCTAAACTATCGTGTTATAAGCCAGATGTTGAGCGCAAAAACGTACCATGAGGCACCGCCAGTATGCATCAAGTGTCACTTAGAGCTTTCGACACATGTCCGAAGGATTATCTGAAGCAAAATGGTGGCTACACTGTTACTAGGAAAAGTCCAAGCGGACCAATTAGGATCCGTTCTATATGGTCAAATCAAAACGATATAATTTGTTTGTTTGTGAATTTGCTATTATATTTTTCTTTATTTTCTTTTTTATAAGAAAAAAACTAGGTTCTTCGGATGTTTTGAAAAAAAACAACAACGATGTTATGCTCCAGATGCTTTTAACCGCCCAATTCAGACAAAACAAACTGATAAACTATTAGTTAACTACAACATAAAAGAGTAAAACTTTTTGTAATAACAAGATTATTATATAGTAATTTTTTTAAACTTTTTAAGGCATTAAGACATTCTTGAATATTTACTTTATTCTCTTGCGTTTACAAAGTTCCTTTTAGGTTTTTTTTTTCTTTCATTCTAAATTGTGAAAATTTCTTGTTTACATTTTTTCACAGAATTTTTATAAAACAGTGACTATCTTTGTAAAATAATGACTAGATTATTTTGCTAGTCACAAATTAGTGGAAAAAACCTTTATAATTGAGGGAAAAACTTTGTAATTCTTGGAATATACTTTTGGTTGGTTTTTTTTATATCCTTAGGTGTAAACTTGGGTTTTAAACTAAGAAGTCTAGAACCAAAACCGTTTGCCAAAAAAAAGAAGAATCAGCATAGAACCAAAACCAAATGTCTAGACGGACCGGTCGCCACATCAACATAAAAAGCCAGATTGAACCAATTAGAAATAGCCATTGCATTACTCTTCTCTAAGTTGTATATTTGTCAATAAAATAACAAAATCGGGGGTCCTATGCTTCTTTGTGAAAACCGTACAGTCCCCAATTCTCTATTTCCAGAAGTTTCCACTCTACGAAAATGCACCAAACCCTTTCCAGAAGTTTCTTATTTCTAAGTCTAGTGTACTATAATATTATTTCCCCCCAAATATTTTAATCAAATTAGTCTCACCACTCTCTTTCAACTCTTCCTATTTAAGCCACCTCAAATAGCTTACGTGGACATTACCTTCCTCACTTTTGCCCCCCTTCTCCTCATCAACTGCCATAAACGAACTCAATCTCCACCGAACCAGTTCATATACTTCAAATATCCAAGATGAAGCCAATTTTGGAGATCGGTTAAATTTTGCATCATTGTTTTGATCCAACACCCGCATTACTATTACCAAGAACCTTCTCTTTGATTCCAGTCTTAAAAAAGGCGATGAATCCGTTTGTACCGGATGGCTATGATCAACAACCACCGCAACCAATGGAGGGATTACACGAAGTTGGTCCACCTCCGTTTCTGACCAAGACATTTGAGATGGTTGATGATCCAAACACTGACCAGATCGTATCTTGGAACAGAGGAGGCACTAGTTTTGTCGTTTGGGATTTGTATTCTTTCTCTACGATTCTTCTCCCTCGACACTTCAAACACTGCAATTTCTCAAGTTTCATCAGACAGCTCAATACTTATGTGAGTGTTCTCTCTTATCTCTGTTTTCTTCTTGTTCTATCTTCTCCTGAGTGACCAAACACAAAAAAAAAAACAGAGCATTGCTCTGTTTTACCCTTTTCTTTTACTTTCATCTTATTATATAGTTTGCTGGAAAACTACTCAAAATTGCATTTTTACTTGGCAATGTAAAGAAAATTTCAATATTTTTTTACTGCAAAATCCGTTGGTAGCTTCCTATTCTAGAAACATCGAAAATGTAGATTCCGTAAGGTAGTGGAACTAAAAGAAGGTTTAGTAAGTTCCAGAAGCTTGTCTCGTGTCAACTTGCCTTCTAAAATATTCGTAAGAAACAGTCATCAATCTTATCTCAATACCAATACCTATTGTTTATTCACTAATCAGCTTTAAGGTTGCCCACTTGTATCCCATATATATATTAAAAAAAAAAACATTGAAAAAGACTCACTCCAATAATTGATGTTTGTTTATGTCAACTTGAGAGTATGTTAAAGACTTTCAAAACCTTATCAGATTCAAAATTGAGAGTGAGTGAGTACTAAAGTGAAAAACATACAACAGGGTTTCAGAAAGATAGAAGCTGAGAGATGGGAATTTGCAAACGAAGGGTTCTTGGTGGGACAAAGACAGTTACTGAAGAACATCAAGAGAAGAACTACTTTCACCACTTCATCATCATCATCAACTCCATCAAGCCATGACGCTGCTTGCAACGAGCTCCGCAGGGAGAAGCAAGTGCTAATGACGGAGCTGATGAGTTTGAGACAGCAGCAGCAGACTACCAAAAACTACGTCAAAGCTATGGAACAGAGGATAGAAGGAGCAGAGATGAAACAGAGGCAGATGATGTCGTTCTTGGCTAGAGCAATGCAGAGTCCTTCGTTTCTGCATCAGCTGCTCAAACAGAGAGACAAGAGGATTAAGGAGATCGAGGATGAGACAGCAAAGAGGAAAAGAGGTTCCTCATCGGTGTCGGAACTGGAGGCTCTGGCTCTGGAGATGCAAGGCTATGGGAAACAGAGGATCATGTTGGAAGAAGATGATCATCATTTAGTGGTAGAGAGAGAGTTGGATGATGGTTTCTGGGAAGAGCTGCTGAGTGACGAGAGTTTGGCTTCTACTTCCTAACTAGATGGATCCCTTTTGGTTTTAGTTGTACTGTTGAAGCTCACTTTCTTCTTTCACAAGAACCTTGTTTTTGTTGTTTTGTTTTGTTTTGTCTTATGTTGTTTTACAATAATTTGTTATCAAATAATTAGTAATTTAGTAGTGTAAACTAGAAAACGGTAATGATTATTTTACAAATGTATATATGTGATAAATATAAGATTGTCGTTAACTTTAGAATTGGACCCTGAACCCTGGACCTATTGATGTTGTTGGATGATCTTTTTCTCTGTTTTGACTCTTCCCCTAAACCGTTTTTTCAAATTTGATCTGTCTTTCTCACATCATTAATGTCAAGAGGAGATTTGGCTTACTTGAGTCAATGCTCAGACAAGTCCACATGAGTGATCAATCATGCATCCAAGTCACCTCAGAAGAGAGAGCGAGCTTCAGAATCTTGGTTTGTGAAGCTCATCTTGAAAAAGAAGGGTTTATCTTTGTGATCAGTTTTAAATATGATCACTCTCTCCGGTCATACCAGGAACATGCAATCTGATCTGCAGTCTTGCAGAAAAAACAGCATAAAAGATGAAGAAAATTGCTACAAAGTTCAAGAACAGAAACCTTTTTAGCGGTGATTAGCAGTTCCCTTTTCTGCTCTGAAGTTCCTTTCCACAGCAGCCAGTTGCTGATCTATGCAACCCCAAACTTTAGACATCAACTTGTGAGTCTTCCTTCTCCATCACAATCCATTTGCAACATCATATCTCCAGCAGCAGTGGCACGCTGGATATTGATATTGATCGTATCAAGAAGAAGAATAAATAAGAATCTTACATAGATGAAGATATGTATACAGAAGTAAACACTCCAACAAGGATCCAAAAAATTCTTCAATAAGTGTGTTGTACCCCCTCATAAGAATCAATATGACAATATATTCCTTAGGCAAAACACATCCTTTCTTCAAGAGCTTATTAAATTTCCTAATTTCTTATACTCTTAAGATTCTAATCAATCTGTCCCCCAGCCCAATTTAGGCAAAGACATGTCGTTTAGACATTTACTAAAAGGTAAATATAGCAAGTACCAAAGTGCTACAATCAATGTAAAGATTCTAGATAATTTTCCGTCCACTGTGATGGAACAATGATTTGAGACAGATCAAAATATGAATGAAAGTGACATGCATGAATCAAGAACATCATAAATATAGAATCCGTTTGAAAGCCTACTCGACAACAACCGTCGGCAGAAAAAAAAAAAAAAAAAAAAAGCAAAGCTACTTAACCTTCAACGATGGGGACTTCTATTGGAAATTGGAGCAACAATTTATAGCAAAGCTGATAGGTTATGAACAACTTCGAGAGATTCAACCGTTTTTTTTTTCTCCCGCTATTCACATATCCAACAACCACTGGTTTTCAGTTATTTACACTGCTTCTTGATTAGGGTTGGCAAGTGGCAACTATTGGTATTGGGATGGAACATAACTGATAAGTTTGAGGTTCAACATCCTCCTATACTTTACCGTTATCAGAGAAGAGAAAGAAGAAAAGCCCAAGTGGCTAATGGTTCTGAAGGATGGATCCAGTAGAGTAATGGGCCGTGGGGAAGGGTCTAGTAGCTTAGTAAGGAATAAACATCACTGTCTTACTTATGTAGGGTCAGGGAATCAAGAGTAGTACTTATGTAGTAGGTGAGGGTTGAAGGGGATGTCTGGTCTTTGGTAAACATTGTAAGGGGGAGGGAAGAGACTCCAAAACAAATCTCTGGTCTTATTACCGTTATCTCATTCTGAATAAAGAGCATTGTTCCTTTTTTCATTTTGTCTGTTCTTGAATATAACAACCTAAACGTATCAAATTGGTATCAGAGCATTCTTTCTTGGGAAATTAATCCTTAAGATGGCGCTCAAGAAGGTGGAAGAGTTAGAGAAGGTCATGGAAAGCATCCAGAAGGAAGTCCAACAACTGACAAGCTTGGAATCCGACGTCAGCGCCATGAAGAAGCAACTGGGGAAGCTGGACGTCCTGGAGAAGCAGATGGGGAAGTTGGATGTTCTGGAGAGGTTGGAAAGAAGGATGGCGGAAGAGGACCGCCGGGCGTGGAGTTCCTCCAAAGGAAACGAAGAGGAATCACAAATCTCTGGAGTGGAGAAGCCTGTGGGGGAGGAGTCACCGCAAAGACCTCTACAGACCCCTACAACTGAGGTAGGAGAACCGCTCAAACGGAGCGCAACGGTGGAGGAAAAAGAACCTTTCTCAAAACGGTTCGAGCTTCCTCTGTTTGAGGGTGAAGAAGCAGAGAGCTGGGTACTCCGCGTGGAACAGCACTTCGAACTGCAAGGTTCACGGAGGAGGAGAAGTTGCGAGCAGTACGAGTTTGCTTCTCAGGCGATGCACTCTCGTGGTACCGCTGGGAGAAGGACCGTAATCCATTTTTGAGCTGGGAACAGCTGAAGAACAGGGTGCTGGAAAATTTTGCCGCGGCTCATGACTTGACTGCCGGTGAACGTTTGTTGTTGCTCCGGCAGGAGGAGTCCACGGGGCAGTACTGCAAGGACTTCATAGCCCTAGCTTCTAATGCTCCGGAGGTGTCAGAAAGAGTTCTAGAGATGGCGTTCATGATAGGGTTGAAACCCAAAGTGAGAAAAGGGGTCAAGCTTTTTGAACCGAGAACCTTGCAGAAGATGATGGATCTCTCTCGGCTGGTGGAAGATTGGGAGGGACAAAGTGATTCACCGGCGCCGACGGGGTGGGAAATCGCGAACAGAACTTCGGCAAGGAACTATGGCGACAAAAAATGCGTCACGTGGGACCTACCAGTCGGGTACGGTTTTGTCTTCTCAAAAGCAGTTAGTTGCTAATGAGACCAAAACGACAGCGTATCGTCCAAATGGGGAAAAAAACACAATCCCTAATTCGAAAACCTCCGAATCAAGACGACCCCCGTTCCGACGGTTGTCCGACGCCGAGGCCAACGAACGAAGAGCGAAAGGGCTTTGCTTCCGGTGTGACGAGAAGTACCAGGCCGGACATCGATGCAGATTCAAAGGGCTCCAGATCTTGGTAGCCATCGAGGACGACGAGGCTCTGTGCGGAAACGAGGACGGAGAGGAACTCGAGGCAGAAACCGTCGAGGTGCCGGAGTTTGCGGCTCTGTCGATACAGTCAGCCGCAGGAATATCTTCCCCGCGTACCATGAAGTTGAGGGGGAGAGTGCAAGGTGAAGAGGTGGTGGTGATGATTGACAGCGGTGCTACCCACAATTTCATTTCTCGGGCTATGGCACAAAGGTTGGGGATAGTCCCGAGGGGAACTGCAGGATACGGGGTGAGGATGGGCAACGGAGTGATGGTAAGAGGAAGTGGGGTTTGTCAGTGTGTTCGGTTGCAGCTCCCAGACTACACCTTGATCACTAGCTTCTTGCCGTTGGACTTGGGAGAGGCGAATGTGATATTGGGAATGCAGTGGCTGCAAACTTTGGGGGACATGAGGGTGAACTGGCTGGAGCAGAGGATGAGCTTCATGGTGGGTCGTGAATGGGTTACTCTTCGGGGGGACCACAGCCTCAAGAACGCCTCTGTATCCCTTAAAGCTATGTGGAAAACAATACAACAGGACGGTGAGGTGTTCTATGTGGAGTGTACCAACTTGCAAACTTCGGGAGCGGATGGGGAAGACTTAACCCCCGAGACCCTTCGGTCATTATTGGGAAATTATTCGCGGGTATTCTCTGAGCCACAAGGCCTTCCTCCCTTAAGGGGGAAGGAACACGCAATCATCCTCAAACCGGGTAGTGAACCCGTGAGTGTGAGACCTTTCAGGTATCCCCATGCACAGAAGGAAGAAATCGAGAGGCAGATCGCGGTGATGTTAGCTGCGGGCATTATCAGGGAGAGTAACAGCCCCTTCTCGAGTCATGTGCTTTTGGTCAAGAAGAAGGACGGCAGCTGGAGGTTCTGCGTCGACTACCGTTCTCTCAACAAGGCCACGGTTCCTGATAGTTTCCCAATCCCAATGATAGATCAACTTCTGGACGAACTTCACGGGGCAAAGGTGTTCTCCAAGCTTGATTTGAGGTCAGGATACCACCAGATCCTAGTCAAGGCAGAAGACGTACCAAAAACAGCCTTCAGGTCTCACGACGGTCATTACGAGTTCCTCGTGATGCCTTTTGGACTGACAAACGCACCTGCCACCTTTCAGTCCCTAATGAATGAGGTCTTTCGACCATTTCTTCGCAAGTTCGTCTTGGTATTCTTCGACGACATTCTGGTCTACAGTCAATCGATGGAAGAACATCAAGACCACCTCCGAGAAGTCCTCGAACTGCTGCAGCAACATCATCTTTACGCTAACCGCAAGAAGTGTCACTTCGGTACATCGACAATAGCTTACCTCGGGCACATTATCTCATCAGAAGGCGTCTCTGCTGATCCTAGCAAGATACATGCGATGGTGGAATGGCAACCTCCAACTAATATCAAGGCGTTGAGAGGATTCCTTGGGCTCACCGGTTATTACCGGAAGTTTGTTCAGGGCTACGGCGAGATAGCCAAACCACTCACCGACTTGTTGAGGAAGGATCAATTCGAATGGAGTGAGAAGAGTGAAGCAGCCTTCGTGAAGCTCAGAACCGCGATGACAACCGTCCCTGTGCTTGCACTACCAGACTTTACTGAGGTATTTATAGTAGAGTCGGATGCTTCCAGTTTTGGTTTGGGCGCAGTACTGATGCAAAAGGAGAGACCAATCCCGTACTACAGTCAGGCTCTGTCCGACAGACAGCGGCTTAAGTCCATTTACGAAAGGGAACTCATGGCCATAGTTCTGGCGATACAGAAATGGCGTCATTATCTCGTAGGAAGAAGGTTCGTGGTGAGAACAGATCAAAAGAGCTTGAAGTTCCTACTGGAACAGCGGGAGGTAAACCTGGAATATCAGAGGTGGCTCACCAAACTGTTGGGCTTTGACTTTGATATTCAGTATAAACCAGGTTTGGAGAACAAGGCGGCTGATGCCCTCTCGCGCAAGGAAGTGGTACCATCCTTGTTCGCCATTTCGGTCCCTGCAGCCATTCAGTTGGAGGAGATATGCGAGGAGGTCGACAAGGACCCGCGGCTTCAGAACATTATCAAGGATCTGCAACAAGATGTCGGCTCCCATCCTGAGTTCTCCTTGGTCAACGGGAGGCTGCTGAGGCAAGGCAAGTTGGTGATACCCAGCGGATCAGCGATAACTGGCTTGATTATGCGGGAGTTTCACGAGGGGAAATTAGGGGGTCATGGAGGGGTGCTGAAAACTCAGAAGAGGATCGGGGAACTGTTCTTCTGGGATGGAATGATGACTGACATCCGCAAACATGTCGCAGCTTGTTTGGTGTGCCAACGTTACAAGTATTCCACTCTGGCTCCAGGAGGCTTGTTGCAACCTCTACCAATTCCCGAGAAGGTCTGGGAAGACATCTCCATGGACTTTGTGGAAGGCTTACCCAAGTCAGGAGGTAACAACGCCATTCTGGTGGTAGTTGACCGTCTCTCCAAGTTCGCTCACTTCCTACTTATCAAGCACCCATTCACGGCCACCGACGTCGCTAACCTGTTCATACAGGAGATTGTGAGATTGCACGGGTTCCCTAGGACCATTGTGTCGGACCGGGACAAGGTCTTCACCAGTCAATTCTGGAAGGAGTTGTTTCGTTTGGCGGGCACTAATCTCTGTTTTAGCACCGCCTACCACCCACAGTCCGATGGACAAACCGAAGTCACCAACAGGAGCTTGGAGACCTATCTGCGATGCCTAGCCGGGGAGCAACCGCGAACGTGGTCAAGGTTCCTTCCGTGGGCAGAGTTGTTCTATAACTCGTCTTACCACTCAGCTATACGGATGACACCATTTCAGGCCGTTTATGGGCGAGAACCACCATCCTTGGTCAAATATGAGAATGGTTCAACCTCGAATGCGGAGTTAGAGACACAGCTCAAAGAAAGGGACGCCGTGTTGGGTCTGATCCGGGAGCATCTTCACAAAGCTCAACAGAGGATGAAAACACGAGCTGACGCACATCGCAGAGAGATTGAGTTCGAGGTGGGAGAGCTTGTGTATCTCAAAATGCGCCCTTTTCGTCGCAGATCATTAGCCAGAAGGACCAACGAGAAGCTCGCGGCTCGTTTCTATGGACCCTACCCAGTGGAAGCTCGAGTGGGGAAGGTGGCCTACCGTCTTAAATTACCCGCGAACGCCAAAGTGCATCCTACCTTTCACGTGTCGCAGCTGAAGCGAGCCATTGGGGATCAGGTTGTGGCTGCGTCGATTCCGGAGCAACTGACAGAAGAAGGGGTGTTGGAAGCAGAACCCGAGGCAGTGCTGGATGCTCGTACGAACCCGGTAACGAGGCAAGCAGAAGTGTTGATCAAATGGAAGGGCTTACCAGACTTTGAATGCTCCTGGGAATGGGTCAGCACTATGAAAGGGCAGTTTCCAGATTTCCACCTTGAGGACAAGGTGAATTTCAAAGGGGGGGGGGTAATGATAAGTTTGAGGTTCAACATCCTCCTATACTTTACCGTTATCAGAGAAAGAAGAAAAGCCCAAGTGGCTAATGGTTCTGAAGGATGGATCCAGTAGAGTAATGGGCCGTGGGGAAGAGTCTAGTAGCTTAGTAAGGAATAAACATCACTGTCTTACTTATGTAGGGTCAGGGAATCAAGAATAGTACTTATGTAGTAGGTGAGGGTTGAAGGGGATGTCTGGTCTTTGGTAAACATTGTAAGGGGGAGGGAAGAGACTCCAAAACAAATCTCTGGTCTTATTACCGTTATCTCATTCTGAATAAAGAGCATTGTTCCTTTTTTCAACCGTTTTTTTTTTCTCTCGCTATTCACATATCGAACAACCACTGGTTTTGAGTTATTTACACTGCTTCTTGATTAGGGTTGGCAAGTGGCAACTATTGGTATTGGGATGGAACATAACCCTCTGTCTCTGTGACCGAGTCAGATATATCTGTTTCCGGTTTTATTTTCAATTTTGTACGCCATTAGTTCGGTTCTATTTATTCACACTTAGGTATTCGGTTCTGATCGGTTTGGAGGTTTAGAAAATATATATGTTCAAATAGAACAAATATTTTATATTGTTTCAGTTTGGGTGTTTTTGATCAAGAAAAAAAAAAACTGTTTATTGACTCAGAAAAATATCATAGATATATGAAAGTCACACTCTTATTATATGTTGGGAAAATACGGAAAAAAAACATATGATAGGTTCTTTCTTTAACATATTGAAAAGTAGTTGTAGTAAAGTGCAAAAACAAACTCTCTTATATCATGGCATTTCACAAAAACATGCTAATAAGAGGCAGCGATCATCATTTTGGAGAACTCGTGCAAAGAAAGAAAACCATCGCCATCGAGATCAGCTTCTCGGACCATATGCTCCGCTTCTTCCGCAGTTATCTTCATCCCCATGTCCTTCATTCCTTCTCCCAACTGCATATTAATTAGTTTACATAAAATTAGGAGAAATGGCAACAACAACAACAAGTCAACAATTATATATAGTAGTTAACAGAATGATCATATGCCTTGCATTTTTTTTTGGTTATACACTAAATGTCCTTTTAGGGTTAAATAAACAACGAAATTTTCTTATCTAGTAGTCTGGGTCGGCCCTAACAATGTGTATTGTTGTGGTGTCGGTTTGTGAAAAATAAAAATAAAACCAAGGACCATCAGCGCAATGGAATCTCTTATGAGACAAATTTTTTTAGTAGCGTGTGGATGATAGTCTTCGATCATAAAGATATAATAAGGTCTTCGAAAAGATCCAATCTACATTATCACTTATAATATAACTCTTTGTAATGTATATTGTTTCTACGTTATGAATATGATCTTTAGGTTAAAATAATAAAAGTGTTGTAAACTAGAGAGTTTTGGGAGCAAATCTCTTATTCTTATTATTATAATTAGAATCGAATGAGGTTACATATTTATAGGGCAAGGAGTAACCCTAAGAACCAAATCCTAATAGGAATAGGAAAACATCAATGGGCCATTGGCCATGGGCCTAATGGGCTGGACCTAAATACTAATGGGCTGGACAGTAGATGGGCCGGTCTAATGAAGTCCACACAAGTGTTTTACAACACTCCCCCTTGGACGAAATGACCGTGCCTATGTTGGATGGGATCGATGCAATGTGCTTAGGGGATGCTGCCTCATTAAAACCTTACCAGGAAAACCCAGTGGGACAAAACCTTGGTGAAGGAAAAAGAGTACAGCACACATTGCTCCCCCTGTTCCAAACATCACTCCAAGTCCCTAAGCCTCCGCATTCCAATCTGGTGCGCGAGTTTCTTGAATGTCGTGGTCGGTAGTGCTTTGGTAAAGAGGTCAGCTGAATTGTCGCATGACTGAACTTGCACCACTTGAACTTCTCCGGCCTTTTGTAGTTCATGTGTGAAGAAGAACTTGGGCAGTATATGCTTCGTCCGATCTCCCTTAATGTAACCATCTTTAAGTTGTGCAATACAGGCTGTGTTATCTTCGTATATGACCGTGGCTTCCTTGTCTTCGGTCATACCACTATCTCTCCGAATGTGTTGAGTCAAGGACCGCAACCATACACACTCGCGACTGGCTTCATGGATGGCTAGGATCTCCGCGTGATTTGAAGAAGTAGCAACAAGGGTTTGCTTCATAGAACGCCATGAGACCGCAGTACCACCATGTGTAAACACATAGCCAGTTTGCGACTTACCATTGTGTGGATCGGATAAGTAACCTGCATCAGCAAAACCAACTAAACCTTCCTTGTTATGGTTAGTATAATAAAGACCAAAATCCACCGTTCCTTGTAGGTAACGTAGGACATGTTTAATACCATTCCAGTGCCGTTTGGTCGGACAAGAACTATATCTTGCTAGGAGGTTCACGGCAAAGCATATGTCTGGTCTAGTGTGACTAGCCAAGAACATTAACGCTCCTATAGCACTGAGGTAAGGCACTTCTGGACCAAGGACCTCTTCATTCTCCTTCTTAGGAGCAAATGGATCCTTTTCTACATCAATACTTCTCACAACCATTGGGCTAGTCAATGAGTGAGCTTGGTCCATATTAAACCTCTTGAGTACCTTTTCTGTATATGCCTTTTGGTGCACAAGGATTCCATTATTTGTGTACTCAAGCTGCAACCCCAAACAGAATTTTGTTTTGCCTAGGTCTTTCATCTCGAATTCTCTCTTGAGATATTCTACTGTTTGGGCGATTTCTCCAGGGGTTCCAAGGATGTTTAAATCATCCACATACACTGCTATTATCACAAATCCTTTGTTTGCAAACTTCTTTATGAACACACATGGACTGATTGGGTCGTTCTTGTAGCCTATCTTTGCCAAATAATCACTTAATCGATTATACCACATTCGACCGCTTTGCTTCAGCCCATAAAGCGATTTGTCTAGCCTTATGCAGTGTTGGTCTCGAGACCCTTTCTTATCTTTGAGCTCTATACCCTCTGGTAATCTCATATAAATCTCATTATCCAGTGGACCATATAAGTATGCAGTCACAACATCCATTAACCGCAAATCTAGTTTTTCTCTTACAGCCAGACTTATTAGATATCTAAAAGTCGTTGCATCCATCACAGGGGAGTAAGTCTCCTCATAATCTATGCCGGGTCTTTGAGAGAATCCTTGTGCTACAAGCCGTGCTTTGTATCTTACAATTTCATTGTTCTCATTTCTCTTTCTTACAAAGACCCACTTATGTCCAACTGGTTTAATTTCGGGTGTTGTCCTTATGATCGGACCAAACACACTTCTCTTCTTTAAAGAGTTTAACTCCACATCAATAGCTTCTTTCCATTTAAGCCAATCTTTGCTTTGAGTGCACTCTAACATGGATGTGGGTTCATGATCCTCATTTATCTCAAGTGCTACCTTGTATGCAAATATATCATCAATGTCGACATTCTTTCGGTTCCATTGAATACCAGACACAATATAATTTATTGAGATCTCATTGTTGTCGGCTCCTTCAGGCTCATGAGGTTCAGCGTCCTGACCCTCACTTGGTGTCCTAGGAGTTTCTACGACATTGTCTGTATTCTCTATAGTTCCCTTAGCCTCGGTCTGTTTTGCACTTTTAGACTTCCGAGGATTTTTATCTTTGGAACCTACCGGTCTACCTCGTTTTAAACGTGGTCTAGACTCTGTAGCAACTTGGTTATTGTGTTCCTTTTGAACATCAATACGTACTGGTGCATTGCAAGCTGGTATGTACGATTTTGTTACTTTCTTTGGGTCAGCAAAGGAATCTGGCAATTGGTTAGCTAGCTTTTGCAAATGAATAATTCTTTGGACTTCCGCATCACATGCCATAGTCCGAGGATCTTGCCATTCTAAGGATGTTTGATTCCATGTTAATTCTTTACCCAGCTTGCTAGTCTCTCCACTTAACATAGGGAATTCGGACTCAACAAATTGACAGTCCGCGTATCTGGCCTTAAATAAATCTCCTGTGGTTGGCTCAAGATACTTTAAAATAGTGGGAGACTCATATCCAACATATATTCCCATCCTCCTTTGAGGTCCCATTTTACTTTTCTGTGGTGGAGCAATCGGTACATATACGGCACAACCGAATGTTCTTAGATGGGACAAGTCTGGCTGTCGACCCGATAATAGTTGGGATGGTGAATATTTGTGTTCACTAGATGGCCTGATACGTATTAGTTCGGCAGCATGTAAGACCGCGTGTCCCCAAGCCGACACGGGCAGCTTCGATCGCATTAACAATGGTCGAGCTATCAATTGTATTCGTTTAATGAAGGATTCAGCTAATCCGTTTTGTGTATGGACATGTGCTACGGGATGTTCCACACTCACCCCCATGGACATACAATAATCATTAAATGCTTGGGATGTAAATTCACCAGCACCATCGAGACGTATGGTTTTAAGTGGAAAGTCCGGAAAATGTGCTCTCAATCGAATGATTTGAGCTAAGAGCCTAGCAAATGCTAGGTTTCTCGTGGATAACAAGCAAACGTGAGACCATCTGGTTGATGCATCGATCATAACCATAAAATATCTAAATGTCCCACATGGTGGGTGTATTGGTCCACATATATCACCTTGTATCCTTTCCAGAAAATTTAAAGTCTCTTTTGTGACTTTGACTGGTGAAGGTCTTATAATAAGTTTCCCTTGTGCACATGCTACACAAGTAAGATTTTTAGGGAAAACTTTTCTTTCTTTAAGGTTGTGCCCATTCGAACTCTTAATCAGTTTACGCATCATGTTCGATCCCGGGTGGCCAAGCCGGTCATGCCATAGAGTGAATTGTTCATTGAACATCTTATTCTTTGCCATGTTAGCTTCTATCATATTTATCTTAGCATGGTATAAACCAGTGGCTAGGGCAGGTATAGTCTCTAAGACTTTCTTATGTCCTTTTACAATTTCTGTAATGTATAGGAATTCTTTATTTCCTTCACCCTTGGTTTCAATGTGATAACCATTTGATCTTATATCTTTAAAGCTCAATAAGCTTCTCTTAGAGCTGGGTGAGTATAAGGCATCACTAAGTTCGATATGTGTACCATTAGGCAACAAAATGTGAGCCTGGCCGTAGCCTTCTATTAAGCTTGCTATACCCGCAATTGTGCTAACATTTGCATTCCTTTTTATAAGGTTTATGAAATATCTTTTGTCTTGTAATATGGTGTGGCTGGAACCACTGTCCACTACTAGCACACTCATGTCCTTGGCCATTTCTATCAATAGGACAATAATTTTGTGTTTTAACAAGACTTTTGCAAAATCCTTTGATTTAAATTTAAAATAATTATCCATTACATAGGAATAGAAATTAAATCATAGAAAGCATTGAAATTAAACCAAAATAAAAACGAAAATCGTTCATCATTCTCCTAGGCAGTCGGAAGTCTCTTGGTTTAGCAAGTCATCATTCTCATGATCGAAGTCTCCTTCATCATCGATGTAAGCATGGTTAGCTTCAGGAGTCTTTTTCAAAACTTCTTGATATGCATCAATGAGATGTTTGGGTGTCCTACAGTTCTTAGACCAGTGGTTTGACATACCACATCGGTAACAAGTCGATTTGGTCTTGGATTGTGGTTTGAAGGACACACGGCCCTTATCACCTCGTCCGCGACCTCTTCGGCCTCCTTGACCGCCACGACCACTACGTCCTCTACCACCACGGCTACGGCCATAGTGTCTTTCTCTGTGGACATAGTTGGTCTCTTTAGGCTCATCAAGTACCTTAGAATCTGTGGCACCATTCTGTCCCAAATCAACCTTGTGTGCTTCTGGTAATGGGGCTGTACCAGGAGGTCTCATAGCACTGTTTATCAGCAACAACTCATTGTTCTGCTCAGCTAGAAGCAAGCATTCTATAAGTTGCCCATAATCAGCAAATCCTTTTTGCCGGTATTGTTGCTGAAGAACAATATTGTTAGGGCTGAAAGTAGACAAAGTCTTTTCTATCAGCTCCTCTTCAGTAGTCTCTCTTCCACACAGCCTAAGGAGTGAGACAATCCTAAAAAGCTCAGAGTTATACTCATCCATGGATTTGTAATCCTGGACCCTTAGGTGTTTCCAATCGAATTCGGCCTTAGGAAGGAGCACAGTTTTCTGGTGTCCATAGCGGCGGTTAAGCGCTTTCCAAAGGACCGAAGGATCTTCTATGAAGAGGTACTGGTTTTTGAGACTCTCAGCAAGGTGATGGTGCATGTGTTGGATACACTTGTTATTGTTTCTATCAGTGCTCTCAACACCCTCATCGATGCAACCATGCAAGCCACTCGATTTCAAATAGATCTTAGTGTCTTGTGCCCATTGCAAATAGTTCTTTCCAGAAGCTTGCAATATTGGGTAGTCTAGGCTTTTAAGACTTGCCATCTGCATAAAACAGAAAGTAGACAACCGTTTGTTAGCATGCGGTATTTGAGACCGAACCATGCATCATTAGTTTAGGACATGCGGTATTTGAGACCGAACCATGCCTTAGGCCATGCGGTATTTGAGACCGAAACATGCCTTGCCTCTTATTGTTTTTCGGTTTAAAATCATGCATGCAAGACAACAAAAGTAAATAGATAATGCATGCAATGGTTTCCTTTTATTTCTAGATAGGATTTCCTTTTTACAAAATTTCCTTTTATTTCTTTCTAGGTTTCGATTTAACAATCCTAAACATAAACTACAAAATTCGATTTAGGGTTCATGCAAAGGATTGATTCTATAACATCCTATACTTGATTTGATTTTAACTTATATGATGAATGCAATGATCGAAAATAAACAAACAATTCATGACAAGCAAATTCGATTTTTAGGGTTCTAATAAACATGGATCTTAACCTTTTATTTGTTTGTGCAATTGTATGTTTTAGGGTTCAAATAGTTTTAGGTTCAAGTTCGATCATAGGGTTTTGAGAAGGTTCGAATTTTACCTTAACACCTTAGGTTTCTGACTGGTTTGGACCGGGAGCTAAAGACCTCGGTAATTCCACTCGATCAGCTCCTCGCGAACTCTCGGACAGTTCCTCGTACCGCCTGTGTACCGCTCTCGATCGTCTCCGTGTATCGCTGTCGATCGGATCCGTGTACCGCTATCGATCGCTATCGATCAGATCAGTGTACCGCTATCGATCGCTATCGATCAGATCAGTGTACCGCTATCGATCGCTATCGATCAGATTCTGCGTACTGCTACCGATCACTCTGCGTACCGCTATCGATCGGGTTCTGCGTACCGCTACCGATCAGTTTCTGCGTACCGCTATCGATCGGGTTCTGCGTACCGCTACCGATCAGTTTCTGCGTACCGCTATCGATCGGGTTCTGCGTACCGCTACCGATCAGTTTCTGCGTACCGCTATCGATCGGGTTCTGCGTACCGCTACCGATCACTCTGCGTACCGCTACCGATCAGTTTCTGCGTACCGCTATCGATCGGGTTCTGCGTACCGCTACCGATCAGTTTCTGCGTACCGCTATCGGTCAGTATCGTGCACGCGAGTTCACCCCCGAACCGAGTAACTACAAACCTCGATAGGGTTTTGAGGGAAACTCGATCACAAGCTCAAGGATGCTTGTGTGTTTAGAAAGAGCTTCGAGATCTAGAGATTCTCGAAGGGGAGATGAAGGAATAAGAGGCGGTTTAGGGTTTTAGGGAAGAGGGAAATAGGCGGCTGTTTAGGGTTTAGGTTTAGAGGCTATCGTGCTGATAACGTGTTGTAAACTAGAGAGTTTTGGGAGCAAATCTCTTATTCTTATTATTATGATTAGAATCGAATGAGGTTACATATTTATAGGGCAAGGAGTAACCCTAAGAACCAAATCCTAATAGGAATAGGAAAACATCAATGGGCCATTGGCCAATGGGCCTACATTACTGGCCTACATCTGTTATGGACTATGAGTAACGAGGTCTCAAAGATTGTTTTACAATAATAAAAGAAGATGTTGAAATTGTTTTTATTTTTTTACCTCAAGTGGAGATATGAAACCGTTTCCGTCTCTGTCGAACACTCTGAATACTTCTATTAACTCATCCGATACCGAATCCTATACAAAAAAAAATTCATTTAAAACTTTTTAAAATTTTTTTTATCAAAATCTTGACAATGATAAATTGATAATTAAACGGTTTCTGTAATCATTTACCTGAGAAGTGTTTTGAGCCATAATATACAAGAAATCATCAAAAGTGATACCACCGTTGCCAAAGATGTCGACATCGCTCATCATCTGTTGCAGTTGTTCTGCCTTTGGATTCTTCCCCATGGACTTCATCACCTTTGTTAGCTTCTCCTTCGTGATGAACCCTGTTTCACACGCAATCATTATAACATCATCAGTCCAATCGATTCTGAGTAAAGTTTGTTTAACAACTAACAAATCGGACAAGAAAGAGAAAGATACCATCGGAGTCTTTGTCGATAAGACAGAAGGCTTCGTAAAACTCTTGGATCTGCTCATCCGTGAAAGCATCAGCCATCTTTGATCGCAAAGAAAAGTCAAAGTCTCTCTTTTAGATTTGATGATTAAAACTTTTCTTAATCTGTTTGTGATGCAGAAGAAAAAGAGGGGGGCATCTATCTCATATATAAGTACATCAACATCATCATCACCTCTTGGCTCTAGGCTCTTGCCCGGTCAAGGTCAAAACTCATGACCTTGCGTTTTCATTATTTGTGATATTTTTTCCTGAAGCACGACTCCAGGTCACGCGTCTTTGTTCAAACTTACGACTTCAACGCTTATTTTTTTTCATTATTTTCATAGAGTTTGGAAAAATATACAGAGAAAATTAAATTAGGATCTTGATTATTGCGAAAATAAAGGTAGAGTAATGCTCGGGTTTGAAGAGTCAAGTAGTATTAAAATTTAAAAGTCGCACATTAAGAACAACAAGTTGCATTAGCCCTTGAGTTTCTATTATTTTGTGGTTCTGTCCATTGTGTTTTGTCCTTGATTTTGCGTAATTATCCTATCAAAAAATATACTAATTATGTTAACTTCTCTCAAGTACTAAGATAATAATTCCATATCGTAAAAGTGTGTGTTAGATAATAAAGTTTGGACAGTTATATGGCTTTTTTACCATAACAAGCAAAACATATTGTTTACAAATGTATCTTTAATATTTTTGCAAGTGATTCAAAAGGTATATCACTATGATAAACCGGATTGAGTTAATTAGGAACACATTCTTCTCCTCGGACAAACATGACTCTCCAGAGCACTCGAGAAAACGGTTCTGTAAGAGGACGACGTTGTGAATGGGTAGCAAGACTTGTGTATTAATTATAACCCTTGTCTTCACCTTGGAAATCTTCTTTGTGTTTTTGTTCGTTAATGGTGAGAGCGCGAAACAATGTAGAAATGTGAATAACGTTTAATCCGAAACAAATTGTGGGGTCATTTATGTTTGTGTCCATACAATATTAAATCCACCCCTATTTTATGTTTTATGTAAAATTTATAAATTCACTGTTATTCAATCATGAATTATAAAAAATCTTCTGAAATCCATTGTTATTCAATCATAAATTTTAAAAAATCTCTTGAAATATACTGTTATTGAATTAATGATTTAAAAATCTACTTTAAAATCCGATGTTATTCAAAACAGTTTGTAAATTTGGATTTTAATAATTTTTTTAGATTCTGGAAGATTTGAGATAATTTAGTTAAAAATACATAAATCCAAATCTTATGGTTTTAGGTGAGATTTGAAATAATTTTACAACAAATTATATCAACCTCCCTAAAATCATCAAAATTATTTAAAATCTCATGAAAACTAAAATCACGTGGAATATTAGATTGAATACACCCCTACGTAGTGATCGGTTTAGACTTGAGATATATTATCCTTTTCATAAGATTCAAAAAAATCGAGATAAATAAAAAATACTAAAAATTTTTAATATCCGTTATTGTTAAGAATGAAACAAATCAGAAATACTAGAATTTGAAAATTTGGATGTCCTTTTTATTCTGAATATTTGTAGCCGAATATGGATTAAGAAAGATTGAGAAAAAAATGGTTTAATTTGCTTTGTGCCTACCCTTATACAATATGGTCATCAGCAATGTGGCTATATAGTATCAAAATGCCCCTCACTAGTCACTACTTTGGTCGTAAGCTGACTGGAGATGGATGTTTAAATAGCGGTATTATATATCATCCTTAATTGGGTGTGAGTCGACGTTGCCTATTTTGATACCTAACTACATGCCTACATGCTCTTCTCCTTGCAATAGCACTCACCAGTTACCAACAACTCAACAATTTACGAAGAAAACATGGGTTATGTCATTGTCATAAACATAATAAAATGTTTATGATATGGTGGAGTCGTAGACATAAAAATTATTCGGAATCGGAGTCACGTGAACCTATACGCTCCCACCCCGCTTTTAAGTTAGTGGGGGAATGGGGATATGTCATTTGCTTCCCCCAAATCTCTATAAATTTTTGTATTTACTTTTTCATCTATTTCTAACTCTTGTTAAGTACAAAAATTCCATTTCATTTAATTAATAAAGCCGATAATCTCGATTCCCGTATTATATGGCAGAGCTCCCTCTAAAATAATCATCATCTTCTCCCACCAATATTAGCAACCTACATATCATATACAAATACAAATACAAATACAAATACAAATAAAGGTGAGAAAACGACAACACTAGCACTCTAAATCGTCTCCGGAGTGTGTGGTTATGTACCATTTGAGAATTAACTCGTAACTCTAATATATAATGATGCTAACAACTAAATTAGTAACTAGGTCTCTGTTGATAACACTACCGACTTATTCTAACTCACTCGTAACAAATTTGGTATATATACTAAAAACAATTAGTGGTTTATCTTAATTATCTTCATAATCCGTAACGTTACAGTATCCACATTATCAGATCCAAATTAACATCGCTGGTCAAACAAGAAACCACATTACAGTATCAATCGGTTACAATATTTTTATACACTCGCGTTAAATTCAAGGATCTATACTATTATAAGATTCCATAACCTTATTAAATATTAAAATGCGCATTAAGAAAATGAAAGAGAGCCAAAAGGCAAAAAGAGGAAACTATGGCCATCTGTCAAATGTAGCCGTTGTACCTTCTCCTTCTTCCTTTTTAAAATAAATACTCTTTTCACATTTCCTCAAACGCTCCATTTTTTGGTTTCTCTGTTCCAAACCTTAAAAAAATAACAAAACAAGTCTCGAAACCTCTCATTGATGCGATGGTGAGATCAATCCAAGAAGGAGTCTTGATGTCTTCATCTTCTTCCTCCACCACAAGTAACAATACCGACTCAGACGATTCTCTCAGCCCATCAGCCTCCACCAAAAGCTTCGTCCTCGGAACTATCCGTCCGCCGATCACCGGCGCGTACAAACCACTCGCTGTTCTCTCTGCCCACGTCGGCTCTGTTTCTTCCTTAGCGCTCTGTGGTGAGTTCTTGCTGAGTGCGTCTCAGGGGAAAGATATTATCGTTTGGCAACAGCCTGATCTCAAGATCTTTGCCAAATTTGGACAAGGAGATGGCTCTGTGAAGGCTCTTGTCAGCGTGGGAAGTAAAGTGTTCACGGCGCATCAAGATAGCAGAATCAGAGTTTGGAAAGTTTCACGGAGAAACTCTGAGAATGCTTTCAGGCTTGTAGATACGCTTCCCACGACTAAAGACTATTTGGGAAAGTTTATGAAACAGAGCAATTACGTTCAGACGAGAAGGAACCATAAGCGTCTCTGGATCGAACACGCAGATAGCATTTCTTGCCTTGCGGTTCACGCTGGGATAATCTACTCTGGATCGTGGGATAAGACTCTCAAAGTCTGGAGATTGTCGGATCTCAAGTGTCTTGAGTCGATCAAGGCTCACGACGATGCAATCAACGGTCTTGTAGCCGGAGACGGTAGAGTGTACTCTGCGTCTGCGGATGGGAAGATCAAGATTTGGGGGAAAGAGAAGAGAAAGCAGAGTGAGTCTACTTCTTCTTCTTCTTCTTCCTCTTCTTTACATGTTCTGAAGGCAACATTGGAGGGTCGTGCGGAGGTTTCAGTGAACTCGGTGGTGGTTTCCGGAGATGGTAAGTGGGTATACGGAGGAGGATCAGATGGGTTTGTGATGGGATGGGAGAAGGGAGAGAAAGAAGGAGACTTTGAGGAGTGGAGATTAGGGTTTGAGATGAAAGGACATAAGATGGCAGTTCTGTGTATGTGTGTAGTTGGGGAAATGGTGTGTAGTGGATCGGCTGATAAGAGCATTGGGTTGTGGAGGAGAGAAAAGAGTGGCATACTCTGTAAATTCGGAGCCATAGATGGTCATGAAGGTCCGGTCAAATGCTTGCAGGCTTCGCCTAACAATGTCGGTGCTGGCTTCATGCTTTACAGTGGAGGTCTTGACAAGAGCCTCAGGGTTTGGTGGGTCCCAAGACATGACAACTTTGAAGAGAAGAAACAAAGTTTTAAGACATTGTTGTTGCAAAAGGTTTGAGTGAAAAGATTTAGTGTTTGGTGTTCTTTTGTGGGTTTACTTTACATATACATTACATACGTTTTGGTTTATATTTGTAATTTGTTATTCATTTTGTAAAGTCATGGGGGTTTTTTGCTCTCCCAAGAAATATATATGAATTGAATTCTTATTTTGTTAACATTTGTGTCTACCAACTGTTTTGGTCCCTAATGAAATAGAGTAGAAGTCTTGATGCTTTTGTTACTTTGCTTTGTATTGAAACTGTAGCGATGGGAATGATAGCTTCTGCGTTGGACAAAAATATTGTTTTCAGCCTCTTTTTAAGCTTTGATCACCGTCCAATTAGCAAAGCAAGAGTTGTGCAACTTTCTCCATCACCGTAATGCTTTAACCATGTCCAATTAATATTTTGTATTATTAGACGCACCCATCATTATGGACCAACCAATTGGTTTGAAAATGAAGCATATACTGTACCTAGCTTTGTTTATTCCAAAATCTAATCTGTAAAGCAGAATATCGCAGTTTTGTAATATAAAAATGAGATGAGAAAGCTTTGAAGGGATGAGCCAAATAAGAAGTGTATCATGTGTGTATAATCCTTTTCTTTTTGAAGTTGGAATAAATTAGGTGAATTGTGAAAAAAAGAAACATATTCATTATCAATCGAGCCTCAAAGGCAAGCCAAAAACCTTTGATAGTCAAGTATGTATCAAACATTATCATCACAAAAGGGTACTCGTGCATACTCTACGTATATGCTAATTTGAGTTGGAAACAAAAAACCCTGCCTAAAGAGTTACCTTGGAAGGTCAATAGCTAAGCTTAAACTACACCTATCTGCACAGACCATACGAAGCTAGAACTCCAAACACAAAAATACATGACAAAAAAAAGCAATTGATCATTTGAGTTACTTAGCTGAGAAATGAACCTACCTGTTCTGATAATCATCTCTTCTAGGCCATGGGTTTTTGTAGTTATTATGGTGTCCATATAACTCATCTCTTTCCTTGGTTTGCCCACTCCAACCATCACTTGATCGTTTCACATTCCAACTTCTTTGCTTTGTCTCAGTTGCTCTACGTGTTTGCCAACCGCCTGCATTTGCCCTATGATCTCTCAAAGCTGCATTGTCAGGCACAAAACCAGCTCTCCTTGGATTATAACCCTGTGGCTCCCGAATATCACAATTATATCCCTTACTACGCCAGTCTTGGTTTTCCCGTCCACCACTGCCCCAAGACTCATTGTTCCAACCTCTATCACGACTATATCCCTTCCTAGGCCACTCCTGGTTTTCCCGTCCACCACTGCCCCAAGAATCATTGTTCCAACCTCTATCACGACTATATCCCTTACTCTGCCACTCCTGGTTTTCCAATCCACCACTGCCCCAAGACTCATTATTCCAACCTCTATCCTCCCATCCCTTGCCAGAGCAACCTCCCCAAGTGGTCTCTTTCGCTGTCTCCTTTCTAAAACTAGGCTTGGCTTCCCAAGGATTGTCAAGCATTTCATACTCTTCAGCTGGTACACTCTCAGAACCTCTCGCTTTCTTGTTTTGGTGCCCTGAATTATCCCATCCATCATCGTTCTCCCAACTGCCACTAACCCTATCTTTGGTTCTCCACTGGTTCTCCCTCCGACCCTCAGTCCTCCAACAACCCCAAGATGTTGAATCATTTGCTTTCTCATCTACACAACTAGGCTTGGCTTCCAAAAAACTCACCCTATCTTTTGGATAATCAGCACCACTCCCTGATAGATTCCAACCATTCGATTTATTGTCCAACGCATTGACACCATGGACTTTGTCACTGTCTTCCCATGGAGTCTCTTCAACAGGCACTACTAAGTCACAACCACTCCAATTACTATCTCGTTTAAAACCACACTCTACATCCGCATCAGGAGGAGCAAAGTAAGCAGTTTCTAAATCCCTAATGAGTTCAGGGTCAACAAAAGTATCCCAATCAACTTCACTAATATAAAGATCCGGATCAGGAAGAGAAACATCACAACGAAGACCATTAACACGGGACCAAAACCTCTTCTTCTCACTATGAAAAGTCTCTTCGCAAGCAGAATCGTTCCAAGTGATAACATTACCATTATACCAGCTCTTAAAGTCCGCTGCTTCAACAACTTTTTGCCATGGTACTGATCCAATCACTTCACAGAATCTCTTTTCCCATACTGGAATCCCATCTTCTTCACCATAACCTTCGAATAAGATGCTAAATTAAGCAAAATAAAGAGTAGATGAATTTGAAATTGAAATCAAGAAGGAGAGAGAGAATACCACAAGAAGAAGAATGACGTTCGCTGTACCATCTCTCAGGGGATCTACGACGGTGGTATCTTGATCGGTGATTCCACTTCCCCATTGACAAATCTCAAACGAACGGTGATTGATTTTGCAGAAAGTTAGGGGTCCGCGGGAGAATTTGGGAACGAAATGCATAAAATGAGCAGTGAAGATGAATCGGTGGTGGTCTATTCAACTTCCCAATTCTGCAACGGCCCACTTTTATTACGATTGGGTTTAAATGGGCCTTAAGGCCTTGTGACCTTTGTCTGTATGAATAGACATTTATGAAATAAATCCATATCTATTTACGGGCATGCCATTGACAATAATTTTTTTTAATTTATAATTTAATGTATAAATTTTTACAACCAAGATTTACATTTTACAGAAATCTATACATTAATACAATTAATCGTGAGTATAAGATTTTGTAGCCGATATCACGGATTCACGGCTTCTCTCCAATAATTTTTCAAAATGATTTTTAGAAACAAACGGGAAAACGAGCTATTTCCTCTAAAAACTATCATATCTAGCTAGATAGAGCCGGAACTTTGACCACAATCTAGATATCCACGAGAGTAAAGTTCGATTCCTATTTTCCCCCGAAATAAAAGTTCTATACTTAAAGCTCCCCCAATTAAAAGTTCAAGGTCTAATTACCCCAGTCCTGGGTTTCTACTGGTTTACTATTTACTTAACCGCCTAATGAAAAACCTAAACCCAACTAGACAAAACTAAACCTGAATTTGACCCTTTTTCGTTTTAACCTACAAATAGAACCAGTAGTTCGAGAGTAGCCATGGGGATTCTATCATGGTTCACGGGAAGTCCTAAGCCATCACAGTCCGAGACGTTGAAGTCGGAGATGTTACAGATGCCGAAATCAGAAACTCTAGCTTCGGGGATTAACGGAGCCATAGAAGTTCCTTGACCCGATCGCGCGGTCGTTTTCGAGTTCGGCTCTGTTGCGGCCACCGGAGACAGAGTCACTCTCGCTGGATACTGTCCCGTTTTCCGACGATCTCCCGCCGACGGCAAACACGCGTCGCAGATTCACGTCGTCTTATGATAATTCCCAGATCCGAGTTTCTAAAAGATGTAATCTTGTCTCGAGAATTGTATTTTGTTCTGGTAATGTCATCGCTCTTCTTTAAAAAAAAAATTGTACAATTTCTCACTCGAAATCGAACAAGTTAACATCTTTGATAACCACAATGATTTTGATTAATTATAATAAACAGATTCTTAATTGGACTGGTTATAATAGTACAATAAGCTTCGTTTTTAGTTATCAATGGCGTTTGGTTATTTGTTTTATTAATCATGAAACTCGAATTCGAAAGTGGAAACCGAAAAAAAGAAGAAAGGACTATGCCAAATCGATTTTAGGGTTTTTATGTTTGAAAATTGGGGATTTTGGGTGTATTATTTTGCGGGTCAGAAATGGGTAAGAAATCGGATTTTTATTGGTTTAATTTTGGATATATATGATTTGTTCTCGGGTTTACAATCTAAACCGATGCAACTTAGGTTCGGGGAGATGTAAATATAGATTTTTTTTTTGGGGGAAATAGGAATCAAACTTTTTTCTCATGGATATCTAGATCGTGGTCAAATTTTCGGCTCTATCTAGCTAGATATGATAGTTTCGAGGGGGAAATAGCTCCTTTCCCAGAAACAAACCATATATTACAAAATATCTCTTTCCATCGTTTCCTCAATATCTGTAAAAATCAAATTAAAAAAAACAATGATAAATGCCAAATAGTATAATATTCCTTCAATCTTCCAAAATAAAACCGATTACACTTCAAGTGGTAACGTAGATTTTGTAAATGGATATACATTAGTGTATTATAGCAAAATAAAAACAACTATTTTCTATAACTAAAAGATTATCTCTTTACTTTTATACATTGTTTTTACTTACGAAAAGAATTAAATAAATATTTATTCTTTGTTAAATTTAATTTAATTTTAATAAATTTGAACTCATCTACAACAATTTTTTTAACTAAAAGTGTATCTTTTTACTTTTTTTTCTCATGCAAAAATAAATTAAAAGAAAATTCCTTGGTTAGTTACCCAAGCCAGAGGGAAGGGGTTTACAAAAGAAACTTCATAGATAAGAGAACGCGAAGCACGGACAAGACAATTCACCTACGTATTTGACGCACGCGGGAACCAAGAGATGGAGAATAGTTGGAAGGACTCCAGCGAGTTGAACTCATCAAGCACGTTGGAGAAGGACGGCCAATCTTTAGGGGACTGAACCATAGTGAGTAACTCAGCACAATCAGTCTCAAAATGTTGACAAGTGATCCCTGCAGCACATATCCGCTCCATGGCCCAGTACAACACTTCTAACTCCGAATGCAGGGGGAGGGGCTCCGTCTTAGAGACTTGGCTCCCAACAACAAGGTCCACTCTTCACCAATGCAACACCACCAGTACACTATTGAATGCAAATTGGTTGCTTTCCAAGAACCATCAATCTGATAACGAGGTGAAGAAATCTGGACATCCGAAGACAGAGATGGAGCTGACATGACCGCCATAAAAGATAGCGCCTCTTCCCAGGCTAAATTATCGCTCCAGAAAACAAAATCCAAATTCGAGTACACCGATTCATATAGAAAACCCTCTGACGAGACAGGAGTCGGAGATAAATCCCAAACTTCACAAGAGCGAGGCATTCAAAGAAAACGAGATTAATAGTCTCAACCACAGAATCACATCTTTTACACCAAATACCACATTGGACACTTCGATGTATCTATTGACTTTTATAAATAGCTTTTACTTACTAAAAATATTTATTTTAAATTATTTGTTAAATTTAGTTTTATTTTAAAAATTCTAAACCCGCACATTGGACGGGTCCTAATCTAGTACAAGTATGTTAATTAAACAAAACCATTTACGTAGCTCTAAGTGTGGGTCGAGTCTAAAAATCTGATTAATGAACTACTAATAACACTTCTATTTTTTCTTCCTCACCGTTTTCTCCTTTTCAGGGTCGTAATGTAGTCTGTAAGGAAATGAGAATCAACTGAATAACCATGTTCACAAGCATCGTGAGGTTCAACTGGATAACCATGTTCACAAGCGTCGTGATGTTAGAGGTCTTGCATCACAAGTAAAGAAGAAATGGTCATAACAACCATAAGAATCGACCCACACTTGAGCTACTTGGAAGTCCATAAAATAATCATTGTACACTATATAATATATAAATAATATAGGGGCATTCTAAAAAATGTCCATTTTTCATACCTCTTTTTAAAAATATTCCTTCATGTTGGCTATTTTTAAAACTACCCCTCTTTATATATAAAATGACCAAATTACCCTTTTTTGAGTGACAACAAAAATGTACAGTCATCAAAATCGAAAATATTTTTCCGCCAAAAGAGTTTCCCGCCAACTTTTTTTTTCCCGCCAAAATCGAAAATCTTTTCTCTCAAAAATTATTTTTTCCCCGCAAAAAAAAAAATTTTCCCAACAAAATCGAAATTTTTTCCCGCCAAAAATATTGAAATTTATACCTTATAAAAACATTGTAAACGCTTTTAAATTTAAAAATCGTTTTAGAAACCATTTGAAAACCTTTTAAAAATCTTTTAAAAACCTTGTAAAAACCTTGTAAAAGCGTTTATAAGGTGTTTAAAAAACCTTTTTAAAACCATGTAAATATTTTTTGGCGGGAAATTTTTTTTGTCGAAATTTTTTAATAAATTTTTTTTGACAAAAAAAGCTTTTGGCGGGAAATTTTTTTTCGAAAAGTTTTTTGGCGGGAAAATATGTCGGAAATTTTTTTGGCGGGAAAATTTTGTTTTTCTTTTTATTGATTAAAATATTTTTTATCTAAAGGTAAAATGGTCACTAAAAATTAAAGGAGGGCAAAAATAAAAATGGCCAAAAAATGGGGTATTTTTGAAAAGGGGTATATCAAAAAGAGTATTTTTAACAAATTCTCAATAATATATAGATATAAGAGTTGTACATTTAATAAATATAAAATGTTAACTATATATATAGTAAGTTTACTTAACCAATATTATATTTCTTTTTAAAAAAAAAATTACCCGCGGTGTACCACAGATTTCTATCTTTTATATATTAAAAAAAACATTTTCTAGAAAAAGCTGACGTATCGTCGCCAGAAATCTCTGTCTCCAGTTTATTATTTACCCTTAATATTTTAAAATATTACATAAACTTGCCACTGCTATTTTTTTTTCTTTTTTTTCAACTATCATTGCTATTCAAATTTTTTATATACATAATATTTTGCGCATATAAATTCAAAAATTGGTAAATATTATTCAAAAATTGATAAATATTATCCCCTACATATTTTCAAAATTAGATTAATTTTACTATATATTGTAGTATAATAATATAACTATATTATGAGATGTAAAAAAATATATATATATATATATAATCATATCTTCAGAAATATAAATAATGTTTCTAATAATGTTGTAAAGCCCTAATGGTGAAAGAATCGAAGATCATTTGAAACTGCCTAAATGTTTATTCTTTGGGTAAAAACAATACTTATATTTGCTGAAAAAAACGTATGATCACCAATTGAAATGACATGAATATATATTTTAATTTGGATAACTATATAGTTAAATATTATATATAGATATGTAGTTATAATGTCTTTACAGAAAATCTTAAAGTTTAGAAAATCTAGTCCAATAAATAATGAAAAAGTAATAATACTATACCAATAGCTGAGACACATTTAGTTATTTAGCGTCATTTTGATTTATTATTTACAGCTATATGCCATTGTGTTTTTCACAAAAAAAAAAAAACAAATGTGTTATTCTTAAAAAATTTATCACACAACTTTATTAATATAAATTAAGTTTAAGCTTTAAATATATTTTATATATTGGAAAATGATTTATTGAAATGCATGTGGGTTACCTGTGGATCTCACGAATTCAAGCGGGACAAATGCAAATATATTTTGCGGTTCAAAATATTTAAACCCATTGCGGGATGGCTTAGCGGACATGTTTGACCGGGTTAACAATTTTATTTAAATCATTTGGTTCAAGAAATTTTAGTTTTTTGTGGTTTTTATGTTATTTGATAGTTCAAAATTTTGATAAAAATCTAACCGAGCACTAATTCGGTTCGCATTTCATCCAGATCCGCAATTACGTGTTTAATTACATATCTGGGAGATACGACAAACTATTTTTGATTAAATACAAAAATTGTACGTGCATGGCAGTATATATGTATCTACATAGATGTCTGATCTGTTTTTGATGGAACTCAGTTATTGATTATGTGTATGTTTAGTCTTGTAGAATGATAGAATAAAGATCGTAAAAAATAAAATAGTTATTACTTTCTTTCTATCCTCTCATCTTTAAACTTCCAATAGACTTAATTAGCGAACAAGGAGGAGGTAACAAACTTTTGTTTTTTGTTTTTGTCATGTACTACTACTTAGTATTCTCACAAAACTTGATCTGGATCTTGCAACTGGACGGTTTAGGAACCATAAGCAGATCTTTGGTGATTCGGGACTTTTCCTCGTCGTTTATAGCATGAACACAAACTTTTACAAGCTCAAGACAAGATAGTTCCTCTAGCAAATATTTCATAAGCTCTAGCTCTCTACTCTTTCCTCCATACTCAGTTATCTTCAATACTTTCACAGGACATAAATGTCCAAATTCTTGTTCATAATCATGGGCGTAATTTGGACCCTGAAACAAGAAAGAGGGGAATATTAGCGACCTGAGTTTGTCCGATAAGCTTTCGGGCCGGTTTTGTTTATACCTTGAGGACGAGGGTCTGTAGATTCGGAGATTTTTCTAGAAGTATTGGCAGATGTTCCCAACGGCAGTAGAATGAATCAATTGTAATAGATAAACGAGACAGCTTGCTCAACACGGGGATTGCTTCACGGAAACGACGGAATACCTGAAACACAAAATAAAATATTAACATTTTCTTGGTTCTTAAACTTTTGACTTCCATGCAAATAATATGAAAGGAAAAAGAAAAGACAGATCATTCTTTTACCACACAAGTATCACCAGATAACTCCAAGGTCTCAACGTTTTGTAACCCCTTAATCAGATTTGTTGGGTTGCCATTAGCATTATAGAAACAAAGATCAAGCTTAGCTTCGACAAGGGAAGCAAGATTCACAAATGGATAGTTTTTTGGAACTATATCAGAGTATTCCAAGTAGGCAAGACTGGGTGTATCTAAAGTCAGGTCCCTATAATCCAAACGCTTAGTACAGAGAATAGTAAGTTTCTTAAGGGTCGAGGAAGACACAGTGCGGTGGCATTTTTGACTTTGCCAGCTCTCGCCAGAAAGAAATAATTCCTCAAGCACAAGGCAAGCAGAAAGAAGCTTTTCAAAAGCACAGCAATCACTACTGTAGCAGCAGACCGAAGTAAGACACAGAGTCTTAAGTGATGGAACAGAAACATCATCAGGAATCAGAGCATCAAATCTTCTTGAGAGTTTAAGCTAAACCAATGTCTTGCAAGTGAACATCTCCAGAGGCACTAAGATGCGCTCATTGGGGATTACATCTATATCAAGATCTAAGACACCATGTTTCAACACGTCAGTCATCCAGCGGGTGACATGACCCGCGTCGATACTCTTATGACATTTTATTGAGATTTTCCTCATGTGGAAATTGCCAGACACAGACAATACTCTATCCACAAAATCAATGAAACTTTGTTCTCCACCCACTTCTTGATCATCTAAATGAAGATTGGATCTGAAGCCAAACAGATAACGCCATCGCTTTGACAGGACAGATATTGAAGTAGCCTCACTTAACGGAAGGAAAGATAGAATGTGGCAAATAATATCATCTGATAGAACGTTGATCATATCCATCGTTCCCAAAAACAAAATTCTAGATAAACCTTTCAGGCGTGATCAATCTGAATAAGAGATCTCAAGCATCAACCACCAAAGCAGATAATCAATCACCCACTAACTTGAATCAAACTGAAAAGATAAAAACATTCATCAGTAAAGAGTGAAACTTGGACAAATCCACCAGCAGCTAAAAGCAAATATAAACACCATTAGATATTCACCATTATATAAACAAATAAATTGTTGTCAATTTTAAAGATTAGAGATTTTGTTATGTGTTATACAATAACTTTGTTTCAACAAATTTTTAAATTAATAAGATAATTATAAGAAATAAAACATTTAAGCAATTTTGATAAATATAAAAAGATAATTCTTATATGTATATGAAAAGATAATACTAATCCTAATTTTAAATTAATAATTCTATAAGAAAATAATTAAGGAAATTATACAATTAATTTATATAATAGCATAATTAATAAAATTATACTATTAATAATTAATTATAAAAGAAAAGGGATTTTAGATATTCACCATTATATAAACGTTGTCAATTTTAAAAATTAAATATTTTGCCATGTGTTATACTAAAACTTTGTTTCAACAAATTTTAAAATTAATAAGATAATTATAAGAAATAAAACATTTAAGCAATTTTGATAAATATAAAAAGATAACTCTTATATGTATATGAAAAGATAATACTAATCCTAATTTTAAATTACTAATTCTATAAGAAAATAATTAAGGAAACTATACAATTAATTTAAATAATACCATCATTAATAAAATTATACTATCAATAATTAATCATAAAAGTGAAACGACCAACCCTTTTTTTTTTAATAAATAAATAATAAATAATAATATAATAGTTAACTACAACTAGTAGTCCCATACCCACTAGCCACCTAACCACATTCACAATCCAACAGCGGAACAACATACCAATAAATAACCAATAAAACAATAACCAATAACCAAATAAAGTAATAACCAGCATAAATTTCAAACAGCATAAATCAAACAACCAGCAATCCTAACAATGCCAGGTAACCATACAATCAAGTCCCTAGAACATCCTCCCCTTCATTGCCTTTGATTCCACGATCACACTTTGCCTTTACCTGCACCACAAACACAAATTGAGATGCATGAGTATTTGATAAACACTCAGTGAGGCAATCCTCCCATCTACTGGGCTATACACACAAGCAATAAGATCTCTACATGCCACAAACAACAACCAATAAAACAAACCAGGCAATATACGCATGCAACATCCATCGTAACTGAACAAGAGGTGTCGACCGACACCGGATGGTGTCGATCGACACGACTATCGGTGTCGACCGACACCCTGCCCGACACTCCCGAAAACCCTAGTTTGTGTCGACCGACACCTCCACATGGCATCGATCGACACTCGCCAAAGTCCCGAGCCGTCCTCGCGTTGGTGTCGACCACCCCAACTGGTGTCGACCGACACCGATACCGAGCAGCGTTTCCCTCGATCGAAACTCCGAATCTCGCCTCCAATCTTCTCCAATCCGCTCCTTGCACTCCCGAAGCCAAACCCAGCCCGGATAGCAACGAAATATCATAGAGAACTCAAAGAAACAACCACATAAGCACCAAATCACATAGAATCTAGAGATCTTAGCTTAGATAAGCCATGGTCATGCACTCACCTCTTTGCAGGAAGTTTCTGACCAATAAGAACGAATCCCTCACTCCTAGCAAGCTTCTAGCACCTTCCCAGCCTCCAATCTCTCAAGAACAGCCAAGAAATCTCCCAATCTCACTCACAATCTCAATAACACTTGTTTTCTCTCTTTTCCTCTTTTTCAAACAAAAGCGGCGACCACAACCTCTGGAACACGAACTAGGTCGTTTTCTTCCTTTTAAGACCCAGTTCAATGGTTTTCCTTAAACCAAACCGAACCAAATCGATTAAAAACTCATTCTGATCGAACCGAAAAATAAGTGGTGTCGACCGACACCCCCTTGGTGTCGATCGACACCCATCCTCAAAAACCAATTTTTGGTTTGCGGATGTTATAATTCTCCCCCACCAATCTAGATTCGTCCTCGAATCTCGAACAACCATCAGTCAAGGACTCCCGTGCAACCGTCTCCATGGCCCGCACTCCTCCGACCGATCTACAGAAGGTCACCTCTAGGCGATAGACTCACGCTCCAGGCGTCATTTGCTCTTGACTTTTTGGACTTTCCTTTACTCATAGGCCTAAACCTTGAGTTTTTATTGGCTCCTCATCAGACCTAAGTCTGCATGCCAAATGTTGGCTCCTCATCAGGCCGAAACCCGCATGCCATAATATATAAGGAAAAGTCCAAACTCATCTCTCGGGTTGCCACCCTACAGCGCGCCCCCGGATCGTCATCCGAAGTCGATATACCAACCATACTCCCGAGCCACAAAGTCTCTGAATATGGCAGTACTAGGAGAACCTAAGTCCCCCAAGAGTCGCGAGCAAACGATTCTGAACACGTCCGAGTCCTATCCCTATCCAGGTTTCCTTCCCGTGGCTCGCGTAAAAACATCTCAATGTCCTACCAACCACATATTCCCTCACTGGAATACCTCATGACCACACAAGGATCATATACGCCACAAGGGCCGCCACAAAGGCCAAACAAAATGTCCTAAAGAGGACCGCCACCAAGGCCAAACAAATGTCCTAAAGAGGACCGCCACCAAGGCCAAACAAATGTCCTAAAGAGGACCGCCACCAAGGCACTCTGGCTAAACAGCCCGCCACAAAGGCCATCTGTCCCGAAGGACCGTCACAAAGACCATCTGTCCCGAAGGACCGTCACAAAGACACTCTGGCTAAACAGCCCGCCACAAAGGCCATCTGTCCCGAAGGACCGTCACAAAGACACTCTGGCTAAACAGCCCGCCACAAAGGCCAAACAAACGTCCTAAAAAGGACCGCCACCAAGGCCACACAAATGTCCTAAAGAGGACCGTCACAAAGACACTCTGACTAAAAGCCCGTCACCAAGACCAAACAATGTCTAAAAGACCGCCACACACGGGCACACTGACTCAAAAGTCCGCCACTAAGGCCACACCCAAGCCCCCTTTAAGGCTCTCCACCGCTTAAATGGACAAATTCTAACTCCCATAAAACTTTCCACTTTTGGAAACTTCTCTTCACAACCCCGCCTCATGGAAACTTTGTACCCCAAACACCACCTCTTCTTGTTACTGAGTCGCACAACCAACCACCCCAAGCGACCGAGTAACAAGAGAGATGGGCTGGAATACTCCATTCCCGCTCCAGCCACGGATACAGATGGGGCCCGGCTAAACAAGCTTAAGTCGCGGCTTGCTTCTCATACCACTTCTTGAACCTTGCCTTCATCTTTGCCTCAGGCTCCCAAGTCTGCTCCTCAACACCATCACAGTCCCAAAGGACTCTCATCAAAGGAATCTTCTTCTTCCGAAGTTCCTTGATCCTCACTGGTCTCGCCTCCAAAGTCATGTTAGGCTGAAGATCCTCAGGAATCTTAGCCAACACCTCCTCTCCCTCACGGAGACACTTCCGCAACATGGACACATGGAAAACCTTATGGAATGCACGCATCACCTCAGGTAACTCCAATCTATATGCCACTGGTCCAACCCGCTCAATCACTCTGAATGGACCCATATACCTCGGACTCAACTTAGACTCTGACAATGACCTGTTCGGACCCCGCAACATGGCCATCTAGAGGTACACTCTGTCTCCTACCTGAAACTCAAGATCTCTCCTCCTCCTATCTGCATAACTCCTCTGCCTATCCTGAGCCTCCTTCATGTTTAGCTTGAGAACCCGAATCTTCTCTGAGGTCTCCTGAACAAAACTAGCACCAAACATGCTCCTCTCCCCCACCTGAGTCCAGCATAATGGTGTACGACATGGCCTCCCATACAAAGCCTCATAAGGAGCCATCTTAATACTTGCCTGATAGCTGTTGTTGTAAGCAAACTCTACCAGGTTCAGATGATCTGCCCAATGGCCACCCCAATCCAACACACACATCCTCGGCAAATCCTCCGGCGTCGGATCGTCCTCTCGACTGTCCATCAGCTGGGGATGATAAGCTGTACTCATATGCAACTTAGTGCCCATCTCTGCCTGAAATGCCTTCCAGGACACCGAAGTGAACTTAGAATCCCTATCAGACACAATACTCGCTGGCACCCCATGCAACCTGACTATCTCCCTCACATACTTCTTAGCCAAGACCGCTGCTCCATCAGTCTTCTTAATGGCCAGAAAATGTGCTGACTTAGTCAACCGGTCCACAATGACCCAAATAGCATCAAAGGTCCGTGACACTGGCAATCCTACCACGAAATCCATAGTGATCATATCCCACTTCCACTCGGGAATGGGTAAACTCTTCGTAACCCGCCAGGAACTGATGCTCAGCCTTCACTAGCTGACATACATCGCACCTCAAACCCAACTAGCCACATCCTTCTTCATCCCGACCCAATGATAGTACCTCTTGAGGTCACGGTACATCTTGGTTGCTCTGGATGAATAGATAACTTGCTCGCATGAGCCTCTCTCGAATCTCCTGTCTCAACTCCTCATCCTTGGGGACACACACACGACCGTGCACCAAGATAGTACCATTATACGAGACCCGATACTCGAATCCACATCCTTAGAGGCATTCACTAGCCCCAAATCCTTCTCCTGAGCCAACCGCACTCTACTCGGAAGGTCCGCTCTATCTACTTCCAAACCCAACGGTTCTGTGAAACAGCACATAAGCTCAAAGCACTTATCTCCCCTACCAGAGACTCCATCTCCTGCTCCTGAGCCGAAGCTACCCTCTTCCGACTCAGAGCATCTGCAACCGTGTTAGCCTTACCAGGATGATAGGCTATCTCCAAATCATAATCTGCCACAAGCTCCATCCACCGCCTCTGTCTCAAATTCAGCTCAGGCTGTGTGAATATATACTTCAGGCTCTTATGATCTGTAAACACCTCTACCTTTGCACCATAAAGATAAGATCTCCAAATCTTCAGGGCAAAAACTACAGCACCCATTTCCAAATCATGAGTAGGATAGTTGCCTTCATGCACCCGCAACTTCCGCGAAGCATAAGCAATCACCTTCCCATGCTGCATCAGAACACAACCCAACCCTACTCTAGATGCATCTGTGTAAACCACATAGGGTTCCCTCTGCCAGCAAAGCCAACACGGCGCAGTAGTCAACATCTCCTTCAGGCTTGCAAAGCCTTCCTCACACTCTTCGACCGGACAAAAGGAACATCCTTCCCTGTCAACTTAGTCATAGGACGTGCTCGCTTGCAAACCCCTGCACAAATCTCCGTAGTAACCTGCCAATCCAAGGAAACTCCCGATCTCTATGGCATTCTGCGGTCTAGGCCAATCTCGATAGCCTGAATCTTCTCTGGATCTACGAAACCCTCAACGAAACAATGTGACCCAGAAAGCCCATCTCACGCTGCCGAAACTACACTTGCTCAACTTGGCAAACAACTTCTGCTCCCACAGCTTCTCTATAACGCCCTCAAATGCACCGCATGCTCCTCGGGACTCTTAGAATAAACCAGGATATCGTCGATGAAAATGATGACAGATACATCCGAAACTCTGAAACACATTGTTCATCAATCTCATAAACGCTGCTGGTGCGTTAGTCAACCCGAAAGGCATCACCACAAACTCATAATGCCCATACCTCATCCTGAAAGCAGTCTTCCTAACATCTGCCTCATCTATCGGTATCTGATGATAACCCGATGCCAGATCCACCTTGGAGAACCAAGTAGCACCCCTCAACTGATCCAACAACTCGTCAATCCTCGGGAGAGGGTACTTGTTCTTCACGGTGACCAGGTTCAAACCCCGTAATCAATACACAACCGGAAACTCCCATCCTTTTTCTTGACAAACAACACCGGCGCTCCCCACGGTGACACACTTGGACGGATGAATCCCTTACTCAAATCCTCTAGCTGCTTCTTCAGCTCGCCATCTCTGCTGGAGCCATTCTGTAAGGAGCCTTGGATAAGCGTGTCGTCCCCGGTTCCAGTTCAATGGTAAAAGGATCCGACCGAGATGGTGGTAATCCTGCAAAGACTGAAACACATCCTCAAACTCCTCCACTACTGGGATACCGCTAACCGTAGACTTCCCCACCGACTCTGGCATAGATATCGTAACCAAATAAGCCTCACGGCCCTTCTCGATCATCTTCCCAGCCTGAATGGCTGAGATCACGAGACTCCCTAAAGTCGGTCTAATACCCTGAAAAACCTACTTCCCTCCTGGACGCTCAAACTCCACTCTACCCCGATAGCAATCTAAATGCACCATATGCCGATGCATCCAATCCATCCCGAGAATAACATCATACAGCTCCACGGACGATAAGCAAATCCGCGGCCATGACTCTCCTGCGATCGAATATCAATTCCTCTAACTCGTCCAATAACTCTCAGGAACTTGCCTCCCGCAACTCTAACAACTCCTGTACGCTCCAGGATCCCCGCTGATCCCCGCACACTCGCACACTGGAGTAATGAAGCTATGCGAAGCTCCAGAATCAAACATAACGTGGGACTTAAACCCGCCCACCAACAAGGTCCCTACACAAACCTCATGTGTTGAGAACCTAACACTTTATCACAGGAAACATAAAATCTGACCCTACTAAAATTCACAAAGATTAAGTACCAGAAATTATACATGTGATCGCCCCGGCAGTGGTTCCACCAGTCTCCACTGTCGTGTAAACCCGAGGCCCCTGCTCAATCCGTGCCACCTGCTGACCCCCAGGCTGCACCTGCTGCAACGCTACCACTGCTGCCGGCTGCAGCTTGGGACAAAAAGGCCTGATGTGCCCTGTCTCCCTACAATGATAACACACCCGAGGTCCAGCCGTCGGAACACTCCTCTTGGGACAACTAGCGACCCTGTGATCCCTGCTCCCACAACCGAAGCAACCCGCACCACTCGGCTTCTGCGTAGCCTCCCACTTCCTCTTGGTTCCCTGAGCATGCCTACCGCCCCTGTTACCCTGCTGCTGAGCCTTACTAGGCTGAACTGCTGGAGCTACCGCCACTGACTGTGCCCGGATATCCTCCTCAATCTCTGCTGCAGTCTCAACCAGCTCTGCACGCGTAGCATAACTCCTCCCTCTACAGTGAACTCTCAAGTCATCACGTAGAGCCCTCAAGAACCTCCTGATCTGAGCCTCCTCAGGCTCCATGGCCCGACCTCCATAACAAAGAAGTCGACTGAACTCCAAGTCCAACTCCCGCACTGACCGTGTCCCCTGAGACAACTGAAGGAACTGCACCTCCAAACGATCTAATGCCTCTCTAGGAAAATACTTGCGGTTGAACTCCAAAACGAAGTCAGCCCAAGTCATCTCCTGCTGCACCCTCCTAGCAGCCACATATCTCTACCACAACTCAGCATCACCACTCAAAAGTAGACCCCTATGTCCACCCAAAACTCCTCGGGACATCTCGAGTGTGGAAGTTACGTTCCACTCTCGTCCTCCACGCATCCGCGGCAGTAGGATCTACACCTCCTGAAAACTGCTCGTACGCAACCGACCCATCTCTGTCAACATGCTGAGATAACGAGCATGGACCCCGCATCCGCAGCCACTGGCTGCCGCTCCTCCGCCATCACTGGTGGCACCACTGAGCTGAGCCGGTACCACGGTGGTAACCGCTCTAACACCTGTGCTAGCAAAGCCGCAACGTCAACACCAGGGACTCCACCCGCTGGGACCCCACACCCGGACCCTAGCATCACTGGCCACTAGAGCATCAACACCGCCCCCTCGCCACACTCACGGAATCCCCGAACACCCTGCGACTTGCCAACACCCTCAGCTGTCACACTCTGGTCTTCGGTCTCACTAACCACTGGGGCTCTGCCCCTACCACGACCACGTCCGCGACCAAGTCCGCGTCCACGACCTCGACCAGCCACAGCATCCTCTCTAACCATCTGCACTACCATGAACAGAAGGCTAAGCAAACAATTTCTATTATAACACAGAAACATAAACTCACCGTGGAATCACACACTCGGCTCGAAGAGGATGTTCTGGGACTCCATGCCACACAAAATTGACTAACTCACATAATCAATCAAGACATGCAACCCCAAACATCACAACAGAAACCTAGTGAACCCAAACCTAGAACCGTAAGGGCTCTGATACCAAAATGAAACGACCAACCCTTTTTTTTTTAATAAATAAATAATAAATAATAATATAATAGTTAACTACAACTAGTGGTCCCATACCCACTAGCCACCTAACCACATTCACAATCCAACAGCGGAACAACATACCAATAAATAACCAATAAAACAATAATCAATAACCAAATAAAGTAATAACCAGCATAAATTCCAAACAGCATAAATCAAACAACCAGCAATCCTAACAATGCCAGGTAACCATACAATCAAGTCCCTAGAACATCCTCCCCTTCATTGCCTTTGATTCCACGATCACACTTTGCCTTTACCTGCACCACAAACACAAATTGAGATGCATGAGTATTTGATAAACACTCAGTGAGGCAATCCTCCCATCTACTGGGCTATACACACAAGCAATAAGATCTCTACATGCCACAAACAACAACCAATAAAACAAACCAGGCAATATACAGAGCATGCAACATCCATCGTAATCTGAACAGGTGTCGACGACACACATGGTGTCGATCGACACGACTATCGGTGTCGACCGACACCAAACTGGTGTCGACCGACACCCTGCCCGACACTCCCGAAAACCCTAGTTTGTGTCGACCGACACCTCCACATGGCATCGATCGACACTCGCCAAAGTCCCGAGCCGTCCTCGCGTTGGTGTCGACCGACACCCCAACTGGTGTCGACCGACACCGATAGCAGCGTTTCCTCGATCAGAAACTCCGAATCTCGCTCCAATCTTCTCCAATTCGCTCCTTGCACTCCAGAAGCCAAACCCAGCCCAGATAGCAACGAAATATCATAGAGAACTCAAAGAAACAACCACATAAGCACCAAATCACATAGAATCTAGAGATCTTAGCTTAGATAAGCCATGGTCATGCACTCACCTCTTTGCAGGAAGTTTCTGACCAATAAGAACGAATCCCTCACTCCTAGCAAGCTTCTAGCACCTTCCCAGCCTCCAATCTCTCAAGAACAGCCAAGAAATCTCCCAATCTCACTCACAATCTCAAGAACACTTGTTTTCTCTCTTTTCCTCTTTTTCAAACAAAAGCGGCGACCACAACCTCTGGAACACGACCTAGGTCGTTTCCTTCCTTTTAAGACCCAGTTCAATGGTTTTCCTTAAACCAAACCGAACCAAATCGATTAAAAACTCATTCTGATCGAACCGAAAAATAAGTGGTGTCGACCGACACCCATCCCCAAAAACCAATTTTTGGTTTGCGGATGTTACAAAAAGTAAAAGGATTTTAGATATTCACCATTATATAAACAAATAAATTGTTGTCAATTTTAAAGATTAATTATTTTGCCATGTGTTATGCTAAAACTTTGTTTCAACAAATTTTAAAATTAATAAGATAATTATAAGAAATAAAACATTTAAACTATTTTAATAAATATAAAAATATAATCTTTATATGTTCATAAAATGATAATATTAATCCTAATTTTAAATTACTAATTCCATAAGAAAAATAATTAAAGAAATTATGCAATTAATTTATAATACCATAATTAATAAAATTATACTACCATAATTAATCATAAAATTGTAAATGTTATTTATTAAGATTGAGTACATAGAATTAAAATCTAATTTTATTATGATGTAATAATATACAGTAAAATTGTATTGCAAAATGGAGTGTGTGAACTATAAATCCGGTTGTCCTTGGTTCTAATTTTAAGTATTGTTTTGGTTTCAAAGTCTTGTAAGTAATAAAGTAATTGGGTAAAAAAGTTTATTTCTTTAGCTTTTGGGCTTTAGTTTTGGATTTTGATTGATGCCCAAAAATAGAAATATATATGATTCGATCGAAAAAATCTTGGCTTTAATTGCGTTTGATTTTGTTTTTTCAGAAATTGATGATAAGTATCCCTATATATTAAAAGAGAAACATTCTCTAGAAAAAGCTGACGTGTCATTTCCAAAGAGCTATGTCTTTAGTTTATTATTTGCCCTTAATATTTCATAATATTACATAAAACTGTCAGTGCTATTTTTTTTTCTTTTTTTTTCAACTTTCACTGCTATTCAATTTATTTATATACATAATATTTTACTCCTATAAATTTGGAAATTGGTAAATATTATTCAAAAATTGATAAATATTATCCCTACATAGTTTCAAAATTAAATTAATTTTACTATGTATTGTAATTGAATAGCAGTCCAATAAAAATGAAAAAAGAAATGAAAAATGCCCAGGCCTAAACACTATGTATTAATATAAATTAAGTTTAAGCTTTAAATATATTTTATATATTAGAAAAATAATTTATTGAAATGCATGTGGTTTACCTGTGCATCTCACGAATTCAAGCAGGACAGATGCAAAGACATTTTGCGGTTCAAAATATTTAAACCCGTTGTGGGATGGCTTAGGCTTCTTCTCAGCAGTGAATGGTAGTAGTCCGAAGTAGCTGCGGACGGGTTTGACCGGGTTAACAATTTTATTTAAATCATTTGGTTCATGAAATTTTAGTTTTTTGTGGTTTTTATGTGATTTGATAGTACAAAATTTTGATAAAAATCTAACCGATCACTAATTCGGTTCCCATTCCATCCAGATCCGCCATCATATCAATATAAAATTTATGGTGAATCGATTAATATTTTAAACTTTCATAAACTTTATGAATTCAAAACCAATATAAGGTTGTATCATAAAAGTTATACTAAATAAATATATTTATAAATATAATATCTCAAACAAAAATTTCATCCCGTGCTATTGCACGGGGTTACTACATACTAATTCTGAAAAGCAAAAAATTTGAGAAGGTTTTTTAACTCTGTTTCTACTTTCGAGTGAACAAAAACAAACAGTTAAAAATTGAGTTTCAACCGACAAATGTTACGCCACAGATAAACAAGAGATTAGGTAAGATCATATGTCCCCACTATAGTAATTGTGCAAGGAATTAGATGAGCCCTTTCCCAATTTTGCATAAGTGATTACCAACAACAACCGAGATCTGTTTAGACCTAATCACCCATTTATATAATCTATCTAGTCACAAATGAAATTGAGGACCATCTGCGTCGAATAAAATGTACTGCTCACGGGACCAAACTTATCAAACTTACTAGTCAATGAATTTAATAGAACCAGATTTTTTTTTGGGCCAAAATCAAATGCTTCTAAATGAGCAACCACAATGCACGTGATCATACTAATAATCATATCACTCTCCTCATATCCTAGGAATATGTTCTTAGACCAAACTTCAAACTTTTGGAACTATCTTTTCCAATGTGACAACATTGTCCAATTTTTGCAACCAAAAAATAATCCGTTTTTTTATAAATGTTTGGGAAACCATGCACAGCAATATCAGAGAATAATTTGAAGGAAGAAATAAAAAATAAGTAACTTGTATTTGGTGTATAAATTTATACATTTATTTAAGCCACACGAAGAATGGAAGAAGTATATTCAGACTGGACTAAAACCCAAAATAAATGACTTCACGCATGTTGTTGAGTCGACGATGGTTGTATATAAATAAATTAAAAGTGATCATTCAATTTACTCTACCACCAATCAATAAAAATGACGTCGCTCTTCCACATTCGATTCGCTCTTAATATTGCTATTTTTACTCAAACAGATCTTTCTTACTCAACTTTTGTAGAATTTGCTATAATTTGAAAAGGAAACAAAAAAAAAACGAGAGAGAGAGAAGAGAGAAGAAATGGGCCCAAAATTTTAAGACAATAAAAGGTAATTGCACGTTCTGTTGCAGCATTCAACCCCTTCTGACAACATCTTGTTTTTAAAAAAGAACTATTCTCTCTATTGCTTCCACTCTCCCAGACATCCCACGCGCTGATCATTGAGCTCTTTTTTTTGGTTTTTGGTTTCATTTAAACTTTGCAGTTGGGTTCGGTAAGATGAAGGATTCGATTTTTAATGAGTCGACCACCAGCAGTAGTGTGTGCCATAAACCAATTACGAATGGTCAACGATTGCTACCATCCGATTTTATTTCATCACTCTCCTCAGAATTAATTGCCACTAAACTAATTTGTACGGATGCGAGTGAGTGCCTTTGTCCGTAAGGAATGGTAAAAACATTTTTGGTCAGTTTTAGAAAATTTATGTCTTTTCCACTAAAACACTCCCCAAAAACAAAAAAAAAGATGTTACCAATCTGGCAAAATATACAAAGTATCAGTGCCTATCTCCGTTTTGATCTAGTTTATCTAGTGAGATTTAGAGGAAACACTATATTCGATAATTTAGTGAACTAAAATTTGATGTCTAAAAAAAGATTGTTTTTAGTTGGTGATAGGATAAATTAGTTAGCAATCAAACTAATTTAAGTCATCATGAAGTTGACATTTCACGTATCATCTGTTTTAAAAAAATTACATATAAATATTTTGAAACCGATATTTGGAGTATATATGTGGACATGTCTCCACAAAACAGAACTTCTGAAATATATATCCCCACACCACATGGCCTGTGTGTTGGCTCGTGGGATCCCATTATTATTATTTTCTCTCTTGTGTTTCTATTTTCGAAGTTGTTTTTATTCCTTCTGTTTTATATAATTTCTTCAAGTGTTTGTGATAACTTCCTGTAATTGACCAAAAAATAATCAGCTTTTCAGTGTGAAGTTCCGCACACATAATTTCGAACCGTTCCGAACTTTAGAATACTAAAACGAAATCAATTATATATCCATGGCAAGAACTGAAGATGGCCTTCACATCATACATGAAGATGGCCTTCGCATTCGTTTGATCATAGGAGGGTGATATAATGAAATGAAACACTTTCTTTTCCAACTTTCACATAATAGAAGCGACATAGTTGTAAGTAGACCACAAGTTACAAAACTATTTTTGTCATCTTGTGTTATAATTCTTGGCACTCACTCTCTCGCGCGTGCCCCACCACACACTACGCTGTCCTTTGCTTTTTGCTAAATCATTAAGAATACCACATAATGATATCGATTTACATGCAATATGTCCGTCCATTAACATTCTTCTTTTCTTTGCCTTAAATCACGGTAATAACCATGGATACATCACCTACTCTTTTTCACACTTTCCACCTCACAGAGTTGCATTAATTAACGAGGATATACATACAAGACCTAGTTAACAAAGATTATAGTTGAAGAAAGAAATCACCAAAAGATGATATCGCTGGATTCCCAAGTTGGAGAGAATAGTTAGAGTGAGAGGGTAGCAACTAGCAAAGGACAAAAACACATTGACTTTTCAAACTCAAATTATAATCTCTCTTTCTTTTTGTATATCTTTAGAGAGATTACACTTCTTGTCCTATATATATATATATATTATATCATATCATATTCATATTACATCATCTTGTGTGGTCCATCATCACATTACACATTAAAACTAGAGAAATGGTACAACAATCTTCCTTCTTTCTCTTCTTCTATCTCGTACATCAAATTACCTGCATTATTTTTTACACCTCCGCATTTTTTTTTTTGGTTATTAAGAGTCTCTATATTATCAGTTTTTTTTAATAACTTCCTCTGTTTCTTCTCTTTTCCTGCAAACAACACCAATGAAAGAAACTGTTAACTTAAACACGATTGTTGTTTTGTATACCACCATCCATATTCATCTATACTCTTCTTGTTACCTGTTTGTTTATATCCCAACACGACAGGTTGGTCCACCCCTACCGGGTAACATTCCAATCGGCTGCAACCTATTGAGATTATTCATGAACACAATGTTAGATTTACCAGTTACTTGATAGCATAAACATACAGTGTCGTTGAATCTTAAGAACCTCGGCATTTGATAGTTGAAAGAGTTGAAGGACTCAGAGAGTGTAGATGGAGTAGAATTATCATCATTATCAGAAGAAGGTGACCATAAATCTGATCCATTATTGTCAGCAGAATCAGCAAAAAGAAGCAAATGGTGGGCGGGCGATGCAAATGGACTGTCTGGCAAGCTATCCTCCAACCTGAAACAACCCCCAAAAGACTTGCTTATTCAACCACACAGCTTCAAATACACAAACAGTTTCCTTGCAGAAACCTCATTACCTCTCTGGTAGATTCATTGTATCATCATCAGATCCTTCTTTAGAACTTCCTTTCCCTTTCTCTCCTCCTTCATACTCTCTCTTGATCACGGACAATGGGCGTGGAGAGATAAGTGATTGGCTAAAAGGATTTGGTGAATGAATGTTGGTAGGGGAATTGAGTTGGAAATGCTTCTTGACATCAAGAAGTTGCAGATTCATCAGCCTTCTGCTCTGAAGCTCAAGAATCTCTTCTTCAAACTTACTCCTCCACAGAACATCTTGGGTGTTGTTGTTATAAAACCCTCTCCCTCCTAACATCACAACCAAATCAGTATGGTAGTTTCTTCAGTAATCCAAAACGAAACAAGGTTTAGTGTTTGTTTACCTAGCACATCTCTGGGGCTAGAATCAAGGCCTGTTGGGGACAACTCTCGCTCCGTTGTTTGGTTAGTTCTGCACAAACGGATAAAAAGGGTGGTTAAGATAAAGATTCATGGAACAATCAGGCATAAGTATGAGAGTTACTACTACTAGTGTAGTACCTGTATTTGTCAGGGACTTTGCCTTTCTCCTTGTAAGGCTTAACAAGAACTCTTGAATCACACACAAAGTGTGGATTCCCTTTGGCGAGAATGCTCTTAACAGTCTCAGGATACACAAATGTCACAAATCCAAACATCCTCTTTTGCTGATATGGTATCCTCACATCTTGAACTGGTCCAAAAGTACTACACCCACCATAACAACATCTTATGTCACACACAAGAACATACATTCAGACTAAAGAGAAGTTGAATGTGTTTTGTTGGCAATTTACCTGAAGTAATTGGACACATCTTCCTCTCTGAACCTACTGTCGGCAGGGAATGTCAGATAGATCTGTCTCGAAGCTGGACAAGCCATAGCAGAAAGATCAATCCTTTCAGGTCTCCACCTTCCAAGCTTCTGCAGTTCATCTCCTAACATCAAAGCAGTAGCAGCTCTGCCCAGGAAATTTACACAAGTTAAAAAAAAAAAAAAAAAAAATTAAAATATAACTGAAGAAAACAAAAACAGTTGAATAAAGGTCAAACCTTTGAGCATCGCTCTGCTGCAAGTTAACACCTTTAGGTGAAAAAGACGGGAGAGAAGAGCGAGTCATGAAGTGATGAGCAAGTCTAGGAGGAACCGAATTAGACCTAAGAAGCTCGATTCTGCTTGGAGAGCCAACCAAATCGGCTCCCCCATCACTGTGTACGAATCTGCAGCTAGCTCCGTTTTTGCAGAAGCCTCTAGCGAAATAAGAACAGGGCACACCTCCAAACCCTAACTCAGAATCACCACCATACCCTAAGCCGTCCAAAACGCAGCTACCGCTTCTCGCATGCACAGAGCCCAAAAAATCAGTCCTTGGGTTCACATCATCCAAAAGCTCGAAGTCGTTGTTGGTTAAATCCCTAGAAGACCTTCCTCCATTAGCGTAAAAGGGCAAAGAAGCTGGATTGAGAGAAGAGCCACGGTTGTTCTTAGGGCTAATTAACTCCTCTTGATGACTCCATGGAGACCTAGAACCGTTCAAGAGACCTAACTCTTTCTTGGCTTTCACTATAACAGAGTGAACAAGAGTCTCGGGACCAAAAGCTAGCCTTATCATCTCCTTTTCACCGTGATCTTGAAGAAGGAGAAGACCCATGATCTTTGATGCGTTTTCAGGGTCTAAGCTTTGGATTCTAGAGAGTACAATCCTAGTAGCTTCATACCCATCCATGGCTTTTCTACTCTCTCTCTCTCTTGGATTAGATGAAATTAGAGTAGTAGAGAGAAAAAGAAGAAGGAAAGAGTGGTGTGTTTTTGTAGAGAGAGTGTTTGTAGTCTTGTGTACAGAGAGGTTGTTGTCGTTAAGAGGTCTCTCTGGTTTCTTGTGTTGGATTTTAGTCTAATGGGTTTTACAAAGTTTATTTACGTTTTTTTTTTTTTTTCTTTCTTAGTTCTCAAATCCTATCTACTTACTAACCTTAACTATAATTATTTCATCTTTGATTCCTGCGAAACACCAGTAAATAACAAAAGTTTATAAGAAGAAGAAAATAGTATAAAAAGTTTACTACTATATTCTTATTTTTGTTTGTTTCCTTCTCGCGTGCTTCTAACAAGAAGAAAGGTTAAAATTTTTTTAACACTTTAAGAAAAAGAGTTGGAGAAAAAAAAAAGGGAAAAGGTAAAATCTTTTTTAGGAAAAAAGTTATTGCATGTCGAAATTTTCACATGGAATATAAAGAACAAAATCGTAACTTTTTTGGTTTTACTAGTTTTTGAATGAGGAAATAAAAATTTTTACCTGAAAAAAAAAGTCAAAAGGATCGACGACACTTGAAGAATCTCTGTGGTGGAGAGAACATTATTAATAAGGCGCATCAGTAGAAAGAGTGAATTTTTGTTTTGCTGCAGGTGAGAGACTGACCGTTACTGCTCCTTTTGAAGAAAGAAAGATGTCATCAATCAATATTATTAGATTCTTCTATTCTCTCTATCATCAAACCAAGTTTTAGACGAGAAAAAAGAGAAGAAAGAAGTACGTACTTATTAATCTATGTTTCAGTGGATCTGACTAAGTAACTGAGAATTACGAGAATATAGATATCTTCCGGATTTGGGATCTCTGTGTTGTTGTTCTTGCTGTGTGGATCAGGAGAAAAAACTCTCTGGTCTTTCACGAGTGGAAGAACAAGAGAGAGAGACACACACAGAGAGATAGATAGAGAGATAGATAGATAGAGAGATTGTGTAATAAAAACATAAAACTGTTTTAAAAGCAAGAAAGAAAGAAAAAGAAAAAAAAACAAAACAAAAGATGGTTGCAGTGCACGTTCTCTGACACAACCCCAATTTTTTTTTTGTTTATTTCATTCGGACACAAAGCTACACGCGCCTACCGTTGAGATATGTTATTGACGCGCCGGTGATTGATACTAGTAATATATGCAGCCCAGCTGTATCGGCTGGGGTCTCCCACTCTCTCCTACTGTCTCTTTCTCATTTTCATCATCATTATTATTATTTATTTTTTTGGGTAGGGACACATTTTAAGTATATATAAGGGTAACTAAAGGTATTTGTGTTTAAATATGAAATAAAACACCTGGTTTCTTCTTTTTATTCAACTTGTAATTTAATTTGCCTATTTCTTAAAAAATGAAACGGCAGGATTTATTATTGTTCATTTAAGATAAAATTTGACTAATTAGGGAAACATAAAAAGCATGTCATGTCCAGCTTATTTCTCTGCTTTTATTCAATTAGTTTGGTGAGACACTTAAATTTTAGTTAGTTAGTAGTAGTACTGTTTTTTTTTTTTTGCAGTACTGGCTTAAATATTTTTGATTCAATCATTATTGCATGCTTCATTGAATCACATGAAATTAATTAAAACCGTGTCATGATTGATTAAATCTGTCTTAATAAATAATCTCATGGTATGTGTTGACCAATTCCATAGGTTTCTTATCTGAATCAATGAAACTTACATATTTATTCTGTAATAATAGAATATGGACTGTGTAATTTTATTTAAAAAAAAATCTTACGCACGTAGTTTCACATATTCAAACTTTTTTATTTTGTTTAATAAGATATTCAAAATATGGAGTATATTATATACATGAGGGGGTAGGATTAAAGATGAAAAGACATGATTGTTCTAAATTAATGTAGGGTAAAAAAGAATTATTATTTTTGAAAATTTAAAATTTTCCAAAGGACCTTTTTGTAAAAGAAGAATGACCCACAATGGAAAAAGCAAATGATTATAATAGTTTATTTTTTTAGGGTGTCAAAAAGCAGTGGTCTAGTCTAGTCACAGGAGCCGAGGCACCTAACACCTCACTCTATGATTATATGTGTGTGTGTTTTTCAGTATTTTAAACTCTTTGCTTAATTATTTACCCCCAAATCCAAAAAATCTAACATTGCGGCCTTATCATTGACCCATCCATAAAAATTTGATTCGCTTCTAAAATTTTACATGGGAGAATGATTACTAAATACTATGCGCAAATGTTTGAATCAAATTGAATAAAAACTCAATGATTGGGGGGTAGTCCATTCCACACCAATAGATTTCATTTTCCTCTGAAAAATATGATAAACACATGTATGTATGATGCATACCTTATCTTATTATATCGGTTCTTGGGTTTTTCACCATACCCACATGTAGAGAATCTATAAATGGACCCCCAAAGATTTTCTAAGCCCACAATCATCGTCGTACATACAAACTTCACAGTCCCCCTCCTCCTCATTTCAAATCAAAATCTACATTAATATGTTTTGGTACCCTTAAAGTAGACATGTGTGGAGTAAGTTACAATCTGTGCTGTGTATATATTAGCTATATTGGACTCCAACCCTTACATCCCTAATTTAAATTCCATATGTATATATATACACACAATACCACAACCCGTAAAAGCTTAATGTGAGAATGGTGGTGAATGAGGAACAAAGGAGTGAATGGTACCATTATGAAGTGTTTGACCATCCTCGCACTCCACTCTTGCCGCTTCACATAATATATTACTTGTTGCCACACTGCATCCATCTGTATGGTTACATTTTTGTTAGTAATGTAATCATCTGCATCCATATGTGTGATTGCACATAAGTTAAACAGTTCGTATAGAAAGAATAGTAATGAATGGAATAGTATTCACCTGATTTTGCTGTTTTTACTCAATTTACATTTATCAAATTTATGTGTCAAAAATATTTGTAAAAAACTTACATTTCTAAAAGTTTAGTTGTTTTTAGCGTTTTGTATATAATTCATGAATAAAACGTTTAACTCAAGCGTTTCTGCTATTCTACTTACAATCTTCACCACTCTTTTTTAGTAAGCTATTTACTAGTTCTTCTTCCTATTTCCATAGCCATTCAATCAAACATATCAGAATGTTGATAACCAATTTTTTTCATCTTCTAAAACCAAATAGTATGAGACATAACCTTCTTTGAACACAAAACCAGAACCGGTGCATTGCTTATTTTGCTTCTGATTCGAGAAACCACCAAGTTCAGCATCAATCTTCCCCTGCATCTCCACCAAAAGAGTCCGGAGTCTGATGAGTTCCGTTTCCACAATTGCTTGGCTCTGAAGCTTTCTAACCAAATGTTCATTCAGAGTTTCCAATCTCTTAACTTCGTCTTCAAGGTAGGCAGTGCGAGCCTTTTTCTTCTCCCTGTACTTCCTCACTGCCTCTCTGTTCCCACACGACCGTCTCTTATTGCTGCTGTCAGAATGATCATTCTCTTGCTGATCCTGTTGCAATATATATAAATACTCATATTTTTCATAACAATCCATTCAAATTATCTGAACCATAATACCAAAATATCAAGCAAAGATGTGTATTAGTATTATACAGGGATGATGAGATGAGTATGAGTGTGAAAGCATGTGTGGGAGTGAGAAGCATCATCTGGTCCTGGAGGGTTACAGCTGTGAGTGTGGCTACATCCTCTGGATGCTCCACCCCAAACTTCTACTTCTTCCTCATCCATATTCATCTTTTTATTATTATTCTAAATTCAAGATCGCCAAACAAAACACCTGTTCTATACAAAAATTGTAATTTAGAGTTAGGGTGATATTATTAAGGTTAAAGGGATGATGATGGTGTTGATGTTCCTGATTAACATAGTGGATGAATACAACAGTAGTCAACTTTTTAAAAATGTTTTAACATGTCCCAAGGAAGGAAAAATCTTACAGTGTTTGGTCGTCTTCTGAAATCCTTGCAAAGATGAAAGAACCAAATTCAAAGATAGAGAAGATTTTGTGATTTTGAGATTACAGAAAAAAGTTTAGAAGAGCCGATGATGAATTTACCTTTTGCCTTGATGAAACGGTCTTTATGACCAAAAATTACAATGGAATAAACCAATTTCAGGGATAGGCATAACCCATTTTACCATATCTCCAATGAATAATATTAAAGAAAAGAAAAGAGAATTGGTTCTTTAATGTCAATTGTCAAATTGTTTTTCGAATAGAAAAAATAAAAGAAAGAAGACTTTTCTCATGGATTTATTTAATACATAATATCACACGTCTTTATCATAAATTAATCGACGAAACACGTTTTGTATCAATTTTTTACTGATTTATGTATTTATCATCGTCATCATCTTCTTCCCTTATCGAGACTTAATTAGATTCAAGAAGGCAGAAGAAATGGTGAGTTTCATTAAGGCATGGGGTTTAGTGATCATCTCACTGTGTTACACTTTTTTCATTGCCAGATTGGTTCCAAAAGGAATCCAACGGCTGATTCTGATCATCCCAGTTTTACTCATTTTCTTCATCGTTCCTTTGTTGATGAAACCTTCCATACACTTACTCGGCATCACGGCTTTCCTCGTCGGTTGGCTCGCTAATTTCAAGGTCTTTCTCTTTGCATTAGGACGTGGTCCTCTCTCTTCAAACCCTAAACCTCTATCTCTACCCCTTTTTTTAGCTGTCTCTTGCTTACCCATCAAGATTCAGCTGAGTCCTAAATCTCCAAAATCTGGCTCCCATGGAGGAGGATCCAGAGAGGGTCCTTTGAGTTATACCATTAAGGCTTTTCTTTTGGTTCTTCTCATCAAAGTCTATGATTACAGCATCAAACTGCCTGAAAAAGCCCTGTTGACTCTTTACGCTATCCACATCTATATCACCCTCGAGCTCATCCTAGCCGCCATGGCTGCTGCAGTTCGAGCCATATCAGATCTTGAGCTTGAGCCACAGTTCAACGAGCCATACCTCGCAACGTCACTTCAAGATTTCTGGGGGAGACGATGGAACTTGATGGTCACTGGAATCCTACGACCAACCGTGTATGAACCAATGGTCCAGCTGTTCTCCGTCTTGGGCCGGAACTGGTCCAGGGTTCCTGCCATTTTTGGGACGTTCGTTGTCTCGGGGATAATGCACGAGCTCATTTTCTTCTACATGGGAAGGTTGAGGCCAGATTGGAAGGTAATGTGCTTCTTTCTTATACATGGATTCTGCACGACGGTGGAGATTATCATCAAGAAAACCATTAACGGAAGGTGGAAACTCCAAACAGCAATCAGTCAGTTATTGACACTCGGTTTTGTGATAGTGACAGCTTTGTGGCTGTTCTTGCCAGAGTTTAAGCGGTGCAACATAGCTGATAGGGCAATTGAAGAGTACAAATCCATAGGCACGGTTGCAGCTGAGATCAGGAGCATGATGGCTTCTCTTTTTTAAACTTGCCATTTGCAAATCTTGAGTGATCTCTATTGTGACTTTCATTTTTGGTTCTTATCACTAAAATGTGTACGTTTCTGCAACTCCTTCATTTACATTTTATAATACTATACATAAAAGATGAAACCTTGCAAACACAATATGAAGTGAAACTAGACGAGGGGAAGCAAACCTCTCAAGTCCAGGCAATAACATGCAAAATTTAATGGATCAGTAAGATCCGCCTAAGTTACACGTCTTTAACTCTATCTAAGACAGTTCGATTTGTCTACAACTCCTACAGCTAAAGCTTTGTTCAACCAGAAATTAACGCACAGGGAGTTGCTTTCTTACTGATCATGTTCATAGAAGTCCAAGCTTTTGGCGGAAGATCAGTTCCACTTCACCACGAAGGCTCTCCACATCAGCAGCATAGTCTCGCTTGTATTCATCCGCCATTGATTCCTCCAGCTGCAGCTTCATTCTCTCTAATGCTCCTTCCAACCCGCAGAACTCTTTGAGAATCTGAGGCTCTGAGTATTTAAGTTGAAGAAGAGTCTGGATTGCTGTAAGAGCCTGAAACATATTTTCCAAGTAGCATATGTGAGAAGGAGATGTGTGCCAAGATTCATAGAGGACAAAAAGATCATGGGGACGTGTTAGAGTTCTACCTTTTCTTGGAGATCAAGATCAAGCTCAGCAATCAAATCGATCACAGACTTTAGGAACAAACGATCATTGAAAATAGGAAGTTCAGCTTTCTCTGTGTTCTGTAGTTGAGACTCGGCCAGATCACCCACTAAGAATACAGCTTTCCGTCTTAGTTTGATATCCAAGCTCTCATTGCGCATCAAATCCTACAGAACAATGAAACATGATTGGTTTTTTCTGAATAAGAAGAATGATGAACAAAACTTGACATGATGTATTTACCTGAAGCATGATGTATCCATGTGCTGCATAAAACTTGTCCTGGCCAGCTATATTATTGCGTATCAAGGCAGAAACAGCAAAAAGTGCTTTACCAGCTTCATCGACAGAGCTGGAGTTTACCATCTTTATCAGTCTTGTTAATGCCCCAAGTTCAAGAACCTGATACCACAAATTCACAGAACAAGAAACATGATTTGTTTCAGCCGGCTTATACCAAATTCACACACGGTTCTGCTTTACAACTCCAACGAAAACAAACCTGCTCTTGAACAAACGGGTTGTTTTGGCTTGCTTTCCCGAGCACCCACGCAGCTAGTTTCCTTACTTCTGTGTCATCATGATTAAGCTCTCCTGCGACAACTCTAAGCCCTCCTGATTTGCTCAAATCTACACAAAGAGAAGAATGATGAGAAACTCAACGGACAACAAAAACTGATTAGACTCATGTAAAACAAAGGAACAATTCCAATTACCATTTGCATTATCAATCGGTTCAACAAGGATTAATAGTTCCTGCAAAGCACGGTGACGATCTTCAAGAGACAAGGACGAATTTTTCAAGTCATCTATGGCTATTTGCATCAACTTCGCGTCTGATGGCATTTTCAGCTTCTCGACCAGCTCCTGCTCAAGACTACTAGTTTCAGATTGGGATTCCAGTAAAAAAAAAAAGAAGCAGAAACTAAAACCATAGTTCATAAAGTCCGCACCTTCAACTCCAACTGACGCTTCTGTAACTCGTCCAGAGACATCTTCTCTGCATCTTTAGCTGCTTCCTTCAACGTCGCAGGATCCGAGTTACCTATTATAAACGGAGATATCCAACACAAAATCAGATCTACACAAAGAAAAAAAAAAAGTAAAGAAGAAGAAGAACACTGGGAAAGATAAAATTACCAATAGCCCAGTGTAGCATCCCATCAAGTGAAGAGAATCCACCGTCGATTTGATCTTGCTCTCCGATCACAACACCGGAATCTTCAACCAATTCAGCCTCATCTCTCGCACTAGACCAAACCATTCCCCCAGTGGAATTAACTTTCTCAGCTATCGAATAACCCACCAACGAAATCCCCACAAATACTAACATACACCGGAAATAGTTAATCTTCGGCATCTTAGACTTCCCGGCGTTAGACTTCATCAGTACAAAACAAAGGTTTAAGGTTTTTTTGCCTTTTTACAAAACTCATAAACACTTCTTGTTTCAGGTTTTTTATATACGAAACTAAACACTCCTTTAACAACGTGTATAACCAATAAAATTATTACACGTCATCTCATCCATCGTCACCTTCCATCGCGCTAAATAATAGAAAATGCCACGTGGAAACATCTCGACCGCTGTAACATAAACTAGGGTGTATATTGATCAATTTAATAGTTTATGATATCAAGTAGATTGATAACAAACTAGAGGGACGATTTACGAATAATTAGGATTAAGGCATAATTAATAGAGTCATGACCCCTCCACTTCCTAATCAAAAGGTCCCTTAATTAACAAAAATGACTTCTCACGCCATTAAGCTCCTCCGTCTTCCCACACACACCTTTCCCTTTTCTTCGTCTTCGTCTTCCTTCAACCTTGTTGTTCTCTCAACTCGATGGGTTATCTCTCCTGCAAAGCCGGATCCGCCATCGCAATCGCCGTCTCATCTTCCTCCAGCAAAGCTTCATCTGCTCCTACTCCCGAATCTCCCACCGAAGAAGACCGTCCCAGGCTTCGTCGTTTCCTCCATCGCGATCTCGAATCCGCAACAGGTGGATTCGACATCAGCAATCTCCTCGGCCGTGGTAGCCATGGAAGCGTTTACAAAGCTGTCATCGGTTCGCGTCTCGTCGCCGTCAAGAGACCTTCGAAATCTCGCGAAATCAGCCGCGAGTTCCACAACGAATTCGAGATTCTCTCCAGGATCCGTAGCCCTAGGTTCGTGAATCTATTAGGTTTTAGCGCCGATAACTCCAAAGATCCGCTTCTCGTCGTTGAGTTCATGGGGAACGGGAGCTTATACGACGTGATTCACTCCGATTCCGTTACGAACTCAGTCGCGATCTCGAGCTGGAGCAAGAGAATCAAAATCGCTCTCCAGATCGCGAAAGCAGTGCATCTCCTACACTCACAGGAGCCGCCGATCATACACAGAGATATCAAATCAGCAAACGTACTGATGGATAAGAGTCTAAACGCGAAGTTAGGCGATTTCGGATTAGCGATCAGATGCAATGTGAATGATCAGAAAGTGAAATCAACACCACCAGCAGGAACAATGGGGTACTTAGATCCAGATTACGTAACGGCTGATAGATTAAGCAGTAAAACAGATGTGTTCAGCTTTGGGATCTTGTTGTTAGAGATAATCAGCGGGAGGAAAGCAATCGATGTTAGATACTCGCCGTCGTTTATAGTGGATTGGGCGATTCCGATGATAAAAAGAGGCAAAATCGGTGGGATTTATGATCCGAGAATCGGACCACCGATGGATGTAAGCGTGAGGAATCATCTGGGATTGGTGGCGGCTAAGTGTGTGAGAACGTGTAGAGAGAAACGGCCGGAAATGGAGGAAGTGGTTGGCTGGCTCACGGGGTTGACTAAGTCGGTTAGGTCTCGACGGTGGGATGAGTTAAGCATTGGTAACCCGTGTATGATGGTCGAGACGGTTGGTCGACCCGTGGAATGATTTTTTTTTTTATTTTAAATCAAGTGCTTTGCTTTGAAGCCATTTTTATTTTGTGGTTTGGTCAATTTATTCATTTAACATCTACCATTACATCATTTTTTTTCTTCTTATCATAACCTATGGCAAAATTGTATTTATTTTAGTTATAATCGTTTTGAAAACTATTCTCTATGTGGAAAATTACTTCAAAGCATTACTAACCTCATAAATTCTATATCCACCTCTAAACTATTCTGTTTCTAGTTTTCCTAAATTTTACTTTATATTTGAAGTTCACTAACCAAAAATTCAGTTTCAAAATTTTAATTACTTAACTTTGGAAGGGAAAAAGAAAAAGGAATAATAAATTGGAAGGAGATGATATTCTCTAAATAGTTGGTAGTGTAGTGTACATGTGCATTAATGATAGGGTGAATTAGTGTAGTAGCCTAAATTGAAAATATATTTAAGGATATAGCACATCAATTCAAAAAATTAAGTAAATGATATAAGGGGTAAGAAAAATTACCAATGGGAGAGGGTGTTGATGGTTTGGAGGAGGTGGTGGTGGAGGGTGGCCGGCGGTGGTAGGGACTGGAGATAGACGGTGGTCAGAGGTGGAGGTGGTGGAGGATAATGGCCAGAGATGGTGGTCGGAGTTGGTGGTCGCCGGAGGTGGTGGCCGGCGTTGGTGATCGGAGGTTGTTTCTAGTAATGGTGGCCAGAGGTGGTGGTCGGAGATTGTTTACGGTGGTGAGGGCTGGAAGTGGTAGTAGAAAGTAATAACAAAGATTAGTCTTGTAATTATTGTGGAAAATACATACCATACCACCTTTATATGGTTAGTATAACTACGAATTATAAAGTTTTTCTGGGTTATACAATGCAATTTCCCTTAATGATATTCTCTAAAGCATTTTTTCCTAAGTTTGTATCACTAATGAAAAAGATGTCATTCCTTCAAGTCACCAATCATACACTAATAATCTTCCTGCAAAACACCTATTATCGAGATTGTCACGTTAGCTTCCGCATACTCTTCGTCTTACATGTACCATATGTCCATATGTAATCAGATTACCTATGTACTCAATACATACTTATAAACCATATCATTGATCCAACTTTAAACAATACTAGGATTTAACCCGCGGTACACCGCGTGATAATATTTTTAATTTTTAAAATTTGAAATTTATATTTTATTTATTTGTTATTCTGTTATTTTTTTATTAAATTTTAAAATATAAAATTTTACAGGTATTTGATATAAGTATTCAAAGTATAAGATTTTTGTATTGTTTTCAAAGTTTTAACCCGTGTGGTATATGTATAGTCTAGTAATACATTTATCTCCTGCTACACATCTAAAAGTGTTATAAAAAAAAAAAAATTCCACTTAACTCCCTATATGGGATTAATGCCAACCCGTCTCGCCAAAATCAAAATAAGTTTTTGCGTAAAAAAAAAACTATCAAAATAAGTTTTTTTTATCAAGTTTAATTATTTTAATTTTTTTTACCAAATTAGCATATTTTTATAGTTTATAATTTTTTCATGTCAATATATATAGTTTATGATAAGTAATAGAATTTTAATTTTTTTGATAATTCCTCAAAAAATAAAAAAATAAACCAAATTATATGGGGGGTTTTCAACATATCTAATGTGACATTTTATAGATGTTTTTAAGATTTTATGGCAATAAATGTAACAAATGTTGGTCAATTTATGAAAGTTTAGTATTTCAGTTTCTCTGCAATGTTATTTATGAAATTGTTTTAGGGGTTAATGTTGTAAAAAAAAATTAAATAAATAAAACTTAAAGGGCATAAACCAAAATATACTTCAAAAATGTTAATATAGATATAATACAGTTTTGTTTTGTGTTTTTTTACAACTTATGGAAGCACCCAAATTAAAATAGAGGGTTTTAAAAATATCTTCTCTAGAGTTATTTAAAAAGTAAATTGTTTTTCAAAAAATGTTAATATAGATATACTAAAGTTTTGTTTTGTGTTTTTTTACAACTTATGGAAGAACCCAAATTAAAATGGGGCATGTTGTAGGAGAGTTTATATAGTACTACCTTTTATGGAAATCTTTGGTAATTTAGTTTGGAGATAGGAGGAAAGTATGGCTTCAGTTAAGCAATAAATGATATTAGAGAAAAAAATTAATTTTAAAATCTCGGCTAGCTGTATATACACGAGTTATTATAATATAGGCTCATTAAGTGGTAATATGTGAATTTTGATATAGACAAAGAGGCTGTAAGTTGTAATAGGTTGATTTTGAGAATGTTTGTTTTATGTGTTGTTTAAAGATGGATCTTCAAAAAATCAAAAAATCAAAAATGTAAGATACATATCATATAGGCTCTCAAATTAAAATATAGAATTAAGCTTTTAAAACGATATTTAATATATTTTTTCAACACATACAACAACAACAACAACCAACAAATAAACAAAAACACAAAAATGTATATTATTTAAGATATTTTTGTATCATTAAATTATTTTAAAATAAAATGAATTGATAATATGACGTAAAACAATGTGAACTAAATATTGGAAAATTTTGAACAACAAAGAAATACTATAATTTTCACATCTTGATATTATTTTAGAATGAAATTAATTGATTTTTTTGGCGCAAAAAATAAAATTATATTGTATTATATGATTAAAAGTGTTTTATGTGTGATTTAATTGGAAATATTTTTTTCTGTTTTATTGTATGAGTTAAATTAATATGATTAAATGTGTTTTATTTGTGGTTTCATTGGAAATATTTTTTTAGGTTTATATTAAATTGTGAGTTAAATGTATATGAAAAATGTGATTTATATATAGTTTAATTAGAAATATTTTTTTTTTTGTTTCAGTTTTAATATTAAATTGTGAGTTAAAGGTATATGATTAGATGTGTTTTATTTATCTTTTAATTAATTTTTAGCTTTATATTAAAGTGTGAATTAAATTTAAATGATTCAAAGTGTTATATTTGTGGTTTAATTGGAAATAATCTTATCAGTTTTATATTAAAGTGTGAGTTAAATTTAAATGATTCAAAGTGTTATATTTGTGGTTTAATTGGAAATAATCTTATCAGTTTTATATTAAAGTATGAGTTAAATTTATATGATTGAAAGTGTTTTATTTATGGTTTAATTGAAAATATTCTTTTTAGTTTTATATTAAATTGTAAGTTAAATGTATATGACAAAGTGTGTTTTTATTTATGGTCTAATTGGACTTTTTTTTAGTTTTATATTTAAAGTGTGAGTTACATTTATCTGATTAGATGTGTTTTATTGGTAGTTTAATTGGATTTTTTTGGTAAATAAGTTTTTGAACATAAGTCAGCTCTACAATAGCCACATGTCAAACTGTATAAGAAAGATTTAGGAGACACTCTACTATATTATATAAGTTATAAATATAGTATATGTTCGAAACCAGAAATATATTTTATAATGCAACCATTCATTTTCTTAACCTTTCATCTCTCTCTTGATGGTTTTGATTGTTATGGAATATTGTGTCAACTAAATATTTTTCTTCTAGTATATATATATATATATATTACATCTCCCTCTGCTTCCTTTACTCTTGAAGAAATTAAGGTTCAAATTTCATAATAATTGCTCGCAATAAAGCAACTATAAAAATAATTATTTTTTCTAAAAAAACAGAATATAATGTCTAGTAAGAGCATCTACAACACATCTCTATATTTTTTCTCTATAATAGAAAATTTTATAATAGATGTGAGTTGTACTCTAACTCATCTCTATTCTCACTTCTAAAATAGAGATTGCTATTTTCCTCTGTTTATAGAGGAAAAATAGAGTTTCTCTATATATAGAGGAAAAAATAGTAATCTCTATTGTAGAGGTGAAAATTGAGATGAGTTGGAGTAAAACTCACTTTTATTATAGAGTTTATTTATTGTAGAGAAAAAAAATAGAGAAAACCATTGGAGATTGATATATCATGGTTTTTACGGTTTTTAGCCATGATATAAGTATGCTTTTTGAGTATTTTGATTTGTTTTCTAGGATGTTTTGGAGTCTTGACAGGTTTTCTAGGATCATTTTGGAGAAATAATCCGGAGGAAATCAACTTAGAATCGATTCAGAGTGATGGTGTCGATTGACACCACCTTTGGTGTCGTTCAACACTCCAGTAAGCCGACAGAAGTCCAAGTTTTGAAGATTTACAAATCTGCCCAAAAGTTTTTTATATTTGTATCATTAGTCCTTGGACGTGTTTTAGGAATATAAATAGGTTTTCTAGGTCATTGTTTAGACTTAAGTTATTTTCTAGCAGTTTTTATTGTTTGAGAGATTTTTGAGAGCTTTGGGAGAGAGAGATTTGAACTCCTGAGAGAAGAATTCCTAAACTCCTTATTTACTCTTTGAATTTCTATTGCATATGATAAAGAGCCTAAAGATCCTCTCATCTTAGGAAGATCTTTCTTGGCTACAGCTGGTGTCATCATAGATGTGAAGAAGGGACGTATAGCACTAAATGTAGATGGTTTAAGTATGAACTTTAAGTTGGATAAGCTGAGGAGAGCTTATACCGTTGATGGACAAACTTTTTCTGTTGAGAAGGTTTCTGTAACACGAGCATCAGGCTCAGTGTCGATCGACACCTCTCCACGACCGAGCCCACACTTGACCAGAACTGAGAACTTGCAGAACATCCTCTATGCGTGAAGTCAGTAAGCTGTTCCCAAACAGAAACCTCACCACTCCACACTCCAGAGTCCTCAGGTAGGGCCAAGGTATGCATCTTCTTTACGTAAACTTCCTCCTATCATCAATAAGATCTTCAAAGATACAAAAACTGTTTTGCAGTTAACCAAGCCAAGAGATTATCGTAGAGTGCTTGTTTCTTTTGTTGATAATTTTGCAGGACAGAAAAGAAACCCTCCAATACCTAAGTCCCGCCCTGGTCCTGTTCCTCACATCCTTGGCATACCTCATGCACCTAAAGCTTATACACCCCCTTGGATGAAGAGGTCATTCTCTAGGAGGCATACATTGCCAATTTCCAATCCACCAGATGCCTGAGCTCCAGCACAGTTAAGCTAATGACTGAAAACAAGCGCTTAGTGGGAGGCAACCCACTCATAGGTTTTTCTTTTCCATCTTGAGTCATTTTAATTCTTGCATTGAGTCAGTTTGTGTTTGAAATTTGTTTGAACTTATGAACTATCTATCTATCATGTTGCTTTTAACTTGTGGTTGAGTATATCTTAAAAGAATTGACATCCAAGGATTGATCCAACAACACCTCAACACAACTAACTGCAACTGACAAGGAGTTTTGGCCAAAAATCACCATTCGCCGAGGGTGTCGATCGACACTGCAGTGGTGTCGGTCGACACTGATGGGTAACCCGAGAATCAGTTCATCTTTTCATTACACTTTTCGATTCATATATTTGTTTCTTTTCCTTTCCCTTGCTTGATAACACTGGGGACGGTGTTGTTTAAGTATGGGGGAGGTTAGTACTTATTGCATTTTTGTTTTTGAGTTTCAGTTGTGTCAGTCAAAACCGTGTTTTTTGTTTTTATTGATTCAAATTTTTTTTTTTTTTGGAAACTATGATTTTTTCGTTTTAATGTGCCTTGGTTGATTAATGCTGCAGATTGAATCCAAAATCCGACTAATGAAAAATCCAAAGGCTGACCAGTGAACCAGAGACATCCAAATTTCTAGCAGAATCCACAAAAGTCTGAGCTAACTTTTGAGCTCTTCATTTTAACTCATTAAGGAGACTGATGATCATAGGGTTTGACTCCTCGTTCATACCTGATAAGTAAGTCTTCAAATAAAAAATTGGTACTCCTCTCCCTCATTCAAGTTTGAAAGATTTTCCTGAGAGCTTTGTTAGAAAAAAAAAAAAGGAAAAAAAGATGAGATTATTTCTAATCAGTTTAGAGGGATATGTAAATTACCAGTGACCCCATTATTCTACTCTTGAGTCAAATGATCACACAAAGCTTAAGGGTAGGTAAATTACCGATGACTCCACTATTCGCCTACACCTTTGATTTTTTTTAAAAAAGCAAAGCTCAAAGGAAGATAAGAATAAAATAAGGCTGGGGAGTTTAAGAGTACCACAGGTTGTAAAGATATTGTCTTGTTTGTTATGGTATTGTACGGGAATGAGTCTAGAAGATTCTTGGCTTTAATCAAATTGATGAGACCTTGCGATGAAGGCTTAATGGAGGAAGTTGTGAAATCTGGTTTGAATTTGGGATGTTGTGAATGTCTATGGAGAAGTACATGCTGGTTCGATTTGGATTTGTCTGCTAAAGCATATGGATTATGGTTTGAATGAACATGGCATTACTTTAAAAAGAAAAGGAGTTTTCGCGTTTTCAAACCTCTTTCACAGGTCTAAGTTTTTGTTTTGCTTGAGGGCAAGCAAAGGCTAAGTCTGGGGGAGTTGATATATCATGGTTTTTAGCCATGATATAAGTGTGCTTTTAAGTCTTTTGATTTGTTTTCTAGGATGTTTTGGAGTATTTACAAGTTTTCTAGGATTTTAGCATGAATGGAGCAAAGTGGAGCAATTTGGATCATTTTGGAGCAATAATCCGGAGGAAATCAACTTGGAATCGATTCAGAGTGATGGTGTCGATCGACACCCCAATAAGCCGAGAGAAGTCCAAGTTTTGAAGATTTACAAGTCTGCCCCAAAGTTTTCCATATTTGCATCATTAGTCTCTGGACGTTTTTTAGGAATATAAATAGGTTTTCTAGGTCATTGTTTAGACCTCAGTTATTTTCTAGCAGTTTTAAATGTTTGAGAGATTTTTGAGAGCTTTGGGAGAGAGAGATCTGAACTCCTTGTGAGAAGAATTCCTAAACTCCTTCTTAACTCTTTGAATTTCTATTGCATATTATTCAGAATGATGATTTGTGTTTCATTGATTATGTCTGAGTAGTTTGCTTGTTAGGTTCATGGTTTTTCATAGGGTTTTATGAATTATTAGATCTTTTTATTTAGGATTCATTATCTTTCTAGATCTTCATCATAGGTTGTTCTTCATATTAATCCTTGATTGGCCATCTAAAATTAATAACTTAGGAAAAGAAATTGATATGGGAATATAATTAATTTTCCTAATAAAACCTTTTGATGAGCAAAATTACTTTAAGAGATTTGATTTAGTAATTTTGTAAACAATCTAAACCTGTTTTTAAAGCTGATTTTTAACCTTGAATTTTACAAAGAGCTTTGGATTTTCTGGGTTTAAATTTAGATTATATTTGCAGTGAGAACTTGATTTATTTTACAGAAGAGTTTAGAGTTCTAGATCTGATCTTAATTGCTTGAATCCTATTTAATTGTTGATTTAATAATTTGTAATTTCCTGAGAAATTCCCTAGACCTCCCTTTTTGATCATCTGAATTTACAACAACTTTTATTTAATATTTGCATCGCTTTTATTTTAATTCAAACTAATCTGTTTAGCTTAATTATAAAACTCTATAATTTATTGTGTGATTTAGAGTCTTTGTAGAATTCGACCCTTAAATACTGCACTGATCTCTTAATTTGAGAGAGTAGCTCTAGGTTTTAATTTGAGCATATTAGAGATGGTCTAAATAAAGGGAAAAGATAGTATATATGTCAGTGCTTCTACCGAAAATACGACGGTGAATCTTTTGAAGTCATCGGCTAAATCGTAAGGGTATTATTACTAAGGGCTTGATTGGAACAACATATACTATAGCATTAGCATTATGCAGCATAAGCATTAAGCTGCATAAGCTGTATGCTCTGATTAATATAATACATTTAGTTGATTGGTATAGCAGTAGAGTATTAGATATTATATTTATATTTAATATATGATATTAATTTAAAATATATAATTTAAATGTGTTTCATTAAAAAAATTAATTATCACTCATTGCTATATAATTTTTAAAAAATATTGGGAATAACATTCAAAAACTTGGGAATAACATACCAAACAGTTTAAGGAAAACTTGAAAAAAAAAAAATTCCATGGTTTTTTCAGAATTTTTTAGAAATATCTCTTTAGAGATACTATTTTTTAAAATATCTTCTTTTTTAGTTATTTTTATTTTTACCTTCTTTAATACTACAATATGTTAAATTAACTTTTAGATTTTTTTTAGGTTTTGATTCTATACTTTACATTTAAAGTATAGTTTTAAGGGGGTAGGATATAGTATTTAGTGTTTAGGATTTATAATTTAGTCATTTCTATATAGAAAATGAGTACTTTTGAAAATTGACACCACAAAATAGTATTTTTTAAAAATGACATAAAAAATAAAAAATTTTAAAATGCCCCATAATTTTTAAACCGGAAAGTTAGCAACGTTTTGTCCATTATATTTAGAAGTTAGCTACAGTTGGTTTTATTTTTCTTTAATAATTAAATAGAACTTTCTTTTATTAAAAAATAGAGCTGTAAATGTGAATGCAATGGCTTGGTGGAAACAAAGTGTTGTTATCCTTTTCCTATGGTGCACAGGTGGTTAAATGTGCCCGATTTATTGTGTAAGTTGTTAAATAAGTGATTAAAAATAGATGTCAAGAACCAAAAAGTAAATCTATAAAATGCTGCCATTCATTGTCTAAATCTTTTGTCTCCTTTTTTTTTTTTTAAAAACCTATTTCTTAAAGGAGTCCGAGATAATAGAATGGGAAAACATCAAGATTGGTCCGTGGCGGCTTGTGTTTTCCTATTCTTGTCTCTGACATCACAAATCTATTGTACGAGCGAAACCCATTTCTCCCGGTCGAAGCTAGGAGTTGGTTCGTCAGGTGAAGTGCTATCGCCAAAGGAGAAAGATCTAATCACGAAGCTCCCCGGGCAACCTTCTAACGTTAATTTCAGACAGTACGGCGGTCATGTGGCTGTGAACGAAACGGCCGGTCGGTTTTTGTACTATTATTTCGTGGAATCCATCAAACCTAGTAACTCTACTCCTCTCGTGTTATGGTTAAACGGAGGTATACACTAATACACTTATACACATAGATAATATTGGAGCTATTTATATTCAAATAATCAGACTTTTAAAAACTTAGAAAATATAATCAGTCTTCTAACTACCATCTAGTTTTTTTTAAGGAAATCGTTTTTTTTTTCTCTTAATCATTGAGAATTAAACATATTGTTGTAATACACGTTATAAAAAAACATACAGGACCAGGCTGCTCATCTCTACAATCTGTGGCATTTAAAGGAATGGGTCCATTCCGCGTACTAGACGACAGCAAAACGCTACTCCGCAATCCTTATTCATGGAACAACGGTAAGTACATACATATACTTTATCAAAGTCTATTAATTACTTCGTATTTTTGGTGTATATTTACAAGATATATAATGAGATTAGTACGTATACAATTACACGTATATTGGATTTACATGCAGAGGCAAACATATTGTTCTTAGAATCGCCGGCAACTGTAGGATTCTCGTACTCAAAAACTTTAGATTCACAACAAATTGCCGAACAAGGGGACACGCTATCAGCAGAAGATAATTATATGTTCTTGGTGAATTGGCTTGAAAGGTTTCCGGAATATAAACGAAGAGAAATTTTCATCACCGGTCAGAGTTACGCGGGCCACCATGGTCCCCAACTTGCGCAGATTATCCTTAGCCGTAACAACCAAACCTTCATCAACTTACGAGGTATGATGATTGGTGCTCCAGCACTCGATGTACAAGCCATAGACGATTCTATCGAAGGATATCTGAAGAGTCGTGGTGTCTATGTGGACAACGTTAAACTCTGCAATATAGATAGCGAGACATATGATGAGGAAAAGTGCATGGATATAGATTCAATGCACCAAGCTAAATTAAAATATGTGGACTTGTCCAACATACACTCTCCGATGTGCCGAAACTCCACATCGAGCATCAAACCCAAGAAATGTAAGACAATAATGGACATTGATCCGTGCGTAAACAACTACATACATGCTTATCTTAACAAGCAAAAGGTTCAAGAAGCGATACATGCCATTGCCAACGCCACGAAATCACCGTACCCGTGGGCTGATTGCAATTATGAATTGAATCCTATCTGGAACGAAACTGAAAAATATGCCTCAATGGTTCCTGTTCTTCAGGAGCTGATGGGTAAGGGTCTCCGAATGATGTTTTACAGTGGAGACTTGGATGCGGTGGTGCCTTTTACATCTACACTGGCCACACTCACGGATATGAATCTAACTGTTGTAAATGATTGGCGTTCGTGGTTCACCGAAGGGCAGGTGGGAGGGTACACATTAGATTACAAAGGAAACTTGTCATATGCAATTGTGAGAGAAGCAGGTCATGGTGTGACTAGGGACCACCCTATACGTGCACTTACACTCTTTACCAACTTTATCCATAATACTCCTCTCCCCAAAACACCCTGATTTGTAATTACATCCTGATTTGTAATGTGACTTATGTGTTTGAAATTATTAAAACCTTGGTTTTAAAGTTGGTAACTCATGACACATATCAATTTTAACAATTAGAGAATTTGTCATGTGTTATAAAATACTAAGAATTTAATTCAGCTGAACCTAAATTGACATATCATCTCGTTTAATTATAAAATATAAACTCTAATTACTGACATACAAACTTGTTTAATATTATAAAATTTGTACTGTTTGTTTTCTGGGCAAAAAACATCTATACACTAATTCTCCTTTATAAATCCAAACTGAAAGATACTCGTTTAATTATAAAATATGAATTCTTATCATTCTTTATAAACCAAACATATAGTTGTAAATCCTAAATCTTAATTTATAAACCTAAACCAATATATAATCTAGTTTAGTTGTAAGATTTAAAGCTAAAACTTCTTATTTATAAACTCCAACCGACATATAATCTTGTTTAATTGTAAAATCTAAACTCTAAATCCTCATATATATGATATATGGTTTTTAGGTGTTTTTAGCCATGATATAAATCTTATTTATAGAGTCTTTTTGGTATTTTTAGAGTCTTTTGAGTCTTTATAAGATTTAGCATGAATATGAACATAATGAAGCTAAATAGGAGGATTTGGAGCATAATCAAGCATTGAGGATGAGTTGTGAAGTTGGGAGACTGATATGATCGTGGCAAGCACGGAATCAGAGGCTGCAGAGAAACCGGAGATGGTGGGAAGGATCACTCGTTCGAGAGCTAAGGAGATGGACAAGGAAGCTCACTCACTCATAGTTGACGGGTCATTCAACCTACCGAGGATCCAAGTCTTCAACATATCCACCTTGAAGGCTTCACCCGGTAATGATAACTAGATAACTTAGGTGTGAAGTTTGTACTCTTTTTCCATAGCTGAGTTTTGTCCCAATGGGTTTTCTCAGTATGGTTTTTAATGAGGCAAATGGATCACTACGTCGAGTTATCTAGAAGTCATTACTAATGGGGAATAATGTACTTCTGTACTAGTACAAGTGACTTCTGTACTACTACAGATCACCAAGACGTTTTGCTGTTTCCTTATTTCCTTTAAACGTCTTGTTGTTTTATTTTGAACTTCCTGTTGTTTGCCCCTAGGGTTAATTATAAAACCCCAAAGCTACGCCTCTTTGTTCTTTAGTGAAGAAGTTGTATGAACAAGTATTGTCACACTTTTTCTCTCAATTTGAATTCTTGAATGCGTTCTTGATTTCTTCTATACACTTTGTGATTCAGAAACTCTTCACTTGTTACTATCCACATAACCATCAAACAATCCTCATCATCTCACTACTGCTAATTTTCACTCGATCATCACCCTAGCCACCTACATCGTCGATCACGCACCATCACCATCGAATCTCATCACCAGTCATTTGTCTTCAGCCTTCGGAGTTCTATCCTAGGGAGATCGTATCATGTGGTATCAGAGCCAACTCTGTGCCAAAGGCTAAGCGATTCTAAACCCTAATCTCTTGTGTTTTTGCTTAATTTCGTTTGTTTAGTTTTAGGGTTTGAATTTTTGTTAATTCATTTGTGTCTAGATCGAGTTCTGTGAGTTTAGGACTTAGTTTTGTGTTGTTTCGAAAATTGACTGCAATTAGGGTTTAATTATTTTGAATTCTGTTCATTATAGGGTTTGGGGTTGTTCGATTTTCTTATAGTCTTGCTCGACATTAGGTTTGCAGTCGTGTTTTCTTGTTTAAAATTTAGGGTTTTAGAGTTTATTTTTGTTTCTTTCACTCAAGAACGTTTTACTTCGAGTTTTCTTCTTTAATTTGCAGGTACAATGGAGCTTTCTCCAGAAGCTATGGAAGCTTTGAACCAAGCCATGTCCAAGCAAATTGCAGAAGCAAATAAGACAATGTCTACTCAGTTTCAGCAACAGATGGAGCAGCTCAGTAACAAGTTTGAGAAGCAAATCAAAGATATAGCTCAAGCAACTAGCGCTTCAGATCAGAGTTCTTCAGACCCGCTTAGTCCTAACGAAGCCCTTCGTTTAGCTAAAGGAAAGGCTCACGTGGGAGCTTCCTCCAAACACACACGGATCAGAACAGTTAATTCACCTACTGGGGGAAGAGAGACTTGTTTCAATCAGAGGAGAAACACTCAAGGTACAGAAAGAGAGCATCGCATAACTGGCAGAGATCACATACGTCCATGACGAGCTGAACCGGTAGCTGGGCATCGAATATACATTGAGTCAGATAGAGATTATTCTGAAGAAGAAGAAGTTTCAGACCATAGTCAAGAAACAATGAGGAGAAACAGAAACAGAGATCACAGCAGGGATTATGATCCTTTGAGGCAGCAGTTGAAGCACCTCTAAATTCAGTATCTTTCGTTTCATGGTACCAATGATCCAGAGGCTTATCTAGACTGGGAAAGGAAGATGGAATCAAACTTCCAAGTTCAAGGTACTTATGAGTTAAACAAGGTGAAGTAGCCATATCCGAATTCAATGGCTATGCTTTGTTATGGTGGGAGCAGTTGGGACTCACTAGACATCGACAGAGAGAGCCTGCTATCACTACATGGGAACAGTTCGTCACGCAGATGAGAAAGAAATTTGTGCCTATACACTACCAGAGAGAGATTCTTAACAAGCTTAGGCGTCTCATTCAAGGCACTAAGTCTGTTAGAGATTACTATCAAGAGCTGGAAACGCTTATGATCAGGGCTGATCTAAGAGAAAGTGAAGACATGGTTATGTCGAGATTCCTTGGAGATTTAAACAGAGAGATTCAAGACAAGGTAGAGTTGCAGGACTATGAAGATGTGCAAGAAATGGTACATAAGGCAGAGCTGATTGAGTCGCAGATTAAGAGAAAGGGAGTGAGGTCAACGTTTACGCCTAACATTCCCAAACCAAGAGAGTTCAGAAAACCCGCCTTCACCAAGGACAGCAAACCCGTGACAACCACAGTTAAAGAGGAAGTTAAGATCGATTACAAGCCCAAGAGTAGCACCTCTACAAGTCATATCAGGTGTTTCAAATGCCAAGGAATGGGGCATTATTCCAGAGACTGTCCTAACAAGAAGATGTTTCTTCTTCAAGAAGGAGGAGAGATTGTGCCAGTAGACAGTTCAGAGAGTGAACCAGAGTCTGAATTCGGTGAAGAAGGAGAACCAGCAGTCATGGGAGAGATGTTGGTAGCCCGCAGAGCTTTAAGTGTTCAGATTCATCCAGATGATAGAGGACAGCGTGAGAACCTCTTTCACACACGGTGTATGGTTCAAGACAAGGTCTGCACCTTGATCGTTGATGGTGGAAGCTGTACTAATGCAGCTAGTGAAGAGATGGTACAAAAGCTTAATCTCAAAACCACTTCACATCCAAGACCTTACAGTTGCAGTGGTTGAACAACAAGGGAGCTTTGACAGTTTCGCAGCAAGTGATGGTGAAGTTAACGATTGGGAAGTATGAGGATGTGCTGCTTTGTGATGTGATTCCGATGAAGTCAAGTCATATCCTTTTGGGAAGACCATGGCAGTTCGATAGAAAAGTGTTTCATGATGGCTACACCAACAAGCAATCGTTTGAGTTCAAGGGACGTAAGATTACTCTTCTACCACTTACACCCAGCGAAATCTACAAGGACCAGCTTCACATGAACCGCAAGGATACATAGAAAGTGTCTCACAGCCTGTACATCAATCACAGCGAGTTCAACAAGCTATTTGATCCAGAGATGACCACATTCATGTTTGTTTATAAAGAGACACTCACCAGTACTAAATCAGCAGAAGAGCTTCCACGCGAGATGATAGAGATTATAGAGGAGTACAAGGATGTATTTCCAGAAGAGATACCTCCAGGCTTGCCTCCAATACGTGGGATAGAGCATCAGATCGATTTGGTACCAGGTTCAGCTCTACCGAACAGACCAGCTTACAGAACCAACCCAGTAGAAACTAAAGAGCTTCAGAAGCAAGTAGAAGAGCTGATGAGCAAGGGACATATCAGAGAGAGTCTCAGTCCATGTGCAGTACCAGTTTTTCTTGTACCCAAGAAAGATGGTTCATGGAGGATGTGTGTTGACTGCAGAGCTATTAACAATATCACAGTGAAGTACAGACATCCAATTCCGAGATTAGATGACATGCTGGACGAGTTATGTGGGTCAACAGTCTTCTCAAAGATCGATTTGAAGAGTGGGTATCATCAGATCAGAATGAAGGAAGGAGATGAATGGAAAACAGCTTTCAAGACCAAGCAAGGGCTCTACGAGTGGCTAGTCATGCCGTTTGGTCTCACCAATGCTCCTAGCACCTTCATGCGCTTAATGAATCATGCTCTTAAACCTTTCATTGGCGTCTTCGTGGTTGTGTACTTCGACGACATCCTCATTTACAGCTAAGGTCTAGAAGAACACTTATAACACATCCGCCAAGTTCTAAATGTTCTTCGTTCTCAATCCCTCTTTGCTAATTTTGCTAAATGTTCATTCTGTACTACTGAGGTTGTTTTTCTAGGCTTTGTTGTCAGTGCAGAAGGAGTTAGAGTGGACGATGAGAAGGTCAAGGCTATCAAGGAGTGGCCAACACCCAAAAACGTGGCAGAAGTCAGGAGCTTTCATGGACTAGCAGGATTCTATAGGCGATTTGTCCAAGACTTCAGTACTATTGCAGCGCCACTTACAGAAGTTGTCAAGAAGGATGTAGGATTCAGATGGGAGGAAGCACAAGAGAAGGCGTTTTCAACTTTAAAAGAGAAGCTTAGCACTACCCCTATTCTTTTACTTCCTGACTTTATGAAAACTTTTGAGATTGAATGTGATGCCTCCGGAGTGGGTATAGGTGCTGTTTTGATGCATGACAGGAAACCAGTAGCTTACTTCAGTGAGAAGCTAGGAGGATCGACATTGAACTATCCTACATATGACAAGGAGCTGTACGCCTTGGTTCGGGCTCTTCAAACGTGGCAGCATTATCTGTGGCCCAAGGAGTTCGTTATTCACACTGATCATGAGTCCCTGAAGCATCTCAAAGGACAACAGAAGCTCAAAAAGAGACATGCCAGATGGATGGAGTTCATTGAGACTTTTTCCTACACGGTTAAGTACAAGAAAGGTAAGGATAATGTAGTCGCCGATGCATTATCCAGGAGGTACACTCTCGTTTCTACTTTGTCTTCTAAGCTTGAAGGTTTTCATAGAATAGTAGAACTTTATGAGACTGACATCGATTTTGCTGAGAGCTATGGCAAATTCCATAAGTTTGCTTTTGAAAACTATTATAGGCAGGATGGATATCTGTTCTTTAAGGACCGATTGTGCATACCAAGAGGATCCATGAGAGAGCTGCTGATCAGAGAAGCTCACGGAGGTGGACTAGCTGGACATTTTGGAGTGTCAAAGACTCTACTTAGACTGCAAGAACACTTCTTTTGGCCGCAAATGAAGAAAGACGTTGAGAAGGTTTGTTCTAGGTGCCATATTTGCAAAATGGCGAAGGGTAAGGTACAGCCCCACGGCTTGTACACTCCTCTCCCTATCCCTTCTCAACCTTGGACTCATATTTCTATGGATTTTGTTCTTGGCTTACCTCGAACCAAAAATGGTAGAGATTCGATTTTTGTTGTGGTTGACAGGTTTAGCAAGATGGCTCACTTCATTGCAAGTCACAAGACGGACGATGCTGTTATTGTAGCTAACTTGTTTTTCAAGGAAGTAGTACGTCTACATGGAATGCCTCAAGTTATTGTCTCAGACCGAGATACAAAGTTTCTAGGACACTTCTGGAGGATGTTATGGGCTAAGCTAGGATCCAAGCTATCATTCTCAACCACATGTCACCCGCAAACAGATGGGCAAACCGAAGTGGTGAACATGACGCTATCTACACTCCTAAGGACCTTAGTGAGAAGCAATCTCAAGTCCTATTTTCTCCTTTTGAAATTGTTTATGGTTTCAATCCACAATCACCTCTAGACTTGATCCCTTTACCTTTAAGTGTGAAGTGTAGCTTTGATGGCAAAGAAAAGGCTGAACAGGTGAGGAGGATACATGCTAAAGCTAAGGAGAACATAGAGAAAATGACCAAGCAATACGAGAAGCATGCGAACAAGGGGAGAAAGGTGCTCGTTTTCGAAGAAGGAGACTTAGTGTGGATTCATTTACGCAGGATAGGTTTCCAGAAAAGAGGAAGAGCAAGCTTCTACCACGAGCTGATGGTCCATTTGAAGTCATCAAGAGGATCAATGACAACGCATACCAGATTGATCTTCAAGGTAAGTATACCATATCATCAACATTCAATGTTTCTGACTTGCTTCCTTACTATGCAGATTCCGATTTGAGGACAAATCCTTTTGAAGAGGGGGAGGATGATATGATCGTGGCAAGCACGGAATCGGAGGCTGCAGAGAAACCGGAGATGGTGGGAAGGATCACTCGTTCGAGAGCTAAGGAGATGGCCAAGGAAGCTCACTCACTCATAGTTGACGGGTCATTCAACCTACCGAGGATCCAAGTCTTCAACATATCCACCTTGAAGGCTTCACCCGGTAATGATAACTAGATAACTTAGGTGTGAAGTTTGTACTCTTTTTCCCATAGCTGAGTTTTCTCCCAATGGGTTTTCTCAGTATGGTTTTTAATGAGGCAAATGGATCACTACGTCGAGTTATCTAGAGGTCATTACTAATGGGGAATAATGTACTTCTGTACTAGTACAAGTGACTTATGTACTACTACAGGTCACCGAGACGTTTTGCTGTTTTCTTATTTCCTTTAAACGTCTTGTTGTTTTATTTTGAACTTCCTGTTGTTTGGAGTGTCGAGCCCTAGGGTTAATTATAAAACCCCAAAGCTACGCCTCTTTGTTCTTTAGCGAAAAAGTTGTATGAACAAGTATTGTCACACTTTTTCTCTCAATTTGAATTCTTGAATGCGTTCTTGATTTCTGGGTTTCTATACACTTTGTGATTCAGAAACTCTTCACTTGTTACTATCCACATAACCATCAAACAATCCTCATCATCTCACCACTGCTAATTTTCACTCGATCATCACCATAGCCACCTACATCGTCGATCACGCACCATCACCATCGAATCTCATCACCAGTCATTTGTCTTCAGCCTTTCATCAGAGTTCTATCCTAGGGAGATCGTATCAGAGAAGAATTCAGAGCTATGCATTGGCCGATGCAGATGATAGTGTCGATCGATGCAACATCCAACATAGAATTGGAAGTTTTCCCACAAGTTTTGAAGATTTACAAAGTTGCCCCAAAGTCTTCTATATTTGCATCATTAGTTCGTGGACGTGTTTAGGAATATAAATAGGATTTTTGGGTCATTGTTTAGACCTAAGTTTTTTTTTTTTTTCATGCAACTTTTGAGAGCAAAACCTTGAGAGATTTTTAGAGAGCTTTTGGAGAGAAAAATCAAGACTCCTTAAGAGAAGATTCAGACTCATTTTCTTCTTCTTTTAATCTCTTAATGCTATCTATTTTACTCATGATTTGTGTTCCTATAATTATGTCTAAAAAGATCTGCTTGTTAGGTTTAGGGTTTCTCATTAGGAATTTCATGGATTGTTAGTTCTGTTTATTTATGATTCATTATCTTTCTTGTTCTTCACCATAGGTTGTTTTTAATGCTAGATCTTTGATTAGTCATCTGGATTTAGATCTTAGGATTATTGATTAATATGAGAGTATAATTGATTTTCCTGACAAAAATCTTTGGTGAGCAAAATTACTTTTTGTAAAGAGATTTGAATTAGTAATTTTGTGAACTTATCTAAACTTGATTTTATTGCTGATTTTTAACCTAGAATTTTGCAAAGAGATTTGGATTTTCTAGTTTTAAATTTAGATAATATTTGCAGTGAGAACTGATTTATTTTACGATTGTGTTTAGAGTTCAAGAACGGTGCTTAATTATTGAATCTTGCTTGCTTAATTAAATGATCTAATTTTCCATGATTTTCTGAGAATTTCTCTAGGCCTAGCGTTTAATCCATCTGAATTTACAACTCTTTTATTTTCTGTTTTATTTTGTAATTTAAATTAATATTTTTGTTTAACATAATTAAAAGATTATTAAATATATTGTGTGAATCTAGAGTTCTTGTAGATTCGATCCCTAAGTACTACCATTGATCTCTTAATTTGAGAGAGTAGCTCTAGAGTAAATTTGAGCATATCAAATTTTGGCGCCGTTGCCGGGGACTCTTTTGATTCACCATTAGATTAAAGTCTTTGATTTTTTCTAAATTTTTATTTTTCTATTCTACTCACACGCTTTTGTTTTTTTTTCTTTTCCCTTGTGTGTTTTAGGTACATGCCTAAGCATAGCACCAGGAAAAATCCTACTGGTCCAGTTGTTAAGCTTACAAACCAAGAGTTAGGACAACTAGAGCGTGATAACACAAAAGCAGCCAAGTCAGCGAAGATGGCCAATACAATCATATTGAGACCTGATGAGGCTGGAGTTTTGAGGGATCAAGAGGGTCATGTGCGTAACGAACAAGGCCAAAAACTTGATGCTGAAGGACGGTTTATTCAGGAAGAACTCGTGGTGGTAGATGAGAATGCACGTTGCGTCGACCGACGCAATGATGACATCGATCGATGCAACCAAGATGGCATCGACCGACGCAATGTTGGCGTCGAGCGACGCAATGCCAGAGCCGGTGCGAATGGTGCGGATTTGGATGTTAGGCCTGGGCATTTGGGTACCCGTTCGAGTCCGAATCGGGTTCGGATCGGTTTCGGGTTTTCGGGTTTAGAGGTATAGGATCCGTTCGGGTATTTCTAGACTTCGGATTCGGATCGGATTCGATTCGGGTATTTCGGGTTCGGATTCGGATTACCCAAAGTTCACAAAAATCAAAAATTTAATACCTAATTTAGTCTAAATTATTCAATAATACGCAATATATCTGAAAATTTAGAGTATTTTTTACCCAAGTTTACTACTAAACAGTTTAAATACTTCAAATTATCAAAAATATCTAAAAATCTGAATATTTTGGACACTTATTGATGTGTCTGCATTTTATAGGGTTTTAACTATAGTTTTTAGGTTTGTTTTGAGTCTTTTCCTAGGTCCAAGTGTGCTTTTAGAGTCTTTTTAGTCCTTTGTGAGTCTTTACAAGTTCTAGGTGACTTTGGAAGGAATATGAGCGTTTTGGGGGTGAAAATATGCATCTGGAGCTAAATTGGTTGAAGACTGATCGAGCTAGTCAGCAGATGGAGTGAGAGCAGAAAAACGTTCTGGATCGACTGATCCTTTCTAGATCGACCATTCCCGTCCCCGACGCAACTTTTCCTTATTTGTTTTAAACCGACTTTTAGGGTTTTATTTTGATATTTAAGTTAGAGGCACAGCCTCCAGAGACATAAGCTTTATTTTCTGAGACTATTTTATATTGTGAGCAAAGGGAGAAGAACTCTAATCCTTCTTGACACTTTGCAGAAGATTTCTAAACCCTATTTTCTATTCTTTTGCAATTCAATTATGTTATCTTCATCATTGATTTGCTGTTTCTGTTTCTCTATGGCTGAGTAGTTTCACTGTTGGGTTTAGGGTTTCAGAAAGGGTTTATATGATTAATTGATGCTAGGTTTGTTAGATTAGGGATTAATCTTATTGTTCTTCATCTATTGTTGTTCTTAATGCTTAAGCTAGATTGATCACCTAGATTAAGATCTTAGGTTTAATTCATCGGGGCACCAAAAGTGTTGTTGAGTTGCTTGAAAAGAATATAGGTGAGCAAGGTGATCCTTAGCCAACGAAAGTTGAAGTTAAGGCACCTTGTGAACTTATCAAAGCTTAACTTATTGCGTGCTAGGATTATTAGATTCAAACGACAGTTTAGAGTTTAATCAATTCCTTGCATAGATAACTAACGCTGCCACAGTAGGTTAGTTTTACATTCGAGATTTGTGTTCAAGAATTGTGTGTAATGCATCCCTATCTAATCATCTAAATTCGTGATCATAATTCGTAATGATTCCCTGCACTAAATGTTTTCTCTTTTGATTTAAAACCCTTATTTACTTTCCGTTTTGATAGTTACTTTCAAACACAAACTTTTCTATTGTCTTAGATATATTTGATATTGATAATTTCTTAGTGCAATTGTTTGGTCTCTGTGGATTCGATCCTGAAGTGTTACAACGATACCACTAGATCATGGTGGAGTACACATTGGGTTTTAATTGACCTGTTAATCAATTTGGCACCGTTGCCGGGGACCAAAACGATTGCCTTTGAGATTTTAGAATTGAGTATAGTCTAAGATTTCTTTTTGTTTTTACTAATTATTATTATTTTTTTTTTGTAGATAATGAAAAAAAAAATGAAAAATGTTTTGGGGGCCATAGATAACGATGATTGGTGATATATCATGGTTTTTACGGTTTTTAACCATGATATAAGTGTGCTTTTTGAGTCTTTTGATTTGTTTCTAGGTTGTTTTTGAGTCTTTACAGGTTATTTAGGAATTTGGCACGGATGGAGCAATATGGAACAGTTTGGATCATTTTGGAGCATTTTACCGAAGGAAATCAAGGTGGAGTCTGACCAGAGACCTAGTGTCGATCGACACCACACACAAGGGCATCGATCGACACTCATGTCTACCCGACAAGAGAACAAGAAATTGGAAGTTTTACAAATTTGCCCAAAGTCTTCTGTAATTGCAACATAAGCCCCTGAACGTATTTTAGGGTGTATATATATATATTGTTTTTGGGTTTTAGAATAGGGGGAGTTATCATCTAGCAGCTTTTGAGAAAAAGGCTATTGAGAGCTTTTGGGAGAGATAGATCTGAATTCTTTGTAGAGAGAAGATTCTTGAACTCCCTCTTTTACTTTTGATATCTATTCATGTTATTCAGAATTATGATTTGTGCTTTATTTAACATGTCTGAGTAATTTGCTTGTTAGGTTTAGGGTTTTTCATAGGGTCTTTATGATTTATTAGATCTGAAATTTTTAAGGTTCTTAATCTTTTATGATCTTCATCCTTGGTTGTTCTTCACAATAGTTCTTGATTGATCACCTAGAATTGTTATCTTAGGGAAATAAACTAATATGAGAATATATTTGTTTTCCTGATTAAACCATTGATGAACAGAATTTTTTCTTACAAAGAGATTTGAATTTATGATTCTGTGAACTTATCTAAACTTGTTCTTAAAGCTGATTTTCAACTTAGAATTTTTACAAAGATATTTGGATTTTCTGGTTTTAAATCTAGATATTATTTGCAGTGAGAACTGATTTAATTTACCTAAAGTTTAGAGTTCTAGATCTGATCTTTATTGCTTTAACCTTATTTAATTTATCTGATTTAATGTTTCATAATTTCCTGAGAAATTCCCTAGGCTTAACTCTTTTGATTTTCTGAATTTACAACACTTTAATTTAAATATTTGCTTGCTTTTATTTTTAATTCAATTTGTCTTGTTTAGCATAATTGAAAAACTCTATAATCTATTGTGTTTGATCTTGAGTCTCTGTGGATTCGACCCCTAAGTACTGCAGTGATCTCTTGTTTGAGAGAGTAGCTCTAGGGATTAATTTGAGCTTATCAATTGGCCACAGGAAGAGGAGATCACATTTGATGAAGACATTCTAGATGAGCCTTATGTGGAGCCACCGTTCGATGAGAGTGTTCTTACACCGGATCAAAAAGTTAAGTTGGATGAGCTTTACATGGAGCATCCAACGACGACAAGGAGGAACTTAGCAGCAATGATCCGGTTGAATCTTATCTCACATCGAGCAGTACTTGAAGGGAGGGAGCCCACTTTTACAGAGATTAGGGAAGCTCATGCTTGCGAAAAGGTAATATATTGGGTTCCACCAAGCCAAATAGAAGGTACATGCGTTTCCACCCTTGAAATTCATGATTTTGAGGATATTCACATGCCATGCATTGAAAATGTGACTTCTAGTTTGGATACTCCATTGCTCATTGATGAATGCTATGATTTGATATGTGAGTCTCAACGTCTAGACATCTTAAGAGCAGAAAAACTTGCTAGGGATTATCATGAAATATGTTTTGATATCGAATATCATTGCGCTTTGAATGTTCATGGTCTCGAGTTTGAGTTTTCAATGCCTGATGTATCTACCTCTCTTCTTGAAGAATCTTACCTAGGGTGTGTTCTTGATATTGATACAATTTTGCATGAAACAAAAGAGCCTGAGGTTGATTATATGAATGAGGATATTGTGTTTTATGAAATTAATGGTGATGAAGTTGATTATTTTGTGAAAACCTCGTTTGAACCTGAAATTGACTTTATTTTCCCATTAAATGCATTTGATCCTCATGAGCATCCAACCATCAAGGAATATTTCAAAGTATATGCTACATTTGTAGTAAACTTCCTAGATGTGAATTTTATTGTTTTGCCATGGATAATTGTGTGTTACTTGACACATATTGTTTATTGCATTAACAAGAGAGGGACTAAAGGTCCATTGGCTCAGCCTTTTGATACTCATGATTAACATTTTTGTTTTGAGCGGTCAAGCTAAAGACCTTAAACAAGCGCTTATGGGAGGCAACTCATGGGGTTTGTGCTGGCTTACCCTTTTATTTTTATTTCTCTTAGAAGTTTTGTTTTATTTTTAGGATTTATTACGGTGAAATCACGTCCGGTGTTAAGTGTTTTCATGAACAGGTTCCAAACGCAGAAGATGCGAAATTTTTTGTTCCAGGAGCTTCGGATCGATCGATCCTCCTTAAAGATCGACCGATCCCGGTGGTTTTTTGCGGGTGTCTCTAAGTTCAATAATGTTGCAGATCGGTCGATCCCACCTGAGACTGATCGGTCCCCACCCTTGCCAACACCACTCCAACACTAGATGCGAGATCACCGGTTTTTCATTCTTTTCCTTTCTTTTTGTTTTTCAATTTTCTTATTTTCTTTGTCGGATTCATTCTTTTCTTGGCTTTGCTTTCACACCGGGACGGTGTGAAGTAAGTCTGGGGGAGAGATGTCTCCAAGTTACTAATGTCGTTTTCTTTGGTTGTTTTCTTTGATTTCTCTTTTATTTGAGTAATTTATTGAGTCTAAAAAAAAAGAATTGGGAAACTATGATCATTTTTAGGAATTTCTGCTTTGATCTAACACTCTTATGATTACATTTGTACTTCTGATTTGGAATGAAGCTTGGAATGAACATGAGCAGTCTCAACACGCCCCAAAAGACACTCGCCAAGGAGAAGACTAAGTTGAACCAGAAGTTGTCTCTAGCTTTGACAAGACTTAACGGATTTAATTTCTTACCTTGGGGCTTGGTATACATCAGCCAAGACTCCTCCCGTCAGGCCTTACAAGACGTGCATCTCCTCACAAAGTATGCTTCCCCTCTCTCTTCCCTTCAGTACTCAGTAAAAAATAAAATAATTAATAAAAGAAGAAGAAGAAAGCAGAAAAGGATATAGGTAATAAAAGAAGTGAACCGAGGGTTGTGCGTAAACCCGTGCATCTTTCGGAATTCATGGAAACCTGTCCACAAGAAAAGAGCGAAGGATTGATAAAAAAAATACAATGATACCCTAGAAAATTAGGGAGAAATCAATCCTTTGGAAGTGAGAAAAGAGAGAGGAAAGAGAGCATATGAAGGAAGTCTTGGGCGATAAGAGGTTGAAGGAGTCAACAGTTCAATGATCGATACTCCCATGGTAAGACCGCACCTTTTTGCTAATCTGATGTAGAGAGACAACAATGGGGAGACTGAAGGTTCTCTAAGGCCGTGGAGTTCAGAGTAGGGAGTGTTGATCCTAATCATGGGCAGAGTACAGAAAGTAGTTCTCAATTTGATGTGATGAAGAGTGCAAAGAAGAAGTTCTCAAGAATATGTGAGTTTCCACTTTCAAACATTTTCTCTATTTTTGAGTTTTTGTCTGTTCTTGCTTGAGGACAAGCAAAGATTCAAGTCCGAGGGAATTGATGTGTCTGCATTTTCTAGGGTTTTAACTATAGTTTTTAGGTTTGTTTTGAGTCTTTTCCTAGGTCCAAGTGTGCTTTTAGAGTCCTTTTAGTCCTTTGTGAGTCTTTACAGGTTCTAGGTGACTTTGGAAGGAATCTGAGCGTTTTGGGGGTGAAAATATGCATCTGGAGCTAAATTGGTTGAAGACTGATCGAGCTAGTCAGCAGATGGAGTGAGAGCAGAAAAACGTTCTGGATCGACTGATCCTTTCTAGATCGACCATTCCCGTCCCCGGCGCAACTTTTCCTTATTTGTTTTAAACCGACTTTTAGGGTTTTATTTTGATATTTAAGTTAGAGGCACGGCCTCCAGAGACATAAGCATTATTTTCTGAGACTATTTTGTATTGAGAGCAAAGGGAGAAGATCTCTAATCCTTCTTGACACTTTGGAGAAGATTTCTAAACCCTATTTTCTATTATTTTGCAATTCAATTATGTTATCTTCATCATTGATTTGCTGTTTCTGTTTCTCTATGGCTGAGTAGTTTCACTGTTGGGTTTAGGGTTTCAGAAAGGGTTTATATGATTAATTGATGCTAGGTTTGTTAGATTAGGGATTAATCTTATTGTTCTTCATCTATTGTTGTTCTTAATGCTTAAGCTAGATTGATCACCTAGATTAAGATCTTAGGTTTAATTCATCGGGGCACCAAAAGTGTTGTTGAGTTGCTTGAAAAGAACATAGGTGACAAGGTGATCCTTAGCCAACGAAAGTTGAAGTTAAGGCACCTTCTGAACTTATCAAACCTGAACTTATTGCTTGCTAGGATTGCTGAACTTTTTGCTTGCTATAATCCCATGACACGATTACCAAACCCCTAAGTCCAAGTTCTACGTTCCAATTAATAAGGCTAAGTTCAAATTATCAAAGTTTCAAAGTGATTGAGACTTTCTTATTTATTAAGTCTTCTCATGGTTGTTCTAAACTTTAGTTCTATTGTTGAACAAGGTAAGAATAAGTTGTAGGAAAAAAAACAAAGGACACTTTTCTTTTCATTATTCTTATAGAAAACAAAGAAATTAGAAGAAGCAAATTACAAAAGAACCAAATGATGATATATAAAGTACAAGTCAGCCGAAAGAGCCACGACAGTTGACTGAACCACAAAGACAAACCTTGTTGCCTTTGTAAATCTTCTCATCTTCTCCAATACGCTCTACATAAGAAACTCCATAGTCATATGTTAACTCTGTCATTGGAGGAATATGCTTCATCGCAAAAAGCCCAATGCTAACGTATGTATCAGACTCAATAGGCTGCCAGAAAACATTAGGCTTACAGCTGTGATTCATGAATCGAGCAACGTTCCCTTTTTCCTTGGCGCTTATCAAGACTTGCGTTGTAAGATTGAAAACTTCAGGAACACTTTTCCTTACATCCTCACACACAAGCTCAGGTTCGTAGTTCCACTTAAACCTCACATAAAACCGAGATGAGTCGAACAAGAAATTATCATTTTCTTGTACTTCTTCTTTTGTCTTCCTCACACCAGCAAACTCGCAGATAAAAGTTCCAGCTCGGATTGGATCCCAAGAACGTAAGCCCCAACCACAATTTGTCATCTTGAATACTTCCGTGCGGATCTTCAAACCATTTTGAACCAAACGATTTTTACAGTCGTTGGGGCATGAACAAGATTCACCGCACTCGTAAATCAATGGTTTACGACAAACCAAAATGGAGTTATGGTATGGTAACTCGCCACCGTTTCTTTGAATGCACATGCAGCTTGGATCAAAGCATGGCTGACCTTGACAATTCTGGCATCCAATTTCTGGGAGATCGATGTTTAAATCAAGCATCATTCTTGAGTAATGCTGAGACTTGATGTATTCAAAATCTTCAGGAGTAGTTTTGTCATCTTCATCTACATCGTTAACCAACGACACTCGTAAATCCTCTTTTCCAAAAGAAAGATCTTGAAGTATACAACCCTGCCTCGGGTTGTGCGTCCTCAAATCTTCAGCTAATTTCCATTTTGCATAACCAGAATTAGGTTGGTTTGGTTTCCTCACCATTTTAAACTTGAACTCTTTATGCCCACTTTTTCCTATCACAGAGTACGTCTCAGAAACTAGATAAATTCCATCGTAAATGTATATCTTTCTAGTATTATCGTTGGGGTCGCCTCTACCTCGAATGACTCTAACGTCATTTCCTACTCTCCTACTTGTATCTAGTGCAAGGTTTCCCCTTTTCATAGTTTGATCACGAGGTAAACCATTCTTATCCATTCCGCCATATCCAGTATAAATCAAGCATTCAAGATCCTCGGTTTCATCATCGTATTGTCCTGATGTAACCACACTCACTGCAAGAGGTTCTACTGCGCCATCATTAGCCGTCATATAATCAATACCACCAACCGTTTTTTGTGGAGCCCGACTAAGCACATTTCACCCCAATAGTAGAAAATATCGCCTACTTGTACTCCAGGAACGGATCCAATCCTCCTTCTCATATTAGTTTGGACCCCCATAGTCCTGCAATTAACATCCGCGGTTGTAAGGATGTGTTTCTGGAGGTTTAGTTGGCAGAATCTCCGCCTTATCGCGTCAAACTGCATCAAAACCAACTCAACTATCTCCTGGTTTCCCGTTTCCTTCTCTGCTTCGGTTATTCCTGAATCAAAGTTTTTGGGAGAGAGAACCTTTTTGCTGTTGGGATCTTCTGTTTTTGGCTTTTTCACCGGAGTCCTCAAGTTTTTGGAACCCTTTGGTCTACCACGTCCTTGTTTTTTTGGAGCAGTACTTGGACCAACACCATATGAGTAGTTGTTGAAGTCATCAGATGGTCTAATGGTTTGCAGTGGTGTGACATCTAGAGGAGGAATGCCGGATGTTGATGATGATGGGGTTTTTTGGATGTTGATGAGGTTATCCATTGCAAATCCTATCAATATACAAAAATAATAAGTCATAGATTAGTCAAAATTTAACAATGTAGACAAGATATAGCGAGAAGTTTACAAAATATGGCTGTAGATAAAAAAATATATATATGGCTGTAGATAACATTATACAAACAAAAAAACCGTTGTTCCTTTTATTATAATGAAAATAAAATTTAATGAAACAGTATTTTTTATGTAACTCTAATAAATGAAAGAGTCCACTCTAAAATAAGGAAAAAATAATAATCAACTATGTAGACAACAAGTGTAAAATGCATTTGGAGACTCGATTGCTAGACTTGAAATTATTCTTATCAACACTTGAACTGATGTGAATACTATACTGATGACATAAAAAAATATCTCGTGTAGAATTATCATACATATAATTATAAACATAATTTAATTTTGACATCAACAAGAACAAAAACAAATAACAGAAAAAATAATTATCTACTCTGATCATTCTTCCAAATACATTAATCAAATAAATAAATCGAAAAAGATTATTTTTTCGTCAAACAAAAACATAGTCATAACTTCAATATAAAATTAAAGTGCGTATATATATTAAACAAAAATTATATATAAAATAATTAAATAGTGACACAGCAAAAAAAAAAGAAGAACAAACGTACCTTTACAATCTAAGAAATGAGATTGATGGTTTACAAAAAGAAATAGCAGGGCAGAAATAAGAAGCAGGAGAGAAACAGAGAAGACGAAAGCTACGAATGAAAAATGGTTGATAGAAAATATTGTTGGAAATGTGAGAGTATTGGTAGATAGAAGGATAATCCTCTATTTATAATCATTTCACGAGACGGATTAATAGCCGTTAGATAAATCTCCACAGTAAAAATAAAGTTTTAGTCATTAATAAGATTTTTTTCTTTTTAATGTACCTATGACTACCAATTAATATTTTGACATTTTTTTGAAAAAATAATTAACATAAATATGAAATATCTTTATTTTCTATGTTAAAAAATATGAAATATCTTTATTTTCTATTTTAAATAATATTATTTACATACGTGTGATTTATTCAATTATTTTTAAGAAAAAAATTTAAATGGGTAGAATATTGAATCATACGTGTTTACATGTTTGGTCATTTCAATTTGAATATGACTTCAGAAGAGATTGTCATTTAAAAACATACTATATGAGAATTTTATTATTATCTTTGAATAATAAAAAAAGAGTAGTATTTGTATGGCCTCATAGATAGCAACGTCACTAGAGTACCTCCAATGGTTAGATAATTATTATTTTATTGTTTAATTAAATTTTAAATAACAAGTAAAAATAAACAAATTAAACAAGACATGTAACATTTGAAAGTCTAATAAGAACCTTAGGTTCGTAAATGAGAAACTTCAGAACCCATCTCTACTCTTTCCTTCATTTTAATTATGTTTAATTATTTGATGTTAAGAAACTCACTGAATAATCTTTTATTAGAGGTGCTCTTTTTATTAATGAAACGATCCGACCCGTTTTTATAAAAATAATAATAATAATAATAAAATTCTAGTCGTCTTATATCCACTAGCTATGCCAACATCCAAACTAAACAGCGGAAAATAACAAACAGATACCTATATCAAATAACCAATAAAATAATAAATCAATAATTCAATAATAGTATTAAGTCAACCAACAGAAACAATAAAACATCAAACCAACATCCTAACAATGTTCTACTGACTCAACTCTAGCAACCTACAGAAGTCAGACAACAACCAATCGAACCACTAGAACAACCTCCTCTTCATCGCCTTGTCCACGTTCACACTTTGCTTTTACCTGCACCGCATACACAAATTGAGATACATGAGTATTTTATAAACACTCAGTGAGGCAATCCTCCCATCTACTGGGCTATACACACAAGCAATTGAGATACTCTAACCATCAAACAACAATCAACAACAAACCATGAACTGCATCGACTGACACCAACCATGCATTGATCGACACCAACAGGGGTTGCATCAACCGACACAAGCTTGCATCGACCGATGCAAAACTAGCATGCATCGACCGACACCAACACTGCATTGACCGATGCATGCTCGACATTTCACAAAATGCCTAATTGCATCGACCGACGCCTCCACATGGCATCGACCGATGGTCCTAGGTCAAATCGCGTCATCCTCGCATTGCATCGACCGACGCACATGCCGAGCATTGTTTTTTCCCAAAGCCTCTTGCCGGATCTTCGTTCCTAAACCATCAAAACTCAATCCCCAGCCACAAGAAAGCTTCTCAAAGCCCCAAATAACGTTCTAACAATCCAAATAACACAAGAAGAAGCAAATCAGAGAAATCTCAAGCTTAGATAAGCCATGGTCATGCACTCACCTTTGCCAACGACGATTCTGACTCTAAAACGCAAGATCTACACTCCTAGAAAACTCCTACAACGTTCTAAGCCTCAGATCTCCTAAGAACAACCACCAAACACCAAGAATTTCACCAAAAACTCAAGAACAGTTCAGAACTTCGTTTCTCTCTTTCTTTTCCTCCCAAAAACGGCTAAACTCGCCTAATGACGAAAAAACTCTCTTTTAATTTCGGCTTAGAAGTTTTCTTAACCTAAAACGCAGCGTTTAACTTATTCGCTTCCCGACCAAACCGGGGTTGCATCGACCAATGCAACACCAACATCAATCAATGCACATCCCAAATCAGGATTTTGGTTCGCGGATATTACATTTACAAAATGTATCCAATATTGCAAAAATTTAAAACACGCAAACTAGAAGCAGACGAATAAATTCAGTGTCCAAATACTCTTTATGTCAATAATAAGAGCTTTAAGCTTGCATTATACATTAACAAAGCGTTTGCTGCAGTTCTATGAATACGAAGCGTTTGCTGCAGTTCTTCCCTACTATACATCAACAAAGCGTTTGTTATCTTATAGTAGGTACATGATCTATGAATATGAAGCGTTTGCTGCAGTTCTTCTCTATTTGGCTTGATGAAGTTGTTGAATAGATATATCTTGATATTTTGCTGTAACAAAAAGGAAGAAATTTTGATATATATAAATTATATACTCCTTTCACTCTTTTTTTTTTACTTGTCATTCTAGGCATATATTTTTGGTTCAGTTTACTTGTTCTTCTCTGTTTCCAATATAATTTTTAATAGAAAAGTATCTAATTTATTCTTCACAAAATAGATAAAATATTAAATACTTTAGAACTTTAGTAATTAAATAAAGATATAATAGACTAATTATATTTTTTTAATATATGTGAAACAATCTAAAATGACAACTAAAAAAAATAGAGAGAATACGTATTGGGCCAGAGGTATGCTCATTTTCATAACTATTTTTTGTTGCAGCAAAAATATATTTTAATATTTTGCTGCAACAAAAATGAAAATTTAGGTCGAAGTTTATATGCAACAAAATCAGAAAATAACATTGCTTTTTTACTTTTTATTTGTAAAAAAATCAAACCACTTGCCAAAGCACTCTTGTCATACCACCTTGGTGTCGATTGACACTAACCGCGCAACCACGTTCTCCTTCAAGCTAAATGTCAGATCTCCGCCTTCCACCACCTCCAATGCGGCGAAGGCTCACCAGAAGCCAGTAAATGTCGTAGGAAACATAAACCCGCCTGGCTGAGCAACGAAGTGTAAACAAGCATTTTCACGTTAAAACCCTCCTATCTGAGAAACCATCTGGATGAGAAGCGAAGTCTGAACTAGCAAGTTTTATGTTAAAACCCGCCTACCTGGGAAACCCTCCTGGCTAAGAAAATATCCTAACTAGGCCGTTACCTTTTTACCTTATTTTGAGAACTCTATAAATACCTATTATTTTTTGGGAGAAGAAAACCCTAAGTTTTATTCTACGCTTTCTTTCTGCAACCTGAGACTTTTTTTTGTAAGCCACTCTTTTGTGATTTTAGAGATTCATCCTCATTGACAATTTGGAGAAGATTTCTAAACCCTTTCCTATTAGTTTTGCAATTTAATCATGTTTCCTTCATCTATGATTTTTGTTTTCTCTTTTGCTATTTGTGAGTAGTTCTCCAATTGGGTTTTAGGGTTACAATTAGGAGATTCAATGAATTGATGTTTTAATTATTGTTTGGAGTTCATAATCCCTAGGTTCTTTGATGTACATGATCTTAGTGCTAAAAATAGGACTGATCACCTTGTTTTAGACTCTAGGTTTTTCTATGCATCAAAAATGTTCGATAGAATGCCTGAATGAGTGTGAATTGAGCAATATATTTTTTAACCTGCGAAAGTTGATGTTAGGACGCATTGTGAAATTAATGAACTTAATTGTAATGCAAATTTGGCTAGGAGGTTGCAAATGAAAGTTTAGCAAACTAATAGTCAAATTTAGTTTCTAATGCCTTGAAAGAGGGTTAGTCTATTATAATGTTCATGCTCTAGAACGATTCTTAATTATTGAACTCAATTTTCATTTTTTCATTAGTCATTGATCTCTGGAATACCCTATGGTCCAATGTTTTAATCCCATAAGTTCAATCGTTTTATTTCTTGCATTTTTATTTACAATTTCTAAAACCAAACAAACTATCTTTCGTTCGCTATAGCTATTTACGACTCTAGCAAATCTTTATTGTACCATTGGTCCTTGTGGATTCTACCTCGTATATACTACCTTGCAGTTAAGTGTATCGGGTAATTACTCGAGCAATAAAGTTGGCGCCGTTGCCGGGGACCGATTGCGATACCTAAAGCTTTTTCTCTCTTTTTGGTGTTTTCAGGTGTATAACCCGCTGTTCAGGCACTTCACACATAGAACAATATCACGAGGGCTTGGGAAAGTTTGAGAGAGAGAATAGGAGAAAGAAAAGACTTGCTGAAATGGCTGATGGTTTAGCTGGTCGAAATGTTGGTAATGTGGATGATGAACATCATGGAGAGGTTGAGGAACTCCCTCCTGCTGGGAACGTTAATCCTCCTGCTGGTGGAGAGGATGCCCGTGCAGTTGCGCAAAGAGAAGCTGCGCACCGCGAAGCTGTACGTTTAGCTGCTCTTAATCAAAGACCAGCAAATGTTCGATAGAATTTGAGGGAACATGATGCTTCCAACGCTGAGATGTACCACGGAGGTGTCCAACATCCTCCAATCGCCATAAATGATTTTGAGATCAAACCAGCAGTGTTAGCTCTTGTGAAGCAAAATCAGTTTCATGGTCTACCGTCGGAGAACCCAGTTTACCATTTGGAGTACTTTGAGGATATATGTGGTACAACAAGAATGAATGGGGTGCCTGATGATGCTGTCAAATGCAGATTGTTCTCATTTTCTCTGAGTGATAAAGCTCATCGCTGGTTTAAGTCATTGAAGGGAGATAATGTTCAAACATGGGATGAGTATAAGACTGCTTTTGGTGCAGTATTTCACCTAGACGAGGAGTACTCTTCTCATGAATAAGATTTCAAGCTTTCAGCAAAGTGCTACTGAGTCATTCAACGAGGCTTGGGAAAGGTTCAAGGAATACAAAAGAGAATGTCCTCACCATGGTTTCACTCCAGAATCACTCATCAACACATTCTATAGAAGAGTTGATGAGAGGTACAAGATGACATTAGATACAGCTAGAAATAGAGATTTCATGACCAAAATAGAAGGAGAAGCTCAGGAGTCTATCGAGAACCTAGCTGCTAGTAACAGTGATCATTGTGTTGATTATGATAGGACAGTGAGAAGCAGTGGAGGAGAAGAATCAAAGCAGATTTCCGAGTTGACTGCAAAAGTGGAGCAACTTTTAAAGAGAGATCAGAGAAGTGTGAATTATTGTGATGATTCAGGAGAGGGTCAAGTTTATCAAGAGCATACTGGGGACGGTTCTAAAGAGCTTCAAGCTGAGTTGAACTACGTGAACGGTCAAGGTAACTATCACAACAATAATTTTAACCAGGGCTACAGGAACCACCCCAACCTCTCGTAGCGGAACACTAATGTTGAGAAACTACATGATCAGTTATATCCACCACAACAATTTCAACAAAAGCAGTTTATACAAGGACAAGGAAACTACAATAAGTCATTCGTGCATAAGGGACAAGGAAAAGGAAATGGATACGGTCAAGGGGGTTTTCAGCAAAAACCTCAGTTTAACAACTTCAAGGGAGGTTACCAAGCACCAGTTTAATTAACCTCTTGTGAGCACCACGTCTACGTCTTCTTCTGGGGACAGTGAGATGAAGTTGATGATGATGCGGCAGATTCTTGAAGGCCAGGTAAAGAATGGGAAAACTACAAGACTGGTCTGAAACCAGTTGTCTCTTCTTTTTCTTGTTCCAGCAGGTATCACAAATCCATTGCACGAGACAAACGCATGTTCTAAAGCGTCTGTACCGGTCAAAGCGAGTGATTGGTTCGACGGTTGATACAAGGCACTTAAATGCGATTCGTCATCCCTTGAGCGTGTCATCGCTCCAAAACATGAGCGGTGTTAATAACCACAAAGAGCTAAGGGAGAGAGATCGGATCGAGAATCTGCCCGGGCAGCCTTCAGTTAATTTTAGACAATATGGCGGTTACGTGACCGTGAATGAGTCTGCCGGTCGGTCCTTGTACTATTATTTTGTGGAAGCCACCAAAACCAAAAAATCTTCACCCCTTGTTCTCTGGCTTAACGGAGGTATATGCGTCTATATATATATATATATATATATATCTCTAAAAACTTTTTTATTCTCTTAATCATTTAGATATCACACAAGACAAAATTGATGAATTTTGTTTACAAAACATAAACATTCTTACTCAGCTTATGTATATCTTTGTAGAAAAAAAAATCAGGACCTGGCTGCTCCTCTCTATATGGGGCGTTTCAAGAGCTTGGTCCATTCCGTATACATAGCGACGGCAAGACTCTATACCAATCCTTATTCATGGACCAATGGTACGTACAACATCTTATAGAATAATATCTATCTAATAATGTATATATATATTAGTTTGATATTAACAATATACAGTATACTATTTACGCGTGGTTTCGCAGAGGCGAACATAATATTCTTAGAATCTCCGGTAGGAACTGGATTCTCGTACTCAAACACAAAGTCTGATTCGGAGAATCTCGGGGACATGAAAACAGCGGTTGATAACTACGTCTTCTTGGTGAAATGGCTCGAGAAGTTTCCGGAATATAAAGGAAGAGAATTTTACATCGCCGGTGAGAGTTACGCCGGCCACTATGTTCCACAACTCGCACAAACCATCCTTACCCATAACAACAACGAAACCTTCATCAACCTACGTGGGAATTTGATTGGCAACCCGAGTCTCGACGAGGAATGCGAATTAAAGGGTGGGTTTGAGTTTTTGGCGAGTCATGCTATAATCTCACAAGAAACTTTCCTTAGCTACGAAAAAAGCTGCGGAGGTGATGAATCCCTTCCACATGAGGTTGACTGCATCGATATGAGTATGAAAATCGAAGATGCTTTAGAACAACTGATCAAATGCATCATATTCGCTCCTAAGTGCCTAAACCCAACGTTGACTAACCAATCCAAAGAATGCACAACGGCGATGGAGTCTGATCCGTGCGGAGAGTACTACATGACAGCATACTTTAACCTGCCCGAGGTTCAGCGTTCCATGCACGTCACGAAACTTCCGTATACGTGGACGCTATGTAGTGAAGCTGGAAATAATCTTCTTCTGTCCAAAGAAATGATTCATCGAAATAACTAGTCATCGTTGATATCGACACATCATAGATAGCCAAAGGTGATAGTTGTACCGTGTTAGCAAGAAAAAAAAATACAAAATATCATGTAGTGGTTTGTAGGTTTGATAAAAAAAAAATAGTTAATGCTTATGAAAGTAACGAACCAACCATCAATTAAGGGTGGGCTCCGAGAGAAAACATTGGCCTATTTAAAGGTGATAGTTGGGGAGTTACAAAAAATATTGATTCCTCCTTTTTTGTTTTCTTTCAGCTTTAATATCAATGAGAAAAAAAAAAATCAAAAAGCTTATAAAGAATTCTCTAACTGTTGTAAAACACTTGTGTGGACTCCATTAGACCGGCCCATCTACTGTCCAGTCCATTGGGTATTTAGGTCCAGTCCATTAGGCCCATGGCCAATGGCCCATTCATACTTTGTATTTCCTATTCTGTTTTGGACTTAGGGCTACTCCTAACCCTATAAATATGTAACCTCCTTCGATCATAATAAATAAGAACAAGAGATTTACTCCCTAAACTCTCTAGTTTACAACACGTTATCAGCACGATAGCCTCTAACCCTAAACCCTAAAACAGCCGCCTATTCACTTCTTCTCTAAGACCCTAAACCGCCTCTTATTCTTTCATCTTCCTTCGAGAATCTCTCTTGATCTCGAAGCTCTTTCTAATACACAAGCATCCTTAGCTTGTGATCGAGTTTCCCTCAAAACCCTATCGAGGTTTGTGGCTACTTGGTTCGGGGTGAACTCGCGTACGCGGAACTGACCGATAGCAGTACGCAGACGGTACGCAGAAGCTGATCGGTAGCGGTACGCAGAAGCTGATCGGTAGCGGTACGCAGAGCCGATCGATAGCGGTACGCAGAGCTGATCGATAGCTGATCGATAGCGATACACAGAGCTGATCGATAGCGATCGATAGCGGTACACAGAAGCTGATCGATAGCGATCGATAGCGGTACACAGAAGCTGATCGATAGCGATCGATAGCGGTACACAGAGCTGATCGATAGCGATCGATAGCGATACACGGAGTTGATCGAGAGCGGTACACAGGCGGTACGAGGAACTGTCCGAGAGTTCGCGAGGAGCTGATCGAGTGGAATTACCGAGGTCTTTAGCTCCCGGTCCAAACCAGTCAGAATCCTAAGGTGTTAAGGTAAAATTCGAACCTTCTCAAAACCCTATGATCGAACTTGAACCTAAAACTATTGAACCCTAAAACCTACAATTGCACAAACATATAAAAGGTTAAGATCCATGTTTATTATAACCCTAAAATCGAAATTGCTTGTCATGAATTGTTTGTTTATATTTTCGATCATTGCATACATCATAAAAGTTAAAATCAAATCAAGTATAGGGTGCTATAGAATCGATCCTTTGCATGAACCCTAAATCGAATTTTGTATTCTTGTTTAGGATTGTTAATCGAAACCTAGAAAGAAATAAAAGGAAATTTTGTAAAAAGGAAATCCTATCTAGAAATAAAAAGGAAACCATTGCATGCATTATCTATTTGCTTTTGTTGTCTTGCATGCATGATTTTAAACCGAAAAACAATAAGAGGCAAGACATGTTTCGGTCTCAAATACCGCATGGCCTAAGGCATGGTTCGGTCTCAAAAACCGCATGTCCTAAACTAATAATGCATGGTTCGGTCTCAAATACCGCATGCTAACAAACGGTTGTCTATTTTCTGTTTTATGCAGATGGCAAGTCTTAAGAGCCTAGACTACCCAATTTTGCAAGCTTCTGGAAAGAACTATTTGCAATGGGCACAAGACACTAAGATCTATTTGAAATCGAGTGGCTTGCATGGTTGCATCGATGAGGGTGTTGAGAGCACTGATAGAAACAATAACAAGTGTATCCAACACATGCACCATCACCTTGCTGAGTGTCTCAAAAACCAGTACCTCTTCATAGAAGATCCTTCGGCCCTTTGGAAAGCGCTTAACCGCCGCTATGGACACCAGAAAACTGTGCTCCTTCCTAAGGCCGAATTCGATTGGAAACACCTAAGGATCCAGGATTACAAATCCGTGGATGAGTATAACTCTGAGCTTTTTAGGATTGTCTCACTCCTTAGGCTGTGTGGAAGAGAGACTACTGAAGAGGAGCTGATAGAAAAGACTTTGTCTACTTTCAGCCCTAACAATATTGTTCTTCAGCAACAATACCGGCAAAAAGGTTTTGCTGATTATGGGCAACTTATAGAATGCTTGCTTCTAGCTGAGCAGAACAATGAGTTGTTGCTGATAAACAGTGCTATGAGACCTCCTGGTACAGCCCCATTACCAGAAGCACACAAGGTTGATTTGGGATAGAATGGTGCCACAGATTCTAAGGTACTTGATGAGCCTAAAGAGACCAACTATGTCCACAGAGAAAGACACTATGGCCGTGGCCGTGGTGGTAGAGGACGTGGTGGTCGTGGCGGTCAAGGAGGCCGAGGAGGTCGCGGACGTGGTGATAAGGGCCGTGTGTCCTTCAAACCACAATCCAAGACCAAATCGACTTGTTACCGATGTGGTATGTCAAACCACTGGTCTAAGAACTGTAGGACACCCAAACATCTCATTGATGCATATCAAGAAGTTTTGAAAAAGACTCCTGAAGCTAACCATGCTTACATCGATGATGAAGGAGACTTCGATCATGAGAATGATGACTTGCTGAACCAAGAGACTTCCGACTGCCTAGGAGAATGATGAACAATTTTCGTTTTTATTTTGGTTTAGTTTCAATGCTTTCTATGATTTAATTTCTACTTCGATGTAATGGATAATTATTTAAATTTAAATCAAAGGATTTTTATGAAAGTCTTGTTAAAACACAAAATTATTGTCCTATTTATAGAGATGGCCGAGGACATGAGTGTGCTAGTAGTGGACAGTGGTTCCAGCCACACCATATTACAAGACAAAAGATATTTCATAAATCTTACAAAAAGAAATGCAAATGTTAGCACAATTGCGGGTATAGCAAGTTTAATAGAAGGCTACGGCCAGGCTCACATTTTGTTGCCTAATGGTACACATATCGAATTAAGTGATGCCTTATACTCACCCAGCTCTAAGAGAAGCTTATTGAGCTTTAAAGATATAAGATCAAATGGTTATCACATTGAAACCAAGGGTGAAGGAAATAAAGAATTCCTATACATTACAAAAATTGTAAAAGGACATAAGAAAGTCTTAGAGACTATATCTGCCCTAGCCACTGGTTTATACCATGCTAAGATAAATATGATAGAAGCTAACATGGCAAAGAATAAAATGTTCAATGAGCAATTCACTCTATGGCATGACCGGCTTGGCCACCCGGGATCGAACATGATGCGTAAACTGATTAAGAGTTCGAATGGGCACAACCTTAAAGAAAGAAAAGTTTTCCCTAAAAATCTTACTTGTGTAGCATGTGCACAAGGGAAACTTATTATAAGACCTTCACCAGTCAAAGTCACAAAAGAGACTTTAAATTTTCTGGAAAGGATACAAGGTGATATATGTGGACCAATACACCCACCATGTGGGACATTTAGATATTTTATGGTTATGATCGATGCATCAACCAGATGGTCTCACGTTTGCTTGTTATCCACGAGAAACCTAGCATTTGCTAGGCTCTTAGCTCAAATCATTCGATTGAGAGCACACTTTCCGGACTTTCCACTTAAGACTATACGTCTCGATGGTGCTGGTGAATTTACATCCCAAGCATTTAATGATTATTGTATGTCCATGGGGGTGAGTGTGGAACATCTCGTAGCACATGTCCATACACAAAACGGATTAGCTGAATCCTTTATTAAACGAATACAATTGATAGCTCGACCATTGTTAATGCGATCGAAGCTGCCCGTGTCGGCTTGGGGACACGCGGTCTTACATGCTGCCGAACTAATACGTATCAGGCCATCTAGTGAACACAAATATTCACCATCCCAACTATTATCGGGTCGAGAGCCAGACTTGTCCCATCTCAAAACATTCGGTTGTGCCGTATATGTACCGATTGCTCCACCACAGAAAAGTAAAATGGGACCTCAAAGGAGGATGGGAATATATGTTGGATATGAGTCTCCCACTATTTTAAAGTATCTTGAGCCAACCACAGGAGATTTATTTAAGGCCAGATACGCGGACTGTCAATTTGTTGAGTCCGAATTCCCTATGTTAAGTGGAGAGACTAGCAAGCTGGGTAAAGAATTAACATGGAATCAAACATCCTTAGAATGGCAAGATCCTCGGACTATGGCATGTGATGCGGAAGTCCAAAGAATTATTCATTTGCAAAAGCTAGCTAACCAATTGCCAGATTCCTTTGCTGACCCAAAGAAAGTAACAAAATCGTACATACCAGCTTGCAATGCACCAGTACGTATTGATGTTCAAAAGGAACACAATAACCAAGTTGCTACAGAGTCTAGACCACGTTTAAAACGAGGTAGACCGGTAGGTTCCAAAGATAAAAATCCTCGGAAGTCTAAAAGTGCAAAACAGACCGAGGCTAAGGGAACTATAGAGAATACAGACAATGTCGTAGAAACTCCTAGGACACCAAGTGAGGGTCAGGACGCTGAACCTCATGAGCCTAAAGGAGCCGACAACAATGAGATCTCAATAAATTATATTGTGTCTGGTATTCAATGGAACCGAAAGAATGTCGACATTGATGATATATTTGCATACAAGGTAGCACTTGAGATAAATGAGGATCATGAACCCACATCCATGTTAGAGTGCACTCAAAGCAAAGATTGGCTTAAATGGAAAGAAGCTATTGATGTGGAGTTAAACTCTTTAAAGAAGAGAAGTGTGTTTGGTCCGATCATAAGGACAACACCCGAAATTAAACCAGTTGGACATAAGTGGGTCTTTGTAAGAAAGAGAAATGAAAACAATGAAATTGTAAGATACAAAGCACGGCTTGTAGCACAAGGATTCTCTCAAAGACCTGGCATAGATTATGAGGAGACTTACTCCCCTGTGATGGATGCAACGACTTTTAGATATCTAATAAGTCTGGCTGTAAGAGAGAAACTGGATTTGCGGTTAATGGATGTTGTGACTGCATACTTATATGGTCCACTGGATAATGAGATTTATATGAGATTACCAGAGGGTATAGAGCTCAAAGATAAGAAAGGTTCTCGAGACCAACACTGCATAAGGCTAGACAAATCGCTTTATGGGCTGAAGCAAAGCGGTCGAATGTGGTATAATCGATTAAGTGATTATTTAGCAAAGATAGGCTATAAGAACGACCCAATCAGTCCATGTGTGTTTATAAAGAAGTTTGCAAACAAAGGATTTGTGATAATAGCAGTGTATGTGGATGATTTAAACATCCTTGGAACCCCTGGAGAAATCGCCCAAACAGTAGAATATCTCAAGAGAGAATTCGAAATGAAAGACCTAGGCAAAACAAAATTCTGTTTGGGATTGCAGCTTGAGTACACAAATAATGGGATCCTTGTGCACCAAAAGGCATATACAGAAAAGGTACTCAAGAGGTTTAATATGGACCAAGCTCACTCATTGACTAGCCCAATGGTTGTGAGAAGTATTGATGTAGAAAAGGATCCATTTGCTCCTAAGAAGGAGAATGAAGAGGTCCTTGGTCCAGAAGTGCCTTACCTCAGTGCTATAGGAGCGTTAATGTTTTTGGCTAGTCACACTAGACCAGACATATGCTTTGCCGTGAACCTCCTAGCAAGATATAGTTCTTGTCCGACCAAACGGCACTGGAATGGTATTAAACATGTCCTACGTTACCTACAAGGAACGGTGGATTTTGGTCTTTATTATACTAACCATAACAAAGAAGGTTTAGTTGGTTTTGCTGATGCAGGTTACTTATCCGATCCACACAATGGCAAATCGCAAACTGGCTATGTGTTTACACATGGTGGTACTGCGGTCTCATGGCGTTCTATGAAGCAAACCCTTGTTGCTACATCTTCAAATCACGCGGAGATCCTAGCCATCCATGAAGCCAGCCGCAAGTGTGTATGGTTGCGGTCCATGACTCAACACATTCGGAGAGATAGTGGTATGATCGAAGACAAGGAAGCTACGGTCATCTACGAAGATAACACAGCCTGCATCGCACAACTTAAGGATGGTTACATTAAGGGAGATCGGACGAAGCACATACTGCCCAAGTTCTTCTTCACACATGAACTACAAAAGGCCGGAGAAGTTCAAGTGGTGCAAGTTCAGTCATGCGACAACTCAGCTGATCTCTTCACCAAAGCACTACCGACCACGACATTCAAGAAGCTCGCGCACCAGATTGGAATGCGGAGGCTTAAGGACTTGGAGTGATGTTTGGAACAGGGGGAGCAATGTGTGTTGTACTCTTTTTCCTTCACCAAGGTTTTGTCCCACTGGGTTTTCCTGGTAAGGTTTTAATGAGGCAGCATCCCCTAAGCACATTGCAGCGATCCCATCCAACATAGGCACGGTCATTTCGTCCAAGGGGGAGTGTTGTAAAACACTTGTGTGGACTCCATTAGACCGGCCCATCTACTGTCCAGCCCATTGGGTACTTAGGTCCAGCCCATTAGGCCCATGGCCAATGGCCCATTCATACTTTGTATTTCCTATTCTGTTTTGGACTTATGGCTACTCCTAACCCTATAAATATGTAACCTCCTTCGATCATAATAAATAAGAACAAGAGATTTACTCCCTAAACTCTCTAGTTTACAACACTAACCATTCTATTTTTTCTACATTTGTAATCCTTATAAAAAGTCAGCTATGTTGGTAAGTATACTCAATAGTTTTTGCATATGGATTCACATGTCAATATAAGCACAGGGTATCAAAAAGTCAGTCTAGTTATTTAGAGTTAGTCAGTGATAAAAATGGTAAAAGAAAACTCCGAATGTATAATCCCATGACACGATTACGAAGCCCGTAAGTCCAAGTTCTACGTTCCAATTAATAAAGCTAAGTTCAAATTATCAAAGTTTCAAAGTGATTGACACTTTCTTATTTATTAAGTCTTCTCATGGTTGTTCTAAACTTTAGTTTTATTGTTGAACAAGGTAAGAATAAGTTGTAGCAAAAAGAAAAAGGACACATTTCTTTTTATTATTCTTATAGAAAACAAAGAAATTAGAAGAAGCAAATTACAAACGAACCAAATGATGATATATTAAGTACAAGTCAGCCGAAAAAGCCACGACAGTTGACTGAACCACAAAGACAAACCATGTTGCCTTTGTAAATCTTCTCATCTTCTCCAATACGCTCTACATAAGAAACTCTATAGTCATATGTTAACTCTGTCATTGGAGGAATATGCTTCATCGCAAAAATCCCAATGCGAATGTATGTATCAGACTCAATAGGCTGCCAGAAAACATTAGGCTTACAGCTGTGATTCATGAATCGAGCAATGTTCCCTTTTTCCTTGGCGCTTATCAAGACTTGCGTTGTAAGATTGAAAACTTCAGGGACACTTTTCCTTACATCCTCACACACAAGCTCAGGTTCGTAGTTCCACTTAAACCTCACATAAAACCGAGATGTGTCGAACAAGAAATTATCATTTTCTTGTACTTCTTCTTTTGTCTTGCTCACACCAGCAAACTCGCAGATAAACGTTCCAGCTCGGATTGGATCCCAAGAACGTAAGCCCCAACCACAATTTGTCGTCTTGAATACTTCCATGCGGATCTTCAAACCTTTTTGAACCAAACGATTTTTACAGTCGTTGGGGCATGAACAAGATTCACCGCACTCGTAAATCAATGGTTTACGACAAACCAAAATGGAGTTATGGTACGGTAACTCGCCACCGTTTATTTGAATGCACATGCAGCTTGGATCAAAGCATGGCTGACCTTGACAATTCTGGCATCCAATTTCTGGGAGATCGATGTTTAAATCAAGCATCATTCTTGAGTAATGCTGAGATTTGATGTATTCAAAATCTTCAGGAGTAGTTTTGTCATCTTCATCTACATCGTTAACCAACGACACTCGTAAATCCTCTTTTCCAAAAGAAAGATCTTGAAGTATACAACCCTGCCTCGGGTTGTGTGTCCTCAAATCTTCAGCTAATTTCCATTTTGCATAACCAGAATTAGGTTGGTTTGGTTTCCTCACCATTTTAAACTTGAACTCTTTACGCCCACTTTTTCCTATCACAGAATACGTCTCAGAAACTAGATAAATTCCATCGTAAATGTATATCTTTCTAGTATTATCGTTGGGGTCGCCTCTACCTCGAATGACTCTAACGTCATTTCCTACTCTCCTACTTGTATCTAGTGCAAGGTTTCCCCTTTTCATAGTTTGATCATGAGGTAAACCATTCTTATCCATTCCGCCATATCCAGTATAAATCAAGCATTCAAGATCCTCGGTTTCATCATCGTATTGTCCTGATGTAACCACACTCACTGCAAGAGGTTCTACTGCGCCATCATTAGCCGTCATATAATCAATGCCACCAACCGTTTTTTTGTGGAGCCCGACTAAGCACATTTCACCCCAATAGTAGAAAATATCGCCTACTTGTACTCCAGGAACGGATCCAATCCTCCTTCTCATATTAGTTTGGACCCCCATAGTCCTGCAATTAACATCCGCGGTTGTAAAGATGTGTTTCTGGAGGTTTAGTTGGCAGAATCTCCGCCTTATCGCGTCAAACTGCATCAAAACCAACTCAACTATCTCCTGGTTTCCCGTTTCCTTCTCTGCTTCGGTTATTCCTGAATCAAAGTTTTTGGGAGAGAGAACCTTTTTGCTGTTGGGATCTTCTGTTTTTGGCTTTTTCACCTGAGTCGTTAAGTTTTTGGAACCCTTTGGTCTACCACGTCCTTGTTTTTTTGGAGCAGTACTTGGACCAACACCATATGAGTAGTTGTTGAAGTCATCAGATGGTCTAATGGTTTGCAGTGGTGTGACATCTAGAGGAGGAATGTCGGATGTTGATGATGATGGGGTTTTTTGGATGTTGATGAGGTTATCCATTGCAAATCCTATCAATATACAAAAATAATAAGTCATAGATTAGTCAAAGTTTAACAATGTAGACAAGATATAGCGAGAAGTTTACAAAATATGGCTGTAGATAAAAAAAAATATATATGGCTGTAGATAACATTATACAAACAAAAAAACCGTCGTTCCTTTTATTATAATGAAAATAAAATTTAATGAAACAGTATTTTTTATGTAACTCTAATAAGTGAAAGAGTCCACTCTAAAATAAGAAAAAAAATAATAATCAACTATGTAGACGACAAGGGTAAAATGCATTTGGAGACTCCATTGCGAGACTTGAAATTATTCTTATCAACACTTGAACTGATGTGAATTCTATACTGATGACATAAAAAAATATCATACATATAAATATAAATATAATTTAATTCTGACATCAACAAGAACAAAAACAAATAACATAAAAAATAATTATCTACTCTGATCATTCTTCCAGATACATTAATCAAATAAATAAAGCGAAAAAAAAATCTTTTTTTTTCGTCAAACAAAAACATAGTCATACCTTCAATATAAAATTAAAGTGCATATATATATATATATATACAGAGCCGGCGTTGAGATAAACTAGGCTAAAAGCAAGGGCAAAGAATGGGCCTCATAATTTCTTTTTTTGTATAATTTTCTTCGAAAAAAACAAAAATAAATAACTGATTCGAATCTAGGAAGGTTCAAACTCAACATTGACTGTTTAAACCACTAAAACAAAAGACATTTCTTGAAAAATCGGCCAGAAAATAAGTAACAATATTAGCGGCCACAAGCATGTGCTTTGCTTGCTTGGCCTTGTGGCCGGCTCTATATATATATTCAACAAAAATTGTATATAAAACAATTAAATAGTGATACAACAAAAAAAAAAAAAATCAGCAAACGTACCTTTACAATCTAAGAAATGAGATTGATGGTTTACAAAAACAAGTAGAGGGCAGAAATAAGAAGCAGGAGAGAAACAAAAAAGACGAAAGCTATGAATGAAAAATGGTTGATAGAAAATATTATTTTTGGAAATGTGAGAGTATTGGTAGATAGAAAGATAATCCTCTATTTATAATCATTTTACGAGATGGATTAATAGCCGTTAGATAAATCTCCACAGTAAAAATAAAGTTTTGGTCATTAATAAGATTTCTTTCTCTTTAATGTATCTATGACTACCAATTTATATTTTGACACTTTTTTGAAAAAAATAATTAACATAAAAATGAAATATCTTTATTTTCTATTTTAAATAATATTATTTACATACATGTAATTTATTCAACTATTTGTAAGAAAAATATTTAAATGGGAAGAATATTGAATCATACGTGTTTAAATGTTTGGTCATTTCAATTTGAATATGACTTCAAAGAGATTGCCATTTAAAAATATATTATATGAGAAGTTTATTATTATCTTTTAATAATAAAAAAGAGTAGTATTTGTATGGCCTCATAGATAGAAACGTCAGTAGAGCACCTCCAATGATTAGATAATTATTAATATAATAATATTATTTTATTGTCTAATTAAATTTTAAATAATAAGTAAAAATAAACAAATTAAAGAAGACATGTAACATTTGAAATTCTAATGTAAGAACCTTAGGTTCGTAAATGAGAAACTTCAGAACCCATCTCTACTCTCTTTCCTTCATTTTAATTATTTTAATTTATTTGATGTTAAGAAACTCACTGAATAATCTTTTATTAGAGGTGCTCTTTTTATTAACGAAAAGATCTGACCCGTTTTTTCTTAAAATAATAATAATAATAATATTACAGTGGTCCCATACCCACTAGCTATACCAACATCCAAATCAAACAGCGGAAAATAACAAACAGATACCAATAACCATTAACCAATAAAATAATAAACCAATAATTCAATAATAGTATTAAGTCAACCAACAGAAACAATAAAACATCAAACCAGCATCCTAACAATGTTCTACTGACTCAACCCTAGCAACCTACAGAAGTCAGACAACAACCAATCGAACCACTAGAACAACCTCCTCTTCATCGCCTTGATTCCACGTTCACACTTTGCCTTTACCTGCACCGCAAACACAAATTGAGATGCATGAGTATTTTATAAACACTCAGTGAGGCAATCCTCCCATTTACTAGGCTATACACACAAGCAATTGAGATACTCTAACCATCAAACAACAATCAACAACAAACCAGAAACTGCATCGACTGACACCAACCACGCATTGCTCGACACCAATAGGGGTTGCATCGACCGACACAAGCTTGCATCGACCGATGCAAAACTAGCCTGCATCGACCGACACCAACACTGCATTGACCGACGCATGAGTCTATCGAGAACCTAGCTGCTAGTAACAGTGACCATTGTGTTGATTATGATAGGACAGTGAGAAGCAGTGGAGGAGAAGAATCAAAGCAGATTTATGAGTTGACTGCAAAAGTGGAGCAACTTTTAAAGAAAGATCAGAGAAGTGTGAACTATTGTGATGATTCAGGAGAGGGTCAAGTTTATCAAGAGCATACTGGGGACGGTTCTAAAGAGCTTCAAGCTGAGTTGAACTACGTGAACGGTCAAGGTAACTATCAGAACAATAGTTTTAAACAAGGCTACAAGAACCACCCCAGTCTCTTGTAGCGGAGCACTAATGTTGAGAATCCACATGATCAGGTATACCCACCACAACAGTTTCAACAAAAGCAGTTTATACAAGGACAAGGAAACTACAATAAGCCATTCGTGCATCAGGGACAAGGACAGGGAAATGGATATGGTCAAGAGGGTTTTCAGCAAAAACCTCAGTTTAACAACTTCCAGGGAGGTTACCAAGCACCAGTTCAAGCTCTTATGAGCACCACTTCTACGTCTTCTTCTAGGGACAATGAGATGAAGTTGATGATGCGGCAGATTCTTGAAGGCCAGGTAAAGATTATCGCTGACATCAATGTTAAGGTGGATAACATGTATCACGATCTCAATGGGAAGTTTATGATGCTATCTTCACATGTTAAAACTCATGAGAACCAAGTAGCTCATTATTTCTCTGCATCTACGCGACCATTAGGTGTTTTACCAGGGAAAAGTGAACCCAAAAATAAGGAGCATTGTTATGATGTGATGATTATAGAAGAACTTGGAGAAGTTGCTGAGAGAGGTCTTCAAGAATCTGCAAATGAGTGTATTATTTCTGAGATGGAAGTTCTTGTTGTCGATGTTGTTGTACATGATGAGACTGTAGGAGATGCTGAGCCACCATACATTGCAACACTACCATTTGTTCCTAGGATCCCATTTCCAGGTCGTCTAAGGGAAGCTAAAAGGCAGGCTGAAAAGGAGAAAACTCGCCTTGATGAAGTTATGAAAGAGTTTTACATCAAACTCTCATTCCTAAAGTCAATAAAGAATAAAAAAAACATATAAAAAATGTTTGAAGGATGCCTTGTTCAACTAGAAGAGCATTGAAGAAGGAGTCATGATGATTTCAAATGGGAAAGCATATGTGCATTTTGAGGAGCAGGAAAAATATCAAAGGAACAAAGAAAAAATCCTTGCAATGGCACACTTGAATAGAAAGGAAAAAGATGGAGGTCCTACCGAGATAGAGATGGTTAGTTCTGAGTGCAATGCCATCATCCCGACTAAGATTCCTAAGAAGCTTGGAGATCTAGGGAGTTTTGTACTACCTTGCCAAATTGGGAAATTCATGTTTGAGAGATGTTTATGTGACTTGGGAGCTAGTGTCAATTTGATGCCGATTTCCTTAGTACTTGCTGATTGTTCTATGCGATCTCCAGTTGAGTTGGTGGAAGATGTGCATGTTAGAGTTGGTAATTTCTACATCCCAACTGACTTCACGATTTTGGAGCTTGATAAAGAATCACATGATCCTCTCATTCTTGGTCGCCCATTTCTACATACCGCTGGGACTATGATTGATGTAAAAAACAGAAAATTCACTTGCAGATTGGTGATCACACTCAGGAGTTTGACATGAAAAGGTTGTTGGAAAAACCTACTATTGGAGGACAAGCCTTTTCAATTGAAACCATTGATGATCATGGGGATAAGTATGTGAAGACATGCATTGGTTGGAGTGAGGTCAAGGAAGTCCTGGATGGAGACCCTCAAATTCCAATAGAAAAGATTGGTGCTACATGGAAGTAGGCCTGGGCATAAAATCCAAATCCGAAAATTCGAACCGAATCAAAAAAATTGGATTATAACCGAACCAAAACCGAAGATATATCCGATCGGATTTTGCTTCCATTATTTGTGGATATCAGATAATCCGATCCGAACCGATATCCAATAGATATCTACATAAATCCAAAAATATAAGAACAATTCATATCCCGAAGAAGTTTGCTGCTATGGTCTGAAATTTTTTTGAACTACGTTCAATTTGATTTAGGATGTTACTTAATTCTGCAATTTCTTTTTTCTTTAGGATGATATGGTTTACTTTGGTTTTGCTTTTTTTTTCATTGAGTCTTCACTTTGGATTTTAGTATGTCAGATTTTTATCTATTGGTATGGTTTGATTTAGGTTTGAACTTAGGGCTTGTCATTTGCTTCATTTATATTGTTTTTTATTTTATTGGCTCGGTTAGTATGGTAATTTGGATACAATCAGATTTAAAAATATCCGAATAAAATATTATGGTTGTCTACAATAATATCCGAACCGATCCGAAATCCAAATAATCCGAACCGAAACCGATCCGAATTTTATAAATACCCATATGGATGTTAGAGTCAATATCCAAAAAATCCAAAATCTGAAAAATCCGAACCGAATCCGATCCAATATCCAAACGCCCAGGCATGGAAGGTTGAGCCCAAAAGGATCAAGAGAGATCCTCATGCAATCTTGACACCTGTAAAGTGTGTTGGAGATACCATAGAGTATAAGGTGCAATGTAAGGGTACCTCGAAACCTTTTTCCAAATCCAAAGCTATGAGTACTCTTACTTGAGAGTTGAAAGGAAAAGATCAAAAATTTGTGAAAGGGTTATGAGTATAGTTCTGAACTTGACGATGAATGAATGGGGACCTTGTTTTGGAGCAAGTCCTTGTGCTCATACCCATTAGTTCACAAGAATCCGGTCAAGATAGTGACATGAAACAAACGTTTTGTGGGAGGAAACCCACCATATATTTTTGTCTTTTACTATTTTTTATTTTTAATTTTCTTTTAAGTCTGTTTGACATCTTTTCTTGGATTTGTTTTCACACCGCGACGGTGTGAAGCGAGTCCGGGGAATGTGTCACATGTCTACTAATCTTGTTTGCTTTGGTTATTTTTCTTTTGTTGCTTTTTTTTCAGTCAGTCAGTTTGTTTTATAAAGTCAAAAGTTTTTTTTATTGAGTCAAAATACTGGTTAAGAACTATGAGCGTTACTTAGGGAATTTCACCATGCTTGATTCATTGCCTTAAGACTATTTAGCATTGTTTAAGGATGACTTGGAAGTTTAGAAGAAAAAAACATGACTTGATCACTTCATATAATTCCCGTCACTTTGAAATTTGGATGATTTGAGATTGTCCTTGCTTATTTGGACTTATTATATCTCACTTAGGGAGTTGAGAATCATGTAAAGGATCATACCTTCAGAGTTTAGTTTACACCATTTTTACCACTCTTTATAAATCTTGAATGGCTAGACTCATTTTTAGTCTAGTACCACACCTTTACCCCTATCCTTGCTTCATACCACTCGCATTATTTGGTCATCATCATCATGTGCATTCATGTGCAAAAACTACGGAGTATATAGACCGACATAGCTTTCCTGTAGTTCGGATTGTCATTGTATTTTGTTTGGGTGATTGATACTGAGTTTTGTGGTTGTGTGGTTATGTTCATAAGCATGTGTTGAGTTTTCATGATTTAGTTCTTTCAAGACAATTTTGTGAGACGAGAAACCGGTTCCACCCCCCAACTAATAATAATAAAAAAGAATAAAATGGGAAAGGAATAAGAATGGAACCGGAAAAGTAAGAGTACTCTTATTTATTTATCAAAAGCATCTAAAACAATGATGATTGGTTCGGGGTTTTGCGTTGGTTGGTTTGATTCTAGTTAGAGGGAAGTGGTGTACCTCCTACTTGGTTTGTTTCTCACTATGATTTTGCATAATGATTTGCATCCGTTGGCATTGCTGGAAACTTTAGACACTTGAGCTCCCTTGATATTATCTTTACACCTAGACCATAATGTGTTCGATATCCCCTTTGTGAGAGTGCACGCATTTACTAATGAATGTTAAAAGGTTAAGTTATTTGAGTCTAAAAGTCTTTCTGATCTTGGGATTTAGTGGAGTTTCTACGGTCATGGAAAAGTATGATTTAGTATGGTTTGATATGAGCTTTGTGATAGTGGTTTGCAGGCAATTTTTTGAGAGCATGATCCTAGAAGAATATGTGAGTTCTTGAGTATTCAAACCTCTTTCCGTGGCAAAGATTTTTGTTTTGTTTGAGGTCAAGCAAAGATCTAAGTCGGGGGGAGTTGATATATAGTCTTTTTATCGGTTTTTGAGTCTTTGTTTTCTCTTTTATATTATCATTTTTATTGAGTCAAAGTGTGTTTTTGGAGTCTCTTAATTCTTTATTGAGTCTTTACAGGTTTAGGACACTTTGGAAGAAAATGGAGGAGAATGAGTCATTCTGGATACAAACAAGCATACGAGAGGGATGTTGGTTCACGTGGAAACCCACCTACCAGAGAAACCCGCCTGCCTGAGCAACGAAGTCTAAACAGGCATGTTTCACGTTAAACCCCGCTTATCTGAAAAACTCGCCTGGCTGAGAAGCGAAGTCTGAATTGACAAGTTTCACGTTAAAACCCGCCTACCTAGGAAACTCGCTTGGCTGAGAAAATGTCCTAACTAGGCCGTTACCTTTTTACCTTATTTTGAGAACTCTATAAATACTTTTTATTTGTTGGGAGAAAAAACCCTAAGTTTTATTCTACGTTTTCTTTCTACAACCTGAAACTTTTTGTAAGTCATTGTTTTGGGATTCTAGAGATTCATCCTCATTGACAATTTGAAAAAGATTTTTAAACCCTTTCTTATTAGTTCTGCAATTTAATCATGTTTTCTTCATCTATGATATTTGATTTCTATTTTGCTATGTGTGAGTAGTTCTCCAATTGGGTTTTAGGGTTCCAATTAGGAGATTCAATGAATTACTGTTTTAATTATTGTTTGGAGTTCTTAATACTTAGGTTCTTTGATTCACATTATCTTAATGCTAAAATAGGACTGATCACCTTGTTTTAGACTCTAGGTTTTTCTATGCATCAAAAGTGTTCTATAAAATGCCTGAATGAGTGTGAATTGAGAATGTATTTCTAGCTTGCGAAAGTTAAGTTAGGACGCATTGTGAACTTAATGAACTTAATTGTAATGCAAATTTGGCTAGAAGGTTGCAAATAAAAGTTTAACAAACTAATAGTCAAATTTAGTTTCTAATGCCTTGAAAGAGGGTTAGTTTATTATAGTGTACATGTTCTAGAACAGTTCTTAATTATTGAATTCCAAATTTCATTTTTAATTAGTCATTGATCTCTGAAATACTTTATGGCCCAATGTTTTAATCCCATAAGTTTAACCGTTTTACTTTTGCATTTTTATTTACAATTTCTGAAACCAAACAAACTATCTTTCGTTCGCTTTAGCTATTTAATACTCTGGCAAATTTTTAGTGTACCATTGGTCCTTGTGGATTCGACCATGTATATACTACCTTACGGTTAAGTGTATCGGGTAATTACTCGAGCAATACGCATTGAAGTTCTTTTGTTTCAAACTTCATTATTAGTTAAATGTTGGGCTTTTGTTAATTGTATTTTGGGTCTTTTATTGTATTTTAATGGTTTTCTAGTGGATTTAGATTGTTTCATAGTGTAAATTTTCATACGTATAATATGTAAACCGAAATAGAAACCTAATAAACTGGAAAAAAATAATTCGGTTCAATTTTGAAATATAAATTTTAGTCAATAACCAACCTGAACAAACCAACTTCTGAACCGATCCGAACCAAATTTTAATTCGGCTCTATTCGGTGAGTTTTTTAAAAAAAACTAAATTTCTTTTGAAACGAACAACCCGACCAAAATAACCCGATTAAACCGGACGCCCATGTTAATTTTTTTTTGTGTGCAAAATGTGTTTTGGTTTGTTGTTTTTTTTAATAAAAAATTCAGATTTAAAGATGATAAATACATTGGTGCGGTTCGGTTCAATATTTTTTTTATATATAAATGTGATACAAATTCGTGAATTATTTTGTAAATACTGTACTTAAGATTTTTAGTACATTTAAATTAAGTTTTTATTAATTCAGTTTGGTAAACATTAGTAGTAAAATTCGGTTCGGACTGGAATTGGGATTGGTCTCGGTTAATTTTGGTTAAGGTCGTTAGATAAAAAAAAATAACAAGCCAGAAAACGCGATAAAGAAATTAAAAAAATGTCGACGGTAACAAAGACCGGCGGCGAATCCTCGGCGAGAAAGATGAGACGTAGTAGAGTATCACCAACGTCGATCGAATCACTAGACGCCGACATACTATGCATCATATTCTCTTTCCTTGATTTGTTTGACCTAGTTCACTGTACCGTCGTCTGCAATTCCTGGTACACCAATCCAATCCAATACCTAGCTTCATGGTTTGTGTATTTCTGTAATCATCTGCAATTGAGTATTGACCCCTTTTTCGAATTGTTCTCTTGAGGAATGCTGTAATCAAGAGGCTGAAGCTGCTGCAAGCGTCATGCCGGAAGATGCACCAGCTCGGTTCTTCTGACTTCCCCAGCAGCAGTTCAGCTTCAGTAGCTGAGATAGACGTTGAGGATTTCGCAATGAAACATCACAAGCTTGCTTTACTAAGGGGACGAATCCAAATTGAGCGATGGGATGCTCATTCACACCGGTGAGCCTGAGGCTATATTTTTTTTCCCTTTTTGTTTTTGTTTGGACTCTGCCATGTATGTTTCTAATGGTTTCTCTATGTACAGGGTTTCTCAGTGTCGAATGAAGAAGGGTTTGCTTCTTACTGGTGTGGGTGATAAGGTTTGGACTTTTTTTTGTATTGTATTGTTGTTTTCTCATTAGCATTGGCTTAAAGGGTAAAATCTGACTGCTTTATCAGGTTATGCGCCTCTGGTCATTAAAAAGCTACAAATGCATGGAAGAATACTCCCTTCCTGATGTTTCATCATTGATCGACTTCGATTTTGATGAGAGTAAGGTAAAAAACCTCTAACGTTCATGGATGTTTTAAGTTACATTCAAGAAACTGGAAATGAGCTAAAAAAATATGGATTTTGAATGATCAATGATGATACATAAACTTTTTTCGAGTCAAGCATTTGAATTTTTGAAACCACCATTATAGTATAGCAGTATAATCTGTTTTCATGTTACCGTTTGTCTCGCTTGATCTCTAGAATTGGTCACACTCTTGTAACTGGATGTGTCCAGTTTAAGTACTCTTTTTCTCATTTTGGCGAAATCTTGGTATTCTCTATTTAAGTGAGAAAACTAAACTATGGCATTGTTCCTATCTATGATTTTTATTTTTTCTTTCTTATGTTTAAAGATTGTTGGCTTGGTTGGTACCCGCATTAGCATATGGAGAAGAAACGGGCAAAGAAGCATTTTTCCATCACGTGAAGGCACCTTTCCTAAAGGCCTTTGTATGCGGTATTCCAAAAGATATGCCTGATATATCGAGTTCTTTAGAACCTTCCTCGTTTCTTGAAATCTAAGATCATTTTGCTATAGAAGGACCAACTGATATTCCATGTTACCTGATAATTATAACGGGTGTGATACTTCGACTTAGCTACTAGCCACTGTAAGGCTGGCTTCCTTACCCACACTGATACAGGTTTCTGATTCTTTTATCAACCAGTTACATTGATCCAGAAGCTGTAGTTGGATGTGAGGATGGAACAGCTCGTGTATTTGATATGTATAGTAAGACTTGTTCGCAGATCATTAGGTAAGCTACATATTCTGTCTCTATTATGTTGTACATCTCCTGAGAGATATTTGGATTTACAATTTCATACGAGAACTTAATTCTCAGCTTTCCTACCAAATTGGCTAATGTTGTCAACTTGTATCTAATTGCAGGACTCACAGTGGGCCAATAACGTGCTTGTCTTTGAGCGAGAACCAAAGATTTCTTAGTGGGTCTTCACTCGGGAGAGTAACAGTATCTGACCCTTTGATGGATCAACCAGTGGCTACCCTTAAATCCAGGATAACTGCAGGAGGTAAACTCAAACTTTATTTTTCAGATTTGCATCACCAGTGAAATTTCCTAAAAGCAACCTCCCATCTCCACAGGTATACAGACCATCAGTTTTAACCAAAGCACTAATCTCGCCTTCACTGGAACAACTGGTGGATATGTTTCATGCTGGGACCTCAGGTATGTCAGAAATAGACTGTCTGAGTTTGTTCCAAAGGTGCAAGTTTAAAAATTGGTGTTATACCAAATTTTGAGATGTGCGTATAACCCAAAATCCTTATCACAGGAAAATGGGACAGTTGTGGGAAAGACGAGTGAGCCCGAATGTGGTGTACACGATACAACAGCTGCAAAATGATGCATCGATTATGGTCGCTGGTGGAATAGACGGTGTGCTGCGAGTGATAGATCAGAAGAGTGGAAGAGTTCTATCTAGGTTTATAATGGACGATAAGGGACTCTCAACAACATTGAGAAGTAGCAACAACCAAGCGGGGATTGAGAAAAGGAGAGGAAAAAGAGTTTGTCACGATATCGAAATCGATAAATTCGAAAGGAAACTTCGGCCTCAAATCAATTGCTTAGCAGTTGGGATGAAGAAGATAGTAACAGCTCACAATGGCAAATTCATAAGTGTATGGAAATTCAATATCTAGGTGAAAATCATAAAACATTGCTTGTTTGTATGAGACAAAACTGGTGGTAACGTATAGCATTTAGGATTACAAAAAATTTGAAACACTTGAAACAAAAGAAAAACAAGAAAAGCGATTTGTGTTTTTGTTTTGTCTATTTGGCGGATTTCTTGGATGGCTCAGCTTGAGATTCAGCTTTGATAATGTTAAGTTGACCACCTTCTTTGCAAGCTGCATTAGCTGCTTTCACTTCATTGCAATGGTTTATGAATTTGGTAAGCTCCTGCTCACATTCCAACACAAACACAATCAATCACTGACTAACCCCATAGTTTTCACTTACAAATCGATTGAGATTAAGGGAGATTGAAGAATAGAAGTAATTACCCGATCAGTGTCCATCTCTTTCGTCATTTTTGATGGTTTCACATTTCTCTTCCCTGGAGGAAGACGAAGAAGATGATAAGTTTACAAAGGGATTCATTCATTCATTTGTAAGCAGTAAAGAAAAAAGAGTAAAATACCTTTGCGAGTTTGAATGGATTTGCCATGGCGATTAGGTGCAATTGCTTTCCTCTTCTGCTGGCCCTTGAATTGATTGCTCTTCTGCGTCATCTTTGATCGTCGTTCGTTTCTAGGGTTTTCACTTCTTCTGTCGAGGAAGGGTTTTTGTTGTTAATGGAAGAAGACAACTCAATAGATTAAATAATGGGCTCTTAAGGCCTATATTTAAATGGGCTTCTTCTTGGGCCCAGTTTGAAGTCTTCTTAATTCAACACTGCGAATTTTTTTTTCTTTCGGAGGAAGACGATTTTTTTGTTCGAGGAAGACACGGAGACATAGAAAGCGGTAAAATCATCCTCTTCTCCTCTCTTCTTCTTCCTTGTAGAAACTAGAAACCCTTTTCTCATTTTTGGAAGGTTCTTTCCCAATCCTTTGTGGGATTCTCGCTTCCTTCGATTTTGTTGATTGTAAATGTGTGTTTCTCTACTCAGGTTTCATGACAGTGTTTTCAGTGACGTCATGACGCTGCATCTGTATCATCACTCCCGTTTACTATTGAGAAATATCTCTTTACCTCGGAGAGTTGGGATTTTGTGTAATCGGAACTGTTCTCTCATCTCTCCTTCCCTTCCACGCTCTGCGAAGGTGATTCTTTATATCGCCTCGTTCAAGTCTCTTAAGAGTTTTTTTTTTTTTTAGAGCTGTGTTTTTGCTCTTGTTATGTGTTTGGTCTACAGTTAAATTATTGAGCTGATTAGTGTAAGATTTGGTGGCTATTAACTCGAAATTGATATTAAAGGCTTTGCTAATGTTAAATACCCACTTATGTGGTAATCAGTACTATTGCAGTTCAGCCTGTAATTTGGAGGCATCTGTTTCTGAATTCTCCAATGAGGCAGCTAGTGTCAGTAGTATATTGGCTTCGTCTAAAACTGAAGATGTTGCGCCACAGTTGATAAAAAATTCCTCTAAGTCAGAAGAAAGAGCAGCAACTTCTGCTGATTCTTCAAATGGAAGAGTGATGCTTATTGATGGGACTTCTATTATATACAGGGCTTATTATAAGCTTTTAGGTATTGATGCTACTCATGTTTACTTATAATGTTCAAGTTTTTTTTTTTTTCCCTCGAGTCTCACACTTACTGACATTTGATTGGGCAATGTGCAGCAAGGTTGAATCATGGTCATCTGGCTCATGCTGATGGAAACGCGGACTGGGTTTTAACAATTTTTTCATCTCTTTCTCTTGTAAGTGAAATCTTTCTTATTGTGCTCCAGATGTTCTTTTATATTGTACTTGAGTCTGATGATTGAGAAAAGCTTCTTGTAGCATTTACGATGGCTGATAAAGTAATTATGGTTGCATATAGTAGTGTTTCTTAAGGCTAAAGTTTCTCTTTCTTGTTTCCTGTTATAATCTTAGGATACTTACCTTATTTTCTTTCTTTGTGTTCTCATTTGCAGCTAATTGATGTTTTGAAATTTCTCCCATCCCATGTGGCGGTATGTTCTATTTTCCATTGATTATCTCCTTTCTTTTTATCTGTGATAGTCGAATGAAGCTCTTGTAGTTTTCTTAACTGCTGACTTAATTAACTGTGCCCATGCAGGTGGTATTCGACCATGATGGTGAGTTCTAATGTAAGCAGACTATGAGTCTGCCATAATTTTTTTAATTCATGGACTTCTATCTATTTTCTGTGGTGGGGTAGGAAGTGTTCAGATTCTTGGGGACTTTTAGTGTATATAGTTAACCACTTAAAGTGTGCCTGTCAGATGATTTAACCAAATTCATTGGTAGGCCCTTAATCTAGTTCTAATTCAATAGTTATGGCCTTTTTACTTCCTGTTTAATTACTCAAGTATGCGAATGCTTGCCCCTTATTGATTGATGCTGATTGCTCCGCTAGCCATCTATAGATTTGATTTTCATTATCCTCGTACAGATGAATAGATAAATAATTGTCTTCAGCTTGTTGAATGTTGTGCTTTGGAGTATGTTGAGTGCTGTTGTTTTTAACTTCATTTGTTTCTTAGTGAATTGGTAAAAGTTTTAAATTTCAACTTCTGGCCACTACTGACAACTTGTATTCATAGGCCTAAGAGAAAGCAGGTGGAGGTCGAGATGGTGATATGACCAAAAATTGATTACTTGATGTTGATAGACTGTATTATTTATGGGATCGTTACTAAGTTATCTAGAAAGCTTCTAGTAATGCATGTTAGTGGTAATCTGACAAATATCATCTAGTAAGTAGGGTTATGTCATATGTGAGGAAAGAAGATTAAATGGTTTGTGGATCTGTACGTCTATAGTTTACTCATATTTAACAAAATAGAGCCTTTTTTCAGGAGTTCCTTACGGCACTACTTCTAATTCATCTACAGGTTATCGTTCTGCAAAAGGTAAGCTCCATGTCCTTAGTCAAACTATAGTTATCAGTTGAAAGTATAAGAAATGGTTATTTTTGCATGAGAGTTTAGTTAGTATGCTGACTCATGGTGATGAATGTAATTATCAGTCGCTGAGGATCTCAAATCGCTGTACAAGCCTTCAGTATATGGCTTCTAGAAACATATACATGTAGTTTGAACTGATTTTCTGCTGTGTACCTAGCATAAGTTATTCCAAATATTATGGCTTACTTGTCATGGGTGACATCTGAAGTGATATGCCAGCTTTGTCTACCTTTGGGTGTTTTGCTTGCAGCTTTTGGGCAGTCATAAACTTAGGTGTAGAAAATAGAGGGTCAGTCATATGCGCTTCTATTGCGATATTTGGCTATGTTTATATTAAAATTTAGGTCATCTCCAATGATTAGCGTCCAGTATGCTGCTGTCTTTTGTTGTTACTGTTCTATACATGCTGACATAGATATTCATATCCAATACTCACTTTCTTTCTACGTGATGGTAGCTCCTGGCTTCTCATAATTACGAATTTTAGGCCCTTTTGCTCTCTTAATCTTGACATGATTCTCCCTTCCTTTAGTGCAGAGTGTGAAGGGCAGTTTTTATGTAAACTCATCAGTATCCTGTCTTTGTTCTGTGTTAAAAATTTTACAGGCATGAACTTCCGTCATACTCTCTACCCTGCCTATAAAAGTAATCGTCCTCCCACACCTGATACCATAGTACAAGGACTTCAATATCTCAAAGCGTCCATCAAGGCAATGTCTATAAAGGTTATAGAGGTAAATCATACTCATGATTGCCATATTTCCTTTTATTTTGATAATTTCTCTCTAATGGGCAAAAATTCCATGAAGACAGGTGCCAGGTGTAGAAGCTGATGATGTTATTGGAACATTGGCTATGCGAAGCATTAGTGCCGGTTTCAAAGTACTTACTTTCAGCTATTCGAGAAGTCTTTACTGCTTACTTAATGCTCAGGGCCTGTTCAATTGTCCTTTTCCTAGAAGTGGACTGATCATTTTTTTTTTTACCCCCTTACAGGTCCGAGTTGTCTCTCCCGACAAAGACTTCTTCCAGATTCTTTCTCCCTCGTTGCGTCTTCTTCGACTAACCCCACGCGGATCAGAGTATGAAATTCATGTTAGATGAATCATTGCCTCGTTATAGAATTTTGTGTATTATGAAATCCTTGCTAGACACTAGAGAGGTTTTCTTATGTAATCAAGATATATTTTGCTGAGGCATTTCCTAAAGATATTCTATGGTTTCTTTGTTATCTTGTATGTTTTTTTCCAATTAAATGTGTCAATGCTACTGCTTCTTGTGGCAGGATGGCTTCTTTTGGAATGGAAGATTTTGCTAAAAAGTTTGGCAATTTGGAACCAGCACAGTTTGTTGATATCATCGCCCTTGCTGGAGACAAGTCTGATAATATTCCAGGTTAGGCCGACCTCTTCTACCCCTCACAAAATTGTTATTTCTTGGGAATTTCCCTTTCATAGCTGCATTGTGTATATGGCTAAATACAAACGTTTAGCAAAAGTGCACACAGAGAAAGACTTAAGTGATGTAATGATGTTTGTGTTATGCAGGAGTTGATGGCATTGGGAATGTGCACGCAGTGGAACTGATATCTAGATTTGGTAGTCACTGAGTCATTCGATATGCTTTGAATTCATTGATTAGCGCCCCATATTTCCTATTAATCACTATTATTGCATTATCAGGCACGGTAGAGAATCTGTTGCAGTCGATTGATGAGATCAAGGAAGGAAAAATAAAAGAGGTGAGTGAAGTGATCTTGCATAGGCAAGCTAGTACTTCTGGGATATGCAAGGCCTAATTTTGAACTCTTCCTTGTCTTTGCAACAGTCCCTAATAGCTAACGCGGAGCAAGCCATGCTAAGCAAGAAATTGGTAGGTTGTTTTGTTTTTTTCTTCCTCTACTTTTGTTCGTTTCAGGTATTGAGATTCACAGGGTAGGGATGATGAATTTGTTAATCGCAGGCACTGTTACGATCTGATCTCCCAGATTACATGGTACCGTTTGACACGAGTGATCTTACATTTAAGAAACCAGAGGTTTGTATAACGATAGAATGATTACATCTACTACAATATACTAGTTGAGACAAGTAACTGAGGTGTATCTGTGATGTTGTATAGGATAATGGGGAGAAATTGAGGAGCCTGTTAATCGCGATTGCGGATTACGCAGAAGGATTTTCAGCTGATCCAGTCATCAGAAGAGCTTTCAAGTTGTGGGAAAATCTGGAAGCGTTGTCATGATGATATTTTTAAGCATCGTTTTCTTGCTCATTTCGTTTGTACTGGGGTACATAAAGTAAGGTCAAGTTTAGAGAGGGTTGTCCCACAATCAATCCTTTTGTAAAGCATACTTAAATTGAAACTAATGATGAAGTTGATGCTAATTCGGAAGCTTTATTGATTGTTAAAATATAATCCACTGGTGACCAACTTCCATCACACGCCTTATAAATTTAATTATAAACAAACCCAAGGCTGCAAGGCACGTACTGAAGAAACTCTGTTCTTTTTTTTTTTTTTTGTGCAAAAGAAGAAGCTCTGTTCACTTTGCTAAAAGAAAGCCTTTACGTGCATATCTTACATATGATTTAAACCATAACTGTGGTTCATTTTCAATTTTGGCTACATTGCTGCAACTAACAATAAATTCATAATCCATGGAGTAAAAACACTTGCGATAACAAAGATTTGTTCTTTTTGCATTCACACTTTTTCGAAACAAAAGAGAGAGAAGTGACCTTTGCCAATTCTCTATCTCTCCCGTGGAAAGGGAGCTGAAAATACAAAAGAAAGCCGATTTGGCTAATCTTAATGATCATGTTGCTCTCACTTTGCCTTTGGGGCTATTTACATTTTCAAATCTACCTTCCCTAATGACACACAGCTTTAAAAAAAACACAGCAATCTCACACCCTTTTGAAATCTACAGGGTCAATGAAAAACACACACACACACACTCAGAGTAATCCATCTTTATTTGCCACTCTTCTTCGAGGGCCAACACAAACTGCTTCTCCTAAAAACCTTCCTGATGTTACCTTTAAAGACAACAAGAAGATATAAGTAGATAAGAGACTTGACCAACAACAAACTCATATACACACATTGTGGTCATTTCTCAATTCAGATTCAGTGTTTTTTTATTTACCTAATTTACTTTTCACCGATTCAATCCCTAAAGATCACAGCATCAGCTATCTCCATAAGCGGTTGCAGCGACTCAGGCGAGAATTTTCTGGCGAAGAAATAATCTAAACTTGAGTTAGATCTCCGCAACGAGTGAATCAGCTGTGGCGAGACCTCGGAAGCACCGTAGGTGTGAGGATGACCACCAACACTACCGGTCCAATTAACACGGGTGAGTGTGAAGTGACTACATCCTTTAGGATCCTGAAGAGACAACAAAGTAGGGAAATAGTGTTCTTCAGGGTAACAAGACTCAACATCGAGGCATGGTAATTTAAATTTCCTCCATAGTTTCCTCTCTCTGATCACCATAAGAGCGTGACGTTTCGCTAAAACGAAGAACTGAGATCCAACACGGAAGTCTTGGTACCGGATCTCCGGAAGCATCGCGTCTTCGCCTCTTGCGGTGTACCGTTTCTGAAGGAAAGGCTCATCGGAGAGTATCTCGATGTAGCTTTGGTCGGAGTTGGCGGCGGCGGCGGCGGAGGAGGAGAAGAGGTGGTTGTGGATGTAAGAGAAAGAATGGAGAGGGATACAGTGTTGCGAGATCAAAGCGAAATAGAGATTGTTCGGATCGTCGAGGATCGCGTTCGCTAGTAACCGTCGTTCGGCGGAGATCAGCGTCGGGGAAGCTCGCGCTGTTCTCTTCGCCGGGATGAATTTAGCGTTGATTGATGAATCGTGAAGCGGAGAGATCGATGAGGAGGTGGTTGGATCAGCGTGGATGTAAACGTTGTAGAGATCTCGGTGACCTTGGAAGAAGTTTTCCCAGAGAGGTAAGAAGGTTAGATCGGAGTTTGTTAAAAAGAGAAACGCGATCTTAGAGGGAGGAGGAGGAGATGAAGAGAGGGAGATGAGACGACGGTAGTTGTTGCTAGAGGAGGAAGCGATGGAGGCGCGGTGGAAGAGAGAGAGGTCGTCGAGGTCATCGGCGGTGGTAATGAGGTTGTGGTTAGAGGAAGAGAGAAGGAAGACGAAGAAGAAGAGAGAAATAGAGAGGAAGAGAGATAGAGAATACACGAGTGTTGATGAAGAGAACATCTCTCTCTGTGTCTCTGATAGAAAAAAACAAACACAAAGGATTTGAAAAAATTTCTCCGAGGAAGAAGATGATATAGATTGAAGATGAAGAAGATAGAATGAATGAATCAGAAAAATTCTGATGTGACAATAAAAAAGAGAAATATGACGTCAGCGAATGGGGACACGTGAAATTATTTATTATTATATATGGTTCTTTTGGGGGCAATCGTCGACACAGTTGCTCTATCGCTATTTGTTTGTTGCGTTGATTCGGTTTTCTCAGCAAACAATTTTTTAAAGTTTATCTGATTTAATAATAGGATTTGAGAGGAAGACAGAGACATATTCTTTGGGACCTTTTTTTTTGTTGTTTATTTGAATTATATTATTCTTTGCTTATCCACTGAGTCATCATTACATAATCTGGTGTGTGTGTCACTGCGTGTGAATAGAGAAAGTGGGTTGGGATACTTGGAGTTGGAACTTTGAACCGGTTCGGATCCACAATTTCGGTTTACGAAAATTCACCTCAAAATCGAAAACAAACCGGACTGCCTTGGCTTACACGTGACTGTGTGTGTGTGTGTGTGTGAGAGAGTTAGAGTAGATCTATCCACCCATTTGTTTAATAATCATTTTGTGTCGTCATGCAATCAAGATTCAGATATTTTTTTCTTTACCTGCTGCTGCTGCTCGCTTTTGAGTATTCTATATTCTATTCATCTTTCTTCTCCATGGCGGCTATCTCCACGACCTTGTACCACCCACTATGGAATTACAACAACAACAACCACCGGACAAAGAGACAAGCACCAAGCACAAGCAGACACGGCGTTAGATCTATGACGATGATTTCTTGTCGGAAGCAAAATTTACCGGATGAGGAGGACGAAGGAGGAGTGATACAGAGGACAGTGAGGAGGATGATTTCAGAGGTTGAGAAGTTTGGCAAGGATCTGAAGACAGCAGAGAAGAAGAAGAAAGGAGATGTGAAGGATCTGATGCTTATGAGTCTCTCTTTTGCTGTTTATGTTTATATCTCTCAGCTTTTGGTTTGTGCTTACTTCTCTTGGCAACATCTCAGCTTCCCCAATCCCTCTTGGTAGTAGTTTACCCCCAATTCTTGATTGGGTTTTGTAAATCTTGCACAAATCATTAATAAGATTAAAAAAAAAAAATTCCATTGCAACATCAGAGAGCTGTGATCTTTTTATAGTTGAATTGTTAAGAATTGAGAGTTGTGTGATCTCTCACTTCATATCTCAGTCAGTCTGCTTTAACTCTATGACGTTGAAGGATCCGGCAGCTATCTCTTGTACATAGCTTTCTCTTGCTATGCAACTGCTCTGCTCATATATAGCTCCCTTCTGTTCGGCTTGTCATGTGGAGTATGCTTTTGTGCTTTTCGTCTAATTGTTTTATACAATAACTGCAATCTCACTAAACTTACACAACATCTGAACCCGCTTCTACGTACGTTAATAACCACACTCTTATAGCACGCAAATTCCAATTTCATATCAAGGATTACAACTAACCAATTTTCTGAACTCCACCACAAAGAGAAGATAAAACCAGTAGCAATATGTTCTATCGAGAATCACTATCGGATCAGAGAGCTAAAAGGTTACTTACGGAAGCATTTTGAAGTACTTGGATGGTTTGGAACCGTGACCACCGCCCTTTATGATCTGCTTACTGACCTCAACTTCACTATCACCTTTCGTTGTAACAATACCGTTTTGAGAAGGCTCACCATCCAAAATGGCACTTACCATCCTTCACTATCACACAAAGTGTTGCTAATATGAAGTGTTTGTCGTCGTTGTAGATTTGGAGGAGAGGAGAGTGAACTTATGTTTTGCATTTTTGGATGAAATATAAATTATTCCGGGTAAAACACTCTGCACAACAAGTATAAAGTCTTGTAACGAAAAAAAAAAACTAAAAATGTTGCAAGTCTTGAAGAGAAAAATGTGGAAGCTCTTAACGTTCCAGTCAACTCCGAAACTTCTGGTAGACAACAACAGTCAAAAATAGATTACAGGCTAAAATTGAGAATAGCATGTACCGTTAGAATATTATTAAAGTGGTATAATATACATTTTTGTCTGAACTAGTAATGTAGTTTCATCGGCTAGGATATTGAAAATGAATCAAATGATGAATGGTGTATGTATAATTGGGGAGAGATTGAGAAGGAACGTGAATAAAGGGATCCACAAGTGTCTCCACCAATTTCTGAGTAAAAACAAATCACATCCTTTCATTCTCAAACCCCTAAACCAAATTGTCAACTCAAAGAAAAGAAAAAAAAAAAAACAAAACAAACACACAAATCGAAAAGCTTTCTTTCTCTGCAAGACACAATAAGCCCTATACGAACAAACAAGGCAGCTATAGAGGGAGAGAGAAATGAATACAACTACAACAAAAAATGTTTGCGGAGACAAATGGTACCTTAATCTAGACAAGCCTGAAGAGGCATTGAAGTTTCTTGGATTCATCGCCATTTTCGTCATCCGAACTCTCCTCCATCATCTCATGAAGCCTCTTGGCCAACCATACCTAACCACCGACTTTGCTGTATGTCAATCTCTTCTTGTTCTTCGTCTATATATCTCTTTTGATTTTTCCATATTAACTCAATTTTGGTATGCATCAGATAGGACTGATTCTAGGTAATCTTCCAAAGTTTCGAGAGGCATTCTCGGGGCCTTACTCTGTAACCCTCAACAACATAATCGAATTCGGAATGATCTGCCATATGTTTGTGATGGGTCTAGAGATGAATCCAAGCGTCCTTCTCAGACCACCAACCAAAGACGCATTCATAGCATACACAAGCATGATCACGACCTTTGTTCTCGCCTTTGTCACAACTCCTTTCCTCCACTACACAAAAACTGGTCCTTACGTTTTCTCCCTCGCCCTCTCCCTCATGGCCTCAAGCACTGGTTCCCCAATCTTAACCCGCGTCATCGCCAATCTCAAAATTAGAAAATCCGATCTTGGAAAACTAGCATCAGCCGCAGGTGTCCATACGGACATGATCTCAACCTTGTTTTACTGCTTCGGATTCAATTTCTTCCCTACGGACAAACCTCTCCCTAGACCTCTCCAAAGATTCTTCAGAGCCCTCCTCATGTTTTGCCTCTTCCTCGCTCAGGTCACTTTCACCTCCATCGTATCCCCGATATTTCTAAACTGGGTCAACAACGAGAACCCTGAAGGCAAACCACTCAAGGGATCTCACCTTGTTATGTCTCTCGCATTTGTCGTCTTGATCTGCAGTTTCCCACTTTGGCCAGCTGAATCAGTGTACAACCCAATTCTCAGCGCATTCACGGCTGGTCTCTTCCTTCCAAACCAAGGAAGAATGTCCAAATGGATCATCAACAAAATCAATTACTTGCTCAGCACGGTCTTCTACCCTATCTTCTTCTTCTGGGTTGGGTTCATAATCCACATGAGAAACTTTGACATCGGGGATAAAATGGCGTGGGCAAAGTTCTTTTCTCTTCTCGGTACTGTCATAGTCGGAAAAGTCACCGGAACAGTCTTGTGTGGTTTACTACTTGGTTATCATATCCCCGAAACCGCATCTTTAGGACTGCTTTTGACAGCTAAAGGCCATTTTCATGTCTACTTGGCAGCCTTGGCCATCCGGGTACCATCAAGCTTTCTCCTTTTAGTTTTTTGTTTCTTTGTTTATCTACAAAGCAAGATCCTTACTCTCCTTTTCGTTTGATGCAAATGCAGACAAACAGGGTGAAAAATACGACGGGTGCAATGATCATTTTTGTCATTGTCCTCACAGTGATCTACTCTCCATTTGTGGTCATGGACATCATCAAACGTGCTAGAAAGCGGGTGCCTGTGCACATCATGGCGCTTCAATGGCTTGATCCAACAACTGAACTTCGGATCTTGATCGGTCTGCACGGTCCGCACAACATCGGTTCCACGCTCAATCTTATGGAGATCTGCCATGGGGGACGTGAGCCAGGGTCTATATTTTATGCGACTGACATGGTGGAGTTGACTGATGAGATTGCTGCCACGCTGAAAAAGGGCGGAGGAGGTGGTCAGAGTAATGATTCAGTGACGGTAACGGATAGGTCGGTGGCGGAAATGAGAGAGAGTATAACGGCAGCTGTGAATGGGTACGGGGAGCTCCGCAGCGGACAAGGTGTGACAGTGCGGCGGATGCTTGCATTGTCCACTTTTATGACCATGGCTCAGGATGTTTGCGGTTTGGCTGATGAACTTATGGTTTCCATTATAATTCTACCATTCCATAAACGACTGAATCCTGATGGCACTCTTGACTCTGGCAATGCTGGATTCCGTCATGTGAACCGAAAGGTAATTGTTCCACCAAGTACTATTACAAGTTTTTTTTCCTTTCTGTCAATGGTATAATTAGGCTTTTGCGTTTGCAGATTCTGAAGAACGCACCATGTTCGGTGGGAATTCTTGTGGATAGGTCGTTCGGGCAAACAGAAGAGGCATGGAGACCAGGAGCGTCCATGGCCATTGCTATAATATTCATAGGTGGCAGAGACGACCGGGAGGCACTAGCTTTCGCGGCACAAGTGGCTCGACATCCTGTTGTGAAATTGAAGGTGATACGTTTCTTGGAAGACAAGAGCTCCCAGAACGCACAAAAACGCAGCAGCATCCTGAATAGAGCGAGCGTGGTAGAGCAAGAAGAGGAAATGAAGCTTGATGATGAATGTTTCGCTGAGTTCTATGAAAGATACATAGCTGGAGGTGGAAGAGTGTCTTACATGGAGAAGCATCTCACCAACTCCTCTGAGACTTTCACAGCACTTAAATCACTAGATGGAGAGTATGGGCTGGTGATTGTCGGAAGAGGAGGGGGAAGAGCAAGCAGTGGGTTAACCACTGGCCTCAACGACTGGCAGCAATGTCCAGAGCTTGGTCCCATAGGTGACGTTCTTTCCGGATCAGATTTCTCACACAACACATCAATGTTAATTATTCAGCAGCAGCGTACTCGGGGTCAGCTAGAGGGGCTTCATGATGATTTCAACATCCTGTGAATATCTGTACAGTTGGACTAATTTTAGTAGCTTGGGAAGAGTAGTATCCTAACCATCACAGCTCTTAAAGAGACTTTGTACAATAGTTCAAACATTAAGTGGTTTATGTAGATAGTGTTAAAAAGAAGAGGTAATCTAAGCATTACTTCTTAGCAGACTGAAGCGATGTTCAAAACATAGAGTTAAAACAAGTTACACGGCGAATTGTTTCTGATTTATACAAAGCATAACTAGGGAAAATTTCACAAGCTCATTATAAGTCTTGTTGTTGGTGCTTAGCAAAGGACAATGCAAAAAGCTTCTTCCCGATGTTCTGATGCAGACCTCTAAGTTCCTTAGTACTGATTTGAAAACTTGGCTACCTCTGCCTGAAAACACAAAAGGGTATACACCATAAGACCAGGTACATCAAACAACATCAATATCATAAGATATTCATCTAGCTAATAAACCACATGATCAAATAAGTGAGTTCCAAACAATAAAATCTGATCAGAACTGTGAAGAGAGAAACCAAGGTACCTCAAACTGGTTCTTCAGATAATCGAGCTCCTTGTCAAGATCATTGATGGCCTGGTTGTACGCTTGCATCGGAGAAGACTGGCTTGTTGTATGAATCTACATACAGAACCAATTTAACACTTAAACAACAACATCCAATACATTTCTGAGTCCTAAAATCAACAAGTGTATCCCACTTCTTATACTAGTCAGACTTTTCACACATCTCAAACAATCAGACACTGTTTTTAAGTTCCTAAACAAAGCTTTACAGTAGTAATATGCAAAACTTAAGGAGATTGAGCTTACCCTCACTATAATCTTGTACTTGAGAGGATGAGGAAGCTGGTATCCAGCGAATAAGACATTCTCGTCGCGGTGAAGTTGCCTTAAACCAAAAAAAAATTCAGAACAAAAATTTAGGGGATTTATCTCTTGAGAGAAAAAGAGCTGCAAAACTTAACAAACCAAAAGAGAGATAAATACGTACATGCGGACAATGTTACCAATGGTATGGTCTTCTCTCTCAATGGTGAAGGAAGCAGCATTGATGATCTTCGTGTCCCTATCATACGCAACCCTAGAACAAACATACGAACAAAAACAAAATCGAGGGTTTTAGCACATTAATTTTTAAAAAAACTGAGACTATCAATAAGAGTAAAGCTTTTGCGAGGGCTTTCGAATTTCATTACTTCCTGGTTCCTTCAGGGACGACGAATCTCTCGTATCGGTCTGGAGCATTCATGGCTTAATCGGAGATTTGAAGCTTCGTCGCTCTCTTTTCTCTCGTTCGCCGCAAAGACCTTTCACTTTCTCTCTGCGCAACGATCCGACGTCGTTTCGCCTCAAAAGTTAAAGAATACAAAAGTAGTTCCACGTGTTGTATTATTATTGGTTTAAAGCCTTTGGGTCGGATCGGGCTGAAATCTTTAAATTATTACCAAATAGGACCTTTAGGTTTATGTTATTTACACAAATACGAGCGAGTGATATTTAATTGTGGGAGAAAAAAAACCTAACAACAAAATTCAGCCAAAAGAAAGAGAAAAAAAAAAAAAAAACAACAAGTCAGATCCCTAAAAATCGAACCCGAACGCGTAAAAAAACTTGAAAACCGACTATGGCCTTTCACGTAGCTTGTCCAATTACATGGTACCCTCTTTAATTTTTTCTTTTCTTTTGGCGCCTCCTCGTTACTCATTCTATAGTCTTCGGCTTTGTTGTTTTTTTACTTATCGAATTGTTCAAATTGGTTTTATTTTGGGGTTTTCCTTTTCTTCTTTCCTTCGCAGCCGGAAAATTTGCTTCTGCGTGTTGGGGTTTTCTCGGAATCTTCATGGTAAACAAGTGAAAGATGTGTTTCTCAACGAGATCCATTCTCTTCAAGACTTCTTGCGAGACCCCTGGAATGAAGAGGTTTCGGCGGACGGTGGTACCGTTCAGATCCATGTCCCTAAGCTTGCTGTGTTTGATACTGGTCCTCGCATTGCGGCTAGAGGGAATGATTCGTCGGTTGAGGTTGTTGCTGCTGCTGCATCGTCGGATTTGGTGGTGCCGGCCAAACGTACTGTTGTGTTGCAGAAGAAAGCTTCTGTGGTGGATTGCTGTGCTGCTAATGATGCTTCTGACGACTTAGAGGTGTGGTTGCTTGCTGCTTTGTTAATTGAATTGAACGAGTGTGTGGTTAACTTGAGATAAGTGATTTAGTTAGGCTATAGACTTGGTAGTTTCACATGCCTATTGGTTATATGATATTGCAGCCTTTGTTTGATTATGGAGTGGAACGGTATATGTCGCATCATTTGTGTAGACATCTCTGTTTGATAATCTGTTTCTTGTGTATGTCTTTTATGTAGGTTACTGTCAAAGAGCTCATTGGAGAAGATCATGATCATCACAGTGAAAGCATAACGTGTCACATGTGCTATTTGGTTGAAGTTGGGAAGAGTGAGATTGCCAAGATGCTTTCTTGCAAATGTTGTGGCAAGAAGTATCATAGAAACTGCTTGAAGACTTGGGCTCAACATAGAGGTATTGTTTCATTCGAATGTAATGCTTATGAGTCTTCCGCCAGCTGCCTAGATTCTTATAGCTTTTTTTATTGCTTTCAGATTTGTTTAATTGGAGCTCTTGGGCTTGCCCCTCTTGTCGAATCTGTGAGGTTAGTTTGGACAAACTTTGTGCGCAATGACTATTCCTACACTTCTATTTCCTTTTCAACTAGTGTGCCTGCTCTTTACATGTTAGGCTAGATATGACTTTTCGTCATCAAGTATCTGATATATCTCAAATAATTTGATTTGGAACATTTTAATGCCACTTGATTATTTACCTTCTCTTGATCATGTTTCCTCTAGGGCTGCGGGACTTTAGGGGATCCAAAGAAGTTTATGTTCTGCAAAAGATGTGATGCTGCATATCATTGTGATTGCCAACAGCCTCGGCACAAGGTAGTATTTGTTGCTCTTATATATAAGGTTCTTATATTTTGCAACTTGATTTATTTTCGTCTCTGAATGTTTACAGAATGTTAGTTCTGGACCCTATTTGTGTCCTAAGCACACCAAATGTTACAGCTGTGGGTCTACAGTCCCTGGGAATGGCCAGAGCTTACGGTATTTAACTTTTTTTTGCTTTCTGATTCCTATTATTATTTGATTCATATAAAGTGCACTAAATCTCTTATCATTCCTCTTAAACTCTGCAGGTGGTTTTTGGGGCATACTTGTTGTGATGCTTGTGGAAGGTTGTTTGTTAAGGGAAATTATTGTCCTGTATGTTTGAAGGTATATTATCTCTTTCTCCTCTTGTTGATAGTGAACCATGTACGCGGTTTCCATGCATCATAATTGGTTATGTTTGGCCAGAGTTAATTGTTTGAGGTTTATTATGTATCCTATACTATTCAGACATCTGTATCGCAAAGGCAGCTAAATGCACTGCATTTTCTTACATTCTTTGGCTCGCTTTGAATCAAATTGAGTAATTTATTTTGATTTCATTACGTAGGTTTACAGGGACTCGGAAGCAACACCAATGGTGTGTTGTGACTTTTGCCAGCGCTGGGTTCATTGCCAATGTGATGGAATCAGGTCAATATCTTTAATCTATTTCATAATGCAATCTTACTTTTGTGTCATGTAAGCAAGCATGTCTTCCAAGTCTGTATCCAACTATTTCAAATAACACTAACTTTGCAAACAAATATCACAGCGAAGAGAAGTACATGCAGTTTCAAGTGGATGGAAATCTTCAATACAAATGTTCTACTTGCCGTGGAGAATGCTACCAGGTAGGTTTCATGGGTCCTCTGTCTTTTTCAAGTGGTTGTTCTTATATCTGTCCGATGCTCTAGTGGATTGCTGTGAATGACAATTTGGTGACCCCATCTTCTCTTTCTGATTTATGTTTATGATGCCAGGTCAAGGATCTTGATGATGCTATACAGGAAATATGGAAGCGAAAAGATATTGCTGATAAAGAGCTAATTGCTAGCCTGAAAGCTAGTGCTGGGGTAGTTGGGCAAACTGGTGGTGCCTCTCTTATCAATCAGCCTAGATCTGTGGAAAGAAAAGTATCTGAAAAGGCTATGGTCAATGGTGAAGAAGAGAAGCCATTGAGAGTTCTCAGGATAAAAACTAGCAAACCTCAAGATTCAGATAGTGAGAAATTTGGAAAACACACTACAGAGCTGAATACTGTGAAGGCGAAAAAATTGGTGATAAGTATAGGTCCTCGAAAGACGGGGGTTACAAACTCTACGAGCTGCGATGTATCAAAGCTTTCCTCCAAATCCAATGGTATGTTTAGTGTAAATTTTCATGTTCTCGTAACTTTCTTTTCCGTTTCTTCTTGTTTTTAATTGATATACGGCGTATGTTTAGTGATAAAAAGAGCTTTGGTGATTTCAGGAAAGCAAGAAAAATTGCAAACAGAAGAATTGTTGTCCCGAGAACAGCATCGCAGTTTGTTGGGAAAGAATAATGACGAAAAGAGAGGGTCTCGAGGTGAAGTAGCCACTTCAAAGGCTGAGGGCGGAATCATAGGGAGACACTCAGATAGCAGAGGAGATTTAAATAGTGGCTCGCATGATTCATTGCAGAAAGATTCAAGACGATTGTTGAAACTGAAAATAAAGAAACATAATCCGGAGAGCCAAGAAGGTGAAGCCCCTAGCATTGTCTATGAAAGAGGTAAATCTGGTAAAGGACATAGGTCTAAGAGAAAAGAGCATCACCTCCAGCTGAAAAGTCAGCGTTCAATGAAGATGAAGATGCATCGCTGTCACGTGAAGACAGTTTGTTAGACGAAATGCTTGATGCTAGTTGGATTCTGAAGAAATTGGGGAAAGATGCGAAAGGAAAAATGGTTCAAATACACGAGGCGTCGGATAATTCATGGTACATGTGATTTGTTTTTTTTTTTAGCTTAAAACATCTTAAATTATTCAGGGCTCCTAACAAATAAGGTAACACACAAAAAAAAAAAAAAAAAAAAAACAGGGAGAAAGGAGTGGTAAGTGAAATAGGAGGAGGAGGCACATCGAAGTTGATGGTGACGCTGGAGAATGGAAAAGTGAAGACGGTTGAGCTCGGGAAGCAAGGGGTTCGATTTGTTCATCAGAAACAAAAGAGGACAAGAACGTGAGGGCTATATATTCTTAAGAGTAACCCATATTTGGAAACAACATGAGCTTCTTCTTCTTCTTCTTCTTCTTCTTCTTCTTTATCTTCTATACCTTTAGAATCTGTATGTAACTTGATTAGCTTCTTTCTTTTTTGCCTGGGAACAAGTATAAAAGAACTGCAGAGGGAAATAAGAGTTTCAAAATTGTAATAGATTTGATTAAAAGTTAGAAGGATGAATTCAAACATGCAATTTGAAATGATTTTATGTGACTTTTCATGTTATTCAGACATGAATATCATCAATATATGTCTAAAAAGATCTTATGTTGTTGTCTGGGTGTGAAACCTAATCCTTTTTAACCAATGATATGAAAAGTCAACTCATGGACATTGCCACGCGTTAACAACAGACGTGACGTCGTATGACCTCTACGGATAAGAATGTAAAACATTTTTATGATACGACAAATAATAAATACTACCAGAACTAGGGATTAAAAGTGTCGGTTCTACAATAAAGCAGTAGATACTAGATATGGCAGGAAACATATGATAAAAAGTTAAAATTGAATTTGGGAGTTGTGGAAAGAAGGGTAACACGTGATTACCAAACCAAATCTTCTTTATCTCTTTTGTTTCTTAGTAATCGAATCATATTACGTTATTACAAAAAAATTTGTTAGGTACTTCTGTAATAGTAATATTAACCCAAAGAAAAGGAAAAGTATAATAAAATCAAGATCTGCGTTTTTCCCCTGAAACAACCCAAACAAAAAAAAAGAGAGAAAGAAAGACAAAAAAAATGTTACAGCTGTTTTTCACGATAGCGTTCTCGGCGGCGCCGTTAACTCTGTACATACCACCGGTAAGATGTTTGACGGTGTTCGTGGAGACGATGGAAGAGATGGGAATGGAAGGTAGGGTTTATAGCCGGAGACTCTTCCCTCGCGCTAGAATTGCTTGGTCTAGGCTTCTTGATTGCTTCTTCTCCACTTCTCGCCCTCTCGCTTCTTAAAAAAAAATTGTGTGCGTCTTCTCTTCCTTTCTCTGTAGATATATGTAATTTCCTTCTTGTGTTTTCATCACATATATATATTATGTTTTCGATTTTTAGGTGTTTTTCTTTTTTTGGTGGTTGTTGATCTTAATAATGATTAGAGACAGATCCCTCTTTTTGTTGTCTAATCTCTGTTTTATTTTAAAATCAAATCGGTGTAAAGAAAAGTGAGAGATTGAATCAAATTGCTCAGGGATTACATATGTGGAATCTGAGCAAAATTATCATCTCGTTTAGTAGTTACAGTTGAAATAAAGGAGATTAACAAAAAAGAATGAATCAAATATAGAACGAATGAATTTTGGAAATAGTTGTTTTTAGTTGGCTAAAGTGCAAGGCTTTAAGAACCAGAGAACGTCCAAGCCCCTTGCTGGTGGTTCCTTGGCTTCTCCACTCTTTCTGTTCTTTTCTTCTTCTGCTTCATCCTCTTTTCTCTTCACGACTTCCTGTGTACACAAAGACAGAACTCAATTTGGTGTTGCAGAATTTGACTTAAAGGGTTAGACTGTGTCTGTTTTTAGCAAGGAAAAGGAAAGGGTTTTATGACATACCGTAGGTTTGGTCCTCAAGGGTTTCAAAGGAGCTGCCCGGTTCTCTGAGAAGCATTGAGGAGAAGGTGGATTTGTTCTGATTTGCTGCAGGAATCGTTCGTGTCCTTTGTTCTTTACAGTCTCGAGTTTTAGAGGAACAGGGATGTTCTCTGCATCATCCATTCTCCTGAAACAAGTCATCACAGATTCCAAAGTTTAGTACTTTATTTACCTACCTCACATCATCAGTAAGTACGTCTTAGACTTAAAAACATATAAAATGAAAGTTAATCGAGAATCAAAAACTTACTTCTTTATTCTACCATCCTCTCCTTTGCTCTTTAGTACAGTCTCCACATTAAGTGAGACAGGAATGTTCTCTGCATCATCCACTCTCCTGCAAATCCCAATTAGAAAACCCCAGAGTTTTATTAACTCAATTCTATGTTGGTTGTTGCATAAACACAATTATACAGCAACATGGTAAAACTTACTTCTTTCTTCTACGGTTCTCTTTAAAGGTGCTTCCTTTAACATCCGTGGACTCTTGGAGTTTATCTTTGCTTACTTCAAGCAATGGCTTTCTTTCTTTTTTCAATTCCAAGTCATGAGCAGAGTAAGGCTGGTTTATCACCCCACTCACTTGATGATGAGTCTCCTTCACTTCAGACTTCTGAGTATCTTCTCTCTCAGTTACCCTTGTGGCTAATCTCTTCAACTCATAACAGAAATCTGAGATGTGCCCAAATATGTCTCTTCCTGAAAACAGATTCCTAGCTGATTGTGTGCTCTTTAATCTCGGTGCTTCTTTATTCGACTTCTTGACAGAAGTTGATTTAATTGCTGATCTCCAGGATTTGACTTGGTAGCTTGGAGGTGTGGCTAAGTTTGGATTCTGATTCTCACTTTCTTGGGTTTTTGGAGTAGACGGTGATAAGGCAAATCCCCTCCTCCTATACACGTAAACGGGATATAAGTCCATAACAAAACATTGAGGTTGGAAATTTCAAGTAAAGAGTTAAAAAAAGCATCTCTCGTAATTGTACCTCTGATTCTGCTCTGCAACTCCTAGAGTCTCATTCGTATCCCTCAGACTCGGATGCTTCAAAAACAGAAAGAAACACGGGAAAGTTTATTAAAGTTTAAACCTTTAGGCCGCCGAAGAAGCTATAACTGCAATTATGATTCATTTCTTTGTGAGGAAACAAGAAAGTAAAAGAAGAAGGAGAAGCAAACCTTGGAAGAAGTGGGCGTTGAGAAAAAGTCCTCAGCTCTCTTGGGGTGATTACAGTCTTGAATTTGAGATAAAAGCCAGAATTAGTAAAGAACCCATCAAAAGATATGCAGAAGAAATGGGAAAAGAGAGAGTTTCTTGAATATTACCAGGTCTGCAGAACCAAGCATCATCGTCAACAGAGTCTAAATGGCTTGGAGCCGAGAAATCGAACCACTTAGGAGCTCTTATGTGTTCGTAGAAAACGTCTTCAACAAAACGAGAATCGATTCGCTTCCAATCGATCTGAGCAGGCTCCATTAGAGAGAATACAGAGATTGAGAGAGAGACACAGAGAGAAGAGAAAGAGTTCTTGGATGGAGAGAAAAAGAAGGAGAAGAAGAATGTAACCGTTGGAGTGAACGTTACAGAGCCATATGTGCGCACGTGTCTCTCTCTCTCTCTCTCTTGTTACCGTTGCAGCTTTATTTATTCACACCTCTCTCGTCCATTGGGTTTCTATTTCTTTTAACATTTTAATACAATCCCAAAAGCCACGCCACGTGGAAAAAGTACGAGACGTGGGAATAGATGTGTAATATTATGGGCTTCTGTGGGCTTTACCTTTACCCTAAACAGGCCATAACATCGGGTCGGATTTGCGAGTTATCCGCTACAACAAACTTAAACTCGGGTCGGGGGTCTTCTAGCAAGCTTCTCGGGTAAGCCTCCCTCCACTGAAACTTGAAATTTTTTTGAAGTACTAAAAATCTCAACGCGCGAAAATTCCGAAATTATAGAGGGAAAGAGACCGCGATAATCTTAAAAACAATTTGGATACTCTCTAATTCCCAGATTAGTCTTTTCTGGGTTTTCACATCTCCCGAATCAATCAATCCAAAGCTTCTGGGTCGTTTCATTTCCAAATGTAAGTTTACTCTTTCTTCATTTTCTCCAATTTTTATAGATCCAATTGATTTGTAGAAGAAATGATTCGAGATCAGAGTTGTAAGGAAATTGAAAATTTTGTTGGGATGTTTTAGGTAGTGAAAACCCCTAATTTTGCTGGGTGACATGCTGATCCATTTTTGCGATTTTTCTTATTTTACAGTTTGAAGATGGGAGATGAAACAGTTGATGGTATTGAAGCCAAGTACATAACTGGTCTCAGTACCATAATGGTTGCTACAATCCAAGAAGCGAAAGATCGAATATCTCAGATCGAGTACATTTTTTGTAGCCAGTTGTTTCCAAATATACAATCTAGATCCAAAGCTTTGGAAAAGGTTTATTCAGAGGCTCGTCTTGGTGCTTGTGATGCGTGGAAAGAGAGAGAGAAAGCTCTTTTATCTCAGGTTGAAGAGCTTAAGGTTGAGAATCAACTGATTAAGTCTAAGAATCTTGATTTGATCAAGGATAAGGAGAAGCTAGCTGAACAACTTGATAAAACTGCTTCTATGCCTCTTAGATTGACGAGTTTGCAAGACTACATTGATCATTTGAAAAAGAAGCTCAAGAGTAGATCTAAGGAAGTTAGTGATGCTAGAGATTTGTATTATAGGTTAGTTCAGTTGTTACAGGTTAAGGGTTCGGATGAGCTCAGCGAAGATGGGATAAATATGATTCTTTCTGAAGTGAAGAGCCTTAAGGTGAAGGCTGAGGATGTTTCGAAGAAGACATTGGTGACTGAGAATCTTTTGAAGAAAATGGAGTATCTGTCTGCAGAAGTAGCAGAGAGTGAAAGGAAGTTTAGCTGTGTTGAAGAAGAGAAACAAAGATTGACAACTAGGTCGCAGGTGTTTGAGGAGAATGTTGGTAGACTTGAAGAGCTACTTAGGCAGAAGAGCGACGAGCTTGAGGAAGGAAAGAAGGCTCTTGAGGTTTTGCAAGGTAGACTCAACTTGAAAGAGAGGGAATTATTGGAGTGTAAACAGAAGATTGCAGATCATGAGAAAGAAAAGAGAGTGGTTATGGGTAAAGCAAAGGACGCTAAGCCTATGAAGCAGGTCAGACACGGAAGCTACTTGGCTGCTGACTTGGAAGCTTTACGTTGCCAGAGTGAGGAGAAATCATCTGAGTTAGCTATAGAGAGAAAGAAAAGAAAAGAGCTCAAGAGTTCTTACGAAAAGCTGAAAGACCAGTATAGTTATCTCTGCGAAAAGTTTAGTCTTACTGCTGACAGTGTTTTTCACCAAAGCAGCCTTGACGATGAGTATAACCAAATGGGACAACATGAGAAACCAGCCATCCCGAGTTGTAAGTATTTGGCAGTCTCGGACTCCCCTAATTACATCTCTTGTGTTCAATTAATTGCTTTAATCAGTCATGATGCTTCAACTGCCTGCTTATTGTGCCATAAGTGAAATGATCATCCACTTTTTTTGTTATTACAGCTCTTGAAAGGAAATACTCAGAAACTACTGAAGTAGCGGACAAAGTGAGAATTGGTACTGGCACGAGTGGCAGCAACTGTGGGAAAGAGAGTACAATCAAAACAGTGCAGACACCTATCACTTCCATCTCTCCAATGGTGCAGTCACCAGGTGTTAGAAGTGGCCCGTCTGCTGTAAAATCTCCACAGCTAAGCGGATTAAAGCGTTCAGCTTCCATTTGGAGAGACACAAGGTCTCGCCAGTCTCCTGGAGGCAATGATCCTCATGATGATTTTCTAGATACTCCAATTGAGAATGTAAAAAGGGGAGCTGTTGAAGTAAAACATGTTCGCGATGTTGCTAAGAAAGAAGATTCAGACGACGAGACGCAGGACATGAATCCTAAACCAAGTCCATCAAGGCAGCGAATTCAAGTTTCAGAAACGAGTAAAAAAAGTTTCAAACATGTGGAGTCAGTGAGGAAAAAAGCTGAGAGAGAGAATTTGAAAGGGGTAGAGTGTAAACAATGCAAGAAATTCTATGATGCTGTTCATCCTGAGAATGATGGAAATGGTAACAAAAGCTTAAGATGTGAGCATCACGAAGGCGTGTCGAGGCATCGTTATAGATACGCTCCTCCAATGACTCCTGAAGGATTTTGGAACATCGGGTTTGAATCCGAAATGTGATTTTGTATATGTTTGTTTCTTTGGATAGGTTCTCAAAGTTATTTTCTTCATTCTCGAAGAAAATAAAATAGCAACTAAAGATAATTTATTAAATTCTACTTTACTCTGTTATTCTAATTTTATGTTTAGATATTGCTAATGTATCAATCAATTAAACTCTTACCATTTAATATTTAGGTTCAATACAGTGGAAAACAATTTTTAGCCGGGTGAAAATAAATAGCTATGAAACTTTCGGGCCCTTACTATAAATATAAGAAACTTTATGTACCCAATTGAAAAAGAAAAAGAAATAAGGGACTCCTTTACGTGTATATATTAAAGATTATTAGGCCCACAACAATCGACCTTCATCTTTTTCCGATTCAATCTCTTCCGATCAATTGGCCTCCCGCTTCCGCTTTGTCCGCCGACTTCTGACCGGGAAATCACCGCAGGTGACTAGATCGCTAATCTGTTTTCCGTTTAATTCGTTTTGTTTTTTCTATTCTCTGAATCGATTGTTTCTATAGATCTTAATTTTAGTTCGTTCGTTTCCGAGTCGATTGATTCGTTCTAACCTAGGTCTTTCGTGTTGTCGTTCTTAGTGGATTCTGAATTTTTGCTGTTTAATTTCTGAAGCTTTGGTTTTTTAGATTTCTAGATTTGTTTTCTTTTTCCACCTTTATCTTTGATATCTTTGTTACTTCTATGAATTAATGCTCCTTTAGAATTTGATTTTAATGAATCCTATCAGACGAATTTGTGTGTGATTGTATTTTCTTATACATATTTGAAGGGAGCTAAATTAGGTTATGTTGGATTCTAAATAGTTTGAGAGCTTATCTGTTCAGCAGAAACTTCGATACAAGTATTTGCACTTGGTTTGTTGGCAATGGAGAAAGGAGCACCTCCTAGCGTCTTTGTGAATGATGGGTCGTTCATGGAAAGATTCAGACAGCTTCAACAGGAGAAAGATAAAGAGAAAGATAAGGTTGTATCTGTTGAGGATTCTAAGCCGGTGAAGATAATATCTGGGATTTCAAATCCCAGACCTTCTGCTAGTAAAATTTCTATTGGATTAAAGACCAGTGATGCCCAGAAGAAAGGTGGGAAGCTTGCTTTCAGCTTAAAGCAAAAGTCTAAGCTTCTTGCACCTCCTATAAAGCTTGGTACAGAAGACGATGAGGATGAGGAGGATGCTAAAAATGATCAAGGCTTTGGATCTGCCAAGCGTCAAAAGTTAGAGCAGCGAGACACGCCTGTAAAGTCAACAAAAGTACCTGATGTTGGTAATGGCTGTTTATTTAGATATCTTTGTTTGAGTGTTCTTTGTGGAAGTCTCTGTGATGATTCTAGTTTATTTTGCTTTTTCATGGGTCCATATTCTCATAAGCCATTCTCTATTCCATTTAGTTAGTGCTCCATGAGGGTTAAGAACAATTATGCCATGTGATGTCAAGAGTCCCGAGTTTCCTGTCTGTTGTATGTCTTTATTGATGAATCTGTGTGTCTTATATGACACGAGGAAAGCCTAGGAGTCCTACGTTGTCAATAGTCCCAAGTTCGTGTCAGTATATGTCTTTATTGATGGAGCTACGTTTTTCTTCTGGATTGGAAAGGACAAAACAGTCTGGAAATTTAATTGTCTACTTAAATGCAGTGTCTTCCTTAACCAACAATCCAATTGCTGGAATGATTTGGCATATCTCCCACGCCTGCTACAAGAGTGATTTGCATTCGTTGTTCATGGACTCGGTATTAATCAGTTTTATAAGTGATATGCAGCACCACCTCCGCCCAGTGATCCTACTGTGAAGAAAGTTGCTGATAAACTAGCAAGTTTTGTTGCTAAGCATGGAAGGCCATTTGAGCATATTACACGGCAAAAGAATCCTGGGGAGACACCATTTAAGTATGTATTTCATTGCTTTTGGAACATCTACAGTTTATCGTTTCTGGTTTCTCTCTTTTATACACATACTACATTGGTATTTGCTTTTTCTTGGTTGTGTTTGTTGACCTTATGTATCTTGCGTCCTGTTTCCCAAACAGATTTCTTTTTGACGAGGACTGTGCGGACTACAAGTACTATGTATTCAGGCTGTCTGAAGAGGAAAAATCAATTTCACAAACCAAGGATTCTGGTGTACTTCACAGTAGTAAGTATTAGATACCTGTATTTCTATAGAACAAAAGCCGTGCAACTGATTTTCGCTGTTCTATTTATCCATATATTTATTTCAGAATATGTGCAGAGAATATTTGACACATTCATTTCCTTTTTTCCGATTTTTTTTCTCCTACAATATAATTTATTTGTGTTATGTAGTGTGAGATTATGTGAGGCTGCTCTTCCTGCTACCATATCTTACTGTATTCTTAGTGCCAATTTCCTTCGTTTTATCTTTCCAGGTGATGCAGGCCCGCGAATGTCCACAGCAGCAATCACTTTGCAAAAGCCAGCTCATCAACAAACAGGTTATCAGATACCTGCCTCAGCCCTCTATGATGCTCCTGAGGAACCTGGAGCCTCTTCTAGATATGCTCAGGCAGCAATTACAAGACCCAGCAACAGTATGTTCACTCGCTTTTATTGGCCTAGGTTCCCCTCCTATCACTGGTATCTAGCTTTGATTGTGGGGTAAAATGTGTTTGATGTGCAGGTGACTCCTCTAGTGGGCCGAGGGGTGCAGACCCTATATCAATGATGGAATTTTACATGAAGAAGGCTGCCCAAGAAGAAAAAATGAGACGTCCTAGGCAGTCGAAAGATGAAATGCCCCCGCCAGCTTCACTTCAAGGGCCATCTGGTGAGAATGAATCCCATTGTTATTTCTTGTTTTAGGCAGCTGTGATGTCTTATTGTGCAACCACGTTTGTTCTCAGCAACTCCCTCCACAGACCCGGGAAAGAGAGGTCATCACATGGGTGACTATATCCCTGACGAGGAGTTAGATAAGTTCCTTGCGAAGTGTAACGATGCAGCTGCACAAAAAGCCACAAAGGAGGCTGCTGAGAAGGCCAAGATCCAAGCAGATAATGTTGGACATAAGCTCTTGTCAAAGATGGGTTGGAAAGAAGGTGCTTACTTGCCTCACTTTATCTATAAACTTGTGCCCTTGTTACTTTCTGTATCTTGTGCCTCAATGGAGACAAGGAGCTTAGAAAATTGGAGGAGTGGATTACAGGTGAAGGTATAGGAAGCTCCAGAAAGGGGATGGCAGACCCTATAATGGCAGGAGATGTAAAGACAAACAACTTGGGAGTTGGGGCTTCTGCTCCAGGAGAAGTTATGCCTGAGGATGATATATACGAGCAGTACAAGAAGCGGATGATGCTGGGTTACAAACACAGACCCAATCCATTGGTACGTGTGCTATCTTTAGCTCCTTTCGTTTTGTAATAGCACATCTTTTTTACTCACCTTGCGTCTATTGCTCTGCAGGGAAATCCCAGGAAGGCGTATTACTAAGGATTAATCAGCATGATGTGCACAACTGTTACCTTTCTCTCATCTCAGCACCGGCTGAGCTTTGCTTTTCTATTATAAAGAATGTTAAAGTTTTTTGGATTGCTGGTAAATTGAAGTGTTGGTATGGATTGAATTTGCCTTTCCAGTGTGCAAATATATATCTTTGACAGAAATTTCAGTTGATATATACAGTACAATGGATTTATTATTGGAAACGGCTAAGATTTTTAATCGATTGTCATAACTTTATTAATGTTTTGGAAGCCAAATACAAAACAGCGTGTTTATTAGATTGAAAGGTAAATTAAAAAAGAAAAGGAAGATATGTCCTTTCTAGTTAATGACATCGCAGGGTGGGAAATTAGCAGAGCATCTCTGAGGAAGCTGAAGAGCCATGGAGCGGTCAATACCAGAGAGTGGAGGTCCATTGGCAAGAAGGCAAAGACAAGGACGACCAAGTGTGACAACGGCAGAGCAACATGTTTCGGTCGGTGGGATCGGGCTGAAAGGAGCTACAGCTGCTCTACATGGTATCAGCTGCACCAGAGCAGAGAAGAATGTTCTGCTGCATCCTCCCACTTCTTCCTCAGGCAACATTGGTGGTGGAGGTGGTTGCTGCAGGTCCTCTTGCTGTGCTGTGACTATGGTAAGAACGGTTATGGTCATGAGCAGTGCCATTGCTAACCCAACTCTCATAGCTCTCATCATCATGTATATACACTGATGGTAATCAGATGACGCAACAAAGAGATCATGCTTCTTTATATACATGCAATTAAAAAGGGTGCATGTCATGCCGTTCGTTTCACACCTTTCTCCTACCTTACAACCAAAATAGCTTCACGATTACTCCGTGTGTTTCCCCCAATTTTAAAGAGTTTGAATCTTACGATCAAGTTCACAAATCTTACAACATCAATGTGTAAAAATGATGACTACTTTACTTTCATTAGGTTATTACTATAATTTATAATATGACAGATGTGATATGTTTATGTGACTTTGATGTTTCATCAGCACGCTCTCAATAATATGATGTGTTTCTGTCATAATTCTTTTATCAATATTGTGGCCACTATAATATGTTCTAGTACTGATTTTAGCATTGTTGTAAAGATACTCCATATACTTCTTTAGTATAATGAAAAACTAATAACACCACAAAAAACCACGTAGTTCTAAAGTGTAACTAAATAGTACTGTTTTAGTTGAAATGCACACCACAAAGCCGTCACTATAAACTGGAGTAGGACTGTTATTATATTGTGTAGTGTGAAACACATATTTGTGTGAATTAGCTCGCCTCAGTCATTAGACGTAATGAGATTAGACACCTAACTGACACCTAATTTTTGTGATCCTTGGATTCAAACTTATAACACTAGTTGTAGTTGATTGTTATTATTCAAGGATAAAACCGCAGAATTACAGTAATGAAAAATGCTTAAAGTCTTCCTTTATAGATTCAATGTCCTTATTATAAGTCATAAATGACATAATCCGGATATTAACATTTTTATTCATAACATAAGATCTGAAACAGTGATTGAGAAAATAACTATAAATAACGAAACTAAATCAGAGATTACATATCATGGTTATTTACATCATGTGTGTCAATTATGTTCAGTTTTTGCTATAAACATTTGAAATCGTAGTTTTTGAAAGAAAATTGTATTTAATTTGAGTCTAGAATATATGAATGCATAACTCATTTCAAACAGGTTTATTCATATTAATAAACTCAAAGGCATGCAGATTTTTTTTGTTTTGTACAAAGCCGATTGATTCTTATGTTCTCTTGATTCATTACAAATTTCTATCAATTTATGTCACAATAATTTAGTATCAATTCATGATAATTTAACATTGACATTCTTTTTCAAAAAATCACCATTTTTCAATTTAGAAATGATAAATAATAGTTATTATTTTAATTGTATACAGTATATTATAACTTAAGATAATATTTACAAATCCTTCTTGTTTTTAATCGGCATCATGATACTTTAACATTAACACTAACAACAATATTCTCAAATTTTGAAAGTTTATAAGTATAGTTTTCTTTAGAAACAAATTACTTTCTATTCAGAGTAAAAATCTTTTAAATTTGGTATTTATTGTTTCAAAGAAAAAAAAACTCTTGTTGTATTCTACTATTATAATTGGAACTCTTAAAAATGAATTTTGTACCATCAGATATATGATAAGTTTATTTTTTTCCTACTTTTAGTCATTTAAAGATATTTGCACATTATATGTTAAGATATATTTGTCTAATTTTATATTTACAGTTCACTTTTTATGGTTAGTATTTAAATGTGATCTGCTTAAATTCAGATGATTTTTTTTATTTAAAAACATTCTTTGCAATAAATTATGCATATTTCCAGCTTACACATCTTTTCAACTTGAACACTTTTTCCAGCTTGAGCATCTTTCCAACTTTTAAAAAGGCTTAAGCATTGTTCTTTTTCAAAAAACGACTTTTCAAAAAATTTCAATTCTCTCTACCATTACTATCCGACATCAGTTTTTTAGCGTCGGTCTTTGATTTTGTTTCTTATATTATTCCATAGATATATTTAGATTTATACTAATAATTTTCAAATTATGGTTGGCATGCTCTAAAAATCTTTAGAAGCCAGATTTCAAATTCACTTCAAGCAATAATTTTGTTTTTTACTAACTAAAGTTATGCTAAAACCATTTTGGAGTTGTACCTAATACCTATAGGCTAATAGCCAATAAAAAAGTATGTGAAAGGAAAACATAACAAATCAACTATGAGCCTATAAATCTAAAGATAACATATGGTTATTTTCCACTTTTTCATTGAAGTTATACTTTTCTAGGCTTGCTTTTAAGTTGTTTTGTAATTATTATGTATCCGTAAATATATTTCTGATATCAATATGTGTGTTACCAAAAAAAAAAAAAAAAAAAAAGCCAAGACAAAGTCAATTAGAAACCCAAAAGAAGGATTGGTTTTGTTTCTTTCTCTCTTTGCTTACTCAACTACTACTCAGCTCTAACACAATATAAAAAATAGAAAGGCAAGAGTCAGAACATCATCAGCCGTCTCTTTCACTTCAACCCTCCTTAAACCTCATCTCTTTCCTACTCTGCCACTCTCTACCGAAGAATATCACATGCTCTAAAACTCTTTAGAATACAGTTCTCAAACTCATTTCAATCAATAATTTTGTTTTTGCTACCTAAAGTTATGCTAAAAACATTTTGGAGTTGTACCTATAGACTGATAGCCAATAAAAAAGTATGTGAAAGGAAAACATAACCAATCAACTATAAGCCTATAAATCTAAAAATAATATATGGTTATTCTCTATTTTTCATCGAAATGATAATTTTCTAGGCTTGTCTAAATATAGTTGTTTTGAAATGATTATGTATCCGGTAATCTATACCGATATCAATATCTATTTTACCAAGAAAAAACAAAAACAAAAAAGGCTAAGACAAATATGATATGTTTATGGGACTGATGTTTCATAAGCACACTCTGACTAATATGATGTGTTCCTGTCATAATGATTTTTTTCATTATTGTGGCTACTATATTATGTGATCATAGTACTGATTATAGAATTGTTGTACATATACTCCATTATCAACCAAATATTTACTTTTTTTTTGTAAACAAAAAAATATACTTCTTTGGTATCAAACTAATATAGAGAAAAAAAAACTTCTAAATGCTTAATAAAAAGTGGTAATGACACCACAAAACCTCGTAGTTATAAAGTGGAACTGAATAAGACTATCTTTGTTGAAATGGCACACACCACAAAACCATAGTTGCCAAGTAGAATGATTAGGACTCTTATTATTCGTTGACTTATATTGTAAAGTGTGAACGGCAGATTTTGTGTGAGTTTGTTTGCCACAATCTAAAAGGAATCTGAAGCAATCAGATCGATACTAACTTACCACTGTTTTAAAATTTTGGAGGTAGCACCGATTATACTCCGTAAAATTGCGAGGCAAATCATCTCCACCTCGATTAATGATTAATCTCCATTTCGATTAATGACTAATCTCCACCTAACAACGATTATCTAATTATGTCTGTCCAATTTGATAATAACTAATCTAATCCGATTACTTCCCGTTTAATTTTTTTGTATATTGATTATTTTTGGAGCCAAATATAAATAAAATATTTTTTTTGTTATTTAGATATTTAAATTAAGAGTTTGTGGTATTTTACAATAAATAATATACATTTTTTAATGAAAATCATTAAATTTTATTTGAAAATTATGTTTACAAGTGTTTACCTAATTTTAAAGACAATATTATGTTTTTGTTTGATGTTTTTTTATTTATTTTAACATAAATAAAATTATACATATATTTTTCTATTTTATTATTAATTAATAAAATAATCATAAAACTAGTCTCTGATTAATTCTCGTTTAATTTTTGATTTTTTCGCTAGGCATTAGATCCATCCGACTGCACGACTAGCGCCTTACGATTTCTAAAACAGGGTTAATTACTAAATGATGATGGATTGGATTAGCTGGCATTGATTAATTGTGATGTGATATGGTGTATAATGTATTCTAAACTTGCTTAAATAATTTTTTTTTTGACAAAAAATAAATAAATTCAATGATTTACAAATAAATTACGGGTATCTTTTATTTAGAGCTAGGCCCAAACAAAGTCCATTAGAAACCCAAAAATGGATTGGTTTTGTTTCTTTCTCTCTCTTACTGAACTACTACCAGTTCTTAGAGGCTCAGAACATCATCAGCCGCCACTTCAACCCTTCTTAAACCTCATCTGTTTCCAACTCCGCCGCTCTCTCTCCGTCGTCGCTCCATTTCTCTTGACCCCGTACAGGTAAAATTCCCCTTTTTAGATCTTCTATAGTACCCTATACTTTTAGTATTTTGCGAAATTGGTCTTTCTCCATCTAATAACTACGTATCTGTGACTTTTTCCCCCTTTTGGATTGTATTGGCTTCTTTTACTCTGTTTCCGTCTAATGATTCTTATTTCTCCAATTCAATCACTTTTGAAATCGTTTCTGAACCTTTACTCCATTAGGTGAAATGGCTGGGAAGTCGAACAAATCGAAGGCCAAGAGAGCGGCTGCTCAGAGCTCTGCCACCACTTCAACTGATGTTAAATCCGATGCTCCTGTTACTGCCCCTGTCTCTGCCCCTGTTACTGCTCCTGCTCCTGATCATGTTCCTGTTCCTGCTCCTGCTACAGCTACAGCTACAGTTCCTGCTCCCGATAATGGCACCCTCAATGCTGCTGCTGCTGTTGACTCCGTCGTGCCTGAAGCCAATGAAGTTCCTCCTCCGCTTCCTAAGGCTGACGAAAGCGAATCACAAGTAGCAAATAACGATGCCCAACCTAAGCAAGGTTAGTTCTAATGCGTTTTCTAAGAAGCACCTAATCTATATTATATCTCTCCAGTTTGATGTGTAATATGATATGGCTTTCACAGGTGAACTCCGTCTTTATCCTGTGTCTGTCAAAACACAAAGTGGGGGTAAAATGGAGCTTCAAGTGAGTTCGACTCTTTTTGTTTTATTTTTCTCTCTCCCTTATATACTTTTGGCCAGTCAATTAGTGTTTCAGTTTCTCCAGGGCTTTAATACTTATAAAGCATTACCCTTTCCAACTGAATTTTCTTATATTGGTGTGAATTACTGAATCTCTCCAATGGATCTGTTTGTAGTTGAACCCTGGAGACTCAGTGATGGATATAAGGCAATTCCTTCTTGATGCTCCAGAAACGTGCTACTTCACTTGTTATGAGTTGTTGCTCCGCAATAAAGATGGAGAGACTCACCATTTGGAAGACTACAATGAGATTTCCGAAGTAGCTGACATTACCACTGGTGGTTGCTCTTTAGAGATGGTTGCAGGTATGCTAAGTTTGTCTTTTTCTTCGTATTTTTTTGTTTTTGTTTTTGAGACTTAAAACTGAAAGTTGACTTGCTTTATTTCTATGGACAGCTTTGTATGACGATAGATCTATCAGGGCTCATGTTCACCGTGCCAGAGATCTTTTGTCTCTTTCAACACTTCACTCTTCCCTATCAACAACACTTGCCTTGCAGTATGACGCAGCACTGAACAAAGTTCAGAACCCTGGAGGTTTTGAATCTGAATCTTTTTCCTAATTGTGGTTTTGCTTTACTTATCTTTTCATGTACTCTCGAACGATTTCTTAATGGCCTCTATTTTGAAACAGATAAACCAAAGTCTGACGTTCCAGAACTTGAATGTTTGGGTTTTATGGAAGATGTGCCTGGCTCTCTCAGGAAGTTGATCAATTCTGCATCAGAAGAGATCAAATGCGTGGAAAACATTGTATTCTCATCATTCAATCCTCCTCCCAGCCACAGAAGGTATAAACAGCCTATTTTTAGAATTCGTAAAGCCATAAATTTACCATTTATGCTGTTTCTTATGAATTTATTTGATGCAGGCTTGTAGGAGATCTAATATATTTGGATGTCGTGTCATTGGAAGGTAACAAGTACTGCATTACGGGCACAACAAAAACGTTTTATGTTAATTCTAGCTCAGGGAATATTCTCGATCCAAGACCAAGTAAATCTGGATTAGAGGCAGCTACGCTGATTGGACTATTGCAAAAACTTAGCTCTAAGTTTAAAAAAGGTGGGAAACAATCTATACATCATTCTTCTTAAGTCTTTTAATCACTCTTTGTGATGTGATAGGCTTTCAGTTTGTTGATTATCTTCTATTTTTCTTTCTATTTTGAAGCTTTCCGTGAAGTCATGGAAAAGAAAGCCTCTGCACATCCATTTGAAAATGTCCAATCGCTTTTGCCACCACACTCATGGCTACGAACATATCCTGTTCCTGGTGAGTTTGATTTAGTATCTTTTTTTCCTTATTGTGGCTAGATCATTTGTTCTTCCAGAGGCTGTTACAATGTGTGTGATCCAGTTTTTAAGCATTGACAATAATGTTTCTAAAATATTCACATGGAAGCCATAGTAGTGGGGTAAAAGATTGCCTTGATCTTGATTGCATTATACGTGATATATCTTTGAAGTTCGTCTCTAGCGTGTTCCCTTTGTGACTCTTAAGTCCCAAAACGTATATTGCACTATGTCAGATAATATTCATTCGGATGTTTTTTTTCGTATTAATTTAGAGGTAATATGTGATCAATTTTGTACTTCTGCTATAACTATTGATGTATGAGAAAATAATTTTTGTTATATGTGATTGATAAACTAGGAAATTCGAAACTATTTGGCCTTAGCTCGCTCCCCATTTCTACAAAAGATACACTTGTATAAGATTTATTTCTGTTATATCTGAGCAAGGACTCTTATATCTGGACTCAGATCACAAGCGCGATGCAGCAAGAGCCGAAGAAGCATTAACCATTTCCTATGGTAGTGAGCTGATTGGTATGCAAAGAGATTGGAATGAAGAATTGCAATCATGCAGAGAGTTCCCTCACACTTCTCCTCAGGAGAGGTACATGTGATATTTGACTACATTGATTTTTTTGGTAGCATAAAGTTATTCTTTTGGGATTCCATTCTTTTATTAAGCATTTCCTTTTTTTTTGCAGGATCTTACGTGACAGGGCACTTTACAAAGTGTCTTCTGACTTTGTTGATGCAGCGCTTAACGGAGCTATTGGTGTAATCAGCCGATGCATACCACCTATAAACCCAACTGATCCAGAATGTCTGCACATGTCAGTGTGAACTGTTTGGCTTTTATATTTGATTCTTCATAGGCAACACATATGTTATATTAATTCTAGCTTTGGTCTTACGTGAAAGTTTTGGCCCCTTTGTCTTTATAAAAGTGGAAAAATGACAGAGCATCTAATATTTTTCTTTTACAGATATGCGTTTATGCATGAGTTTTTTGTATTTCTGAAAAACTTGTTATTGTTATACTGTTGTAGGTATGTGCACAACAATATATTTTTCAGTTTTGCTGTTGATGCCGACGTTGAACAGCTATCCAAGAAACGTCCATCTAGTCAAGTGACTGAGAAGGTGTCCTCATCTGAAAAGGTTTCATGCACGGAAGGAACCTGCGATAATGAAGAGCCTAACAGCTGCAATGAGGCGCCACTGGTTGAAAATGAGCAGGCAACATACGCTTCTGCAAACAATGACTTGAAAGGCACAAAGTTATATCAAGAAGCAGATGTCCCAGGGCTATATAATCTGGCAATGGCCATTATTGATTACAGAGGTCATAGGGTTGTTGCTCAGGTTTCTTCTAATACTTGAACTGCCAAGTCCTTTTTCTTGAGATTATATGTGTCTTGCTTGTGTGCATTTTAATGTTTTTAAAAAATGTTTTAGAGTGTGCTACCGGGAATTCTTCAAGGGGATAAATCAGATGCGCTTTTGTATGGTTCAGTCGACAATGGCAAGAAAATATGCTGGAATGAAGATTTTCATGCTAAGGTAAATGGTTATAGTCTGTCTTGTTGTTGGATAATGTAGGCTTAATGTGAAAACTCTAGAACTACTTATTATTATAACACTGCTTTATTCCTACCTGAACTCTTTAATCCTGATTAATCCTTCTTCAGGTGCTAGAGGCTGCAAAACTTCTTCACATTAAGGAACATTCCGTCATTGATGCATCCGAAAATGTCTTCAAGTTGGCTGCACCAGTAGAGTGCAAGGGGATTGTTGGGAGTGATAACAGGCATTATCTCTTGGACTTGATGAGAGTGACGCCTCGTGATGCCAATTATACGGGTCCAGAATCACGCTTTTGTGTCCTAAGACCAGAACTGATCACATCATTTTGCCAGGTACATATTCTTTATTGCTTAGAGAGAGTATACACTTGACTTTTCTGTTAACATGTATTTTCTTCATGAAGGCGGAATCACTGGAAAAATCAAAATGTAAAACCAAAACTGCCGAAGGGACTGATATCGTTTCCGATTCTTCTAATGTTACTGCTGATACTTCTAAAGTTGGTGATGCATTGAACGATGGAGAGGAAAAAGGGGCTTCAACTTCTGATCAGGTATATTTTTCACTACTTGATCCTGATAGATATGTGCATTAAGCTTATTTCGTACTAATTGATGTCTCTAGTTTGAGTGGGTGTTTTGTATGCTGATATTTTGCATTTACATCTGCTCGATATACTCTGTTTATTGTGTGCACTGACTGCTACTAGTTTATGGGGATGCTGTGTCTCACTTCAACTTTTATCGAAAGTATAATGTTTGTCAAGTGAAAAGGCAGATAGACAAAATACGAAATAGGATTGAGCCCCGTAACAATGATAAATATAACAATTTTACTTATATTAGACTGAATTATACAATAGGAATGTTTTTTTCCAATTCTCTTTTGTTTTTGCTTTGAGATTCTTTCCCATCCTTGCTTTCTACTGTTGGATAGAAATGTCTGAGAACAGTTGTATATGAGTTGAAACTGTCATTGCTGATATCTGCGAGTTCATTACAGAAAACTATTTCTGAAAAGGAAAATACCATCACCGAAGATTCTGCAGCCCAGTCTTCTGAAAGTTCCAAATCATGTGATGAAATTGCATTTAACCCCAATGTCTTCACTGACTTCACATTAGGTGGCAATCAAGAGGTACGCTATGTTGCTTAGAAGTTATTTTTTTCAGATATTTACAATTTATTTACATGATTGGGCTCTTTTTTGGGTTAAACAGGAGATAGCTGCTGATGAAGAAAATGTGAAGAAAGTTAGTTCATACCTTGTGGATGTGGTCCTTCCAAAATTTATAGAAGATCTTTGCACTCTCGAAGTTTCTCCAATGGATGGTCAAACTTTGACAGAAGCACTCCATGCTCATGGTGTTAATGTTCGGTACATTGGAAGAGTAAGTTCGTCACCTGTCATTATAATTTTGGTAGCTATCTCCATGTTTGGCTATATTAATTGAAGCTGTGCACAACCAGGTTGCTAATGGGGTAAAGCATTTGTCTCATTTGTGGGATCTATGTCTTAATGAGATTACCGTGAGATCAGCAAAGCATATTTTGAAGGTAATTCCGAATTTTGTAAAAATCATACTATAAATAAGATGGTGAACAAGATTTGGGGTATTTGTGGACAAGCTTATAGTAGTTTTTATATCATTCTGCAGGACATTTTAAGAGATATAGAGGACCACGATATTGGATCAGCAGTAGCTCATTTCCTAAATTGTTTCTTCGGAAACTATCAAGCTGCTGGTGGAAAAGCTAGCGCTAATAGCTCGCATGCCAAAAATCAAAAGAAGGTTCTTGTGCGCTATCTGAATTTGTTTATTATAGTTCCATGCTTGTTCATCTTGAATTAGGATACTAATCTTTGCAGCCATCGATAAAAGTTTCTCATGAACCAAATCATGTTTTCTTTTACTGACCCTTGAATTTTGGGCAGGATCAATCCGTCACCAAGAAGGCTCAAGGAAGAGGGAAAGGAAAAGCTTCTGCAAAGAAAAGTTTTGCATCGTATATGATGGTTGATTCCAATATTCTGTGGTCTGACATTCAGGAATTTGCGAAAGCCAAATATGAGGTAAGCCAAAGAGTCATTATCAAATTTGAGATAATTTAATTCATTGTCTATGGAAGTGTTGTTACCTTCTGGGTCACCTTTAGCATCTGTAATTAATGTGAGTCTATTTTCAGTTTGAGCTGCCCGAGCTGTCAAGAACTACAGCTAAAAAAGTATCAGTTCTCCGTAACCTCTGCCAAAAGGTATAGTAACTAGATACACTCTCGTTACTTCATAATTTGTTTATGAGGGAACCCCTGATTAGCCAGTTCGTTATTGTTACTAATCCCTCCACTCTTATGTTAATAGGTTGGTATCAGTATCGCTGCTCACAAATACGATTTTAGTGCAACATCGCCTTTTGAGACATCAGATATATTGGATATTCGGCCTGTAATCAAGCACTCTGTCCCTGTATGCTCCGAGGCTAAAGATCTCGTTGAGATGGGGAAGGTCCAACTAGCTGAGGTACCTTTGTTATTTCACATTAGCTAATTCGTCTGTGTTTACATTGTTGTGCTCGTTTAGGCTGTTACATCTTGATAGCAGTGATATTTCTGCTTGCTAATTCTTGGCAATATTTTTGTATTGGATAAGATCGAGAGAATCTTATATTGATTTGGGTTGCAATTCAACTCTTCCATAAGCTTCTTGTTTTTGTTTGCGTCAGTTGCATCATAGCCAAAACTCAACTGTCTTGTATTTACCAAAATGATTAAACTTTTGTAGGGCATGCTTAGTGAATCCTACACGTACTTTTCAGAGGCATTTTCGATACTTCAACAGGTAAGTAGTCTGTATATGCATCTTATACTGTCGAAATAATATATCACCAAAGGTGCTCATGATATTCTTCTGATTCAGGTGACTGGTCCTATGCACAGGGAAGTTGCAAACTGTTGCAGGTATGTTTCTGGCTGATTTTTGTTTTATGCTGGAAAAATATCTATGGACTTAAGATTTTTAGTTGCCTTAAGATTTTTGTCTTCTTTCGCTTCAGGTACCTGGCCATGGTTTTGTACCATGCAGGAGATATGGCTGGGGCCATAATGCAGCAACACAAGGAGCTCATTATAAATGAGCGATGCCTTGGGTTGGACCATCCTGACACTGCTCACAGGTGTCAACCATCTTTCATTTGCGTTTATATCGTATCTCAACCCGAGTTTGAAATTATTGTACTTTCAGCCATTGACTTAAATGTTTAATACTGCAGCTATGGCAATATGGCTCTTTTCTACCATGGACTGAATCAGACAGAACTTGCTCTACAGAACATGGGTCGGGCCTTGCTTCTACTTGGCCTTTCATCTGGCCCTGATCATCCAGATGTTGCAGCTACATTTATAAATGTTGCCATGATGTATCAAGACATGGGCAAAATGGACACTGCTCTACGTTATCTTCAAGAGGCTTTGAAGAAAAATGAGAGACTTCTTGGTCCTGAACACATTCAGACTGCAGTATGCTATCACGCTCTTGCCATTGCGTTCAACTGTATGGGCGCATTCAAGCTCTCACACCAGGTACTAAGAATTTTCTAAAAGGCTTCTAGACCCTCTACCTGTCTCACCTTCTGATGTAATTTTGCTTTTCTTGTCAGCATGAGAAGAAAACCTATGACATACTTGTCAAACAATTGGGAGACGATGATTCTAGGACAAGAGACTCTCTAAACTGGATGAAGACGTTTAAGATGCGCGAGCTTCAGGTTTGATGCAATGATAATGACTAGGAGAACCTCTTTTATTTATGTATACATTTTGTTTGTATTTCTCAAATTTTATGGTTGGTTTTTGTGCCAGATGACTGCACAAAAGCAGAAAGGACAGGCAGCCAATGCAGCCAACACACAAAAGGCTATTGATCTCCTAAAGGTATACTCGCGGCTTTAGATATTGGCGTATTTTACTGAAAATCAAAAACTCCTTTGTTAATGATGCTATAGAGTTGAAACATATATATAATTAGGCTCTTACCCTGAAATGCTAATGAAATGATAATTCCTGATTGGTATGCAATAGGCACATCCAGACCTGATACATGCGTTCCAAAACGCAGCAGCTACTGGGAGGTCTAATGCACTGAATTCGGCCGTCCTTGGGGAGGCTCAACCTCGGGGGAGAGGATTTGATGAAAGAGCAGCTCGTGCTGCAGCTGAAGTTAGGAAGAAAGCAGCTGCGAAGGGGCTACTGGTTCGCCCACATGGTGGTGTTCCAGTTCAAGCCATGCCACCGCTCTCTCAACTCCAAAACATGATCAGTACCGTCACCACAGATTCTTCTGAGAAAGGTGGAGAAAACGGGGAGGCAAAGGTACAAGAGAAGAAAGAAACCTCTGAAAATGGGAAAACAGAGAACCTGGCTCCTGCAGGATTAGGTGCCGGTTTAGCATCTTTGGATAGGAAGAAGCAAAAATCTAAAAAATAAGAAAGAGTAGGATCTTGAAGGAAAGTGCAGGATTCTAAGTAGTGAAGTTTGGTTTTTTGTCGCTGGAAGTCGATAAATCACTTGCTGATTTCATTACATGACAACACTTTTGTACCTTAAAGCTTTGTTTTCTTCCCATTATGTTTCAATGATTTGGTTTGGGTAAAGGCCCCATCCAGGTATGTCTGGTTTTTTTTTTTTTTTCTCTTTTTTCCCCTCACTTTTCTACGGATGTAATTTTATTCCCCAAAAACGTCATTGATTTTTCTAGTTACAACTACTAGCCCTGTGTACTAGAACTAGAATAAGCTTACAATCTTACAGTTATAATGTAACTGTTTTTTCAGCATCACTTTGGATGCTTAATAGTTTTTACATAATAAAAGTATTGGACTTGGCTTGTTTTGTTTTTAGAGGGTGTGACTACTTTAAAATATCACCCACCATTAATCCAATAGCGATCAACCCTACTCAAACTTAAGTCTTCCACAACCCGGTTCTATCCCAAACAGCCGACAAGCTCAGAATAGGACCAAGCGTCAAAGCCGGGACGAGTCGAGCGAGGTTCAAAGAGATGTTAGTCTGGTCCTGTCACAACTTCCCTCTCTAGGCCCAAATTGAAGGCCTTTTTAAGGCCCATTTTTCACAGAGTTAGGAGAGAGAGAGACGGCTAAATGGATAATGTAGAGAGAGACTACAACTCCTTCTTCTTCTTCTTCTTCTTCTTCTTCTTCCTTATCGACACTTTCGCACTCTCTCCGACAATGGCGACTTTCCTAACAAATGTTGTTTCAATCAAACCTACAGTGTTCTCATTCCAGTCCGAATCCTTCTCCCCTGCGCTAACAAGGGTCAATGTATTCCCCTTAAAACCCTTTTCATCTCTCGCCGGAACCATCTCCCGGAGCTCTAGAACAAAGTTCATTCCTTATGCAGTAATGGAGACAGAAGAAAAGGCCGCCGCTTTGGACCCTAATTCAGAAGCCGCCAGGCGTGTCTACATCGGGAACATACCCAGGACCGTAGACAATGACCAGCTCACCAAACTTGTTGAAGAACACGGTGCTGTTGAAAAAGTTCAGGTTTTTATTCTTAATTACTTAAACATCTCCTTCGTCTTTAGCTACTTAGTCCTCATCAAGACTTGTGATTTGAATTCTTCTATGTTTCGGGGTTGGTTTTTTCATCAGGTGATGTATGATAAGTATTCAGGAAGAAGCCGCAGATTTGGGTTTGCTACTATGAAATCAGTTGAAGATGCCAATGCTGTGGTTGAGAAATTGAATGGCAATGTAAGAGCTTTTTTCTTAACTCCCTAATTGCTTCTTGCTGTACATTTTAAGTTGTAAGATATGACAGAGCTTATGTTGTATATTATTATTACCTCAGACCGTTGAAGGGCGTGAGATAAAGGTTAACATCACAGAGAAACCTATAGCATCATCTCCTGACTTGTCACTGCTTCAGTCAGAAGATTCCGCGTTTGTAGATAGCCCTTACAAAGTGTATGTTGGAAATCTAGCAAAGACTGTTACAAAAGAGATGCTTGAGAATTCGTTTTCTGAGAAAGGGAAAGTAGTAAGTGCTAAGGTTTCAAGAGTACCTGGAACTTCGAAATCCACCGGGTTTGGATTTGTTACGTTCTCTTCTGAAGAAGATGTGGAAGCTGCCATTTTGGCTCTTAACAACTCTGTAAGTGCACCAATTGTTTCATATTCTTCTACAAATAGAGTGTGCAAAAACAAACTTTTTCTCACGTTGAGGTTTTAAACTGCAGTTGCTGGAAGGACAGAAGATTCGGGTGAATAAGGCGTAGTAAGTGTAAGACGAGCCTTTGACATCATAAGAGCGTGGAAAGAATCGTTTTTGACGAGTTTGTTATGCAATTGCAAATCATTAGAGCATAGTATCATCATCTTGTATTCATTCTAAGTTAAAAAAGATGTTAACACTCAATGATACCCAATGAAATAGTTATCATCTTGTATTCAGTCTATGTTGAAAAGATGTTGATGAAACTCAATGATACGCAAGGAAGTAGACTAAAACAAACCCAAGAGAAATGCAATGAGCTTTCATCTTCTGATCGATCCTGTCTAGGCAAACAAATGTTAGTACTTATGTACACATTGGTGTTAAGACAAACCTGATCAACTCCATACTTGGGAGTGATGAGTGCTATTAAAATCACGTTTGGGGTTATAGAGTTACATATTTGGCTTAAGTTAATTGATAACTTGATACCAACGGTCAGGGAAGACCAGAGCTTCGAGACACACTTGAATCTCATCGGAGATTTCTTAAGCAAAACTGATCAGAATCTCAACTAACGAATTCTCAGAAATCTCAAAGTTCAAATCAATTTTTCTCTTTCTGGGTCCTTCTTCTACCTTTTACCAATCGACCTTATCTTCATAATTTGCTTTTGTGTTTTATCGTTACGCAATAAAGCACCAGTCTTTACTTAATAGAATCAGGTAAACCGGAGCCAGAGATGCTTAGTTTGCAGTCTCTTCCTCCTTCCTTCATCTCCGTCCCAAATCGGAGCACCATTTCTTGCTCGACAGCTCCACTTCGTGCGACCACTAACTTTGCTGCTTCTCCTTCTACACCAATCTCTCGCCGTCTTATCCTTCTCCGTCACGCTCACAGTTCCTGGGATGATATTTCCCTCAGAGGTACTCTTCTCTTTCTCTTATTCTTTTCTTTATCCTCAAAATTGATAAAAAAAAAAAAAAAGCCAAACCTTTATGTCTGTGAGTCTGTCTCTGTGTGTCAAGGATAGACCATGATCGTCCTCTAAGTAAAACCGGACAAGTTGATGCTGCCAAAGTTGCTCAAATCCTCTCCTCACTTGGTTGGCTTCCCCAACTCATTCTCTCAAGGTTTCTTAATTCTAATACCCTAAGTTCCTCAAATTGCTTATTTAGTTTCCGTGATTGAGAATTGTGGTATAATGTTTCATTTCACAGCGACGCCACTCGCACTCGGGAGACACTGAAGTCAATGCAAGCACAAGTGGATGGGTTTATGGAGGCAAATGTACATTTCATTCCTAGCTTTTACTCCATTGCTGCTATGGATGGCCAAACAGCAGAGCATCTTCATCAGATTATCTCCAAATATTCAACACCTGACATTACTACTGTTATGTTAGTTTCTTATCAGTCTCACTTTTTTGCTTCATCTTCTTTGTGCTGTCTTATCAATTCTTCTCCCAATTGCTACACAGGTGTATGGGGCATAATAAAGGTTGGGAAGAAGCAGCCTCTATGCTCTCTGGAGCTTCTGTTAAGTTGAAAACATGCAATGCTGCTTTGCTTCAGGCTTTTGGTGACTCCTGGGATGAAGTTTGTAGATTCCATCCCTTTTCAGATATTCATGAGCTCGCTTTTTCTTTGATTTGGAGCTGATTCTTTCTTTTGCCCATCACAGGCTTTTGCACTCTCCGGGACTGGCGGATGGAAACTTAAGGGTGTAGTGGCTCCAGATAGTAGCATCTACGTTTAGCAGCATCCAAAGCTTCTAGCTTACCATTTTTCCTATAGGCTTATGGCTTTTGCTACTACAGTATGTCATCTTACAACTTCTTTACTGTTTACACAATATAAAAGGTATTAAAGTTTCATCCTTGTGTGCAATTCTCAGTACCATGTAACTATGCTTAGTTTTTAGCTGATGAGATGAACAACGCAAGCACGGATTGCATCTCTTTATCAGGTGCCTATTGTAATCTCCGCGCATCACAGAAATGTTCAAATGCAATCACATAATTTATATAAATTGGGGAGTTTGCATATTTACCAAGTGACTCTATTTCATTTTATTAATGTTATCATACGCTTGTAGCTGTTTATGTGGTCAACCTTTAGAGTTGGGGTATAGACGAATCCTTAGAGATTCCATGGATTATTGTGCCTTGGAGAGTCAATGTTTCTTAGGGCTTTCCATACAACACTATTGCATTTAAACCCTGACCCGAAACCGATCTGCCAAACCCTATCACCTCTTTTCATCTTCTCTTTGTGTTCCAAGTAAGCCAGCTCATACCATATACTGCTGCTTGATGTATTCCCGAAACGTTCCAGTGTCCGCCTAGATGCCTCCATATTCTCGTCCGTCAACTTGAGATCCTTTTGAATCTCATCAAGCACTTTCTTACTCGATGACAGTAGACATATATGCTCAAAAGAAGGCTCAAGACGACCAAGTGTTGTAATGTTTGCTTTGAGTGCATGGCGACCAACTTCGATTACATCTCTAGATATATACAGTCCTTGTTTCCCATCTCGGTCTTCTCTCAACTCCATGCTCTTGTAACTTGTGTCCTCCATGCCTTTATGGGTTCTTACTAACTGTTATGTTTCATCAATTACAGTGTCATCATTAGTCAAACCAAGTAACAGAGCAAGAGAATTCCGAACTGTTACTTTGTTTGTTATTATCACCTGCATAAGTTGGTATTTGGATCGCCATCTATCGATACGCCGACTAGAGAGCATAACTGCAGCTGCTCCCATTCGGAAGAAACAATTTGGTGGAATTAATGCGACATCATTGCCAGAGTACCAAGTGAAGCTCACTATCTCAGTGCTCACCACCAATGCATAAGAGCCTTGATGAGCATTCAAAAGATCTTTAGCTAAATCAATGGCTATGATTCCGGCGCTACACCCCATACCACCAAGATTGTAGCTCTCTGTGTTATGCCTCAGTTTATAATGGTTAATCACCATGGCTGATAGAGAAGGCGTGGTGTTGAGGACTCCGCAGTTTAAAACCAGGATCTTGATGTGTTTCACGTTGATTTTGGTCGCTGCAAGAAGTTCATCAATTGCTCCAAAGATCACCATTGCTGCTTCTTCACGACCATCACGAAGATTGACCCTGTGACCAGGCTTGAACACCACTCTTGGCATGTAGCTCTCCTCTCCTATGCCTGATTGGTGCAGCACTTTTCTTTGAAGCTCGATGGCTGTCTCGTTGAAGTTACCAGACTTTATTGCCATCTCGATGAAGTCGCTTTTTGTGATCTGTACAATTTTCACCCACAAACACAAAAATGAGAAGGAGAAAGAGAGACAAGAAAGGTGGAGAGGGAAGAGACATGACCTTGAGATGATCGGGTGGGCGGTAACATGAGAAATCGAGAAGGAAAACAGAGGAAGGAGTAAGAAAATGATAGATGAGAAGGAGCAGTAAGATGGATAAAGGAAAAGCCAAGATTGGTAGAAATCTAGAAACAAAGATAAAGAGAAGAAGAAGAGGAGGAATGAAGTAACAAAAGGTACGGGAGAGAGAGAGAAGGTAAATGTAACCAAGCTTGACGTATCTCAAATTCACATATCCGAGGAAATCAGGAAGGCCTTTGCGTGACTTTGACTTAACTCCACCATTCACCATCTTTGTTGCCTCTTTTTCGATTTCACTAAGCATCAAAACCTTGTGCTCTTTCTTTAAATAATCAAATAAAAATATGAGTCATTGTAACAGAAAGATGGCTTCTTGGGTGCATGTTACCGTTGAAGTGGCGGGTTTTGCTGCATCATTCAGTTGGTGTGGTGTAACTAAACCAAAGCTCGGTTCATGTAGTTAACAAAGAACCAATGAGATGTAAGCTCACATTCTCCAGGCAAATCTAATAATAAACAAGATAATCAAATACTTCGAGACTTTGCTGGTTCTAAGAATTAGAATCCATGATGTTTAGATCCGCTAGTGCATTGAAATGTTCTAAAAGGATTATCCTCAGAATTTTGATGTTGCCTCTCTCATTAGACAATATTTGAATAGAAGATTCAACCCATTACATATAACCAAAGCACTCATCACAAAAATTGTACATGACATTTGAAACCATATTTTCTCTTAACTTAACTCTCACTAATGAAAACTACTAAAAGTCTATGTAACAGATCTCTGCAATATTATTACTCGGACCAAAATTTCACAAAGGCTGTCAAGAAAGATTTAAGAACTGCAAGAAGCGGATTTGTATCCTGTCTTTCTTTTCCTTTCCACGACTCACTGCAAACAAACAAAAAAATTGGTAAGGCATGTGAAATCCTCTGGATACCCAAACACATATACCAACAACCCCAAAATACAATTGAGACTTCAGAGTGTGTTTACTCACGGTTTGATTCTGTTCAATGTTGCATTGTTTTCTTTTTGAGAGCTGGAACTATCTGAAGCATCAGGTTTCACTTTTTGCATGGTTGCCTTCTTCTCTACACTTGCGACTTCATTCCCGGTATAGCTACTCATAGTGTCCACTTTTGCTTTGTCATGCTTACGATTTCCAGACTAGAACACAATTAAAAGTTTACAAAGTTATCATCCTCGTGTGGATTTCTCATGTACCAAGTAGTTAAATTCAGTTTTTAAGAAGAGTACAACTAACAGCTTCTCATATATATTCAGACCTTAATGCTCACAGTTGGAGCATCAAAGTTGACTACCAAAACATTCAAGAGGTTATGCCATCACTAATGTTTCTTCTGCCACGATCATGACATACTTTATCTCCAATAGGAATAATTTTAGATGCTAAATAAGAAATCCTTAACCCCACATAACTAAAATAGGACAACCTGCTGAACACAAACAATATTTTGCATGGACACCAAATTCATGAAGACTGTTTTGTTTCAGTATGCAATAGAATGTAAAAACACAAATATACTTGGTGAAGCTTACCTCAGTGCCAGATGTTGTCATTTTCTGCTCAGTTGTCAATGATCCATTACTAAATTCCTTAGTCTCATGGATGTTGCCAATCACAGGATTCACAACCACTGTTCCTTTGGTGTCAGCACATTCAACTTCTACTGAAGCAGGATTAACAATTTTCTCTCCAACTTTCTTTTCCACAGGGGCAGAAATATGATTTGGCCTTTTCTCAACAATGACCTCAGTCTTCTTTTCTTCAAGTAAAGGAGAAGTGGATGAAGAAATCTCCCCAAGATCAACATGATTTGTTGTGCTGCTATCAGCATCCACCTCTGTCTTAGCTCCTTTCTCACCCTCACAAAGTTGGCCCAAATCACTAAGTTGTGCATCCGGTGAGTCCATCGTTGACGCCACAGATCCTACTGGAAATGTTTCAGTTTCACCAACTGTTTCTGCTGGCTTATCAATTGTGCCTAATGCGTTCACCGTTATGTTCACAGTTTCGTTCAGTGCTGCTTCAGCATCATTCACTCTTTCTTCTTTGTTAAGTTCTGTGCGGTCTGATTCAATGAAAGGTAGTTCCTCAACTTCTTCGTCTTTGTTGTCCACATCGAGTCCTTTATCCTGAGGTTTGGTGGCAACACTATCACAGACTGTCTCCATTTTATCTTGTAGCTTTGCATCACGCTTGATATCAGTCTCTTCACTGCTAGATGCTGCAAGCTGATTCATTGATATGTCAGTGGAGTCCACAGACTGGTGTACGCGCCCTATGTCTTCTTCCAAAATTTTCTTTCCGTTCACTTCCCCGCAATCCAATATATCAGTTCTTCTGTCTTCTGGAGCAGCCTGGCTACCATTTTCAGGTGACTTCATCTCCTTCTCAGCCTCGGAAGAAAAATCATAACTTTGATCTGATGGAGAATGGAATCCGTTTGGGGACAAAGATAAAGGAGGCACAGGATCCATCAAAACTGAACTTGAAATTCTCTGATCTTGCAAACGGTCAGAGGAGCCATTTCCCTCAAGAACCAAGTCACCAGAACCAAGAACTCTATTTTCTTGGATAATCTCTCTGACAATCTCCCTGATAGTGTAGAAAGATCCACCCACCTCCTTGTGAGTGAGGCTAAGTGAAGGAAAAGTCCCATTGTTTAGTTTCTGATGCCTGAAAGCAAAACCCCAATTACAAAAGCTGCGATTGAAAATGCAAAAAAAAATCAAAATTTTAGCTAGAGGAAGAGAGTTAGGTTCATACTTTTTAATAAAAGACTCCACCAGTGTTTTTCTCTCCTCTTTGGGAATCCGATTACGAGTCCTCTTGCCTCCAGAATCGTGTGGCTTAGCTAGAGCAAATACTTGCCCAACGTAACTAGTCTTCATAGAGTGCATGTTCTCTCTTTATCCTTTTTATATATATCCTGTTGCAGAAGAGCTACAGTGATATAAGAATCAGACAAGAACCCCCAAATAAAATAAAAACACAGTACAAGTCTACCAAATATACAAAATCCTCAAGACAGATCCGTTTACTTCATCATTTTGTAAAAGAAACTATATAAACAGCATAGCACAACGAAGAGTCTCAATCAGAATTCTTAACACATTAAAGAGAGAGGACAATTCCCAATTGAATCATTGAAAAGCAAAAATACTCCATCGATAAAACGAAGAGATGAGAAATGAAGAAGAAGACGAAGGGTGCTTATAGTTTGTAGGGTTTACCTACCACCACGAGACAGAGAGAGATTAGAATTCACGAGTCATCTTCTTTGCAAATGGACTAAAACCCTACGCCCAGTACAGACAGACAGAACACAGTGTGCGAGTGTGTTGTTGGGAGGCGCAAGCGGGAGTTTTGGGTAATTTGTTTTAACTTCTGTGACAAAATCGTCATCTTCTTTTTCCTTTACTTCTTTATTTAATTTTCAATTTGACCCCAAATACTTTATTTCAATCAATATAGACCCTCACTGATTTCACTTTGACTACTTTCTACCCAGAATACTTTGTAATCAATTTCGACCCTCACAAATCTTTTTCACATGGTGGTGAACTCTATATATGTATATATTATACTCGAACAAAGTACAACTAAATTCATGTTTTTTTTTTGCTGCTAAAAACATCACTGTATGTGACATGAAGCATTTTATTGTGTTACTAGTCGAATGTTCTCAACTCTTAAGCCTCAGAACAAGTCTCCAAGAACTGGATTAGTTTTGACCGTTCTTCCTCAAACAGCTCAGGGTCTTCGCACGATAGTCTCTCCCGAGTTGCACCATCCACACTCGTTGGATCATCCACTACCTGTTTCATTAGTACACAACAACATCACAGCATTATTAACTCATTCATTTAAATATGTTCAAATCTATGTTTTAAGAGAGAGACATTTTACTTTTGCGTAATTGTTGGTATGGCCGTCTTTGTTAGGTCCTATAAACGGTTCAGCCTCATTGTGTGTCCATTCACCATCTATAATGTATTTATATTCAAACTGTCCTTCCTGCGTTTCAGAATGATAGTGATGGTTGGAAAATGATGACAAAGGTAGACACTGAGCTTCCCAGTTCATTAAGAAAACTCACAGGTAGTTCTCTCTTTAGGGTCCAGAATCCTGTTCCTTTGTCCAGTGTTAGAGGTAGCCTCTACATGAAGGAAAAAATGGTGAAAAGTAGAACCAAAGATTTACATTGTACATTAATTTAATCCCACATAGTTTTGCAAAATCATAAGACAATATTTTCATGAAATAAGATCTGATATGCAACCAGATATATTATTTTTGAAGCTTATATGTGACACCATAGTTTAAGAGCAAGGCATCATAATATATTATTTATTTTTTTTAAAAAAAAGAAGAAATATATTCACCTGTCCCCATCCAATGTCAAGGCCAGAAATTTCTACCAAGGAGAACCCCTTATCTTTCAGTGTCAGAGTAACAGTCTTCCTCTTGAGTCCTGTGAGCTATTATGTCCCATATATACCCGGAAACAACAATCAGTGATCAAGGAACTAAGCCACAATTGTTGTAACTAACGCTAATCAATGAAAGTGATAAACTTCAAACATAGCAAGCATTGTGAAAGTTGAACGATGACTCACAATATCAATTGTTGCATTTCTGATAGCATCCAGCTTCGGAAAGCACGACCGTTTGCTCTGCAAAAGTTTCAGAGATGTTGTATTAACATGTTGGGTTACTTTATATAGGTATCAAGAAAATCATGTAGAGAAGAAAGAAACCACAAGTACATTAGTATCTTACCATGAGTAATTTATGAGCTTCCATAAGTTTATAGCCTTGCACCCAAAACATGTATGTCAACTGAAATTGAAATTAATATAAGCAAAAAGTCAACTTTTGTTTTTGCTTCATTAAGCACATAAAATAAGACAACTGCTGTTTGCAACAGTCTTCCAAGAACTGAAACATTGTTTCAATACTGAAAAGCAATACATTTACGCTCATGGAAGATTCGCAGTGAAAGATGTGCTACAGAAACAAAAGGGGGGAAAGAGAATAGCACAGTAACAAAGTTTCTGCAACATACCGCAACAGCAGGAGCCCTACCCATTCCAGCAGTGCAGTGCACATATGTAACTCCTCCATTTCGCTTAACAGCTTTGTACAGTATACTAACGACGGCAGGAAGACGCATTCTCAAATCAAATGCATCAAAGTCTCTGTTACATCAAAGGCTACAATATGTCAAGCCATACGTTTTGCCATGGTGAATTTTTCTATGAATGTGCTCGTGACCAGTTTTATATATATCATATATGAAAAGGGGTGATGGTGGGTCCAAGTCTTTAAGAGTAAAGAGAATTAGTGAGATTGGGATGATGACTAACTACCACATTACTCTAGTTCACAAAGAGACAAAGGTGGACAACCAAAAAAGTTAGTTGATTGCAGTGATTATGCTCTTTTTGGAACAAAAATTCACTCACTGTTCTGTTCTTCATACACCAGTTATTGCTAACACAAAAGTCTACTGAGCTCTTATTTTGCCAACGCAAAGCGATAAAAGTAAAAAGCCCAAAGAGAAAAGGAAAGTATAATACTCTACTGATCAAACAATAGGAACTTAAAGATTGCTTGCCTAAAAGGATACTGAAACTACTCTCCAACAGTGTATTCAAATCAATTTTGAAAAAAAAAACACAGCCTACCTCATAGGCTCCTATATAAGCAATAAGAAAGGTCTTGAAAAGGAAACTAAAATTCAACTAATGATTTACCAAGGCCTTACCTGATTTCACAGCGAATATGCTCAATATCATTATATTTCTTAGCATATGCTTGAATGCTTCTTATGTCTACTCCAAAATATCTGGAAGTATTGGTCAAGGCATTTTTCACTCCAGAACATTCTTTCTCACTCAAACGGAAGGAAACTGAAAACAATCATAAACATGTAAAGAAAAAGAGGGCTCTGGAAGGATACTCCAAGTCTGGATCTTGTTGCAAGCAAAATATGGTTTTAACCCCAATTTTACGAAGCTTGTCAACATCTTCAGGGGTCTAGCAATTAAGGAGAGCAGAGTAGAGAGTAAGAACACGGAGAAAGTAACACATTTCCAAAAAAAAATCATCATCTGACAGAAGGATAGAAAGAAGACCTGTAAGCACGATCCAACAATTAAATCTGGACGAATGAAGTTGTAGTTCATTCCAAGCTCGTGCCTGTAAGTTAAAACTGAAATGAAAACACATCTGAATCAATCAGTGCACCAATCAAATAGAATTTCATTATCAGGCAACAACTGGTAGACATGAATAGAGTTTGAATGGTTTAAAACATATACAGGTACGCTTGACTTACCAGCACCCATTGCTTGAGTCATGTCTTGGCTATATTCATCAGATTTCTCTTCCTCCTCCTTTGAAACACCACCACTCATCTCTGAGCTGGATTTTGACTCTGATATCGCCTTCAACCCAAGCATTTTGACAAGTTTCAAAATTTTCTTGATTTAAGAAGGGTTCTACTTAAAACATTCTCAAAACTACTGATAAAAAAATCTTCAAAAACCTGTAAAAAGAGTCGAGATTTAGGATCATTGGCTTTGGTCGGAAATGGTACCATCATCTTCAAAGAAGACGGAGAAAGATCTCTTTGATTACTCCCGAACCCCAGCAGAGGTGAGACAGAACATCTGACATAAGTAACGATCAAACACACAAATTCAAAATCGAATCAAATCAACAACATTTTCAAAAAAAAGATTGCTACTTTTGTGAAAAGCAAGAAGATACCTGGGAAGATTCTGAAGGCAATTCATCTTTTGAGAGAGTGTAGGAAAAAAAAAATATATCAGAGGATGCAGACGAACCTACTACACTCTTTTGGAGCCTATGATGGGAAAAAAAAAAAAATCTTTGGTAATTATAATAATGATTTGAATTAAAGGTCCAAAAATGTGTTTGAGTGTGACTCCGACGGTCACGACGATCCCATTGGGGGGACCCCACGGTCCGCACCGGGAATGCAATCACTTTTGTTTCTTACGTAAAGTGGAAATATTATTTTTAATGAAAGCTCCAACTTTTTATTTTTATCAATATACACCCTCTTGACAAGAACACTCTAGATTTAGAATTGGCTTTAAAGGGTCTGTTCTAGGTCCACATGATCGGAAGTGTAATGAATTGAGCACCGTTAATTTTAATGTGGGTTATATTTGCAAATTATTTTTGTTCGAAGTTTATTTTCTTAATATGAAAAGTAAGAGGTTCATTTTATATATTTTTCGTATTTTCCAAGAGTTAAATGAGACCAATCACGTGACGCCATCACTTACAAAAATATCTTTGAATTTTTTTTTTTTTTTTTCAATCAGAACTCAGAGGTAATTTGCAACAGTAAAGTCAATCGATAATGACATCAAAGACTGTTCAAAACGCCAAAGCAGCAAAACAAATTTTTAACTTTAGAATCAAAAGATTGTTATTGTCAGGTGAAATCAGAATAATAATGAGACCGAGGAAAGATTTAAAATAAAAATAAAACATTGCAACAAAGTTTGAAAACAAAAAAAAAAAAATGAAACAGAGGAATGTCTCATAAATTTACAAAAAACTTTTCTATAGGTCCAAGTTCCACCTACTATGATCCTCAGAAGGCGTGGATGAATCTCCAAAAAGACTTATCTTTGGTCTTTTTTGATCTTTCCCCATTGGTAACCTCCAAAACGAATCTGAGTTCTCGAAGAAAAAGTATGCAGCAACGACTGATGCCATGAACAAGCAAAACAACAATGCATAAATTTGCCACTCTGCACATCAAACATATATAAGAGAATATTAGTTAGAGAGGTATATAAAGCTATATATGTGCCAGAGAGAGAGAGAGAGAGAGATCAGCAACAAACCTTTCCACTCCTTTGGTACACTGAGCTTGGTCACCATCTCACCCCATTCGCTCGAAGTTGTCAGCATAACCCTAACCAATTAGATCAAATCAACATTAGAAGCAATGCTACTAAAAAGGGATTTAATTCTCATTATCTTTTCAATTAATTCGCCATACCTTTCACTAGGGCAGAACTCAAGTGAAGCAATAGATTGACCAAGATGCAGCCTCTTACTGTAGTGGTAGATTTCCATTGTCTTAACTTCAGCAACAGATACATCTCCATCTTTGCCACCCCTACAAAAAAAAGGTGCAAAATTTGAGGATTTTAATCTTTGTACAATCAGAAGCATGACAGCAATAACGGCCCGGGATGAAGAAAGACTCACAAAGCAATATATTTCCCATCCAAGCTCACTGCCATTGTCGATGCAGTCTTCCTTGACAGCTTCTTGAACCCAAGCTTCTTCCATGTACTAATGTCATAAACATTGACCAAAGGCGTCTCACCTGATTCCAATTGTTTAAGATTTCATCTGATGTTATAAATTCAAAACACTAGTGATGCTTGCAAATAGTTTATTCTGAAGTGTTAAATATTATATACCTCTTTGAGCAGCACAAAACAAAAAAGGTTTAGTTCCATCTTTAGAGAAACGACACAGCTCAATGTTTTCATCCTGCAGACATGAAAAATATCAGAATTAGGCAGGAGATACATCAGGAGCCAATATAAGAAACACGATAAAGACATAATCTAGACAGAGAGGAATCAGAATTATATTGTTAGAAGAAACCATCGATATGAAACTCCTCTTTCATGCAGATTTCATTGGCTATTACTAGTTTATAATATAGGGATGCAAATGCAAACTTCAACTCTCACAATCACATACCCCACTACGTTCCAAAGTAGACAAAGGAAAACCATCTTCTGCTTTCCATATTCTAGCTGATCCATCAGTTGATGTTGTAGCTAAGTACTCTGAGTCCAGACTACAAATAAAAAAAAGGGTGCAAATATGAGAAAGGTGCACTGAGTGGCTCGTTTCACAATCTCCATTAACTTCTATCTGTGTTGTATGACCCTAGTCCCAGTTCCAATATAGAATACCACTTTTTACCACCCCAATTATGGTTTAAACTGAAAGGAATATATAAGGAGGGATGATGGTAGAGAACACTCTGGTCGTTACCTAAAATCCATATCCCGGATGGATTTGTGTGCCTTTGGCTCATCCAAAATTACACCTAGGTTTGGCCACTCCATAATTCTGAGACATCCATCCTGAATAAAGCTTGTAGTAAGCTACAACTAAAATTTTCGCAAAAGTGAAAGAAAATTTTCTTATAAAGCAGTTCCTTACCACTCCTCCAACAGCTAATTTAGACCCATCAAAACTGAAGGCCATACACTTTTGTAGTCCAGCATTTTGGAGAGGAAGTAGTTCTTTGGCTAAGATAGTAACACCTGTTGCTCCTCCAACAATCTCAAAGGACCTGCAAAATCAGATAAATTCTCTTTATCATCTACACCGTAAACAAAATTTGTATTGGCGCAAGATAGTGTCCAAAAATGGTGGAAGTCGATTCCAATTATCTAGCATGCAAGTAACAGATAGAATAGTAGAGATGCAAGAAAGGAAAGTCAAACTATTATACAGAGATCAAACTAGAAAAAGACCAATTATACAAAGGCATCGACAATCTCCAGCAAAAGCAGATGCAGATAATATAATAAACCAAACCTAAAGCACAATAAATTCAAGCACCAGTACAATTAATTCTAACATCAGCAAACATAGGGGGTAGAGAAGATCGTTTGAGGTAATGAGAGAAGCAATGTTAAGTTCTTAGTCATTTGATGCCTAGTTCTCATGACAAGATGGAGAACATGTCATAGGTTTAACAATACCAACTCAACAAAATTAGAAACATAGTATCAGAGGGAGATAAAAGCGAGAGAGAGAGAGAGAGACGTACTTGCAACCACCTTTGGAGGTAGAGCAGATGAAATAATCTCCACCAGGATGCACTGTAACGGTCACAGGATCACCATCACTCTCCTTAAGCGTGTGCGTTGCCTTTGATCAAAGAAGAAGAAAAGGTTGGTTTTTTTATTTCATTGGTCGACACAAGTAAACACCTTTCTCAGAATCAAAAGGGGAACAACTTGAAAAACCCTAGATTTCTTACATGATTTTCAAAAGAACCCAAATTTCCCAATCGAAATAACTAGACTAGACTAGATTCCACCCTAAACCCAATTAAAATTTTCGAAGCTCTCGTAACATTCCAGTTTCTAAATTACAAAAATCAAAGAGGAATTTTACCAAAGGAGAGGAGGAGAGAGAAGCAGTGACGGGGTCAAAAGAGAAGATGCTAAGGAGAGCAGGAGAAGAGCCGCGGCGTTTAGAAGCTTTAGCGATAACGACCCAGTTAACTTTCTTCGGGCGACGGATCCATGATCCACACACAACATGCCCACTCTCACGACTCGCTTCTTCAATCTCCATTCCTTTTTGGATTGATTGATCTTTTTTCTCCTTTGGTCTTTTTCTCTTCTTCCTCACCAATTTGGAACCTTTATATATAAGAGAGAGCAGAAGAGAAAAAACAAAAACAAAAAAGGAGTTGACTTTGGGAAAATTAGACAGATAGGTTTTGTTGGGTATTATAATGATAATGGGATTTGCAAAAATCTCAGATTTGACAAAATGAAGAAACAAACGGAGATTTTGAGCTGTAGTTTTAAAGTTTTTTAACTAAAAAAAAAATCGTATATAGTAGAGATAATTACATAAGTCAAAGACCGGTGGTGAGAGAGGATATTCCTAAGATCCTGTTCCGATACCAATTTTAATACAAAGTACGCTACGGTCACATCGTGCTTCCGTGATCTTATATAGCAGACTTTCCCCATTCGTGTCAATCTCATTGTTTCCCACACATAAAATATACTATAGAGAAAAATATATGTATGTTAGCTATCGAAATCTAACCCAAACCAAATCGAAAGGAATCAAATTGAAGTTTTAAAAATATTCGAATGAATTGTAAAATTTTGATAACCAAACAAAACGAAACCAGATTAGTTTTGGATTGAAATATTTCGGAGACCAAATAAGACTCTTCAGTCTTCATTACATTTGGAAAAATCAAAATTTGTAGTCTAAGGAAGAAAGAAGCTCTCAATCAGTGGCGGAGCAAGAAAATTTATCCACCAGGGTCATAATTTTTTTAAATAAAAAATACAAAAATTTAACTAATTTTTTTTAGACTCTCGATAGTGTTAATGTGTTAAAAAAAAAAAAACTACAATAGTGTATAAAAAACAAATTAGATGTTAAATATTTAGGTTAATTTATAGGAATGGACTTAACAATATAAATCTATCTACAAAGAGTGTTATTGAGCTTAATATTGTTCATAAGGCTTAACTACATTATAATTTCACATGGGTCAATAATCTTGTTGAACTAATTTTCATCTGGGTCAATTGTCTTATTAGGTAAGGATCGATTTTTTATTTACACCAAAATTCAACTATTTTTTATTTTTCACCAGGGTCAATTGACCCTTATGGTTGGTCACTGGCTCCACCACTGCTCTCAATATTGCAATGCACGTACACATTATTCATAAGGACTCATATTATAGACATGAGATTTGGTCTATTTGTTGACCAAACAAACAAAAATATCGCTAATTGTTCACCATGTAGCACCACTTACACGTAAACAAGAATGTCTACTTTTTAGTGTGGCACTGTTGGAAGAACAAGAATGCGAATAGCCAATCATTGGAGGCTATAGATGAAGCTACTATGATGCTTTACATAAAACTGGATGGTTTAAAAGTTGCGATGAAATTTTGGTGTGTTTGATCAGTTTGTTTGATGGGTGAGGAAGCACTGGAACAAGATTAGTTGCAGCACAAATCAGAACCTCCGTGGTGGACATTTCAGAACTTTCAGTCTACTAATGGAACTGGCGTGTTCTTATTAGTTCCTCAGACTATTCTTGAAGTTGTGTCTGTGTTGAACAATACCAAATCAATTCTTCTGATGCAGAAGGAAAAGAGTTTAGACTCTTGGAAATAAATTTACATTCAATATGCAAACAGTTCAACACATTCTATAACAGAAGGCTGTTGAATCAAGCTTTGACGTTGAGTATCTAGTATGTCCACAGAACAAAGCCTTTTCTACATGGCACAGATGGAAAAGCAAGGTCTGCAACCATTTAACTTCTTGGAGTGGTTGCCAGGTTGGGTTTTGCCTCAGGAGCTTACAAGTTGGCGTTGCCAAGTTTCGCATGCTTGAGTAGCATTGCATGCTGACGTCACAGCCAAAAAAGTGCATCAAGTACCTGTGCATGTTTTTCTCATGGTTATCACAAAGTTTTGCTGATATGAGACATGATAGGGAATCAAACAAAGTTATGTTCAGGCTCTGATTTATTGAAACAGGTTGTTGTAAGGTTTAAGTGGTTTTTAACGAGCTGATGAGATTGACGGCAAGGTTGAATCAAAAAGGGTTTAAGGTTATGAAGCAAAGAAGATTCAGTTTCTGCAATATTTGATTCAAGTGATTCAGAGGATTTTGATCTCAGTGCACATGAGTAAATCCTAGAAGCTAGCAAGGGAATAATGTTTTTCAGAGAAATAACTGGTACATCAATCACTGTAACATGCTTATGGTCTGAACAGAGTTACAGAGAGTCCATGGTTTTAGGCATTTTATTATTTCTTAATCCTTACTCGTAATAAACTTTTAAAGAACATAAAATATATCTACTATGATGGTAATTGTAAGCTTCTTTTATCAGTTTCTGTGATTCGTCTGCCAAATCAGATAAAATAGGTTGATTGGTTTGTCTTATATTCGTCTTACAGTTACATGAAAGTGAGAGAGAGAGAGAGAGAGAGAGAGAGAGAGAGAGAGAGAGAGAGAGAGAGAGAGAGAGAGAGAGAGAGAGAGAGAGAGAGAGAATAAAACTGATGTTAATGCTGAGAAGGACTGTTTGTGTTGGCTATTGGTACTTGCCAACATGACACTTCACTAAGTACGTAGTTTCAGGTGATAAGACAAAAGTAATTGATGTGATGACGTCGATGGTGATCTTGATCTAAGTATGGCACATCATCTCAATATCACATTTGTATTCTTGATTATTGGGAGAAACCATATATACCCTGAGTGAGTGATCCGGTTGCAGAGAAACTTCTTGTCTTGTTTTATGCTTCACTACCATCTTAATTCTTACACAAAACTTGTCTTGAGACAATTATAAAAATTTTAGCTCTCAATGAGACTTCATTAATAGGGAAAACAGTCACTGATTCTGAGAAATTTGTCAAGAAAGAAAGACAAAAGTGTAGAATTAAACAATTAAAAAAACTCATCTTTTCATCAAAATCAAATCGGATACAAACATATACATTTATTTGAGACAACACTAACCGGAAGAGATGTGTTGTCAACTAACACTAAACACATCAAAGTTAAAGGTAAGGACTAACTAAGCAGTGCAGTGTTTTCCTTGAGATTTAATGCATACATAAGCTAGGCCCATAGCTAAAATCACCAAAAGGAGGAAACCCAGGAACAAACATTGGATCGAGTAGCGGAAACGGCGGTGGTGGAGGAGGCGGTAGTGGTGGAGGTGGACCGTAGCATCTGGTCATCATCGGAAGGTGGATTTGTTGTTGTTTGTGCTTTAGACGATCAGAGATGATTCTATAGCCGAGTCCATAAACAAAGCCTTCAGCCTCTTGCACATCGTGGAAGTTCTTAGTCATCTTAATGAAAACCCTAGCGGTTAATTCGCTATTTGAACCGGCATGGTGAGCAGTACCAACACGGTCAAGTCCCAACGCATCTGCTAGATGCTCTAAACCTAAACGGCAACCAAGCCCTTCGTATCCACTCGCGATAGCTTTCAGATCATAAACAGAGCCGAGGGTTCTAGCTACGGCTTTCGCAAACATCGCAGCAATCACGGGTAAAGACTCTCCTCTCGTGAAACACTTCAACAAATATCCAATGTCATACAACCCATGAAACGTCACCCAAGTGATGTTCCTTGTCCTCTTCAGAATCCAAGAGAGATCATTAAAAAAAACGGCGATTTCAATTCCTTGGGCCCTAATCTTCTTCAGATCTAGACCGCTGCGTTTTAGGAACTCGATGGATTTCTCGTTTTTCGCGTCTTCGGCATCTCCGAAATCAGAGAAGTTGATCTCCCAAGTTCCACCAACTCTTCTCTTGCTGTCGAACAGAGTTAGACCTAATTGGATCAGTTTCGTCTCGTCTAAGCTAAAGCTCATGTCGGTGTAACGTTGATCATCCGAAGCGTGTTGTGGTGTATCCCTTAAACAACTTGGGAACTCTGTATCAAAAGCGATAAAATGGTAGTTTCTTAGACAATCATTGATCGAACTCATCTCTTCGCTACGATTCCACTTCCAAACCTCACGGCAATTTTTCATCGAACTCATGTTTTATTTTTATGTTAGTACGAGTGTGTGAGAAATATCACAGAGAAAATAATATTTATAATTTTAGCATTTTTGGAAAAAAAGAAAATTTCCTTTTTCCAGTATTGTTGATTTTATTATTCCCCTTTATATGACCGTTTGAATTTTTTTCTTCTGATAATTACCTGAATACCAATTTTTCTTTTACAAAAACAGATAGGGAGGTTCCAAACTTTTTTTTTTTTTTTTGGTTAGTTACAATTAGTTTTCCATTATGAAAGTTTGGACATCTTTATTTATTTTTGTTTTGGTTATTAAAATATATAAAGGTCAATTAAACAATTTTCTCAATATATGTCATCACTTTGAGTGTCACAAGACATAAAACTCAACATAATAAAAACAATGCTACAAACTCAGATTACTACTTTTGTTGTTGTCTAAAATTAAAACAGAACTAAACCTACTTTTGTTGTAATTTTCTCTTATTGCTTACTAATACAGTTATCAGTTGGAATTTGAATTCAATTCATTTTCTCTTTGTTTAATTTTTGGATAGGTTTGTTTTAGGTAAAAGTAGCCAAATTGAACTGAGACCGAACATATTTTATACACTGAATAAAACTGGAGAGTATCCAAACCATTCATCAAATATGCTCAGTCCATATTTTGCAATGAGATAATTAAATTCAATTTTTTATGATACAAAAAATGTAACTAATTAGAATGAGAGGTCATATGGAATATAAAGGGTAATGGAGTCATGGCCTTATGGGACTCTCAATATATATAGGAAATTGTTATTTTGTATCTTGGAACATAAGGAAATTTCATTTTTTCAAATTTGGATATTTTTTACTGATCTTGACATGAACTTTTCATATACTTGTAATAAAATTTCTCTTTACTAAAATAGATTAATTGAATCAAGGCAGGTTCGAAAACTTATGGACAAATTAATATCAATTTCACTAGCCAATGGAGGAGAGAGTCACCCTTATCCCGCCATGGAATTCAGGGATACTAAGACAGAAACCAGTTTTCCAACACTAGTCAACAAAGCTCTGGTTTTGAGGACAAAACAGAGCTACATCACGTGGTTCCTGAGCTAGATCTACCACGGGGTTGTCACGCTAACCTTATTGGGGATCAACGACGACTGGATTAAGGTGAGGGTCAACCACACCACGAACTTGGAGCAAGACGTCAGTGAGAAAAAAACAAAAATATATAAGAGAAAAAAATAAATAAATCATTGGAATCCCAATATATATGAGGAGAATTAAAATTAAAGATCACTAAAAAGAAGTTTATCCATAATTAATAATATTCTAACATCCTTTGAAGGACCGCCTCTACATCCACAATCTTTGACTAATTGTGACATCTTTTTATACACTTAACCCGTTGAGCTAAAAGAGCATAACAAACGCTCAAATATATGTTTTATTGAAAGTCATATTATTAGCATCACTATTATTTCAGGATCCTACTAGCCAGTTGCCATCATGTCGAAGACGTGCACATCCCTACAAGAACAAACCGTCCAGCAGCATCCACCCGGACCATCCCTCCTCGGTCAAATCGCTTTCATTTTATTTACATAAGTCATACGTTTTTATTATGTTAGGATAAAGACGTAGACGTATTTTAATATATTTTGTAGTTACAACATGTTTAATTTAATTTAATAAATGTTTATTACCTAATTACGACTTGGATTTTGAGTTTTCTTGACCATCAAGTTGATAATTATAATGAGAGAAAAAATATGTTGACATTTTGAGAATTAATTTATAAAATATTTATTTTTACGCCGCAAATTTTTTTATAAAATTGCTATTCTGATTACGGTTAAAAACAGTAATGTACTATGGTTTAGTCACGGATTTTCCTTAATCTTATCCCCATTTCACGGGTTGTAATTTCTCTAGTGCATCAAATTTTAAACGATATGAATTATTCTGACTATGAACTTCTAGTCTATAGCAAATAATCTCCATTTTTTTTTTGGCCAGAGAACAATTTATAGAATCTGTATTATTATGTAACCGCGCTGCGACCTTTGGCAAACGTAAAAGGTGGTCGCAGACAACCAATCAGACCCATTTTCGAGGGCACTAGCCAAATAAATGTTTATCAAACCGAACAATTAAATACGATATTAAAATGTGATATTCCGGTTCAGTAACAATAACCGGTTTTCCGATTCGGATCGGATCGGGCCGTATCTGAATTCAGAACACTTTCCTTCATGAGGATCGTTTCGTTTCGTGCCGTCGTTGCGATCTGACCAAAAAAGAAAATTAAAGTTGTTACGATTCGATTCCATCGTCTCTCTTTCGGCTCCCATTTGTGATTTGTCAAACCCTTTTCTCTCTCGAAGTGCTGTCATGGTGCTTCCTCTCTTCCGGCGCGCTGCGATCACCCGCACTTCCTCGCTTCTCAGAGCTCGTCTTTTTGCTCCTGCCTCCGGATTCCATACTCGGTACGCTTATTCTGCTCACGCGTCTTCTCCCTCTCTTCTCTCTCTCTCTCGTCCCGCCTAAGCTTTGATGTTTCTCTTTCTTGTGCGATCCTTGGCAATTTGATAAGCGACCTGGTCTTCCAGTTGAATTTCAATTTTGTTTTTTCTCGTTTTAGAGCAATCCGCCATTGACTTCTCGAAGTTCTTATTGCGTATTGTATAGTGCTGTTTACTAGTTTATTTTAGACAATCTCAATTTGATTGATTTTTCTGGAACCAATCAAACTAGTTTGTTTTCTGAAATGGAATTACGATGTTTATCTTCTCCAGTCTGTGAGATGAAATTTTCCATTTTATGTTACTCGCATTGAAGAGGAAGTGAGTGTCCTTCGAGTATCTGTTAATTCCAATACCTTTTGCTAGATAATCTTCTTGGTTGTTCAGTATTGGCACCAACTGGCTGCTAAGATTTTGAAAATTATGGACGATGAATTTTTCATCCTGTTTAACTGGCATTGTGGTTCTTAACACTGATGCAAGTAATCAGCCTAGTCGTATTTCTTCAAACAGTTTGATCAACCTGCCTTTTTTTATGGACTTCTAGTTGAGTAGACTGCAACGAGAGGCACCTGATAGATGTTGGATTATAAGCTAATATGCTCCCATAATATATGAATGGATTTCGGAAACGAAAAAGAAAGAATATAGGAGTGTAATTTCTATGCTCGATTTTATGTTGCTGTTTTGCGTGGCAGTCCTTATATTCATGTTCATAGAACCGAAGTTGGTGTGATTTATTTAGCTATCTAATAAATTTGACCATGAACTTTCTGATACAGGTTTTCTAATGGACTATACCACTTGGACGACAAGATTGATAGCAGTAACGGTGTGAGGTATGTGTTACATACCACAAATCTTGGTAGTTTATCATGGTTGCAGTAAAAGTTTACCTGTATTGTTGTAAAATCAATATTTAGTTAAGAACAGCATTAACAGTCTACTCCAGTTCCTGTTTCATCGTTTTATCTAGGTTTGGTTCTATCCCGTAGATTGTTCCATTAAGATCTCTCCCTTACCTTGAAAATTGAGGACAATATTTTATTTATATAGAAACCAGTGTGATCGTAGGTATTCAAAGGTTATATTTAAATTGAAATTAAGATGATTATGTAATTCTTTTCATGTGTTAATCCGTTTCTCACTACTATCCACTGGGGGGGGGGGGAGAGATAGTTGTTTGTCCTTTTTCAGATTTTCTTTGCTCTAAATTTCCAGGTCTGCCTCCATAGACATGATTAGAAGAATGGATGATAGTCCTCCAAAGCCAATTGTAAGTTCAAAAGTTAGTACTGTATTTTTTTTTTTTTAATTGACTTTCATTTATCCCTTTATCTCACATACATTGTTTTCTTGTAGTTGCGATTTGGCGTGCAAAACTTTTCATCAACAGGTATTCATAGATTGTTATGTCATCTTATGGAATAACGAGCTTCATAAATGAATCTACAGAGTAATTACATACTAGAATAACTAAACTAGTCGATTTATGGAATTGTATTAGCCATAAAAGTTACCAAGACAAAAATATTAAGTGGGTGATAAGAATAATTGATGGCAACTTTCGCTTATCTTATAGGAAATGTTGGTTGATGCAGGTGCAAAAAAAATTCCCATAGCACGATTTTCTCTGATGTTTTTGCTTCCATCATACTCTTATATATAGCGACTGGAGATGCAACCGAATATAAAAAATTGTTCCAGTAATTCATTTGTTTTGGGTTGTAGGATCCACAACACAGATGGTTCTTGCAATGCCAGCGTTGTCTCCCACGATGGTAGGAGACTGGACTTCAATATTGTAAAAGAAACTTGGCATCCATGCAAGAAGTAATTGTTTTATGTGTGTTTTGGGGTTTTGCAGAGTCATGGAAATGTTGTGAAATGGATGAAGAAAGAAGGTGACAAGGTGTGTTATTTCTAATTTCTGGTTGACAAAACTTCAGTCGACTTGTATGATGTTATATTAGACTGATCACTATACAAGGAAGACGATAAAATTTATTATATAGCTGACAAAGAAAAAATAGAATGTGACAGGTATGAATTTTGGTTCATCCTGACAGGTAGAGGTGGGTGATGTACTATGTGAGATAGAGACAGACAAAGCCACTGTAGAATTTGAGAGTCAAGAGGAAGGGTAATTCTAAAAAATCCGGTTCATGATTTATGTGTTTTGATTTATAATTTTATTCCATTTTACCTTGGCAATTCATATGACTCATTACAAGTATATGTAAATGTCAATTGGCTTACAATGAAGCATGTTCATGTAGATATCTGGCCAAGATTTTAGTCACCGAAGGATCAAAGGATATCCCTGTTAATGAACCGATTGCAATAATGGTAAGCACAATGGCTATCTTATTCATTTAAAGAAACCAAGTACGAACTCACAAAAGGTGATGCATGCATCGACCTACGCTCATTAGAAGTTGCTGTTTGTTTATCTAGTCTGCTTTTGGCCTCTTCATTTTCTTTTGTTTCCTGGGTTTACATCTTGGAAGAGTTAACGAATCAAAGAGATCTATGGTGTTTTGTTGTCAATATTTATTGTGGAAAAAATAACTCCAATCCTCATGCTGTTTCTTCTTCCTAATATTACCTCATGTAATACTGAGTTTTCACGTCATGTCCCCTACATGATATTTGGTAGGGTTTAATGTGTAGCGTATAGAGTTTAGGGTTTGGTCAACATATTTGGTACAGAAGTTTGATGGATACGAGTTTAACCTTAACTATATAATTGTGACCAAGGTTGAGGAGGAAGATGACATTCAAAATGTTCCTGCCACTGTAGAGGGTGGACAAGTTGGTAAAGAGGAAACATCAGCTCACCAAGAGATGAAACCTGACGAAAGCACACAACAAAAAAGTTCCATTCAGCCCAATGCATCAGATCTTCCTCCACATGTCGTCTTAGAAATGCCAGCACTTTCTCCTACAATGGTATGACATTCCATATTTTGTGCTAGCTTTTTGGAAGAGAAGGCATCCACTTGTATCCTGAGACCCTGAATCATTTATTTGTCAATTGATGTACAGAACCAAGGTAACATTGCGAAATGGTGGAAAAAAGAGGGTGACAAGGTTAGTTTCTGGTGACCCAAGTCTGAAGAGTAGATTTGTATTGTAATTTCCACCACACGGAATCTGGTGTTTATGCACTGGCGGACTTGCCTGTGTTGATTCTTCTTATTTCCTTGTCAACAGATTGAAGTGGGTGATGTCATAGGTGAGATCGAGACTGACAAAGCCACTCTGGAATTTGAATGCCTAGAAGAGGGGTATACTAAAAATCTTGTTGTCTTATTCGTATTAGCAATCACTTGGAGCATAAACAATATTTCTATTTCTAGGCAATCTGTTGATGCTCATTCTATATAGCATTCATAATCTGTGGATACCACTTCTTTTTGTTTGGATTAAGTGATAGTGTTTACTGATTTAAAGATTGATTACATATTTCTTAGATTCGGTATGACTAGGGGCTTCCTCAATAAAAAAAGATTTACCTGGACTGCAGCATTAGTATTCTGATGAATGATTTTATAGTAAAAGATTGTATAACTTGATGGATGACTTTTGGTGTAGGTACTTGGCTAAGATTCTACTTCCTGAAGGTTCCAAGGATGTGGCCGTCGGAAAGCCGATTGCCCTTATAGTAAGTCTTTTAGTTCAAAAGTACACTGACTAAATTCTTGATGCGAGAAAATTGTTTTACTACTGGTTATTTAATCCATTTGTTAGCCGGTAATGCCTTTTGTGTATAAGTTGGTCGGCACTCTTCTAGTTAAATCGACGTTATATTGCCTGAAGTAAAGGTTATGCCTGCACAAAAAATCTTTGAATGCAATTGCTTGCAGATTGAGGGAAATTAGATACTAATCCTTCTTCTTCGTAGGTTGAAGATGCTGAAAGTATTGAAGCCATCAAGTCTTCTTCCACAGGTGGTTCTGAGGTTGAGACAGTTAAAGAAGTCCCTCACAGTGTCGTAGATAAACCTACGGGGAGGAAAGCAGGTTTCACGAAGATCAGTCCTGCTGCAAAACTATTAATTTTAGAACATGGATTGGAGGCATCATCAATTGAGGCATCGGGTCCCTACGGTACATTACTGAAATCAGACGTTGTGGCCGCAATTGCTTCTGGCAAAGCTTCTAAATCATCTGCATCTACGAAAAAGAAACAACCATCAAAGGATACCTTGTCCAAATCCTCCTCTACATCAAAGTCTTCTGTGACTCAGTCAGATAATTATGAAGATTTTCCCAATAGTCAAATTCGCAAGGTAGTTGAAATATTTATTGCTCTCTATGTGGAATGATAAATACTTCCTGTTGAAGCATTCTTCCTTAAGGGGAGCATACTTTCTGCATTGATTATTGCTGCTATGATCATAATGATATCTTGTCTTCTGTTTGACCTTTTCCACTTGGCAGATTATAGCAAAACGTTTATTGGAATCAAAACAGAAGATACCCCATTTATATTTACAATCAGGTTGGTGATTCACAACCTTTGTATATTCCTTGTGTATTTATTTGCTGTTTGAGCATTTGCTTGTGTCTGCAGATGTAGTATTGGATCCTCTTCTTGCATTTAGAAAAGAACTTCAAGGTTTGTAGACTACATCCTTATCCCACACATCCTGGTAGTTGTTAACAGCGTGAAAGGCTCAGAGTGAATTGTGCTTTCATGATCTACAGAAAACCATGGTGTTAAAGTGTCTGTCAATGACATAGTTATCAAAGCAGTGGCAGTCGCACTGAGGAATGTACGACAAGCTAATGGTGAGAAATAAATTTCTCCTCGTAAATGAATCAATTACAAATAAATAAACCATTGTTTGTTCCCATCCCTAGTTTTGGGCTAGATTAAAACCTTAGTTCGTCCTCTTTAAGGAAAGTCGTCTCCCATGTTGGATTTGACTTGCAATGCCTTTTGCCTCCTTGAGAATAATTAGTAAAGATGTTTTGATATTGTAATACAGTAACAATATGACTGATAATGCATTTTAGACTCGGTTTTAGTCTTTACAAGTAGGATATTTTCAGTTTGAGTTTGATCTAATGATTTGTATATTGCAATCATGTGGTTGGTTTTTTTTCTTTTGCTTGCTCAAGCCTTTGTTATGGTTGCTTAAAGTTCTCTTTTTCAATGTCTGGCAGCTTTCTGGGATGCTGAGAAAGGAGATATTGTTATGTGCGACAGTGTTGACATATCCATTGCAGTTGCAACTGAGAAGGTACACTTGTGTCTTCGATTTTCTGATTACGTCAACAGTTTATCCCTCATCATCTTGGCATGTGTTGCAGGGTTTAATGACTCCAATTATCAAGAATGCAGACCAGAAATCTATTTCTGCTATTTCCTTAGAGGTAATTCTTATTCTCTCTGAAGTTTGACCAATATGGCAGGCTATAGAGGCTCACTTGTTTGATCAGTTCTTACCATATCTCATGTGCTGTTTATCAATAGTTATATTAATTTTGAATTTTCGATTGATCTGCGGTGCAGGTTAAGGAGTTGGCACAAAAGGCGCGGTCTGGAAAGCTTGCTCCTCATGAGTTCCAAGGAGGGACATTCAGGTATTCATTGTTTTAAGTTATTAAGCATCGTCTGGAATTATCAATTACGCGAAACTTTCCCTACTTACCAAGAAAACCATACTTTATTGTTTACCAGCATTTCAAATCTAGGAATGTATCCTGTGGACCATTTCTGCGCAATCATTAACCCCCCTCAGGTAATCATAGCCCTGAAAATGCTACCTAAATTACAGATTGAAGATTAAGTTTTGCTGTGCGTAATTTGTGTGGTGGAATACTTAGTTTAGTCTCTATAGAGACGCATATGTGAATTTGGATAATAAACTCCAGGACCGTCAATTGTCTTGCAGGCTGGAATTCTAGCAATTGGTAGAGGAAATAAAGTGGTTGAGCCGGTTATGGGAATAGACGGTGAGATAGTAACATCCTTTTGGATATGCACCTTTCGTACACCAGTCTGATGAGTTTATGACAAGTTTTTATCATTGTTTCAGGAATTGAGAAGGCTTCGGTTGTAACGAAGATGAATGTGACACTATCTGCTGATCATCGGATCTTTGATGGACAAGTTGGAGGTAATGCAACATTCAGTACTTCCTAGTTCCTACTGCTATCATTCACTGTGTTTCTTCTTTGGTACTCATTGCTTTTATGAAACCGGTTTCATTTCAGCTTCGTTTCTGTCTGAATTGCGTTCAAACTTTGAGGATATTCGAAGACTTCTTCTGTAAGAAGGTTCAACTGTTTATCAAATGGATCTTGGATTGCTACATAATAAACCTTGGAGTTGGAACCGACCCACGTGCACACCCAGAACTAGATTTGCTGCTATACATGAGAAGCTCTGATTACATGTTTCATTTTTTTCTTTTCTATTTGGTTCCTACTACCAAAATTTGGTTTTGGTTTACAATCCGTCTTACAGATTGGTTTACAATTCTTCCTGAGGTATTTTTTGTTTGTCCCAGTCTCCTGAAAAAAATAAATAACTTGAGCTGTCAATAACAAAACAGGTAAAATGATCAAGTCCTGTTACCTCTCATATCATATTGTCATGGCCTCATGGGTTTAAAGTTGAGCCTATTTTTATTTGTGAAATCTTGTTTTGGAGCCTTAACTTCAGAAACCATAACCATTACAAAACTTTAATATTGAAATATCGGTCAAGTATCAACAAATTACAAAATTTTATATCCAAAAACTAGGATTTAAATTCCAAATTCTGTATTATGTAGCATTATGTGAATTTGATAGTTCAAGTTATTCTACAAAAGAAATTTTCAAAACAGATAACAACATGTATATATATTGGGAGAACGAGATGTTTACCAGGTTCTCAGATTTGCTTCAGATGCAATAGCTGACGCGATGGATGAAGAAATAAGATGGGTAATTACAAATACAGCTTACAAGAGACTAATAATTATTCCATAACTAAACCAATTGGATCCGATGACAAAGCGTCATCACTAACCATAGATCCGATGAGATTATTTGGCAAAAGCAAAACAAAGTACAAAACTTATAGAAGAAACCGGAAGGAACTAGACTCCACCGGGTAAAGAAACAATAACCGGCAATCGGTATAAAGCCGATCGACAACGAACAAAGATAAGAACCGGCCAAACCCCTCTTTCCCATATTTATCTATTCAAATATAATAATCTAGATTATTATTTCTTAAAAAAAAAAACATAATAATAACCCACTTTTTGGCATTTCATTATAACTTGTGACAAATTTACATTACATCGAAAATTACAGATTAAACAAAATATTCATATTTTAAATTTAGAAAATTTATTAGAAAAACTTAATGAATAAATATAATTTATTAGATGTGTTTTATAAAAATATATCTTTTAGCAAAGCTAAGCTTAATAAAAATACAATTAAAACACACATAATTTATAGGTATTTCTAATTAAACCAACATAAATTCAATAATAAATACTATTAATTTTCACAGAAAAACACATAATTAGAGTTCTTTTTAATTTAACCTCCATTTACACTGACATTCTTATAAAAAACCGAAAAATGATAAATAAATACAATAAAATCATAAAATAAAATAAAAATAGATTTTATGGTATCAAATGGATTGTAAGAAAAAAACTATATTTTCATCCAAAATTAAAATAGTATAAGTGTTATATGACATATGAAATAATACCAAAAATAGTATTTATTTTAATCCGTTGCAGACCAATCATTGTGGACGGATTTGACCCGCTTGACAACTATATTTAGGTCATCCGGTTTAAGAAATTCTAATGTGTTTTGGGTGGTTTTTTTTTTAATCCAGTTTGATATTTCATAAGTTTTATAGAAACTAATTTGGCTTATCACTAATCCAGTTCACACTCGATCTTGCTTAGTTAAAGCGATTATTATTTTAAACATATTAAAATTTGATGAAAGTAAACTAAACGATGTGCAAGTCCAAATCTCTTACATATTTCTTTATTTGTTGGACTAAAATATATAATCTCAAATGGATATTAAAACTATGGTTATAAGATGAAAAAACATTTCATATGTGGGACGAAATGAGTTTTTTGTCCTGAAATAGTCATACCACTTTTCTGTTACTATTTGTTTTTTTTTTTTTTTTTCATGTAATGTTCTTTACTTAACTATTTGTTTTTTTTTTACTTAACTATTTGTTTTATTCATGTGTCCCTAGTTCTGTATTATGTAGCATTATGTGAATTTGATAGTTCAAGTTATTCTACAAAAGAATTTTTCAAAACAGATAACAACAGATTTATATATATTGGGACAACAAGAGAAAAAAGTATAAATGGGGTTGCTAAAACTGTAATATTAAAAACATCGGCCGGAGAAGAAAGAAATGAGCGGCTTCGCGGTTTCAAAACCGGAGCAGAGTCATCATCATCGTCTCTTGGATATCGCAAAGACGGCCATAATCAACATCTTCGCACATCCTTATACCACTGTATCAAACCCTAGCAACAATCCCTCTTCCTATCAATTCTATTTCCTTTACAAAGTCTCGACCTTTATGTCTCTCTCTCTCCCCGTGTATTTTAGGTTTGCGAGTTGTACTGTGGCGAAGCTCCTGACACCGACAAGTGGGAAGCTGCTCCAATTGGTCACTACATCGGAATTGGTATAGTTACCATCTTTTTTAACTTTTATATTCAGTGTTAGATACTGTATAATATCAGTACGGCTGAGTGATGGGTTTGCTTTAGATACATCGTCTTCCGGGATTTCTTCTGTACGAGAAGCTTGGGAGAGTCCGAGGAAGAATTACGATGTTGAATTCTTTGAAGCTGATCCTTCCAAGGCTAGGCCTGCTCTACTTTGTTAATTTTTCTTATATTCCATTGTGTATCATCAGCTTTTAAGTAATATGGAGCTCATTTCTTAGTTGCTTCACTGGTGTTACAGGACGATCTTGAAATCCAGCTACAGAAGAAATTGGGGCAGGCTGATTTAGTTTCCTGTTGGCGCCATTTACAGGTTTGTGATTTTGTCGTTTGTTATCTCTGTGCCTATGAAATGTAATATAGCAAGGATGAGATGGTCTACAATCCTTAGTGAATCTTCTTTTCTGTAGTTATGCTTTGAAACTGAGGAGAGTGCGAAAAGACTCCTAACTAATGTAGCATGTTTACTGAAACCGGGAGGCTACTTTTTCGGTATCACTCCTGACTCGTCCACTATATGGTAATGAGGTTTTCCTATCTATTATTGTGTCTTAGCGTGAATGCTTGTTGTTCTCTTCTGCTTTCCTTGTTAATTTCTCTTTTCCAAATGAATCTTGTGCCAGTTTGTGTACTGAATGTATTAGAGAAGATTGTCTTCTTGCATATAACTTTTCCATTATTGTTTACTTTTCCATTATTAGTGAAGATTGTCTTGTTTACATTTGTAGTTAACTTTCCCTTTCATTTCACTCTACTGGTGTATGAAACTTATCGAAAAAGACCTGCCACCGAGTTTGATGTGTGTATTATCAAGTGTATGTTAGAATTAAATTATACATGAGAAATCATCTCAACTGATTGAAAGGGTAAATGCTTGTCCTTTGAGTACCTATATTGTGTGGAACTGACTGTTTTAGAATGGGTAACTTTTAATTGTTCTAATGTTTCCTGCGGATTGATAGTAAGATTTTTGAGTTCATCAAGTTCAACATTTGACTGCCTATATATTTTGTTCAGTTGGACTGCGCTCCTTAACATTCTCGTCAAACAGGGCAAAGTACCAGAAAAATGTGGAAGCATACCACAACAGGAGCGGTACAAAGCCTAATGTATTTCCCAACTACATTCGGTCTGAAAGTTACGTGATCACTTTCGAATTGGAGGAAGAAAAGTGAGCATTCTTTTTTTTTGAGAAAACTTCATTTTGCCATATAGTTCCTTTTCTGAACTTAGGCTTTTTGCCTTCTTTTAGATTTCCGCTATTTGGAAAGAGGTACCAGCTGAAATTTTCGGGTGAGAATGCTTCTGAAGACCATTGCTTGGTTCACTTCCCAAGCTTAATCAGGTGGGTTCTCGTGCACTATGATATCACCTATTTGTTCAGCAAAGCGTAACACTAATTGGATGATATGGCATTACCATGGCATTACCACATCAACAATGTGCACTTGTTTACCTTGGGGCTTCTAATTATTCTTGAACACTTAAAGTTAATTAGATCTTTATTACACTCGTGACATTGCTTCTAGTTGGGCTACAACTGACGTCAAATCTGTACATATAATTTGATTCACAATCTTCTTTTTTGTCTTTTTGTTTTTGGTATCTTTTATTCAGGTTAGCAAGGGAGGCTGGCCTTGAGTATGTGGAGATTCAAAGTTTAACAGATTTTTATGATGATAACAGGTTAGAAAGTCTTACATATAGTGGCTTCTTTCTAAGGCTGTAGTACATTGCTGATTCTCTTCATTGTCAGAGCCCACACTGGAAGTTTGCTGATGAGTGCTGGCCCGAACTTAGTTGACCCTAGGGGAAAACTTCTTCCACGAGCATTAGATTTGTTAGGTAACCTTGTCATCATCTTATGCCATCTTATCTGATAATCTCCAGATTCGATACTTTTCGTAGATACTTATCTATCCTTATTTTCACAGGGCTATATGCAACATTCATATTTCAGAAGCCTGACCCAGATCTTGAACCTCCTCTGACGACCCCTGTACCTTTTGAGGTTTCCAATAATCATGATGAGGCAAGTCCTACTCTCTACTTCCCTGTTACTTGACAAAAAGATTCTGGCTATGGCTTTAGTATTTAGTCTGTTTGATTTAGAAAATCTATGCTTTAGTTAGTAACACAACAGTTGCCTTAATCTCCAACTCATTGGCCGGATTTTATTATTTTTAGTCCATTTTAAAATCGTACTTCACGATTGTGCAGAGAGAATTGCCGGTAAACACTGACACAAGTGCGGATGATTCATCACAAGGACTAGGGAAGATTAGTGAACAGAAAGGAATATTGGGACCAGGCCCTGCTGATTTACGTTTCTCTGAAGCAATTTGATACCCCTTTTTTCTTTAAGAACATGAACTAATGCTTTGGTCATGATGTAACATTAAGTGGTTTTAAAACAACACAGATGAGCTCAAACACTTGTCTGGTTTTGCTACAATATCAGATCACATTATCTTTACATATTTAAAGAAAAACCATCGATATTCAACAACACTAGGCACATTGATATCTTTCATTCCTTTCGAAATGAGCAACAGACTAAATTCTTGCAGAAGACACAGCTGGATTTTTGTTTTGGTAACAAGAACCGAGCACACTCTATCGGAATCAGAGTCATGCCTCCTAGGCAATGTATGTGAGATCCATCATGGTGCAATTAACTTCAATCGGAATCAGAGTCATGCCTCCTCTTTTTATCCTTCTTCTCTTTCTTAGGCTTCTTTCTCTCATCTGAATCACGAGTGCGTCGCTTCTCATGTCTTTCGCGTTTTTCACGCCTATCATGTCTCTCTTCCTTGTCTCTCTTTGAAGGTTTCCTTTCCTCATGCCTATCTTTCTTCTGGCCCCTCTCAACATCATCCGGTCCATCTTCAACAGCTTTGACCCCTAATGTTTCTGCTGGCAAACCTGCTGGCTCTGCGTCTTCTTTCAGAGAGGATGCAAGGGTGCTGGGATCTTCCCAAGGTCGTGGTGCTCTGTACAAGGTTGCATTAAAAATGTGAGAAGAAAGACAAAAGTAAACTAACAAGTACAAACGCATGAAGCGACCAAAACCATAAATAGACTTAAAAAGTAAAGATCAACACAGAGAAAAAAAAAAAAAACTTACTTTGCATAGCCAAGGCCGTGAACCCACACAGCATCAGCATTCCCTGCACCCAAGTCCTCAGCTGTAGAACCCCTCTTCACAAGTTCAGTAAACTCTTGCTTGTCAAGGCGATTGCCTTGTGGTCTTGTAGAGGACTTTGGTGCCAAACCAAGAGCCTCCCTCATGGCCTGTTCCTCTTGTTCCTTAACTCTTTGAATCTCCTCTTTCATAGCATCCGTATTAGAACCCTTTTGCTTTTTATCTTTAGCATACCAGTGAAGATCTTTACCTGTTCAGTTGTTGTACGTGGGGAATAAATGTCAGTCAAAACTCCCTAAACTTCAATCAATTTCCAAAAATCTATTAGCAAGAAAGGATAGTAAAATAATGATAAAATATACACAGATAAGGAGTAACTTAACGATTGACTACCTAAACTACAATGAGATTGAACAGAGAAGGAAACATAAAGATGACTACTAGTTCAGTGTCATAAGAAAAAGGTACCTTTTTGCCATCTTCCAACAGGGGCTTTGATACTGTGACCCAAATAATTCTCCCTGTACTTATCAGCCTTCACTTCATCCCAACTGAATTCTGCAAATTTATAAACATATTCCAATTACTAATACAGTCTCTCCATTATGCACAATCAATATAAGCAACTCATGTTCTACATCTTAATTTAAAACCAAAATACCATAGGACAACAATGAGGATCCCAATCGATTAATTACATCTTATGAAAAAATTTCATCTTCTCCCACAAATGGTTATATCCTAATCCACACCCTCAAACCCTAGATCATCCCAAAATCAAAATCAAATTAAAGAAATAGCAAATAACTTTAGATGAATGTACATAGAAACCCTAAAATTGAAAACTTTCTATCAGATCTTGTAAATTAGAAGCGAAATCCAAAACGAATATATATAATGAAAACTTACGATCTCGACCACCACGAACACCACCCCTCGTCGGATGATACATCGAAATCCCCAGAAAGTTACAACCTTTGAATTTGCGAAACTAGGCCTCAACTTGATGATTACGAATTTCTCAGATTCTGGTTCGATTTTTAAAAAATAATTATCGAGGACGGTGATTGAAAAAGAAAAAATGATGGGCCAGATTGGGCTTTTCAGCCCATTTGACGGGTTAATAAAGACAAAACCTAGAAAAGACAACAACACGTGTGACACGTGTCGAAATAGAAAGGAGGAGAAGTGGAGAGAAGTGACCACCAGACAATTGTATTGACATCTATCTACCTACTAAGTAAGGCAAAGCCTAATCCAAACCACCGATTCAAAACCCTAAAAGACGGTGGAACAATGGCTGAAGCTCAAGACCGTTCTCATGCCTCTGATTCATCATCTCCGACCCTAAAGTTTCCTCCTTTCGTCACCAACTTGTTCCCTTTTCTCAAACCTAAGCCTGCTACTGATGCCAGTGGTGGTTCTAAACCCACTGCAGTCTCCGGCGACAAGGAGCCTCAGAAGTCGTCTACTTACGAGGCTGTCTCTTTCCCTTACAATCCACCCAAAAGCGCAGAGCCGCTTAAGTTTGAAGCTGAGCCCAGCTCTGGCAGGACTTCCAACTCCGTCATCCTTTGGCAGGTGATTTTGATGAGAGATATGTGTACTTCATTTAGGGCTTTCTTTAGATAATTTGTCATTTGAAATTGGCTTAAAAATTGAGTTTGGTGAGAGCTGAGAGGTGATTTGTTATGATATTTATGTGGAGAGCAATGTGAATGGTAGGGACCATGGCTGATTCAAGGCAGATGCTATCATAATTATGATTCTGTGCGTTACTCAGATTAACGCGAAACTATTCTGGCTTTTTTTTTTGTTACCAATAGGCAAATAGTTTAGTTGCTAACTTGATCTGCAAAAGTTGCTGCAGTTTGCAATGTTCCATTGGCTACATTGAATGTTGAAAAATGGTTGCAGTTTTTGTTATGATTTTGTATCTTTTTAAGTTCTGCCAATTGTATGCATTAGAATGCTTTAAATGAACTTTTAACAATTAGCTGGATGACGCCTCATTTGTGTGGGTTATTGGAGATTGGTTGGAGTAGCATGGTATTTTTGCCTATTTGGTTTGTGCTTCTTTTCAATTGCTTTCCTAACTATTCCACAGTGTGACTGATCAGCTTTCCCAATGGATTGCAAGTTTGGTATTAAGCAGAGCGTCAATGACTAGCTTGATAATTTAATAACATGACTTTGGTACCTGCACCTCTAGATGTTTAGGTTGTGGTGTGCTTTATTTGTTCTGATGTTGTTTGAAATATTCTCTAAAACTATTCAGGTATATGCACTTGGAGGGTTTCTTGTCCTGAAGTGGGCCTGGGCGAGATGGAATGAGAGGAACGAAAGAAGTGGCAAGAAGGACGATCCCACGGGTAATGATGATCAACCTTCTCCTAAAGAAGATGATGATAATGATGGCGATCAATCTTCTGATGGGGATGAAAACTAGTCATATTGCGTGAACACGATGAAATGTTGCCCATGTTGGTTCTGTATAGCAAAATACACCGAAAACTTTAAGGGTGAAGATTTCTTATTTTCCATTGTATGTACTCGAGTCTTGAGTTTCATCTCCTTCTGTAAGGAATATAATTCTCTTACGCTCAAAAAAAGAAAAAAAAAAAAAAAGCTTTTCTTTTTACTTTTCTGGACAAATCTCTTTCTTCTTGTTTTGTGTTATAGAGATGTGGTTGCACAGTATCATTGGTTCACGACTTGTGATCATCGTTTTGAATATCATAAATTGATCATATGAACGCACAAACTTAATCAATAAAACGGGATTTCATACATTATCAACGACCAAGATCCTATGGGGTTACAGAGTTACGAATCAAATACACAAGTTTTGGATCTCTCTTTACAGTATTTAATCCATGCGAAGCTGACATAGTCTAAGAAACAGTGTATACAACAACACTCTAAAATGACCAATAACAGTATGCACGTTTGATCACAAGCATCCAGCAGAATCATACTCGCCTAAATAAGCCATCATCTGAACCACCAGTAGGAGGCAGCCCAACTGGGCGGGTGTAATAAGGAGTCGAATACAATTCTCTACTACTTTGAACTGAATCGGGATACAAGCTTCTACTAGGATTCACGGGAGTATATGTACTTGTTCGTCTATCTAAGTTGAAGCTAGTAGAGGATACTTGGTTACCTTCAAAACCAGATGTTTCACCAGAGATTGAAATTCTTGGTGTACCTTTATAAAGTCTGAATCCTGGAACATCAACCATCGGTGGACCATCTGCCCTGAAGCTGGACCATAGTTTTGGTCCACCGATGTATGGGGTGGTCAAAAGTCGGTCATCCACTGACAAAGGAGGACCAATTTCTACTTGGCTTTGGAAGCCAGCATTTAGGAGATTTCCAGGTACTAGTGCAATGTCTCGCTCAGGCATATGGGTAACAATAGCTTTCTGAGAACTCGAAGCTAGAAAATTGTTCCTATTTGAAGCATCAGATGGAAAAGCAGTGGGTACACGGAAAAGTCCAGCACAGTCAACAGGAAACTCTACCATGGACCCAACGGTGCAAGCAGGGAGAGATGGTTTAGTACTAAATGCTGGTTCTATTGGTTGAGTGTATGTGTTCATATATGAACCTGGAGTTGAAGGATATGAGCTTTCAGAGAGACTATCAGGTTTTCTGATATGTAGGCTATTGACTTTCTCTTGCAGAGACAACTTAGCTTGCTTTAGAGCGGTGAGTACAGTTTCACAAGTATCAGCCTTCTCCTCTTTCCGCGGAACTAATGGATACTCTACTTTCTGGATAGTAGTGGTAGTACTGTAAAAGGAATCACCTCTCGAGTTTGGTTGTGTTACAGGAGGTGACCGAATAGTTGATGAAGAGTGCTCATTGATACCTTTACAGCTCTGTGAATGGGAAGACTCACTTTTAGGGCTCTCAGAAACTTGTTTTCCTTTGTCTCCAGAAGGAGAAACATCTTGTTCCACAGATGTGGAACCGCAACTTTTGCAACACTTATCAGGTGATGTTACTGAATTATCAGGCGAACCATGCGACAAAGTTTCAGACGGTTCCCTAAAGTCAACTTCATTGGCTATAGACCTTGTATCACGGAGTGAGGGGACTACCATAGAATCTTGAAGCTGAGCTTGGGCCTTTTCCCCATTACTTTCATCCGTCACATCTGAATGGTTTCCTACATCACATAAATCCTGCAAGATCGGATAAGAAATGTTGATCAGGATGAACTCACTGAAACTTTTGATCTGTTTGCTAACTTTACTTGATGTGTGTATGACCGAGGCTAAATTTAAATGGACCTTTTTCATATTTATGAACTGAAGATAAAGTCTTCAGCAACAAGATGGTTATATGAGAAAGTGAATACAAAGAAGAAGGAAAGCAAACAATTCCATAACTTTTTATCAAAATGGAAAGAAGACCGATAAAAAAACTCAATGTATTCTCATGCATTTCCGTGATGGATGCTAAGCTAGTGCATCAAATGCAGAAAAGGTGAATATGCACAATTCTCATGAACTCCCTTTTAAAAATTTGAAGTTTTGATTCATATAAGCATGAAATTACCATAATCACAACTGATGCTGTAGTTCACTTATAAGACCCCTCAAACATTATTAAGAGGTCAAAAATTGAGACATAGGGAATACCAGGGCAGCTGATTTATTCTCTCTGAACTTTGTCTCCCATTCCCTTTGAGTCTCTTCCATATCTTCAAAAGACCCGATAACCTGGGCACGATTCTCTAACGCTCTCTCCAAGTTGATGTCCATACTGTTATCCTTGTCTAAACCGTTTGAATTTGACAACTTGTTCAAGCTATCGTCTCCCTTCACAGCAGTAACATCAACCACGGTTTTGGATGCTTCTTCAGTCGTTTGAGGAAGAACTTCAGTGCAAACTCCGTTTTCTTGAAAATCAACTGAGTTTCCATCTCTCTTGTAATCTTCAGATGCAATTCTGAAAAGTTCAAAACAATGTTGGTTATATAATACACAACATATATATTAGCAAGTTTTACAATAGCTTTACCAATAAGTTCATCAGGCCGATTTATGATGTATATAACAAGAGATAGAAAACCTTCAATCTCAAATAACTAAGCACGTGTCTCTAGGAAATGCTAAAGATAACAAACAGACCTTGATTCACTGCGTCTTATTTGTCGACAAGATCTTCCTTGTCGGTGTCTCGGTGAGGAAAAATAAGGAGACTCGAAACCTCTAAGATGTCTCCTATTACGGTTTTCCTTGATCTTGTCAGAAGAAGCCGGTTCCCTCCTGCGACCTTTCCAGGATAAACTTTTGCCAAACGCTAGAAAAAGAAATAAACCTCCAAAACTGAGAGTTGCTCGATCTCATTAAATTAAACCCTCCCACCAAATTCAATATAACTTCAGAAAAAGACTTTGCTCCACTCAGATAGAAATCTAACCTGAACTTGTCTGAGAGTAGCATTCATGATCAGAGTTGGAATCATCATAATCATCAGAGACATCAGTATATCCATTTTCTTCCAGGATGGCAAGAACTTCAGCAGTTGCCTGTTCAGCCTTTCTTCTCTGTAAAGATACAATCTTTAGCTGTTCCTCTAGCTCTGCTACCTAACAAGATTAAGACAAAGACATAAGCTCAACAAAAAAAAAAAAAAAAAACGAACTTCACTGGAAAACACAAATTAGCATCATACGATGTAAAAGAAAAAGAAAGACAAACTTTATCAGCGAGCCCATCAAGCTTAGCTCTAGCACTCTTGGAAACAGCTCTTTCAGCAAGTAAACGCGCACGAAGAAATTCAATAGTCACAGAAGTAGGATCTCGTCCGTCTGAATCAATAGAAGACCTATACAATGCACCAAAAAACAAACATCAACTCCTAATAACAGATCAAAAACCACCTTCTAAATGTGATTCGATTCAGACGAAGAAAAAAAAAGACAGAAACTATACCGATGGTGAACAAAGTTGTCTTGATGCGCCATCTCACACGAAGAAGACCCAAAAAAGAAAATATCCTTTAAGAGAAGAAGAGCCTGCGGTGTGAAGGCGTCTCTCTCTCTCTCTCTGCTTAATCAATCAACTAACACAAGTCAATGAAGAAGATAAACTTTTTTTAAAAAATTTTAAATTAAAATAATTATCACTCTTCTCATTGGTTATAATTATTTACTAATTTTTTAATTAAATACTTTCGTTGTAGTAGACAAAGTCATGGATTAAAAAAAAAAAAAGTAAAATCATATTTTTACTTTTTGGCCATATTTACAATTATTTTTTTTTATAAAAATATATATATATAAAAAAAAAGAGCGGACGCCAAAAAGAAAATGAAATAGAGTTTAATTGGCATCTTTAGGTTACAGAGAGAGAGAGAGAGAGAGGGATAATTATTTTTATTTTTTCTCTTTCATCCTTGTTCCTTCTTCTTCTCTATCTCTCTTTTTTTGTTTTTGTGCGGAGCTAAAGAACTAAAATACAGAGAGAAATCGCCGATATAAATCCCACTTTTTTTTTTTTTTTGGTTTCGTCTTCAACCCCGAAATTAAAGGAAACCTCTTTTCTCTTTTTTTAGCACCGGTGAAATCTCTCCCCCTTCCTTCTCTCTCTCTCTCTCTCTCTCTCTCTCTCTCTTTCCACTAGTGTTGTTTTTACAATACAGCTTTGGGCTCTTCTCTCTATAAGGTTTCCACCACCACCACCACCTCCGTCTTGTTTTGATTCTCTTTTCTGGGTTTATTCCCGATTGACGAAACCCTATTGTTTTTTTTCAGAAGAAGCCTTCCAATTGATTTTGGTTTTTCTCCCCTCCAGCTGCTGCGCTCTTGATTTTTGTTTTTTTTCGAGGGCTTTATCTCTTTACCTACGGACGACGGGAAGGAGGGGGAATCTGGAGTTGTTAAAAGGGGAAGGTTACTCTTATGCGATTCTTCTGGATAACTTGATGCCGCAGGATCACGCATCGTGGGATCGGAAAGAGCTCTTGAGGCAGAGGAAACACGATAGGCCTGAACCTTCTTCTTTTGATTCGCCGCCTTTTAGATGGAGGGATTCTCCTTCTACTCCTTCTTCTCACCATGTTCCCCGTGAGTTTTCTCGTTGGGGATCTGGTGACTTCCGCCGGCCTTCTTCTTCTTCTTGTAAGTCCCCCTACCCTCTCTCTTTTTTTTTTTTTCTCTCTAATTAGGGCTTTGAATCCGCCGGCTCTGTTTTTGGTAGATTCTATTTTTATGGATTTGTTAGATATATACTTTTCCTTTTTTTTAAAAAAGGCTGGTTGATTTAGAGGCAAATCCTTTTTTTTTAGATTGAGTTCTTACTGTGTCATGATAGTTTAGGTTTTTTTTTTGGGAGCATTACCCCAGCTCTGAGGATTGACAGGAAGTGAATTGATGATGTTTACTCTTGAAAGGAGCAATTTTTTAATACTCAGGTAGATATAGTTTGATAGCGATAGGAATTTTGTAGCTTCAATTGTGTTTTTTTGTTCGTGAATCTAAGAAACAGATATAAGAGCCTAACATCGTGGAGTGCTGTTAGTTTTAGTTTTACATGTTATAGATTTGGATGAAGATAGGTCATAATCTTGCAGTTTTGAAACCCCTGTTTGAGCTTAGTTGCGAATTGTTTTGTTTCCTAAAATTGATTTCTCGTTAGGATGATCCTGAGTTTTGACTGCCTTTTGGAGAATCTTGTATTGCATGTTTTGCCAGCAGTATAAGGACAAATTTTGTGGAGAAATGCCTTTTTGTTAAGTTTTGCAAGTTATTTATTTGGATGTACATATGTCTTGCTTTAGTTTTTGATTCTCATATTCCTTTTTCTTCGATTTTTTTTTTTTTTCCTGAAGTTCATGGTAAGCAGGGTGGACGGCACCAGTTTGCGGAGGAGAGTAGTCATGGATACACATCTTCTCGGTCCAGTGCCCGTATTTTTGACAATGATTACTATAGGCCATCTGCATCACGTGGAGACTGGAGATATACCAGGAATTGCAGGGATGATAGAGTTTCTGTTAGCCAGAAGGAATGGAAATGCAATACGTGGGAGATGAGCAACGGATCTTCTAGAAGTTTTGAGAGGCCATTTGGTATTAGAAATGGTCGGAGGTCAGTTGATGAAAGGCCGCTACACGCTTCTGATACTCATACTAGTGCCGTGAACTCTTTCGATCCAACCAACTCTGCTCATCAGCCGGACACTGAGGTCTATACCCCAGTACGGTCACTTAAGTTTAAAAGTGAGCAGAAATTTTCAGATCAAAGGCTATCACTTCCTTCAGATCCTCATTCTGACTGTGTTAGCTTGTTTGAACGGCCTTCTTCGGAGAACAATTATGGCAATAAGGTTTGTTCTCCAGCAAAGCAATGCAATGATTTGATGTATGGTCGAAGGATAGCTAATGATAATTCATTAGATCCCCCAATCCTCAATGCAGAGCTGGAGGGGACTTGGGAACAGCTTCATCTGAAAGACCCGCAAGAAGATAATAGGTTACATGGTATCAGTGATTTAGACGGTGCTAGGAAATGTGCAAAGGAGAGTGCTCTGGGAGCAATTGGCAAACTTCCACTGTGGAACAGTTCTGGGAGTTTTGCATCTCAGAGTTCAGGTTTTAGTCATTCAAGTAGCTTAAAAAGCTTGGGGGCTGTTGACTCCAGTGATCGGAAGACTGAGGCTCTTCCTAAAACTGTTACTGTGACTCAATCTTCTTCAGGAGATGCTACTGCCTGTGCCACAACTACTCATCTTTCTGAGGAGATGAGTTCTAGAAAGAAACAACGTCTCGGGTGGGGTGAGGGCCTTGCAAAATATGAGAAAAAGAGAGTTGATGTTAACACAAATGAAGATGGAACAACATTGTTGGAGAACGGTTCAGAGGAACTGCATTCTTTGAACAAAAATATTGCTGATAAAAGTCCTACAGCAGCCACTGTTCCAGATTATGGTTCCCCTACAACTCCATCCTCTGTAGCTTGCAGTTCATCACCAGGTATGGTACAGTTTGTTAATGTTTCCGTCTGCATGCTATTCTCAACTTTGTTCTATTTGGAGTTACCTGCATTGCTTTCCTGTTACTTGGAGTTCTTCCATCATGTATCTGTTCTTGTAGACACTGATTTCCCTTTCTCTTTCTACCATGTTTTTTCCACTTGTTTTTTTTTATACATTCACTCCATATCTTCTGCAGGGGACAATGTCACTCAATTTTGTTTTTGTGTGTGTCTGCAGGGTTTGCAGATAAATCATCTGCGAAGGCGGCTATAGCTGCTTGTGATGTCAGTAACATATGCCGTTCACCTAGTCCCGTGTCTAGTTTTCACCTTGAACAATTTCCAATCAGTATAGAGGAGCTCGATAACATCTCAATGGAACGTTTTGGCTGTTTGCTCAATGAGTTGCTTTGCACTGATGATCCTGGTTCAGGGGATTCCAGTTCTGTCCAGTTGACATCAATGAACAGATTACTTTCCTGGAAAAGTGAAATTTTGAAAGCTGTGGAGATGACTGAATCGGAAATTGATCTCCTTGAAAACAAACATAGGGCACTCAAGCTTGAAGGTGGAAGACACTGCCATGTTGTTGGACCCAGTTCACACTTTTGTGAGGGAGATGCAAATGTGCCCAAGGAGCAGGAAGCTTCTTGTATTTTAGGTCCTAAGGTAGCAGCTCCCTTTGTTGCTGAAACACTGGTGAGATCTCCTGTTCATCAGTCCGGTTTAGCCAAGGTTCCTGTGGATGTTTTTGAAGATAATCCTGGAGAAGTTAAATCCCTATCCCAATCTTTTGCCACTGTCGAAAGCAATGAAGATTTATTGCCCATGCCGTCTATGAAGGCAGCTGCTTCTTCCAAAGAGATTAACACACCTGCTTTTGTCAATCAGGAAACTATCGAGCTCTCTGCTGCTGATGATAGCATGGCCTCCAATGAGGACTTACTCTGTGCTACGTTGTATTCTTCCAATAAGAAATATGCCTGTGAATCTTCTGGAGTATTCAATGAATTGCTTCCAAGAAATTTCTGTTCGTTTGATGACTCAAGATTCCCTAGCATATGTCATACGCAGTTTGATTCTCATGTCAAAGAAAAAATTGCAGATAGGGTAGAGCTTTTGCGAGCTCGGGAGAAAATTTTGCTCCTTCAGTTTAAAGCGTTTCAGCTGTCATGGAAGAAAGATTTGCATCAGCTAGCGTCAACAAAGTACCAATCAAAGTCTAGCAAAAAAACAGAACTATATCCGAATGCAAAAAATGGAGGATATCTGAAGCTTCCCCAACCTGTACGCCTGAGGTTCTCTTCTTCGGGTAAAGTTTTCAAATCTCTTTTTCTCTCTTCTATCTACTTTGGTACTTTATGCTTTTTGTGGTTTGTCTTTGTCTGGGATAAAATTTGGCTTTTATATTGTCATAGTAAGGTGTCAGTCTTGGTATGTCCTTCTGTAGAGCATTTAACTCTGTTTATTTTTTCTCGCTTTTCCTGAGGTAAATACTGGCTTAGTTGTAAGGACTTGAAATGTGTCATTTGTCAAGGGCGTGAATTCTTGAGAGAAAACATCTACAATTTGGGATAATGATGATGTCTTTTTTTTTCATCAAATTTTGTAGCTAATAACTGTTTTACTCTACATGTGCAGCTCCAAGAAGGGATAGTGTAGTCCCCACAACTGAACTTGTAAGTTATATGGAAAAGCTACTTCCGGGTACCCATCTAAAGCCTTTTAGAGACATTTTGAGAATGCCTGCTATGATTTTGGATGAGAAAGAGAGGGTGATGTCGAGGTTTATCTCTAGCAATGGACTGGTTGAAGATCCATGTGACGTTGAGAAGGAAAGAACAATGATTAATCCTTGGACCTCAGAGGAGAAAGAGATATTTCTCAAAATGCTAGCATTGCATGGGAAGGATTTCAAGAAGATTGCTTCATATCTTGAACAAAAGACAACTGCGGACTGTATTGATTACTACTACAAAAATCACAAGTCTGATTGTTTCGGGAAAATAAAGAAGCAGCGTGCTTATGGTAAGGAAGGGAAGCATACCTACATGTTGGCGCCACGGAAAAAATGGAAACGTGAACTGGGGTCTGGCTCTCTTGATATGTTAGGGTCTGTCTCCATTATAGCAGCAAACGCTGGAAAGGTTGCACCAACCAAGCCGATCTCATCCAAAAGGATCACCCTTAGAGGTTGCAGCAGTTCTAATTCATTGCAACACGATGGAAATAACTCTGAAGGTTGCTCCTACAGTTTTGATTTCCCTCGTAAGAGAACTGTTGGTGCAGATGTTTTAGCTGTTGGTCCTTTGTCATCAGAGCAAATAAATTCTTGTTTAAGGACTTCCGTGAGCTCGAGAGAGAGGTGTATGGATCATCTGAAGTTTAATCCAGTTGTAAAGAAACCTCGGATATCTCATACTCTACATAATGAGAACAGCAATGAAGAAGATGACTCATGTTCGGAAGAGAGCTGTGGGGAAACGGCTCCTATTCATTGGACAGATGATGAGAGGTCTGCCTTTATACAGGGGTTTTCGTTATTTGGCAAGAATTTTGCTTCAATATCGAGGTATGTCGGATCAAGGTCTCCGGATCAGTGTAGGGTTTTTTTTAGCAAAGTTCGGAAATGTCTTGGGTTGGAATTTATACAGTCTGGATCTGGAAATGTAAGCACATCTGTAAGTGTTGATAATGGCAATGAGGGTGGTGGAAGCGATTTGGAAGATCCTTGTCCTATGGAGAGTAACTCTGGCATATGCAACAATGGAGTTTGTGCAAAGATGGATATGAATTCTCCTACATCACCTTTTAATATGAATCAGGATGGTGCTAATCATTCAGGCTCTGCAAATGTGAAAGCCGACCTTAGTAGATCAGAGCAAGAGAATGGGTTGACATATATGCAAGATGGTTGTAATCCCGTGAACAATGCATATATCAATGGTGGTTTACCGGGTCTAATTTCAGAATCTTGCAGAGATTTGGTAGACATTAATACTGTTGAGAGCCAGTCTCAGGCTGCCGGGAAAAGCAAGAACAATGACCTACTGTCAATGGGAATTGATGAAGGTGTGTTAACATCTGTTGCTGTATCTTCTGAGCCCTTGTATTGTGGCCTAAGTGTTCTTTCCAATGTTATTGTGGAAACCCCTGCAGAAAGATCAAGAAAGGGCTCAGGAGATCAAGGTTCTGCAATCCCTAAACTTAGTTCAAATAATCAGGATGGAGTGATGCAAGCTGCAAACAGAACCAGAAATTCTGGCCTTGAACCTGAAAGTGCACCTTCAGGTTTCAAGTACCCTGACTGTCTGCACCATGTTCCGATTCAGGTGTGTACAGAAAACCCTATAGGTGTCAGTGTACCACGAGGAAATCCTAATTGCCATACAGAGGGCAAATCTGGACATTCTCTTGTTGGACAAGCTGTCGAAACACATGACTTGGGTTGGCAGTCGTCCAAGGACAATGTGGAATTGGATGGGCAACTTCAGGTGATAGGACAAGTAAAGCCTGAGCAGAAAGGTCATCTAAATGCAAACTATGCGGAATCTTGTCAAATTCCCCAGAGATCAGTCATCCAAGATCCGAGCAGGATAAGTAGGTCAAAATCTGATTTGATTGTGAAAACCCAACGTACAGGTGAAGGTTTCTCACTCAACAAGTGTACTAGCTCAGCTCCTAATCCTCTGGCAGTATCCCATAAAGAGGGCAGATCTGGTCATAGCAGGAGCCATTCGTTTAGTTTGTCTGATACTGAGAGACTCGATAAGAACGGTGATGTGAAGCTGTTTGGTACAGTACTTACTGCTGATGAGAATGGAATAAAACAAAAACACAATCCTTGTGGAAGTGTCAGGTCATCATCAACCTTGAGCAGAGACCATGATATAAGACTTCATTACATTAATCAGCAACACCTTCAGAATGTTCCTATTACGAGCTACGGTTTTTGGGATGGCAACAGAATTCAAACTGGGCTCACATCTTTGCCAGAGTCAGCCAAGTTGCTTGCAAGTTGCCCTGAAGCATTTTCCACGCATCTTAAGCAGCAAGTTGGTAAAGAGATTCGGCTGGATGTTAATGGTGGTGGGATTTTGAGCTTTGGGAAGCATAACGAAGATAGAGCAGAGGCCTCAAGTGCTAAGGATGGAGGTAACATAGGAGGGGTAAATGGTGTAGCAGAGGCAGCCACGTGATTTAAAAGCTTCTTAGGGTCATGATTAGTTTGTTTTGGAGGATTGACATATTCTTTGTTTGTCCATCCTATCTGTATTATATCTCTTTAACATCCTTTTTTTTTCTTTTCTTTTTAATTTAGAATGTCAGTTAATATAGGCATTTTTTTTTTTTGGGTTCAGCTTAAGTTAGGTGCCTGCAGAAAAATTCATAGCTGATGTTTGTATTTGTAATATTGCTGATAATAACAGAGGGAGCTAAGAGCTAAGCTTAGCTCTCTGTATGTTTTTCAAGAAGGATAACACTTGATGAACAAGCATGTCTAATGTTGTACTCTGAAAGACTAATTCAACTTAACTTGCAGGAGGTAGACTTTTTTCTTGTGCCTCGGAGCTTGTTTCGAGAATTGTTGGTAACGGAGCTACAATTTTTACTACCTGCAGAATGGTAAGGACACGAACAATCGGGTGGTTAAGATATAAGGACTGAGAGATCTGGGAAAATGCTTGTCAACTTTGTTAAAGACGCTAATAGACCACTGAGGCTTAAGTATGATCTACATGAGTTACCTTATGAGTGTTCAACAGGTTAAGTAGCTCCACTTGATGAGCATGCAGATGATATCCACAATCCCCAGGAACAGGCTGATTTGGCCTTCTGTACCCCCTGCAATATATTCAGCCATAGTGCATTTATCAAGTCAATACCATTACGACACTTGTCATAACAGATTATCGCATCTAGTTTACAGACCAATCTATACTCCACATGAAACTACTTAACTACCTATAAGATTACATTGTACTACATTGGTTAGCTCGGATATTGTTTGATTTCCGAGGACTTCACATCTCAAGGAATATAGAAAACGTTTGAGAAAATATAAGTAGGAAGAAAAGTGATCCGAGTTCGTACCCATCTTCGGCAAAGGCAGCATCATCATCTACAAGATCTGTATCAAAGCACTTTGGTCGTCCGCCCGCAACATAAAGAGGGTCCCCTGCACTTTGATCAGAACGTAAGCTACCTGTACCTAAGGTTCATGTTTGCTGACTTGCACTGAGATCCTATTAACATTATACGTAGCAAAAGTCTTCCTAGACTATGCCATAAGCAACTCATGTCCTAGACTAACTATATGTATATGGCTCACAATTATAATTTGTTAAATCATCAAGTGACAGTAAGGCCTTTTTATCCATCAAAACATGATTCCAATTCCAACCCTTTCTATTCAGTGTTTTACTAAGTTTCCCAGCAACCAGTTCAGTTGTTCCATAACCGCCTAGTTGATAAATAACTAAAGATGCAAGAAAATATCTGTTGTTTATAATAAATTAGTAATGAGGGACTATAAATCCACAAACCACACAACATACCAGCTCAAAACGTGTGGCAGACAAGAAGGAAACAGAAGTTTTTACCTACCAAGGGATGTCCAATGTATGCAAGATGAATCCGGATCTGATGTGGTCTTCCAGATTGTATCTCTACCTGATTTGCATAAAAGCAGGTGATTGTGAACAACTTCGTTTTGGTTTTTACTATCTCATACGTTATCCTTCTGTGCCATATGACATTGGAAATAAGATGGAACAGACGAAAACCTTAACTAGCGTGCAATTTTTTTGCCTGTCCCTCTCCAGAACAGCTACTTTGCTGAAAGCAGGTTTGCCTGATGAAAACAAAAAGCGCTATATGGTGAGAACAAATCATAGTTAGTGTGGATTATTCTGTTGCTCTAACTAATAGTATAAGATAGTAGATATAACCTTCCGGAGAAGCAACATATAATCCTTTTGCGACCCCAGGATATCGAACCACTCCGATAGGCTGTTGGATTACTACCTTTAAAATGTAAATAAAGAAGGATCATCTCCACTGACGCTATTTCAGTTGCATATTAGGTATATTCATAGCATTTAAAAATGAATTCTCAGCACAAACAATAATATGGCCTTGCCTCATCTTCTTCAACTATACCATCTGCTAGTGCTCGATATATCTTTGAAAGCTTTCTTCCGGTTCCACAATCTTGGTCCAAGTTACTGTAAGAATAATAACTTTAGTTCCTGCTAACGTAGTGAGAAAAGTATATATATAAGACAAGAATGAGCTGGGACAAAAAGTAAGCCGGAAATAATGTTTGAACTTACCCTGACCCGACAAGAGATGTTCCCTCGGCAAAATAAGCAGCCAGTTTCGTTTTTGCAAGCTTTGTCTTTGCGCAGAGAAGTATACCTAAAAAAGAATCCATCCACTCAACCAAATGAAATAAATTGAAAACAACATATCTTAACAAATTTCTAATAGAAAGATATCAATGTAGAGAGGCTTTCGCGATATTAACTGAGAAATCTAGTGAAAATTTATGAAGGTGCAGAGAATAAAAGCATCTTCGTTGGTCAAATGAAAAGTCTATACACTACTAACCTGATGTTCCTCTACCTAGTCGATGTACAGGGACAGGGTGTAGTTCACGTGCACCGGTGGAACAATCTTTTTGACCAAACCACCACTGCAACTGCGTCAACAAAGTCCGTTGCTGGAAAAGTCCTCCTGGCAATACTTGAAGTCCAGAAGGCTTGTTCAAAGCGATCTGCATCATATGAAATCCACCAAATACACACACATCACTGCAAGTTGAGAACAAAGTTAAGAGAACAAAATGATATTATTACAATACCAAATTTAATTTGGAACTTACAGTCAACACTGAAAGATACCAATAGAAAAGAGCAAAATATTAAATACACACCAAAAGAAAAGCAAACAGGAAGCTGCATTGGTCCATTACTTGTGTATATATAGCAGCAAACAATGGAAACAACTTTAAACAACTTGACAAGATGTTTCTATGTATTGTTCAGAGCAAGGAGGTTACCAAATCATCGTCTTCATACAAAATATGTAACGAGTATGGCGTGTCAGGTTCCTTCCAAGGAAGCCTATGGTAAACTAACTTGGAACCACTCCTGAGACAGAAATAAAAATGAAACACCTTCACAAAAGCTAAACAATTTGTAAATGTTCAAATCTAGATGTAGTAAAAGTGTAAAACTGAACCTAAGAACTGTGCTTGGATCTTTCACAACTTCCCCATCAATTTGTATCTGAAAAAACGTTGCATACAAGAAATAAAATTACAAATTTCTCCAGAATCAAGCGTCACAAAAAAATGTGTTATAAAAAAAACAAACCTGTCCGTTTTGAATTCGTTGAATCCACCTGAAAAAAACCAAAAAAGAATTTGAAGAACGAAACGTTAAACGGTATTGTAGAGCAGGGGAAGAAGATTAGAACCCTAGCAATGGAGCTGAGCTCTTGTATTTGGTGAAGTAGAAATCTGACACCGTCGTTAACTCTGTATACAAAAAAAATTCCACAATTTCAAAACAAAGAACCAAAACTTTTGTATTCTGAAGCAATAATAGTGACAGACCTGACTTAGAAGATGAGACGACATCCTTGTATTCCAATCCATCGTTAAGCTCGGGCCATGGCAATCCGATACGATGTTGCGGCGGCGGCGACATCTTAACCGGGACCACCGGTGGGAGATTTTTGTTTTGTTTTGTTTTTTACTTTACCTCTTTTTTTTTCTTTTTTTTAAGTCGTCGAGTAAATCAAACCAAATCAAAACCCAAAAATTGAAGGATAATTTATTGAACCAAACCGAAATAGACCAATACTAACTTTTTTTTTTTTTGTTCAAAAGACCAATACTAAGAGCACTCCCATTGGTCATACAAAGTGAGGGTCTTTAGAAAAATGAGGAATTAAAAAAAAGATAAAAGAAAATTTATTTTGCAAGCAGTATTGATCCGTGTCTCTGCCGAGACCCTTTTAGAACCTTGGTGACATCTTATGTGTCAACATGACATTGGTTAGTGAGAATAATTTTTTCTTTTCTTTTCTTTCTTCGCAAAAGCAAAAACATATCTTCGCCTTTCGCCTATATCTGAATCCAACACAAAAACTCTATCCTTCTCTAATGAATTAATTCTGATAAATCGATTCGTAACGTGTAGTGAGATACTCTCAAAAGTGTGAATTCACTTCAGATGGACTATCGGATTTTCGCATGTTCTTAGAAGAAATAGATCATCGACATCGTCTCGTTCGTGTTGTTGTTAGCCGATGAGGAGTGGCGTTGTTGCTCTCCGCCATTACCGTCGGGTATCGTTTCTCCGGGTAAATTAACTTATCTTCTTCCTTATAGATCTTCCATTTGACTGCTAGTTTTGATTTTATTCGGTATAGAAATTGTTGGTGTGGATGATCTTAGTGGTTAAATTTCTGAATTTATGTTTTGAGAATCCACTTGATTTACTGGATTTCTGATTATCACAAGAAATTGGACTGTTAGTTTTGTAATGTTGATTACTCTTGGCTTTGTAATCCCATGGTTGTACAAGCTTTTGCTAGATCAGCTCAAGGTTACTGAAGACAAGTATTAGGCTTATATGATATGATAATGCTGCTGATAATTTTAAGAGTGAAGGATGATGGGCTCTTAAGATAGCTCAACGTTGTTGAAGACATGTATTAGGCTTCCTAGTGTGTTAAATGGTTTTAAAGCTATGATGTTGTATCTGCTTATTCCTGCGTTTTAAAGGTATGATGTTAGGAAAGTTAGTTTATGTTTGTGTTTTGTGTATGAATCGACTTAATAAAATCCGATGTATCGTTTTTAATTATTGTTTGTGTTTAGTTTACGAAGTTGTTGTCATACCATCAAATTATGTTTGATATGAGTCGAACCAACCTCAGATTTCAAGTTATGTTTCAGAAGAAGTTGTTGTCAGATCAAGTCGAAAACAGGACAAGCACATAAGTATTTGGCTTTGTGTATTTGTATTGTGTGGCTCTTGTTATTGTGTAGTTTATGTATATGTGTTCTTGGCAGGAACATGGAAAGGATGAGGTTGAGTATTTCAGACTTGGTGATCTTTGGGACTGTAACGATGAGCTGAGTGCATATGGCTTTGGATCGCAGGTCGAGTTAAACAATGTTATGCAGTATTGAATAATTTGTTTGAATCTGGGAGTTTCAGGATAGGTCTATAGGTGTTTAATTTGTTGGAGGTTTATTCGTACTGAATCGTTTTGGTATTGTTGCAGGAACCAGAATGAGGTGGTTGAATCTGATAGTAGCGAGTGTTGGAGCGATAATGATAGTGAAAAGTTGCTGTCGAGGTCAATGAGCAATGATTCGAGCAACACAACAAACGTCCCTAAATCGTTCGTGAACTTTCTCAGTTTTGCTAATTTGTTTTCTTCTCCCCACTTGTTGTTGCAGTCTTTTATATATATTGAAGAGAATCGGCTACACTATTTTCTACTCTCCCATTCAATTTTCTTTTTCCTTTTTGCAAACAATCTCTTTTCCAAAAGTTATATAAGACACTCATATTTGGAGATGACTAATGGGAGGAAAAAAAATAAAAATATGAGGATGAAGATGTAAACTTAGATTAGTATTATTTTAAATATTATTAAAAGTTAGAGACACTAATATGAAGATGACTAATGGGAATGCTCTAACCTAATAATCAAATTTTCAAGATTTTGCCAATGAAGCCCATACCAAACTCGGTTATTCAAATCTTTTGATTAAACCAATTTTCAAGAGTTTTTTTTAACCTTTTTTAGCTTATGAATTTTTTCTTTTGTAAAAAAATTAAAAAAAGTAAGACAATGGTTGAATGTTTTTGGTTAGATTGTTCTCGAATCCAATTCTTCATATAACCTTTTTACTTTGTTGGTAAAAAAATTGTTAAAGCACAGGTAAAGCCACAACTTTTGGATTTATGAGCTTGGAAACTAGATTACTTTACAAAACATGACTAGAAAATATTTTTTTTAAATTGTGAAGATTTAAGGCATACTATTGAATGAGCCATCATTACTTGTTATAGTCATGAAGAGCAGTTACAATTAATGTAACTAACTAAGCTTAACCTTTACTAGAAAATCAGATATTGCTTAGTTTAATTATTATCCAAAACCTGAAACCCTTTTGACCAAACCTATTCCTGTGTGGCTTTCTTGTACTCAGGCTTCAGCTCATAAGTTCCTTGGTTGCTCCCTTTGTTGTTGTATATGCAAAGATCTCTCAGCAAGTCTTTCAGGAATTGCTACGCCAAATCCACATTCCATACCATCACTCATATGCAGCAGAAACTTTCTCTTTCAGAATGTACAAAAAAAAAGTCTGTAATAATATCTTTCTGCTTACCTCTGGTTGGTCAGTTTCCTGAATGAGCTGCCTCAGAGTCCAATTTGATTGCCTTTCAAAGAGATTAAACATTACCTCCTCCATCTCTCTACGGTCCCTTCTTGTTCTCTTCATTTCTGATGTCCTGCTTGTGATTTTCTTCTTGTCCTGACACAAATGAATGACTTGTAAATATTCAAGGTCCTTAAGCAACAGTAATGTGTGTGTTTCAATTGGGGAAAGATAAATACAGGAGCCGCAGTTGGGATGATCATTCCCGGCATTGGCCTCATATGCATTCCTCTGGCATTATCAATGACCTGGTCAAGAAACCAGAAACATGATCATCCAAAAATGCAGAGGAGGTTTGTTTGAAAATCCATGTTACCACACACGTCTTTACAAACAACCTGGATCTGTCTATTTTTGCCCATATACTTGTTTGTTCTTTCACGGCACAATCTCCCATAGCTCTCAATGTTCTCGTTATGAGGCCTCATGTCAAATTTGTTCTTTATCTTCCCTTCTACTGACATCTTTCCTACAAAGAACATTGTTGAAGACACAACTGTCAAACAAAGTCAGGCACACCTCTGGAGTGTAAACGAACAGACCAATGCTAGATTCTTCACATAATGATCCAAGATCTTATAAACGTAACCGCAACATCAAGGATATGAGAATGCCAATTATTAAACGAACGTAACCCAACATCATGCCACAGAAAGAACAAAACCGTTCTAATATAATCTCGGAATACAATGTGTGGACAAGTGTTCTAGTTACCATCTGAAGATTCACAGAAAACATTCATGGGGACGAAATCTTTAGACATATCTAAAGTGTAACGCCTTGGCATGTTTCCAGATTCAGCTCGAGCTAATTCCATAACAAACTGTGAAAGCCAAAAAGAGTAACATGTTTTTACACACAAGAAAATTCACATAAAAAGCAAACTCAAAGTTTGCCAAAAGCATTTTGCAGAGACTCAAAAGAAACCTACAAGACAGCATCTAGAGGCGACAGAGAAAGATCTCTCATTAGCTGTAAACTTAACTCAATTCTCCAATTACAGAGAATTCAATGTTTAGTGACCTCTGATCAAAATGAGAATGTAAAAGCAAGATTCTGAAATGATGAAATATCCAAAAATGGTACAACAAAAGCCTAAATAGAGAGAATCACTCCCATTGCTGAGAAAGAATCAACAAAACGAGATACGCATGCAGAGAAGGATAGAAAAATGCGTAAAGACGAAAAACATATATACTTTGGTCTCTTCGTCCTCGTGAGCGATAAGATCGAGGTAGAGGATGACTTTAGCGTCAGGACGGTACGGATCATCAGGAAAAGGAAGAGATTGGAGAGAACGAGCGACGAGAGAAGGAGCTTTCATTAGCAACATGGATCTCTCTGCCAAACCCGTTTCCAAAGCCTCATTCTCGATCTTCTTTACCTCCTTAAATTCTACCTTAACATCTTCCATTTTCTCAGACTCTCTTAGACAGAGGAAATCAAAGCGCTCTTTATATACTTAACCTGAGGCTTCACCCATTTAATTAATTAATCTCTCTTACATAATACTGTAAGCTTGTCTAATAAATAAACCAAAACAGAATCATATATAAAGGGCAAAAGCTTTTATTTATAATTTGCATTCGTCAAATGTTGGTAGAACCCAGGAACTTAGAAAGACTACTACAAAAACGTATATACAAATGAGATTCATCTCATTCAAGATTTTTTCAGTTCAGGAGGTCGCATGAGAAATTGTGGATTCATTGGCGTGGCCGCTTTGTTTTCCTCTCAGCTAACTTGTTAGTCGCATTTCGTTTGTTTGTAGCCTCTTTCTTTTGTGTCAAATTCTTTGTCTCTTCCTCTTTCTTCTTCTTTATTGTATTCTCCAACGCAACCTTCACAAAGAACTTTAGCTTCCATAGTGTTGGTTCGTCCTGCATACAAAGAAAACTAGCTCAGAAAAAAAGAACCAGAAAACAATAATGACGGTAGCTTTTTAGTAAGAGACTTTTACCAGTACGTCCATCTCAATATTCACTTCTTCTGCTCTAGATTGGAAGCTCGGGTCAGCTTGAGCAACTATAGCCAACACTTTCTGTAGATCTTCCGGAGACAGTTTTAACAATGCTAACCCAATACTACGCTTCTCCTCAGTTGTGATTTTTCTGTCAAAATAATTCACCGGGGAATGAGTAAAAATGACACATTGACCAGAGGACCCAAAAGTTCAAATTTAAGAGTGATTAGGCCTACCTGCATCTTTCTACAACTTTACGCATTAGCTTCTCCAGCTCGTTATCAGCATGGCAAATCTGGACAGCAATATATCGGTTTATTATTAGTTAAGAAGGTTAAAAAATACAAAAGGGTCACTAATATCTGAAAATAATAACCTCATTGCACAAGTCTCTAGTTGTTTTGATATGAGATGCTTCTTTTACTATCAGCGCCTCCGCTGCTGCTTGCTTCGCTTCTTCCTCCCGTATTTTCTCCTGTAATCAATTATGTTAAGAACTTGGCTAACTTTAAAAAACCTTGGTGCTAAGCTTCATGAAGAGAATATAGAGTGAAAGATAATAACATAAACACTACTACCTCTTCTTGAACTTTTGGAAGAAACTGTGCCCATTTCTCCTCAAACTTTTCCAGTAACTTTTTCGCCATATTGTAAACATCACTTGCTTCTTCATTGTAATTCATTGCATTCTCAAACACTAACAGCATATCAGCATATACTTGCATAACATGTTTGTATCCGGTACCATCCTTACCCTCCATTTGATTCTTTATAGTGCCGAAGTCCATGGGCTTGTCGATTATCTACAATCAGACAAAAACATGTTATAAAGAGATCCACTTACAGAAAAAAAGATAATCTCATAACGTAGAATGTAGACCGAGGAAAAAACACACACAAAACCTTAAACATATTTACAGAGGAAAACATAGTAGTGTACTTTTGATAAGACGTGTTCGCAAGTTCAACCTGCATTGATCACTCTAGCTATCTCTAATAGGCAAAAGCTATCTAGTCAGATTACATTGCAATTATACCATAAGAATATCACAATAAAGAAAGATGAAATTCTGGTAGCTCCGAGGTTTATTAAGTCAACTGTAATATGTATGTTCTACCAAAATAAGAATCAAAAGGTGAAATTTTGGTAGGCTCTAACAAGCATTTAAAGTTATAAGTTATACCAAAAGAAGAAAATAAACAAGGAAATCTGAAAGCTGACCTCAAAGTAGTCATGCAAACCAAGACCTTCAACATTGACAGGCTGCATAAATGGCCATGCACACTTATGCTGAGTTATCTGCAAAAAAAAAAACAATCAAACCAACGAATTTAAACCCCTACCTGAAGACATAAATCTTCCAGGTGAAAAAAAGATGATATTTTTTTTTTGAAAAAAAAAACCTGACGGAAGATAGATCCAAATTGACGCATGAGGTCCTGCATTCTTTTAGCAGCAACAGCATCTCTGCGTGCAGCCTCTTGTTGAATCTTCCTAATCCCAACAATATGTCTCCCTTTTTCTGAATCTTTCCCGACAGAGACACCAATGCTCGAGTAAAAATCCTCTACCTCTTTCAGTTTATGCTCAAGCTGCAAACACAACCAATTAAACCATTAACCATCCATTGAATCTAACATCATATGACTACGCCACATCAAAATCAAAATCTCCATACCAATTTGATAGAATTTATAAGAAACAATCATAACTAACACGAAAAAATACCCAAATTCAGAATCAAGAAAGACAATACAATCAGGATAGAAAAAAACCCTAAAGACAAAGAAATATAATTAGAATCAAAACTCTTATTAAAGGAGAAGGCTTTATTACCGAATCAACCCAATTTTTAACCTCGTCGACGCGCTTGCTGATGCACTCGTCGTCAACAGTGAAACCTTGTGAATTTTCGCCGGCGACATGACCTAACTCTGGCTCTGAGTCAGCCATTTAGAGGTTTTTCGACCAACAAAAAAAAAAATTTCCCCGAGAAAAAATTGAAACAAAGAATGATGGCTATGGAGTTATGAGAATTATGATGAGGATGATGATGGTTGTGGATACTGTGTATCTGTATTCTGTACAAAAGGAAAGTGCCGTGTGGCGGTCTAGGGAGGCTGGTGGACTACCTGTCGTTTTTTTGGTTGTAAAACAACAAATATTTTTCTAAACGCTGAGTCTAATTAAGAGAGAATATTAAAATAATATAAAAGGGGGATTCCCATAATTTAACTTGAATGTGGGGATTAGTATAAGAAAATCTCTATTTTATTGTTTGTGCTTGATGACAATGTATGATTTTTCAACAATACATGTGAGGACTCACATAAAACATTCATGGGGATAAAATCGTTAGTATTGGTGCAAGATTTAGCACTCCGACATACCGGTCTAAACCAAAAGCAAACCGATTGCTTATTTAACTTGGGAATTCGATTAAGGCGGCGAATTAGGCCTTCAAATGAAAGCCCAACGAAATCGACAGGCCCAGCAAGAGCAACTAGCCGACTTCTAGATCGCCTTAGGACCGATCTGGCAAAGAAGAATAAACTTTTCTAATTTCAGTTCAAACTATTAGGAAAGTAGACATATTTTGTAATCTAGGACATCATATAAATAGATGGGTATCCCCTTTTTGTAAGACATTTAACAATTAATACAAAAACCCTAGTTCTTGAACAAAACCTAAATTGTTTTCCAAGAGATTTCAATTCCTTCTTATTTCTTAGCTTTGATCTGATTTAGAGAGAGAGAGAGTTCTTTATTGAATTTGTTTTCCCCCCTCAAACAAATTCATTAGACATATCCAAAGTGTAACGCCTTGGCATGTTTCCAGATTCAGCTTGCGCTAATTCCATTACAAACTGCGAGGCAAAAGAGTAACATGTTTTACACCAAGAAATTTGAAGTTTAAGTGACAAGCAAGAAAGTTCATAGAAAGCAAACTCAAAATTACCAAAATTCTTTTAGTGAAGAGATTTTTACCCGTTCGTCAATCTCAATATTCACGTCCACTGCTATAGGCTAGAAGCTCGGGTCAGTTTGAGCAACTATACCCAACACTTTCTTCTGTAGATCATCAGGAGACAATTATTTTAGCAATGCTAACACAATATTACGCTTCTCCTCAGTTGTGTTTTGTTTCTGTTAAAACCCTGGTATGAGTTAAAATGACACATTGACCAGAGGATGACCAAAAGAATTCAAATTTAAGAGTGATTAGGTCAACCTGCATTGCTTCTTTCCACAACTTTTACGCATTAGCTTCTCCAGCTCGTCATTAGAATGGCAAATCTGGACAGCAATATAAATCGATATAGTAGTTAAAAAGGTTAAAAATATAAAAAGGTCACTGATATTTGTAAAATTTTACCTCATTGCTCAAGTTTCTCTATTGTTTAGATAAGAGATGCTTCTTTTGCTAGCAGCGCCTTTGTTGCTGCTTGCTTCTCCTCTTCATCATGTATTATCTCTTGTAACCAATTATATTAAGAATTTGGCTAACTGAAAAATCTCTGGTGCTAAGTCTCATAAAGAGAATATAAAGTGAAAGATAATAACATATTTACATCTTCTTGAACCTTTGGATGAAGATGTGTCCATTTTTCATCAAACTTTTCCATTAACTTTTTTGCCATAGAGTAAACATCACTTGTTTCTTCAATATAAGTCATTGTGTTCTCGAACAATAACCACATATAAACGTATATACAAACAGACCATCAATGACTTATTATAGCCTATAAAAACAGCTTCTCCACCAGGAACTCCTGATGGAATATTTACAAACTTTGAGATTAAGACTTTTGATGGCTCTGCAAATCCTCACTTTAGTTTGGCTGCTATTATGTGATACTGAGATTTTTGTGTGTCTTATTCTAGCATGTCTCAATTAACCTTATGCGTTGTAATACTTAAGGTGTCAATCCAGTTGGGAAAGTTTACTATCACTCAAGATGCAATCAAGAAGTCACAAGTTAAGCCAATTCAAAGAGTGTTTTTATCTAACAGTCCTAGAATGATCAAAATGCGAAACGGAAATGAGTCACAGAACTAGAAACAAGAATGCATGACAAGAAGCGAAAGTGAATAAAAACGCAAACAATTCTAAGCATGAACAAACGAAACAGTTCCAGGAATGTAATAAAAATCAGAAAGAAAGAAGTCCTAAGGATGGGGTAATTGATGTCGGTGGAGTATCCTAGTCTAAGGAGTGTTTAACATACCACAAGCAAAGTATCCCTAAACAATGAACATCACAACTTAGCTAATCCAATCTCTTGGCAAAAGCTATTCAGACTCAACCACTTCCATACCTAGCTCTCGCTAGAGAAACGTGGTCGAGCAGGCATGACAAACAAGTTCATTCACGTCAACAAACATCCTAGACAACTAATCTCTTAGGCTAGGAACGTAAGTCTCTGGCACTAGTTGGTCAGACATTTCATCAAACACCTTTTGGGTGCGGAAATGTCTCGAACCTAGTTCCAATTTATCAGAGAGAAACTAGTAATTCTAACTCTAGTCCAGAAGGGAATCATACAATCAAAGCTTAAACACTCTACATCCTAAGATCCTCCACCTAATATATCTCATCCTCAAGAACTAACACACTACTCAGATCCGATAATCATAGTCAAGGATGCAAAAACAGAAATCATTGAAACAAGCATTATTAGGTAGATAAAAATAAGATGAACAACTTTGTAGAAAGAATCAAATGCAAAATCTCAATAATCTCAAAGATATCGGAATACAAGTCTGAGAACGTTTTTTGGAGGCTAGGTTCAAAAACCTTCTGGGAACAAAAACGAGATAAAAGATAAGATGTTTCTGCAAAGACTTAACAAAATGTATATATAGTAGTCCAACATGGAAAGCCCTAAAACTTAAAACGACAAGGTAAAGCGTCGGTTCGGTAATCTCCTGAAGCGTGTGAAACCAAACGTCTTTCTTCCCGACATGTGCGATCGAGTCTGTGTGCGTCGAATGGAATGCAATGTCATCATGGCTCGGACGGAAGGCTGAGGAGCATGGCTCGGACGGATGTTGGGGAGCATGGCTCGATCAAACAAGCTGGAGTGCGTGGCGGGGAAGCATGGCTCGAGCGTGGTGTATATGCATCCACTAAAACAATGATAACTCTTGAACCACACCTCCGATTTACTTGAAATAAACGGCGTTGGAAAGATAACTCAATTCCCTACAACTTTGATGAAGACGTCGAAATCTAAATCCCACTCGAGTAGGATGGCTCGAACGGATGGCTCGGACGGAACGGAGATGGTGACAATGGCTCGGACGAAACGGAGATGGTGAAAATGGCTCGGACGAGACGGAGATGGTGACAATGGCTCGGACGAAACGGAGATGGTGACAATGGCTCGGACGAAACGGAGATGGTGACAATGGCTCGGACGAAACGGAGATGGTGACAATGGCTCGGACGAGAATGGCTTCCAACGTCTCCTAAATATCTGAAATACTCCAAAATGCACAATGTATGCAAGGATGATGCAAGAACTACCTAGACGTGCAAAGTGTATAGAAAGAACTAGAAAACGACGCAAACCAATGAGTTATACTAGCTAAATGCATGATAAAAATAGGCTAAGGAGAGACAAAATATAGACATATCAACTCCCCTAAACTTACTCTTTGCTTGCCATCAAGCAAACAATCAAGAATAGAGTATGGAGAAGAGGTGTGAAGATGGGGTCTCAGAACCTAAAACATGCTAAATAAAATAGTTAGAATCAAGGTCCTTGTTGTTAGTTCTATGATGCATGGTGAAGGAACTCTATATTTTTTTCTACACACGCAATCCTATCAATCATTCCCTTTAACATTCATTAACAGAGAACCGTGAATCAAGCTAAGCAATGTCGTTGAACTCATTTGGCTAGGGTGAAAGGTTAGAGACTTAGATGGTCTCCTTCTCGAGTGGTTTCATCAATACAAGACAAGGTTCTCTCACGAAAATGAGTTGAGCTTAAGAGAAGGCTAAAGGTTGAAACCAACTGATACATACAAGAGCAGCGTCCTGTCTACCCAAAGAACATTCCAAACCGAAGTTGGTCCTATCTCTACCCTTCATTGGAAACATCATCTCAAACCCATTCTTTCACTCTTTATACTTGGTCTTAGGAGGAGTTCACTTCTTATCATTCTAGCGGATTGGGAAATCTTTATTATCAGTAAGGTTCTTTTTCTTTTCTTCTAAGGAATCTAGACATCTTAAACATTTTACTTTCTTTTCTTTGTCTAATCTTTTCGTTTTATGCACAGAACCAATAACTCATTACTTTGCTCAACCCAAATCCTTTACTAGACTTGTAAACCTTGAAAACACATCCCCCTCCTAAAGACTTTCTACCCTTTACTTTCTTTTTACACTTCACTCTTCTGCACAAATCCATACCCAATACCCAAAATCGAATTCTCACCTAGTCCTACTAGTCCGGATAACGCGAACTAGAACTACACATGATCCTACTCTTGTCGGTTAGAACCTAACATTTTCTAACAAGCTCAACTCGGAAAAAGGCCTGACACTCAAGAATACAATCGGCTTGAACGAACGGTTGGTTAAGGGTGCGGGGAACTGTTCCAAAGATGGGAATCAGCTACTTGGATTGACAAGGGTGGTAAAAATGAGAAAGACAATCCAAGTATGTATATGGTATCCATGAGTTCGACTTCAATGCATAACATGATAATTGCAAGTCAGGATTAGGTTCAAGTAGATAGGGAATGATATCAATTCAAAACATGCTTCAATCTTAACTTTTCAGGTTCAATCAACAAGCATCAAAGAACTAAGAACAATGGCCTTGATCCTATCCTATTGAATCCAGCATGCTAACAAGGTTACAGTCATCATCAACCCCTATGCTAAATGCAACAATCCTATATGAATAAACCCAAACACAATCCTAATATGTAAGTGGAAACTACATGATCACTTTGTTTTTGTGGAAATTTTTGATTTTTTTTTTTTCAATTTTTTTGGTTTTTTCAATGCAAATAGATGGATGCAGACTCAAACATGATATGATGCAAAAATTTGAAATAAGAATCACAAAACACGACATCAGATACATCATCTCAAACCCTCCCCCAAACTTAAATTACACAGTCTCCTGTGTAAGAAAAATTTGCAGGAGGATTTAAGAATCACAACACAAACAATGCAGAAATGAAATGGTATATACAAAGGAAGGTAGGAGTACCTCAGTAGTAGAAAAAGGAGTCTGAGCTCGCCCAAGGAGGAGCGTGATACTGACTCTGTCCTTCCTCTTGTTCGGGATCCGCAGGAGTGACTGGAGCTGGTTGGTCGACTTGCTGCTCTACTGCTTGGGTGCACTGATAAACATTTGGTTGCTCGTCGCACTGCATGTCGTCGACTCTGGACTCGCCATGGTCTGATACTAGCATAACCACCTCAGTAGGCTGATTGTCGCCTTGATGTTCGACCTGCTGCTCGACCCCGTGCATGTCTTGATAATCACTGTGAGGTTCATCTCGCTGCTCAACCTCAACCCTTCGGTCGTGCTCATCTCGAGTTGCAGAACGACGCGTTAAACGATGACTAGAAGAGGCTCCGGAACCTCTCGATCCGCGTCTCTGTCTCTCCCTAGACTCGGGTGACGAGTGGCGTGAAGGAGTGGGTGTAGGTTGACGCTCCCGTGACACATATGAAGATTGACGTGCTGGGGAGGGAACCGGAGAGAGTGTTCTCGGACGAGTTAGCTCGATGGAAACTTTGTGTGTGGCTCGAGAGAGGGGCTCGATCGGGTGTTGGCTTGAGTGGCTCGAGCATGGTGGTTGGAGCGTGTCCGGAGTGAGATTGGCTCGAGCGTGACAGCGGAGGCGTGGCTCGAACGAGTGTAGAGTGATGAAACTCTCAGGATGGGTCGAGTCTGATTCCACGCCGTCGGTTGAACCTTGCTCGAGTCGACGATGGTTGAGAACGCACGGTGGTGGTTGAACTCTGCAACACCTCTTCTTCATTATCCCAAACCTCTTCCGTAATTTCCTTGGAGGAGAACTTCTCCTTGTACCTTAGAGCTTCATGATTTGCCCACTCATCTCCTGCACTATAGCTGTTAACTCTTTCACTGAATCCCCTAGAATCTGAGTATTTTGGAGTTCATACAAACTGTCAAGCGCAGGAGGACTTGACTCTTGCGGTTGGTGAGGTTTAGGAAGCAGGTCTTGACGCTTAGGGAGGGTAACGACTGCACTCGAGTTGGAGAATGGCGAGTGACACTTTGAGTTTTCTCTTTGGTTACCAAAACCTCTGTTTCTGCCTCATTCACATCCTCAAAGATGTCAAACCCAGATTTCTAGTCTTTTTCTTCAATCACGAAGGTCTGTCCATCAATAGTTGGTTTCTTCCTAGAATCCTTGATATCAAAATTCATCTTGAAGTTCTTACCCAGATTGAGATCAATCATCCCCTTCTTGACATCAATGACTGTTCCAACTGTAGCTAAGAAAGGTCTTCCCAGGATTAGTGGATCTTTAGGCTCTTCATCCATTCCCAACACCACGAAATCAGTAGGAATCTCAGCTTGTCAAATTTTGATGGGCAAGTTCTCTAGTAAACCATGAGGCAATCTAGTAGTCCTATCAGCCAATATTAAGCGGAGGTTGCATGACTTGTATACGTTAAATTCTAGCCTCTGAGCTACAGAGAGTGGCATGAGGCTTACTGAAGCACCAAGGTCACATAGGCACTTTTTGAAGGTCAATAGACCTAGAGAACAAGGCAAGGTGAAAGAACCAGGGTCCTCTAGCTTCTTTGGGATAATCATCTTTTGAATAACAGCTTTGCATTCATGAATAACCCCACCTATGTCATGCACTACCCTCTCATCTTCCAAAACCTTAGCTTGAGCTCCTTTAGCTATCTCCTCCTTCTCTTTGGTCCTTTCTGTTACCAAATCAGTTAAAAACTTTTGATATTGAGGCACAAGTGCAAATGCATCAGGCAAAGGCATCCTAAGTTCAATCTCCTTGACTTGGTTTTCGAACAGAGCTTTATACTTCTCAGTAAGCTGCTTCTTAAATCTCACTGGAAATGGTAGAGGTGGCTTGTATGGTGGAGGAATGAATCTCACAGGTTTATCCTTGGGAGCATTGGGTTCTCTAGTAGCTTCAAGATCAGATTGCTTGGCTGACTTAATTGGATCCTTGAGCACCTCGACAGGATCCTTTAACCGAACTTCATATTGAAGAAATTCTTCCCCATCTAAACTCTCAGTGTCCTCAGTGAGCCGTACATCTACAGCTTGGGTGGTGATGGCATGCATAGTAGCATAGTCCTTGGGGTTTTGAACTGCTTTTCCAGGTAGTTGGCTAGTTGTTGGGGTAGAAGTAGAAACAATCTTGCCTTCCATATACTTCATCTTGGAGTTAAGAGCTTCAAACTTGACATTCAGATCATTGTAAGAACATTCCATCCGCTGACTGAGTTCAGCAAACTTCTTAGTAGTATCTAGAGAACCACTAGCTTGACTTTGAAGAAGTTGTTGCAGCATGTGCTTCATTTCTTGATCTGGAGCTTGAATAGGTTGAACTTGTTGAGCTGAAAATCCTGGTGGTGGTCCGGAAGGAGCGTGAGAACTTTGCTGGAACTCTTGCTTACGCACGAATCCTTGATTGTAAGGAATAAAAGGTTTTTGCGGACCTTGTTGTTGCTGCTGAGGAGGGTACACCTGATCTTGTGGATTTGCAACATTGGTGCTCCTGTAAGACCAATTGGGGTTCGTTTTGTAGGGGTAATAACCCTTGTTATATCCACCTTGATTCTGGATGTAGTTGATTGCTTCAGACTGCTCACTCTTTCCATCCTGAACTTGAAAATGGTCATCCTCAGATATGAAATGGACAGTCTGCTGCTGACTTAGCAAGAGGCGGTCAAGCTTGTCATTGACATTCTTAAGGTCCCTCTTGTACTTCTCCTCAGACCCAGCGTCACCTCTAACTGTGTGGTCGTAGTCTTCATTGTAGTTACCGTCAGACTGGGCGAGATTCTCAACCAGTTGCCATCCTTCCTCAACGTCTTTGTTCAGGAAATTACCATTGGAAGCAGTGTCAAGCAGCATACGTATCTTTGGTAGTACACCACGGTAGAGAGTGCTCAGCAGTGACACGTTGCTGAAACCATGGTGTGGACACTGGCTGTGATAACCCTTGAAACGTTCCCAGGCTTCACAGAATGATTCTGAGATCTTCTGAGTAAAGCTAGAAATCTCATTCCTGAGACATGCTGTTCTGGAGTTGGAGAAGAACTTGGCCAAGAATGCTTTCTTGCAACCATCCCAGGTTGTGATTGATCCCTTGGGAAGGTTTTTCTCCCATTGATGAGCCTTGTCTCCCAGGGAGAATGGGAAGAGACGCAACTTGTACACGTCCTCACTCACGCCGTTGATCTTGGTGAGACTGCACAGACGGTCGAACTCGTCTAAGTGGTCGAGTGGATCCTCCATAGGCAACCCGTGGAACTTGTTTCCTTGGATCATGGAGATCAGACCACTTTTGATTTCGAAGTTGTTGTTCTGCACGGCGGGAGGGACGATTCCAGCACGCTGAGTGTGAGTGTTCGGTGCATCCCCAACACAAATGTTTTGCGGTCCCGGATGTGGTTCATTCTGTTGTTCCATAGTGACTGGTAGGGGATGATCGTTGGAAGTCCGAGTTTGTCGTGGGCGTTGCAACCGATTGATTTCGTCGATAACAGGAAGGAGATTTTGATGCCCTCTTGATCTGGTGTGCATGCAAGGTTGCAATCAACAGGTACCTGAGGTGCAAGACAAAGAAGCAGACAACCAAAACAAGTCAGTACCCAGAATGATAAGTGTAACAGAACTTAATTTTGCAAAACTTGAAATCTTAAATGTAGCAAAAAAATTCCCAAATGGCAACGGCGCCAAATTGATACTGAGATTTTTGTGTGTCTTATCCTAGCAGGTCTCAATTAACCTTATGCGTTGTAATACTTAAGGTGTCAATCCAGTTGGGAAAGTTTACTATCACTCAAGATGCAATCAAGAAGTCACAAGTTAAGCCAATTCAAAGAGTGTTTTTATCTGATAGTCCTAGAATGATCAAAATGCGAAACGGAAATGAGTCACAGAACTAGAAACAAGAATGCATGACAAGAAGCGAAAGTGAATAAAAACGCAAACGATTCTAAGCATGAACAAACGAAACAGTTCCAGGAATGTAATAAAAATTAGAAAGAAAGAAGTCCTAAGGATGGTGTAATTGATGTCGGTGGAGTATCCTAGTCTAAGGAGTGTTTAACATACCACAAGCAAAGTATCCCTAAACAATGAACATCACAACTTAGCTAATCCAATCTCTTGGCAAAAGCTACTCAGACTCAACCACTTCCATACCTAGCTCTCGCTAGAGAAACGTGGTCGAGCAGGCATGACAAACAAGTTCATTCACGTCAACAAACATCCTAGACAACTAATCTCTTAGGCTAGGAACGTAAGTCTCTGGCACTAGTTGGTCAGACATTTCATCAAACACCTTTTGGGTGCGGAAATGTCTCGAACCTAGTTCCAATTTATCAGAGAGAAACTAGTAATTCTAACTCTAGTCCAGAAGGGAATCATACAATCAAAGCTTAAACACTCTACATCCTAAGATCCTCCACCTAATCTATCCCATCCTCAAGAACTAACACACTACTCAGATCCGATAATCATAGTCAAGGATGCAAAAACAGAAATCATTGAAACAAGCATTATTAGGTAGATAAAAATAAGATGAACAACTTTGTAAAAAGAATCAAATGCAAAATCTCAATAATCTCAAAGATATCGGAATACAAGTCTGAGAACGTTTTTTGGAGGCTAGGTTCAGAAACCTTCTGGGAACAAAAACGAGATAAAAGATAAGATGTTTCTGCAAAGACTTAACAAAATGTATATATAGTAGTCCAACATGGAAAGCCCTAAAACTTAAAACGACAAGGTAAAGCGTCGGTTCGGTAATCTCCTGAAGCGTGTGAAACCAAACGTCTTTCTTCCTGACATGTGCGATTGAGTCTGTGTCCGTCGAATGGAATGCAATGTCATCATGGCTCGGACGGAAGGCTGAGGAGCATGGCTCGGACGGATGCTGGGGAGCATGGCTCGATCAAACAAGCTGGAGTGCGTGGCGGGGAAGCATGGCTCGAGCGTGGTGTATACGCATCCACCAAAACAATGATAACTCTTGAACCACACCTCCGATTGACTTGAAATAAACGGCGTTGGAAAGATAACTCAATTCCCTACAACTTTGATGAAGACGTCGAAAGCTAAATCCCACTCGAGTGGGATGGCTCGGACGGATGGCTCGGACGGAACGGAGATGGTGACAATGGCTCGGACGAAACGGAGATGGTGACAATGGCTCGGACGAGACGGAGATGGTGACAATGGCTCGGACGAAACGGAGATGGTGATAATGGCTCGGACGAGACGGAGATGGTGACAATGGCTCGGACGAAACGGAGATGGTGACAATGGCTCGGACGAGAATGGCTTCCAACGTCTCCTAAATATCTGAAATACTCCAAAATGCACAATGTATGCAAGGATGATGCAAGAACTACCTAGACGTGCAAAGTGTATAGAAAGAACTAGAAAACGACGCAAAGCAATGAGTTATCCTAGCTAAATGCATGATAAAAATAGGCTAAGGAGAGACAAAATATAGACATATCATAATGTCTGGCGGTATTGATGGTCTCCGACGACATCTCAAACAACCTATTGGAATAGGTACCTACAGATTTTTCTGTTACTCATTTCCATATATTTCAGCATTGATCTTGAGTTGTGCAGATGAAGTTTGTCACTTCCTTCAAAATACATTACCTTCTTTTCCAAACATTTTTGTTAAGCTTTATTGGCTTTGAACTTAAAAATCAATTAGGCTATATGGTGATCAGTCCATTTTCATTATATGTAACTTTAGGTCACGTATAATATCTAATGTGGGATCTAACAATTTGTTCAATGAAACAGATGTAAATCCGCAGATGTTGCTGCTACATTGAGCAGGCTTCCAGAATCGCTCTTAGAAGCTGATAAAGCTCTGGACAAAGATGAAGTCCTCCACAAACTGCTCGGACAAAAGCTTGTAGTTACCATAAAAGCAGTATGTAAGGTAACGATGTTGTCTCATTAGATTCCATTAGACTGATTTACATACAGTATTGGTAACTAAAAGTACATAATGCACTAATCTATTGCTATATTATTTTTCAAATTTTTTTGTAACAGTCTGAGGCCGAGTATTATTCCAAGAATCCAGATGCATATAAGCAACTCAGTCACCGATACTAATCCTTTGCGCCTCAGAGTAATATGATTGTTGCATCATTTACTCTTTTATTGTGGACTTTGTGTCACATGAAGAGAACTAGTATTGAAGTTTCACTTGAACAGAGTATTTTTGGACATTCAAAAGCCTCAAGTTTTGGTTATGTTTTTTTCTTTTTCTTTTTTCATCAAAAAAACTATATTAAGAATAAAATCAGTCAACATACAAAGGTTCCATCAACCAAACTGGAGAATTCATACAATCAGAATAGAAATCTAAATTATTACAACCCATATTTGCTAAAAAATGTGCAACCTCATTATTGGAACGATGAACAAATGCAAACCGCACCTCAGTAAAGTGTCTGGAACAGAGCTTTATATCATGGATTAAACTATGAACGAAAACATCCACCGAAGATCCATTTAAGCAATTAATTAGCGTTACACAATCTCCTTCGAAGCAAACATTCTCATAGCCATGGTGAAAAGTTTAATACATTGCGAACAATAACGCCTCTGCCTCACCTTCTAGAGAAGAACTTGCAGCTCTTAGTACACTCGATCCCCAATATGTCTCCACAACTAAGGAACTACGAACAACCCATCCTCCAACTAATTTTTTGGTATTAGGCGTGTAGCTAGCATCAAAATTGCATTTCACATTTTGGAGATATAGGTCTCACCCATTGAGGGTTATGTGATTGTAATCGAGAAGACAAACTATGAATGTGCAAATTCATGGCCTGGATCCATTCTGCGACATCTGCCTTTGCTTGGAGAAGGTTTCGATGTTGATATTCTGAAACGTTATTAAAGATGAAATTATTGTGATCTTTCCAAATATTCCAAATTAGCCAGAACCGTGAAAGATTTTGTTCTATTGAAAGAGAGCGGTCGTGATAAATCCCAAGCAAGGACGACACGTTTATTTCATGATCTGTGCCTTGGAAAAATGACTGCATTGGGAGATTTTCCAAGTTCCAAACCAACTGGGCTGAGGGACATGTAAACAGAGTAAGGTTTATTGTTTCTTCTGATCGTTTTTATCATTAACAAATTTTGTCAATGTCAACACCACGAGAAATAAGTCGATTTGCTGATCCTATTGATTTAGATTATATATTCCAGAGAAAGTGCTTTATCTCTGGTAGTATTTTTAGTTTCCAAATTTGTTTTTTCAACTCAATGGAACCATGGGGTACGTCTGGAGCAGGTGCAATGTTAGTGGGATCATGAGTAGCAAGCCAATATCCAGAGCGGATGGTATATTCTCCAGAAGAATTGTAATACCAAACAATTTTATCCACCAAGCAAGATTGAGGAATGTAAATTTGCATTAAAACTTTATAATCTGCTGGCTTAATGAGGTTGACAATGGCTTGAGTATTCCAAGACTTAGAGAAACCATGTGAATGAATAAGTTATGATAACGTACAGTTTAATTGAGAATCAACATAATTAACCGGACGTGGAGGATGATCTGCAATAATATTATCAATGTTAACATGGATAGTTGAGCCATCTCCAACAATAACTCTTTAACCTCTCTTAAGCAAATCAAGACCAGTAAGTATTGACGGCCAACCATAGGATTGTGATTTTTTAGGCGTAGCATCTAGTATCGTTTCATCAGGGAAGTATCTAGCCTTCGTTACCTTGGCAAACAAACTATTTGGATAGCGTAAGATTCTCCAAGCCTGTTTTGCTAGTAAAGCATCATTGAATTTTGTTAAATCACGGAACCCCAAACCATCTTCTTTCTTTGAATATTGGAGTCGTTTCCAAGCAATCCACGGTATCCCTCTTGAAGATGTACTCTTCTTCCACCAAAATTTCATTAACAAAGACTCCAATTATGAGATTAGTCCAAGTGGTAACTTAAAATAAGACATAGCATAAACATGCATTGCTACAGATTTAAGCATAACTTCTTTCCCAGCTGGAAGTTCTCTATTTTTTTCTAAATAGATAGCATTAGCCCTGATTCATAACGACTGTTACTTTTGGCCGTAGAGACTTTAACTTTAAAAAATTTAGCTGCAAATGTTTTGATTGATTAATTCATACAGTAATTTAAATAATATTCTTTTTTCTTTTGTTTTTGGTGACTGATTTTTGATTGATTATTATTGTGGCAAATAATATTAGTGTTTTTAATTGTTTTGAATTTTTTTTTATTGATCATTTTTTGAATGTTACTCTCTTATTAATGATGAATTTTATAAACTTTTTTACACAATTATTAATGATGATGTTGAAAAACTAAATTTTTTTATTGAAATAGATCTTAAAATAAAAAGAAAAAATGAGAATATTTTATATAAATAAATATGTAATATATATATATATATATTTTAGAAGAGCTTTTAAATATAATGAAAATGAAAAATAATTTTATAATTATTTAGTTTTAAAACATGAGTTTTGAGGCTTTAAAAAAAATGAGAAAACAAAAAGTGAAAAAAAATGACTTTAAAATTTTTAAAAAAATTAAAACGAAAAAAATGTGATTGACAAAAAAAGATAGCATACCAATCAGGCCAGTATCTATGTACTGTATCATGTTTATTTGCTTAAATGCTACCTAATCTGTTTTAATCATATCACGTAGCACTAGGAGCAAATATACACTTTACCTATTGTTCTATCCACGTTCTTAGTCCGGCTATTGTTATCTAGGTTCCTTAGAATATCAACAGAAGTATAGAAATTTTAAGTAAACATATTCAAAGGTTAGGTTCATATGGTACGCATATTATGCTCAAACAAGTAGGCGGATAAAATCTATCTCCATGTGAGCGGTATCTAACTGGGGAAGAGAACTTATTGATAAGTCCAAATTTTTTTCTTCCAAATGATTCATTCACACTAGACAAATTCGTAGGAAAGTACAACATAATTAGCTTTTCGGGCTTCTCTTTGCAAACAGATCAGCTTAAAGATAACATATTGATAAGTTCAAGAAAACTACAACGTAACTTAGACTATGCAAAAAAAACTTTAAACAAAAACAAGATCGTCAACGCAAGGTCCTTGAAAACGATTTTTGTTGTCGCATGCATCATGCATGTACGTAGTGGTAAATGTTGGGTGTTTTATTAACGAAATGTAATATATAGGCAAGTCAAATATACAAATTATAGATTTGTGGGTCAAAAGGATAAAATTTGACCTAAGACAGGAAGAATAAACCGGCCTGTTGTTTCATCGATCAGGTGTAGTTGCGAAAATAGTTTTTTACCTAGTGACATATATGAGATAATGAGAATGATGACATATAGAAATGAGTGAGGATTGAAACTTTGATATTGAAATTAGTAATCTACTAAACAAAGCTAATTTATACCTACGTGACTCGTCCAACGTATAATATGAAATAAGTTACTCTGAGTCTGCACCCGAACCAACGTAACTTAATCAATTTGTTGCTAATGTTGTAAGCTTGAAGAAGCTTGGAGATCAAGCTTAGTATATTTAGGAGGATCTAAACATACAAGTTTTGTTAGTTTTACTTTCTTTAGGAGTTATCTAAAGTTAGTTTTCCAAAAGTGTTTTTGGAAATAGAATTTATATATAAGGAGGTGCTAAGGTGTAGCACAACTTATGAGTTTTCTTTGAGAGATTTTGAGAGATTGTATTTGAGAGATTAAGAGAATTCTTAAGGGTTTTGAGTAAGTTTCCTTTAAGCTAAATAAAGAGAGTTTTTCTTTATTTTTGAGTTCTTATACAATCTCTTGAAATTAGATTTGGTATCAGAGCTTCTTTTGGTTCGATAAGCTTCAAATAAACGTGAGAGAAGACTTCGATTCAACAAGAAACCATGAGCGAGTTGATTCCAGCAACTAACCCACCAAAGGAAGGAGGTCTTTCATCGATTCAAAGTCCGATGCTGAGCAATACGAACTACACCGTATGGGCTATGAGAATGGAGGCTACGCTTCGGGTACACAAAGTCTGGGAAACCATTAATCCCGGTTCTACTGATGAAGGAAAGAACGATCTAGCTCGAGCCCTTCTCTTCCAATCTATACCCGAGACGTTGATACTCCAAGTCGGTAAACAGGTGAATGCAAAAGCTGTGTGGGATGCAATAAAAGCAAGGAATCTTGGTGCTGAACGAGTGAGAGAAGCAAGGTTACAAACTCTCATGGCAGAGTTTGATAGGCTGAAGATGAAAGAAGGTGATTCAATTGATGATTTTGTTGGGAAAATCTCTGAAATTTCGACAAAATCAGCCTCGTTGGGTGAAGAAATTGAAGAATCAAAGATAGTTAAAAAGTTTCTCAAGAGCTTGCCACGCAAGAAGTACATCCATATCATCGCATCTCTTGAACAGGTTCTTGACCTTAAAACAACAAGCTTTGAAGACATCGTAGGAAGATTAAAGACCTATGAAGAAAGAGTCTTTGAAGAAGAAGATTCCCAAGAAGATCAGGAAAGCTCATGTATGCTAACTCCTACACTCAGCCATCTCAAGACGGAGGAAGAGGTCGAGGTCAATGGCGAGGTCGTGGTAGGGGAAGAGGAAGGTTCGGATATCAACAGAGGGATAAATCGAAAATCACATGTTATAGATGTGATAAGCAAGGACACTACGCATCCGACTGCCCAGATCGGTTACTGAAGTTGATTAAGCTTCAAGAAACACAAGACAATGCTGGTGAAGACACTCAAGAAGCTGAATCTCTCATGATGCATGAGGTAGTGTACCTTAACGAGAAGAATGTGAGGCCGACTGAGTTTGAAACACGTTCGGACAAGGACTGGTATTTAGATAATGGTGCTAGTAACCATATGACAGGAAATCGAGCATGGTTTCGCAAGCTTGATGAGTCAATCACAAGAAAAGTTAAATTTGGTGATGATTCTCGAGTAGACATCAAAGGGAAGGGTTCCATTCTGTTCATCACTAAAGGAGGAGAAACAAAACTACTAGCAGATGTCTACTACATACCGGATCTTAAAAGTAATATCATAAGCTTAGGTCAAGCTACTGAGTCAGGGTGTGATGTTAGGATGAGAGAAGAACATCTAACTCTTCACGATCGGGAAGGAAATTTGTTGGTGAAGGCTAAGCGATCGCGTAATAGACTGTACAAGGTTGCTATGGAAATCGAGAACAAGAGGTGTCTTCAAGCCCAAACAATAAGCGGATCATCACTGTGGCATGCTCGCCTGGGACACATCGGTTTTGAGACCATGAAAGCAATGGTGGCCAAGGATTTAGTCATCGGAATTTCCAATACTCCGATAAGAAACGAAACTTGTGTATCTTGCTTGCTTGGGAAGCAAACACGACAAGCTTTCCCTAAGGCAACATCTTATCGCGCATCCCAGGCCTTGGAACTCATCCACGGTGACTTGTGTGGACCTATCTCACCTTCCACAGCTGCACAGAAGAGATATATATTTGTGCTAATAGATGACTACTCACGTTATATGTGGACAATACTTCTGAAGGAGAAAAGCGAGGCGTTTGAAAAATTTAAACACTTCAAGAAATCAGTTGAACAAGAAAGTGGAACCAACATCAAAACGCTAAGAACCGACAGAGGTGGGGAATTTATGTCTCAAGAATTTCAACTATTTTGCGAGAAAGAAGGAATTCTTAGGCATCTAACTGCTCCGTACACACCACAGCAGAACGGAGTGGTAGAGAGAAGAAACAGAACATTGTTGGAGATGACCAGAAGCATCTTGAAGCACATGAACATGCCTAATTACTTATGGGGGGAAGCAGTCAGACACTCAACCTATCTCATAAACAGAGTAGGAACAAGATCCTTGAACAATCAAACTCCGTATGAAGCATTCAAAGGAAGAAAACCGAATGTCGAACATCTAAGAGTCTTTGGATGTGTAGGGTATGCAAAGATTGAAGCACAACACTTGCGAAAATTGGATGATCGGTCAAAACCTCTTGTATATCTCGGAACAGAGCCTGGCTCTAAGGCTTACCGACTCTTGGACCCAACAGCTCGTAAAATCATGGTGAGTAGAGATGTGTTCTTTGACGAAAACAAACGATGGAATTGGAGCACAACAAACTCCACGACTCACGAAGAACCAGGAGAATTCACAATTAGTTTTGGAGATTTTGGGAACAATGGACTCAGAGATAACGATGGAAGAACAGAGGAAAACAGAGTGGACAATGAAGAAGAAGATATCGAGGAAGAAGATCTGCAACCTGAACCAATTCCACTTGATTTAAGTTCTCCTGAACCAGCAAACCAGACATCCGAACTGGTGTTACGTCGATCCACAAGACAAAGCACAAGACCAGGTTATTTAAGCGATTACATACTTTTGGCAGAAATTGATGCTGAACATCTCCTACTGTCCATTAACGATGAGCCTTGGGATTTCAAAGAAGCAAATGAGTTTAAGGAATGGAGAGATGCTTGTGAGGAGGAAATCTCGTCGATAGTCAAGAACAGAACCTGGACTTTAGTTGATCTTCCTGTTGGTGTGAAGTCAATCGGGCTGAAGTGGGTGTTTAAAATTAAGCGAAACTCTGATGGATCCATAAACAAGTACAAAGCAAGACTCGTGGCAAAAGGCTATGTGCAAAGACATGGAGTAGACTTTGATGAGGTATTCGCTCCGGTTGCTCGTATCGAAACAGTTCGACTCATTCTCGCGTTAGCCGCAACAAACAAATGGGAAGTGCATCACCTTGATGTAAAAACTGCTTTCTTACATGGAGATTTGAAAGAGAATGTCTATGTGAACCAACCAGAGGGTTTTGTTACGAAAGGAAGTGAGGGAAAAGTTTATAAACTACACAAAGCCCTCTATGGATTAAGACAAGCTCCTCGAGCATGGAACACAAAGTTAAACTCGATTCTCAGAGATTTAAACTTCGAAAGATGCTCTAAAGAACCATCATTGTACAGAAAGCATGTGGAGCAAAGCCTTCTTGTTGTAGCTGTTTACGTCGACGATCTTCTCGTCACAGGCTCGGATTTAAGTGTGATAAACGAGTTCAAGAAAGGTATGGCTGAAAAATTTGAGATGAGTGATTTGGGTAAACTCACATATTATCTTGGTATTGAGGTGTTTCAAGGAAGTGATGGGATTATGTTAAGCCAAGAACGTTATGCGATGAAAATTCTGGAAGAAGCTGGAATGAGCGAGTGTAATGCGGCTTGTACTCCAATGATCTCGGGTTTGGAGTTGTCAAAAGCCGAAACAGAAGGTCGTATTGATGAGAAGGCTTACAGGAGGAAAATCGGGTGTCTTCGATACCTACTTCATACTCGACCTGATCTCTCGTACAGTGTGGGTGTGTTAAGTAGGTACATGCACGAACCAAGAGAATCACATGGGGTTGCACTAAAGATGGTCTTGAGATATCTCCAAGGTACGCTTCGTCATGGTCTTGTTTTTAGGCAAGGAGTTAAGCTGGGTTTGGTAGGATATAGTGATAGTAGCCATTGTGTAGACAAGGATGATGGAAAGAGTACGAGTGGACACATTTTCTACTTCAATGAATGTCCGATCACTTGGAACTCACAAAAACAACAAGTTGTGGCGCTATCTTCATGCGAAGCTGAATTCATGGCAGCCACCGAAGCTGCCAAACAAGCCATTTGGTTACAAGAGCTCCTTGCGGAGATCATCGGGGATGCGTGTGCAAAGGTTATGGTACGAGTTGATAACAAGTCTGCTATTGCTCTCACCAAGAATCCAGTGTTTCATGGACGTAGCAAACACATCCATCGGAGATTTCATTTCATACGAGAATGTGTGGAGAGTGAACAAATTGAAGTTGAACATGTTCCGGGTAATGAGCAAAAGGCTGATATTTTGACTAAAGCACTTGGAAGGATAAAGTTCAAGGAGATGAGAGATCTTATTGGAGTTCAAGAAGTGTCAAAGGAAGACTTCAAGCTTAAGGGGGAAAATGTTGTAAGCTTGAAGAAGCTTGGAGATCAAGCTTAGTATATTTAGGAGGATCTAAACATACAAGTTTTGTTAGTTTTACTTTCTTTAGGAGTTATCTAAAGTTAGTTTTCCAAAAGTGTTTTTGGAAATAGAATTTATATATAAGGAGGTGCTAAGGTGTAGCACAACTTATGAGTTTTCTTTGAGAGATTTTGAGAGATTGTATTTGAGAGATTAAGAGAATTCTTAAGGGTTTTGAGTAAGTTTCCTTTAAGCTAAATAAAGAGAGTTTTTCTTTATTTTTGAGTTCTTATACAATCTCTTGAAATTAGAGCTAACCCTCAATTAGTAGAATAAAGCTAGCTAAATTGTATTCGTAGGTCCATTTCCGTCAAGATATATGCTCGCTGATAAATCAATAAAATAGAACATGTATGGTCCAGATGTTTTGTCATTAGAAAAGAAAACAAAATAAGCCTTCTATAAGTTTTTTTTTTTTTTATATAGTAAAAATGTGAATTTTCATTGATGAAAATAAATTGTACAGAGTACAAAGGCTTTGTTACAGGAAGATAGACCTTGCCAAAAATGAATAAAAAGCAAGAACTATCTTAAACATGAGCTGAAACAAATGTTAGACAAAAGTCAACCAGTCACGTATGAGTCTTTTAAAGTTTTTCCTATGACTCTTTGCCAGAATTGCATCCCTAATCTACCTGTCTAGCGCCTTAAAAAGTATATATGGGGTGGAGTTGTGGTGATGTTGTGGAGCCAATTGTTTCTTTCCGAGCAAATAACATAGATCACTGCTTGTGTCACTAGTATACGAAGGGTTTGCGTAGAGGTAGCATCTGATACATCCAACCACGAGGCAAATGCTTCCCAAGTATGAAATACAAAAGGATTGTATCCCAGTCGCCTTGTCGTCTGCAACCAAATCTCTTCACTAAATTCACAGTTGAGAAAGAGATGCTCACGAGTTTCAGGGTAGAGCCCGCAGATGCAGCAAACAGTATCAATTTCCATACCCCATGTTGCCAGCCTAGATCTTGTGGGAAGTCGGTTTAGGTGTGTGAGCCACACCATGAACGCATGCCTTGGAACAGCACCCTTGTACCAAACATGCTTTGTCCAAGATTGTGGGTTTTGTCTCTCCATTATGGCTTCCGAGGTTCTCTTTATGCAAAAAGTGTCGGACTCCTCCCCATTTGAACTCCAAAGGAAAATGTCTTGTTCAAAGGTTAGGGACGGGGGTTGAATTGTTGTGAGAAGGATGTGCAGTTGTTCTACTTGGGGCGATCTTGCTGGACGCAGGAGCCAACCATTAGAAGAACACACAGATGCCAAACTACTTTTTAGAGGGATTCATGTTCGGGTCGGGCCTGAGGGACCCAGAAATTGGATAAGTTGACCAAAGGGCCACCTATCAAACCAGAAACTCACCGACTTGCCATTTCCCACATCACATTTCAGGAAAAGGTTGGCAAGAGGTCGAAGATGTAGCAGAGCTTTCCATGTCCAAGAGTGTTGCCTTCTATAAGTTCATATGGGGAAACCTTAATCCATGGTTAGAGGCCTTAGGGGTCGATGAAAAAACTAATAGCTCCACCTTAGTTTTTCACTTTTTACATTTGCTCCCCTCGTAAAATTTACCTGCTGTTTAATTTGGATCTTAATCGATTAAATTGGAAATACTTAGGAGAAACAGAGACAATAGCATGAACATGAAACTGCTTTGCGTATGTATGCATAGATGGGATGGGACTATTGGGTCCATGAAGCTTTGTCAAGAGCTAATAAAGGATCAACTCCAAAATCAGAAACTTTATTGACAAACAAAAAAATGCAGTTCTAAGTTAGTGGGTCACACTGTATAATACTACAAATTAGATTCGAATGATTAATAATATGAGGTAAGGAGCTTTGACTGTTTCCACTTGTACGCTATATCCCTCCCACTACACCGAGAGATGGTCACTGACTCACACTCGCTAGTTCGCCACGCTGCGTCAAATATATATTTCTTCTGGTTTAGAGCAAGATTATTGCACATACTCACCAAAGGTGAGAACAAAAAAATAAAATAAAAAAAATGACAAAAAGGTGGAGAAAGAAAAAAGTAGTGTCTCTGCATAGATACATATAGACACTTAATCTGCCACATGTTTTCATACGATTGGTTGTAAAAATTAAAAAATAATAAAATAATTTAATTCAATTAAAATATTATTAATTATTTTTCTTCACATCCAAGTGGAGGTATGTGCAATAAGCATGCTTTAGGACTTTATATAAGATATATTTCTTATAATCAATGGGTCCATAATGATAGTGTAAATGGTTACTGAATCCGCTACATTCAAATATACACATGTACTTATAACTAATGATGGCGTTCGTGCATAAATATTTATAGTGTTTTCAACTACTTAACCACCATATTTTTTAAAAAAATTGAGTACGATATGGTGTAGTAATTTATATAGTTTAAAGAAGTAATATGAATGTTTTGTTAATTAAGAACTCCATTTTTTTTTTTTTTTGGACAAACAATTAAGAATTCTAATCTAATACTGTAACACCAGTCTACATACACTTTGATCTTAACACTTGGATAGTATTGACGATAATTACAAAAGTTGATGATAAAAGATGCAGACTATTACAAAAGTTGATAAAAGAAGATTACTTATACGTAATGTAGGCGTTTTAATGAACTCCTTAATTTCATCGATCGTGGAAAATAACACAAACAAAATTTTATGGACACTATGATTGGTTACAACGATCTTATTGGACATGTGAGGAGGCAAAGTGTATATCATGCAACTTGACCAATTCAACCTGACCGAGTAAAAACCCCCACATTATAAATACATGTACACATTATGCGGACAAACAATTCAACACTTTCATTAAAGTGTGAACTAATGAGGATAAAATTGGTGTGATTGTTGGATTATTATTGAAGTTTTTTTTAAGTGTACTAATGTAAGCTAAATGTAGGGTTAATTAACTTGATGTTAGGTGATATCCCCTGCCTTCAAAACCAAACATAGCTAAGAATCGACAAAAAAAGAAGCTCTCACCCCAAAACTCCATTTGTTGGTACATCGCAAGCTAGTTACGTACACCGACCTCGATCCGCTGCCGCCCTTTTATGCTCTCTTTTGGCATACATATAGGGGTTTGAAACGGCCAAACGGGCCTACGTAGTGGGCTATGAAGAATTTAACACCAACCATCCAAGACGGGAATAGTTAGAACTAAATATTAGAAAACGTACTTATAAGACAAAAGAATGTTTGGTCTAGTGGTATGATTGTAGCTTAGGGTGCGAGAGGGGTGCGAGAGGTCTTAGTGTGAATCTTTATATCTATAATGTTTTTTTTTCTTTACCAAAGATATCACCTAACATCAAGTTATTTAAACCTACATTTAGCTTACATTAGTACACTTAAAAAAACTTCAATAATAATCCAATAATCAGGCCAAATTTGTCCTCATTAGTTCACAATAAAAGTGTGTATGAGGGAACTAAAGTGAATTGTTTGTGCGCATAATGTGTACATCTATTTATAATGCGGGGTTTTTTATTCGGTCAGGTTGATTTGGTCAAGTTGCAATCCTTATTCAAGCACAAGTCACATATCTAATTAAGTTAAGCCACATTAGATTTTATTTTCATAATTTAGTAATTAACAAAAAAATCCAAAAACAAAATATGAAAACGGTCACAATTTCTGGAAAAAAAAAATGAGATACCTTATTTACAGTAAAAACAATTAGTACTTTTTAGTTCCCAAAATATATCAAAACAAATAATATTTATGCTATAGATTCCTAATTATAGCACCTCTGATGAACTTAGTTAAAGAGTCCTAAAATCACTCTCAATTAAACGATTCATAATTTTAAATTTAACGAGTTCCACTATATAATTTAAAAATATATTTTTTAAAAAATATTTCACAAACACATTTTAAAATTTATCAGTTATTAATTAATATATTTTTCTAAACTCATTAATTACTGTAAAAAAAAAGTTATTCGTCATAAAACTATAAATAAAATCACGTTAATTGATATATTTTTTTTATAAAAAAAAATACATCTACAATGCTAAAAAAAAAGAAAAAAAAAAAGAGCAGTTCCTTTTGTTCTACAAAACTAAAAATCAAATTGCACATTAAACAAAAGTTAAAGTAAAAAAAAGAAAATAATTAACTGCCATTTAAGGTGGCATAATTTAACATAATATATTACGAGAAATTAACAACATATTACGGATAAATCCCAAGATTAAATATATGGCGCAAGAACTAATCTGGACAGCCACACTTCACCGCTCTATATACTCATCTCCTTTTGATCGTATTGACGTGGTTCTGGCCAGGATGCTCTTCCAAGCAACGAGAGCTACCCCATTTTGCGAGTACGAAACTGACGTCCGACCGTCTCCAACCAGAGGATTCAATTGCTTCCTGGAACCATGCATCTTCAACGGATACCACAAATGCTTATATATTTTCACAGAAATTTTGGTAAGCCAATTATTGTTATGCATATATATAGATATATATTATAATAAATTTTTTATTTAATTAAATATGTAGATTTTAGTTTTTAAGAAATTAGATGATTGCTCCATTACTCCCTTTGCTCTCTAGAACCATTTTCAACCGAGACCATATGGTTTTTAATTATTTTTTTTAAAAAAAATTTGATGATTGTTTACAAATTTAGAAATTACTATACAATTAGATTTGTGTTACGTTCATTTAAGATTTTGAAGAAACAAAATAACAATTTATTTTATGAAAATAATTTTAATAATACAAAACTATTCCCGTGATATAGCATGGGTCGAATACTAGTTATATATATAAAGATATACACTTTGCCTCCTCACACGTCCAATAAGAATATAAGATCACACTTTGCCTCCTCAAAGGCATCTCGTCTTATCATTTGATCTCTTAGACCATCTCTATTGTATAACATAGTTTTAATATAATTTTTAACTTAAAAAAATATTAATATTACATTATTATATGATTGATATCTTAAAAACACAATAGCAAATTCAATTAAAAAGTTTTAAAAAAGTAGAATGTCTCACATTTTTCCAGAGTCCAGACAATTATCTTATAATATTAATATAATTTTTAAATTACATGTTCAATACATTTAAACATAAGATGTATATGGTTTTATCTTCATCACTTGTTTTTTTTCATTTCGCGGCATTCTAAACTAGCAACCAAAATAAAGAAACTAGTAGAGGAAATCAAATCCAAAAGCGAATATGAAGAAATCGAAGATGATGATGAAGGTGAAGCAGAGTTTGGTAGAACAACTTGTTGAGCCAAATGGTGGAATCCAAGAGAAGATCAACGTAGAAATTGGGTTAATCAAGTCTAGTGGCGGATCCTGAATACAATTTTGGATGGAGCACAAATTATATATAATCAAATAAATGTGATATTTTATTTCGAATATATCTAAGATAAATATCATCAAAAATTTGAATTTTTTTTTTTGTTTTAAAATATAGTAATTTACATATACAGATAAATTTTTAAGAAAGTTCCAATAATTTTCAGTTACAAATTACAATAAACATGTAATTTTTATATAAAATGAATTAATTGAATTCACATATCTTAATATATCACACAAATTTTAACTCTAAAATGTGAAATGAATTACAAAATAGATATAAATGTTTACTAAATTACTCATTTCACCAATAGTTTTAAATACAAATGTAATCTTTACTACTAAAAATAATGATTTAATTTTTTGTTATAAGTTAAAATGGAATAAAAAAATATAAATAGAAATAAATGAAACTCATTTGTTTAAACTGTTTGACTTTTGGAAACTCATTCGCACTAGACAAGTTCGTAGGAAAGTACAATGAAGATCGATTGTTAAAAAGAAAAAAATATATAATTTTCCTTCTTCTCTTATTAATTTTTTAAAACTTTTCGACTTTTGTCAGTCGTCCAAAAAAAACTAGTACCGAGCGTTACTTTTTAGGTTTTTCAATGGTGTTATATTGACAAAATTGTGTAAGCGGCAAAACAATAATCAAATGTAAAAAAACAATAGCTAAAGCGGGGCGTTCCGAGAATTGAACTCGGGACCTCTCGCACCCTAAGCGAGAATCATACCACTAGACCAAACGCCCTGTTGTCCTACAAGTACGTTTTTTAATATTTAGCTCTAACTAATTCCGTCTTGGATGGTTTGGTGTTAAATTCTTTATAGCCCATTACGTGGACCCGTTTGGCCGTTTCGAACCATGTATGCAAAAAGAGAGCATAAAAGGGCGCCAACGGATCGAAGTAGGTGTCTCTCTTGCGACGTACCAACAAATGGAGTTCTCGGGTGAGAGCTTTTTTTTTTTTTTTTTTCTCGATTCTTAGCTATGTTTTGTTTTGAAGTCACTCGTATGTTTGATTTCCTATAATTTCATTATTAGAAGTGGAAGTGAAGGCAGGGGAGTCTTTAAAAGTGGAGCCTGGATTCAACGGGACCATCCACCTTTCTCAGGTAATTTTCCAAACTCCTTAGGTTCTCTTACTTTCCCGGCCGATCATGAAATCAAGCATACTCAAATTTTGTTGTCTCTGTGTAATCTAGGCCTTTTTCGGTAAAGGTGTAAACAAGAATGGTCCGGTTTACTTGTATGCCAAGGTTGATAACAAGAAATACGTTTTGGCAATTCTTTCTCGAAAGCATTTTCCTCTCATTTCCTTTTCTATAAGCTCAGAGAAAGATTTCATGCTTTCCCACTCCATGGATGAAGGAGTCATCCATGTAACTGGCTACAAAAGTACTGAATTAGCGGCTCGTAGGTATAGGAAATCTAAAACGACGGTGTGGTTGCACATAGACATGTGTCCGCTTCCCGATGGTTATGATGCTTCCTTTGTCGGTCCGTGTATAGATCGGATGTTGCAGAGTTTTGGCTACTCTGGTCCTCTTTCCTTTCCATCACTGCCATTGGCAACCTAAAGTACATCCCTGATGACGTCTTGCGAGCGGTGTCATCCGCTGGGATCGAAGTTAGAAACGTCCCAAACGGTTAGTCTTCTTCTTTTATCTCTTAATTTTCTACAGTGTGAGTGAGTCCCAAACTGTATAGTTTTAATATCTAAGATGTGTTGCGATATTGAGTTGGTTGTCCTTTTTTACTGATACAGGTGCCTCGAGCATTAGTGCTCAGCTGATTCCTTGGAAACTTTGTAATCCACCTCCGGCAACGTTTATGCTCATATCCGATTCCCCTAAACCGGACACTGTGGCTTACTTTCTTAACTTACTACAAGAGGAAGGATACAACATCATCGTTGTTTATCCCCATAAACCCCAGCCTGGAGTGATCACTTCTTTTAAATGGTGGCTCTGGGAAAGCTTACTGACAAATAATTATAATTTTCAGCTGACAAGAAAAAGACAGCTTCTTCTAGAATCTCCCAGTCTTTCTTGCACACTATGCCATGTGGCTTTCCAGACCCATAAAGATTTCACAAATCATCTGAAGGGTGAAAAACATGAACTGCAAGTAAATTAACCATCCTTTTTGCCTCCTCTCTTCTTCTTCTAAATTATCTTCTTAACATTTCAAAGAAAATTTATCTTATTTGACCGTATGCAGGAATTTTTACTTGGACCTGATTCCCCTATCTGGAGTCAAATATTGCCATCACGATGAGGAAACAATTAAAGGCAAGTAGTTTGATTGCTCTCTGAAACGATTGTGCAAGTTTTTTATTTTATTTTTAATAATAATTAAACAGACTGACTCTGGTTGATGCAAAAAAAAGCACTATAGAAAACGTTGGAGAATGTGGTGGTTAATCCTCCTGTAGCTGATTCTTCCCAGCCGACGAACAAGGGGATGGTGTGGTGGGACATGGACAGATGTCCTGTTCCTGATGGTTATGATGCTTCTCTCGTGTCTCTGCGTATAAATCAGATGTTGTTGCTGAATATAGGCTACTCTGATCCTCTTACCATCACTGCCATTTGCAATGTCAGCCTAAGTAACACCTCTTCTCGCGTCATGAGTGAGATCTCTTCCAGTGGAATAGTAATTAAGCATGTCCCGTTTGGTACTTAATTAATCTTCGTTAGTTTTAATCTGTTATATTTATTTATTCATAAGCTAGCTAGTGGTTTGGATTCTCAATTGGCAGTATTTGAGTTGCTTTCCTATTGTATTGACTCAAACAGGTTGCGCAAGCATTATTGAAGATGTGTTAACTTGGGTAAATACCAATCCACCTCCGGCTAATATAATGCTTATAACCAGTTCCGCTTTTTTGGAATGCATGTCTCCCGTTCTAAACTCCCTTCGAGAGAAAGGATACAACATCCTTCTGGGGATATACACATACTCTGGCTAAAGTTCTTAACGGTTATGTAGGGTGGCCCTGGAGAACCTTACTGGAAGGTATGTTTTGTCCTCTTTGTTGAAACCCTGTTTTCTGAACTAATAGTAGTTTTGTTTGTTTTTTATTTCTTTTTCTTTTCTACACATCAGATCATGCAATAGTTCCTATAGGTGGTAATGGAGTGGAGAGAAGAAGACCTAACTGTTTTATTTGCACAAGCTATGATTTATCTTACGAAAGTTATGAAAATTTTGACATTCATGTAAGAGGAAAAGAACATGTAATGCGAGTAAGTAAGCATCCTTTGTTACCTACTCTCTCTCTGCTTGTGTCATCATGAAGTACATTCGTGATTGAACAACCTCTTTATACTTACTTGATGGTTGTTTGGTTTGTCATCAAGCATTTAGAACTAGTTACTACTACCTGAATCAGGAACGGGGATCCGGAACTCGTTATTCCCCTGCGGCGAAAAAGCTATCAAAGGAAGGTCTTAATATCTCAAACTTCTTAATGAAACTAATGAGAGAGTTTGTAAACTCGAACTTGAATAAACAAGCCGGATCGGACAGTCTGACCACCACCACCACGGTGAAGAAGAAATCAAAGGCATCTCGTAAAAGAAGAAAAACAGAGTATCAACAGGAAATGTTGTTTACTTCCAACAGGAAATGTTGTTTTAAATCACTTTATTTTCATCCAAGTCTCGTTTTTACCTCTAATGTTACCTAATTAATAATAATACTTTTTTTTCTAAAGTACACATTGCTCATATGCAAATATCTAATTTTAGTTGATGTACTTGAGATTATTATGTAAACTCGGATAAAGGGATAGATAAAGTAGTTTTATAGTCCAACCACCACCGACACATTGATAAACGTGCAGTCCATCCACTTCTTCGTCTTCAATTGCCATGCGTGCCGTCGTCAATGAAAATATAACTATAAACCAAAGAAGACGAAGAAGAAGATGAATGTAACAGAAAAACTCCTAGAATATACAATATTTTGTGTTTTAGTCTGAAATTTAAACCTACCAGTTCATTGTATTACCAAAATTGACTTTACAAAACAAAAATAAACCTACCAAAGCACTCAAAGCAAATACCAGTTCGTTACACAAAGGACACTTGAAGTTGAAAGCAACCCCCATTAAAACAAAACTTAAATAAACATTTGGTAATATATACACATACAGGAAATTAAATATGTACAAGTTGGCAATATGTCCAACTAAGAAGAAAAGGTCTATTTTATACTTATTATATATAACCTTTTGTCACGGGCACTGTTTCATTCCCTTGGACCCCTTCTTCTTCAAGATCTGTTGTTGCCTTCCTTCTTTTTCTCTACCAGATTTTGTATTGTACCAGACAAATCCCTTCTCTCCCATATCCTTTTTTATTTTTCTTTGTCTGAATCCTTACAAAAACTCTCTCTCACTTTCATTTCTTTTTGAGATTTTTCTTTTCTCTTTTTTAGTATTATTCTTTGGATTTCTCTCTTCCGGGTTTCAATAATTGTCACTTCCCAAGTGTAAGTACGCGTCCATACTACGCAGTTTACACAAGTGTCTATATGTGTGTTTCTGTGTCTTTAATTGCATTTCTTAAAACTGAATTGATCTTTCCTCTCAGATTCTGAGTTTTTGATTTACTGAGAGAGAGTCTTCAAAGTTTGGTTTTTTTCTCCGAGTTTTTTTGTCCTTTAAAAAAAAACTTTGGTTGCTCTCTATCTCTCTCTCTCTCTCTCTCTCTCTCTTCAAGAAGATCCTAGCTTGATATAAATCATCTTGTGAGTTTTAGACATTCCATTTAAAGCTCTGGTTTTTGTATTCCTGAATTAAGCTGTATCAATGTTTCCCTTAATGTTCTAGATTCAGGTTAAAAGACTAAGTCTTGGGGTTTAATTGAGCAATTTATATCAAGATGGGTCATGAATTTACCTTTGTGGTTTTGCATTTGCAGTTACATTTGGAAAGAAGAAATGGGTAAGAGTTGGTTTTCAGCTATCAAGAAAGCCTTAAGTCCTGAACCAAAACAAAAGAAAGAACAGGTGTTTTGATACTTACACTATCTTCATATTAGATTTTTCACATTTTGCTGTTGTTTAAATCCATAAAGACAAATGCTTTTTTGTACATTTGATGTAATTGAATTATTGACACTGAAAATGGTATTGTTTTAACTTTATTAGAAGAAGCCACATAAAGCCAAGAAATGGTTTGGTAAATCCAAGAAGTTGGATGTTGTTACTAATTCTGGTGAAGCAGATTCTTCTCGTGCTGTCCAAGACGCGAAACTAAAGGAGATTGAGGAGCAACAGAGCAGGCATGCTTACTCTGTCGCTATTGCTACTGCCGCAGCTGCAGAGGCAGCCGTTGCAGCTGCTCAAGCTGCTGCTGAAGTTGTTCGTCTCTCTGCATTGTCACGTTTCCCTGGGAAATCAAAAGAAGAGATCGCAGCTATCAAGATTCAGACAGCATTTAGAGGATATATGGTAACGTTTTGTTTTCATCACTTTTCTTCCAAGTTTAGTAACTGTAAAGGCCATACTTCAGCTGAAAAATGTTCATACTTGTTGTGTTGGTTACCTTTTTTCTCAGGCAAGAAGAGCATTGCGTGCGCTGAGAGGCCTTGTGAGGCTAAAATCTTTAGTTCAGGGGAAATGTGTGAAACGTCAAGCCACATCAACATTGCAGAGCATGCAAACACTAGCTAGACTACAATATCAGATTCGTGACAGGAGGCTTCGGTTGTCAGAGGATAAGCAGGCTTTAACGCGGCAACTCCAACAAAAACACAATAAAGACTTTAATAAGGTAAGCAAATCCTTGCAACATGTTACAGATTTGTTACAAACTTGACTTTTTCTTGATTCACATTGTGATCTTGGATTCAAAGTAGCTTGTTTCTTGCTTACAAACTTGATGATTTGTATTACATTTTGTGAAATAGCTTGGAGAAAATTGGGATGATAGTACATTGTCGCGGGAGAAAGTTGAAGCAAACATGTTGAACAAGCAAGTAGCAACAATGAGAAGAGAAAAAGCTCTTGCATATGCATATACTCATCAGGTATCGAACTAGTTTCCTGTCTTGCTCTTAGTCTGTTTTTACACCAGAAGAAGGACTTATAAATCTCAAAATGGTGAAAACTGTTTGCAGAATACATGGAAAAACTCAACTAAATTGGGTTCTCAGACATTCATGGACCCAAACAATCCACATTGGGGTTGGAGTTGGCTAGAACGTTGGATGGCTGCTCGACCAAACGAAAACCAGGCAGTCACACCAGACACTGCTGACAAAAACTCTTCTGTGAAGAGTGTAGCAAGCCGTGCCATGTCTGAATTGGTTCCACGTGGTAAAAACCTTTCACCAAGAGGAAAGACACCAAACAGTCGAAGAGGATCAAGCCCGAGAGTGAGGCGAGCCCCTAGCGAAGACTCAACGAGCATGTTGAGTATCCAATCAGAACAACCTTGCAACCGTAGGCATAGCACTTGTGGATCAGTTCCATCAACTAGAGACGACGAAAGCTTCACCAGTAGTTTCTCTCAGTCAGTTCCAGGCTACATGGCACCTACACAAGCCGCCAAAGCAAGAGCTCGGTTCTCAAACCTTAGTCCTCTAAGCTCAGAGAAGACAGCGAAGAAGCGTCTTTCCTTTGCGGGATCTCCAAAGACTGTAAGGCGGTTTTCAGGTCCTCCGAAGCTGGAAAGCAATGTTACCAAGAAAGATACTACTAATCTTGCTTAAGCAGAGGATCATGGATAACATAGTTTATATCTGACGTTGGTTGATTTAGGCAAAAGTCTGATGCAGAGAGGTGAATTCAGAGAAGATTCTGTTATGTCTTTGTTTATAACTATTGGCTTTTATTTTATTTTTGGGTAATTTTTTTGACTACTACAAAACTCAATTATTTGTATGATTTTTTTTTTCAATTGGTTAATAACATCTGATTATTATGTCTGTAACTTTGAGGAGACAAGTATAAAAGCAAAATTTATGATTGATTTGCCACATAATTTCTTTATTTCATTATTACAGCTATAAGAATGTGTTGTAAGTTGTAACCATTAAGATTATTTGTTGCTGATGCTAAAGTAATCTAAAACATGTAGTAGAATCAGTACCAAACAAAATGGGGGTTTTTAGAAAAATTAAATAATAAAGGGGTTAATGTGGAAAGAAAGAGAAATAAAAGGGCCTGTAAGGCTTTAAGGGATTCTAGGGCTTTCCTTCATTGGTCGGATCAGACGACGTTTTTACATCTTCTTCCTCCTTTTTCTTCTTCTTCGCATTCGTCAGTGTGTGTATTCTGTTCTGAGGGTAAAATTGAGAGCAAAAGAGCCGAGAAAAAATGAGCGGAGCCGGTAAGAAAATCGCGGATGTGGCTTTCAAAGCTTCAAGGACGATCGATTGGGATGGTATGGCTAAGGTTATTGTCACCGATGAGGCTCGTAGAGAGTTCTCTAACCTTCGTCGTGCTTTCGATGAGGTTAACACGCAGCTCCAGACCAAGTTTAGCCAGGTTTCTCTCTCTCTCTCGATTTACCTTCTTCTCTTTGATCTGGATTTTGTCACTGCTGGGTTTGGGAATTTTTTAGATCTTTTATCATTTCGATTTGACATTAGTATTCTGGAAGAATCTGGATCAGGTGATCCATTTCTTTTACGTTTTCAGATTGTTGGTGTTTGTTCCCATAGTTGAATATTTTGGTTAAGATCTATTTCCTTAAAGATGTATTAATCAGAGAACATTGTGATTGATCTTTGTTTTATCGCTCATTTGCATTTGAAATGTTGGGATTGTGTTGAGGCAAACACTGCACTGTTGTTGATCATTGTTCTATTGATAGGTAGCCTAAATCTACTCATGTACTCTGATTAGTTCTACACATGCCCTAATTCTTTGTTTTATGTCTTGTTGGGTTGTGGAGTGAGTTTTCTTATCTGGTTGATTTTTTTTGTTCAGGAACCTGAACCCATAGATTGGGATTTCTACAGAAAGGGTATTGGGTCTGGCATTGTCGACATGTACAAGGAAGCTTATGACAGTAAGTTCTATATATTTGCTTTTCTTAATGTTGAATAGACCCTTGCCTTCTTGTTAGCATTTGCAAAAAAAAAAAAAATTTCCTCTTTTATCTAGTTTGTTTAGCAAACACAAATCTTTGATTGACTTTATTCGATTCTCAAACCTGACTAGAAAGTTTTGAGAGATATCTGCCTTGTAGTGGGGCTGAAACCAAAGTTCACTTATGCTTTATTTTTCTCATTCGGTTGTTGGGATTGTGGACGTATACCAAAATAGACTATAAGAAACTAAGTTGTATGATTTTATTGATGTTATTTTTATGCTGCAGGCGTTGAGATTCCCAAGTTTGTTGACACTGTCACTCCTGAGTACAAGCCAAAGTTTGATGCTTTGGTGAGCAAATACCTGCGCAACTCGACTGCTTATTTTTTGTTTTCTTATACGTTTCCTTTGTATGAGTTCTTTTAGTTAACTCAGTAGTTGTTTTGTGCTTTGTTTCATGCTATATATATTTAGTTGGTGGAGCTGAAAGAAGCAGAACAGAAATCGCTGAAGGAGTCTGAACGATTGGAGAAAGAAATTGCTGACGTCCAAGAGATTAGCGTAAGTACCCCAAAAAAACAAATCCTCTTATATGAAGTTTGATTTGCTGTGTATTTTGTTTGAGCTCAAGATTCTGATATAATGATCATCTTATCTGTGTGTGTTGGTGTAATCAGAAAAAGCTGAGCACCATGACAGCAGACGAGTACTTTGAGAAGCATCCAGAACTCAAAAAGAAGTTTGATGACGAAATCCGTAATGACAACTGGGGATACTGATCATGTTTCTCTAATCTCCGGCCTGGAAAAAACAACACTCTCTTTTCTCTTTTTTTCTGTTCTTCTCTTACTGTGATTTTGTGAGCCAATGATAACAATAATAATAAGTACACCACCATTCACTTAAGCAGTGTTGAGATCTTTCATTGGAGACTCAGTGATGATAAACCGATTTGGTTTTTTAGTTTTCAATTTCATAAAATTGTTTCGTTTTGCTCTACAGTAAATAAGAAGAGTGAAAAGATCTCCTCAATGTTATCATTGTTGTTAAGGCTCTCTGAGTCGTGTGAGATTTGTTGCATTTCTTTCTTTTAGCTAAACTACAAGATAATGATACCCAAAAAGAGTCAACTTTGGTTTAACTCATTGACGTTTTTTTGGGGGTGTCAGTTAACCAATTCTACAAAGACAAATCTGAACCAACTATGGTATTCAAAATTGTGGTTGATAAGTCTGTCGGTTTGTTGTTCTGTCTTCGGTTTACTTCGAACCGGATTTCAGAAATTTTCTCGACCCAGAAAATTAGAAACACAGATATCAGATTTACGTTCCTCAAAAACTGAAACATTTCTTCAACAAGACACAAAATTGCTAATTTCTGCAATTAATTTGAATCTATTTTAAAAACATGATCTTGAATACACATTGTAGCTCGTGTAAGAGGTCGTTTCCTTCGGGCTTATATGATGGAGCCTTGCGCTATGAGGTTGTCAAGAGTGAGTGAGATCTTCGATTCTGTACCGCATATTATTATAATCGATTTGCTGCTATTTGTAATTTGTTTTCACGTTTAGTCTCTGTAAGGCTTCCACAGATTATAAGAAATCCATGTCGGAATTAATCATGTCTGGTCTGATCCTTTGTGATTTTCTATCGGAATTGATATTTCCAAATCTGCAGATGGGAATGAGCCAGTTGATAGGAGCAAAAAGTTACCAAATACAACTATACTTGCTTTGAAGGTTATGTCCAGATTGATGAGAGGAATTGAGCAACCAACATAAATATAACACTTGTCCAAGAAAATTGCTGGAATTGGTGAAAACTATGGTAAGAAACTGAAGCTCCTATCTTTTTGCATTTTGAGTTCATCATGTTACTGCTTGTATAATACTTACACGAAACCAATACTGATTAGCTATGTGCTTAGAGCATAAAGCTTAATAGTAGTGTTAAGTGGAAAGACAAATATTGGTCAAAAAGAAATCAAGATCCACGTGCTCTTCTTCTCCTACCACACCCTCTTTGTTGAACCGAAAGTCAGGTTTTGGCCTTTTGCTAATAATAAGAAGATAAGACTTGTTTTCTTCTTTAAAGTAAAACGTGTATCTGTAAAATGCATTAGCCAGATATTAGCTCGTAGCTCTCATGTCTATCACGTGTCTAAGTCCCCAAAGGGTTTTAGCACGTACATATCAGTCCAATGGTATATACCGTATATTCGTATAACTTACTCTCCCATTCCCAGCTCTATATATAGGTGTGATGTGTGTGTGTGTGTCCAAGCTCCAAACATAACTACACTACAGGGAGCTTCCCATAACCTCAACACAAGGTAAACCCTTTTAATGAGACTTTATGCTCAATTAATGGTTGAACCGAAAAAGTTCCATTCTTTTGACGTTTGATTTTGTAACAACTGTAGGGAAAACAAGATGGATTTGGGAACCTCATCATCATCATCATCCGGCTTGGTCAAGGCCAAATCTGAGACACTCGCAGAAGCTCTTAAGTCTAGTTCACTTGATTTCAGCAACGATGATGGTAGCAGCCATGGGAGCAAGCAACATGTGATGGCAAGGACATTATCATCTTCGAGCCACAGTAGCAGCAGCAAATACAGAAGGAACACTCACATAAGGAAGGCCAAGAGTGCACACCCTGCTCTTGACCTTGCTGGTCTCACTGGTGGTGCTGCTCTTAGTCGAGCCTCCAGTGCTTCCCATGGAATTTCCTTCTCTTTCACTGGCTTTACTGTGCCACACGAAGAGATCATTGCTTCAGAGCGATGTAGCAATGAAGATATCTGTAAGAAAACCATTTAACAAAACACCTGATTGAAGTCTTGATGTTAACTTTGGAGTTTATTGGGTTCTTGCTCGTCTATCCTTCATGTTTCAGTGGAAGATATTGAAGCAGCAACCAGTAGTGTGGTCAAGTTTCAGGCAGAACCAACCTTTCCGATATATCTGAAGGTAACCCATTTTCGTGGATAGATAATTTTATGGGAAACATGGGAAATTGATCGTTATGATATCTCTATTTGAGCGCAGGCACTGATGGAGATATGTAATTTTACTATCAACACAAAAAAAGTCCATAGAAATATATAAAATTTTGCTGCCACTGGTCAGTCCAAAGTTCAATGGGTCTTGTTGTATAATTGTATCTCATATGATATTTCCTAAAAAAAGAATTTGCCATATCTCCCATGATGAAGAAATCCCTAAATTTTACAAGTAGAATAAGCTTCATCATTGCATTAAGACATTTGGAAACCTCTGTTTGCCTTCTTTGTTGGTCTTACTTTGGTGCCCAAAAGTCAAGCTTAGGAGGCTCAACTACCATTTTGCTGGTTATCGGCAACATGTGAAGCTCTGGACCAAAAGGGTATGGTTATATTGGCAATGTCTTGTATAAACAGAGAGAATTTAAGTCATATTGCTGTGGAAAAATAATGGTTTTCTTGAGAATTCAGGCATATAGGTAACTTTTGCCTGCAAAACTTATTGACCAAATCAATTGTTTTTATGTGATATGCAGTTCATAGATATCACATACAAGGTAACGACCAAAGGTATGACATCTTCATCAGAAAAGAGCATATTGAATGGGATTAGTGGTTCAGCATATCCAGGGGAGCTTCTAGCTCTCATGGGACCTTCTGGAAGTGGAAAAACTACACTACTCAATGTCCTTGGTGGCAGATTTAATCAGCAAAACGTCAGTGGGTTGGTTAGCTACAATGATAAGCCATATTCTAAGCACTTGAAAACCAGGTAGTTAGAAGATTTCAGCTTGGTCTTTTGATGAATATGTTGATGCCTATAAGTGTACAGTTGACACGGCAAAGCACCATGGCAGGTTTGGATTTGTGACTCAAGATGATGTTCTGTTCCCTCACTTAACTGTAAAAGAGACACTGACCTACACAGCTCGTTTACGTCTTCCTAGAACTCTCACAAAGCAGGAGAAGGAACAAAGAGCTGTTGGTGTGATACAAGAGCTTGGATTGGAAAGGTACATTATCATCTACTACTACCGTCTAACAACTTATGATCTTCCTCGTATGGTAAGAATGGAACTTAATTAGAAGATGTGACTATTATTGTTTTAGGTGCCAAGACACAATGATTGGAGGGTCATTTGTGCGAGGTGTCTCAGGTGGGGAGAGGAAACGGGTTTGTATTGGGAATGAGATCATGACTAATCCTTCACTTCTTCTCCTTGATGAACCCACCTCTAGTTTGGATTCTACTACTGCTCTTAAGATTGTTCAGATGCTACAAAGTATAGCAAAGGTGAGACATCCACTCTTTTCAGCTCCAAATCCTTTTTTGGTCTGGATTTGATCATATCCTAGTTCTTATATGTTGGCATGCAGGCGGGGAAAACTGTTGTAACAACAATTCACCAACCGTCAAGCAGGCTCTTTCACAGATTTGACAAGCTGGTTATACTCAGTAGAGGAAGCTTGCTTTACTTTGGGAAAGCATCAGACGCAATGTCTTATTTCTCTTCCATAGGATGTTCTCCTCTACTCGCCATGAACCCTGCAGAGTTTTTATTGGACTTAGCTAATGGAAACATGAACGATATTTCCATTCCCTCAGCTCTTAAAGAGAAAATGAAGATGGGAAATTCGTGCCGCGAGATAAGATCTTCCAAGCCAACTCCTACAGTTGTATATGAGGTGAGATAAGGATGAGCTACCTTTACATACCAAGATAATTCGACTACAGCTGTTAAGAAATGATTCCTTTAAATCTATATGTAATAAATGTTAACTTGTGATGTTGATGTGGAAACACAGTATCTTGAGGAAGCTTACAGGACACAGATTTCAGTCGTGGAAAAGAAGAAACTTATGGCAACAGTTCCACTTGGCGAAGAAGTTAAATTGATGATAACTTGCCCCAAACGAGAATGGGGATTAAGCTGGTGGGAACAGTATTGTTTACTTTCCTTAAGAGGAATCAAAGAACGGAGACATGACTATTTCAGCTGGTTGAGAGTTACTCAAGTTCTCTCCACTGCCTTCATCTTAGGTTTACTCTGGTGGCAATCAGACATTCATCATCCCAAAGGCCTACAGGATCAGGTAAGATACATGTTTATGGTCTAGAAATTAGCTGTAATTGATCATCTCTTATCTTGAAAATGGAACTGCCTCTGCATCTCAGGTAGGGCTACTCTTCTTCATTGCGGTATTCTGGGGATTCTTTCCTGTATTCACAGCGATCTTCACTTTTCCTCAAGAGAGAGCAATGCTGAGCAAGGAACGAGAGTCAAATATGTATAGATTAAGTGCATATTTTGTGGCTAGAACCACAGGCGACCTGCCACTTGACTTGATATTACCTGTGCTTTTCCTAGTTGTTGTATATTTCATGGCTGGATTGAGATTAAGTGCTGAATCCTTTTTCCTAAGTGTGCTCACGGTCTTCCTATGCATAGTTGCAGCTCAGGTATGTCCATAAAAACAAAGGACATGTTGAACAGAAACTGCCAACAACTAATGATAAAATGTTGTCGTAGGGACTTGGATTAGCAATAGGAGCGAGCTTAATGGATCTGAAGAGGGCCACAACTTTAGCATCAGTAACTGTAATGACTTTCATGCTCTCTGGTGGCTATTTCGTGAAGGTAAAAATACTCAGCTTCCAATTTAAAGTCAAGAACTTTTTTTTATGAGGAATTTGACAGCTCTAATGTCATTAATTGACACTCTTATTTACTTTGGCAGAAAGTTCCAAATTTTATCGCTTGGATACGTTTCATGTCATTCAACTACCACACATACAAGCTCCTAGTGAAGGTACAATATCAAGAAATCATGGAAAACGTGAACGGGGAAGAAATTGAGAGTGGGATTAAGGAAGTGAGCGCTCTTGTAGCTATGATTATAGGATACCGTCTCTTAGCCTACCTCTCTCTTCGAAGGATGAAGCTCTACTCTTCGACTTAAGTTTAGTTACAAAAAGGCATTGCATTTACTGTGTATATGTAGTGTTTGCTTGTTTATATATGTATATATCCACTTAATTTATAATGGAAAAAATAAAATGACTTACGATATTTAGGTTTCCAAGTACATGATGTTCTCAATATCATCCCAAAATGTTGACCACAACCAAAATTGTGTCTTCTTAAACCTACTAAGCAATGATAGCTTTACTTCAATCCTTCGAGTTATCTCATTCCTCTCCATATCATAACCGTAAAAGCGAACGGGTGGATTCGGCGCGAGATCTCCGTTTTTCAACCAAACTTGGCCAGTGCGACTAGTGCCATCCGTATGCAACTGATAACTTTTAAGCGTGAAATTCATCTGAGAAACAGGCAAGACAATAGTCTTGGCGAGGGACCATTGACTCTTGTCAGCATCTTCAAGAACCCAAATATCCACAAGAGAACTTGCTGAATAGCTCCAAAGTAGGCTGTTACTGTTAAAAATAGCTACTCTTCCTTTGTAGTTCATGAGTTGGATCGAACACAAGCTCCCGAAGCCGGGAACATTGGGAAATTCAATCAAATTGAACTCTTCAGAACTCAAGTGAAAACTCATAAGCATAAATCCGTTCTCATAAGTCCGAGCTCCATAATACAAAACACCGTTAATGGAAATACCTCGTGTGTAAGGACTATGATGAGGAATGTGGCATTGAGTGTTTTTCCATAATGCTCCAGCTCCAAGTACCAACACATGATGTTCTAACCTCACTCTAGGTTCCTTAGAGAACTCCCAAACCAGGCTAAGCACTTTGTATACATCATGAACAGGATCGTGTCCAAAATAGTTCCACACGTTGTTACCTTTTATTTGAGATCTTATAATAGGCAATTCCACAAGCTGCCTCGTGTGAAGGTTACATATTTGCACTCTTCTCCCAGCACTGAAACACGCCAAGCCGCGAACAGAGTTCACAAAGTAGCCTCCTATTATCCGCATAGTCAGATGTTTGTCGATCACTGAGACGATTGAGTGATCATGACTCGATGATGATGATGATGTGAGCAAGGCATACTTGCCGATCCTATGTCTGTCATCCGCTATATACGCGAACAAACGTCGGCGTGGCGAGGATTTAAGGAATAGGTTGGTGAAATATGGAGAGACGATAAGGGAAAGCCAAAGCTTTGAGACGCACTTGTATCTCATGAGAGATTTCGCCGGCAGTCTGATCAGAATCTCGATCAACATTTGCTCAGGGATCTCCGGTAAGGCAATGGTCTCCTTCGCTATCTTTTTCTTTTTCCTCACGGCAAGACATAAAGACGCTCCCATGGTTGTTTAATTTGTTCACAGATTTGTGTTTCCAAACCTATGTTTGATATATACTGCATGTAATTTGCAAGATATATAGATCAACTCACTAAATCATATACAAAATTTACTGGTTAATGTTTTATATTTATCTCCTGAAAACAGAAAATAAATTAAAACCCTCTTTATCCTTCTACAGTACGTAATTAAATATATTTTATCACTTATCCTTAATGCTTTTAACAATAAAAAAAAAATTATGTGTTAAGATTGTTAACCAAGAATCTACCCAGTTTATATTTATCAATATCCACACCAAAACTGTAAAAGTTTAATTGGCTCGTCCTTTTGTTTATTTTTTTTTCTAACATAAAGTTATTAGTCATCAAGAAGGATTGTTCCCTAAAATGGTTTAAAGGAAGTGATCGGTGCTCTTGTAGTTATTATTATAGCATACCTTTCTCTTCATTATCATTAAAGATTTCGTGGTAATCCGATTAGGATATCGATCAACACTTCTTCAGGGATCTCTGGTGTGGTAAGGCCACGGTGGTCTTTCTTTCATTTCTCAATTTCCTCACTACAGGACTTAAATTAATTTATAGATTTGTGTTTGTGTTTACAAAATCCTATCGTAACTTGACACAAGAATCTGATCAATCACAAAAAAAAAAAAAGAGGGAAGAATAGAAAACATAGATAAGTAACTTTAAATCATTGTTTTAATAACCTTAACCCCACCCACAGTATAAGTGATTCATGTCAGGTTATGTGAACACAATTTGGAAATCATTTAATCGATTCGCAAAAGACAACTTTACTATTTTAACCTTAACCCCTCGTTGATCAATTCATGCATTGCCTTAGGGCAACCTCAATGGGGGGTTATGTATCATAAAGTTTTGTAGTTTGGGCCTACTCATATTGAAGATCCTCGATTATTGCGAGACAGAAGGTGAGTTTCATTGTGCTTAATTGTTTTCAAGTATCTTACTAAAACAATTGGAATTTGACTAAGGTCTTGTACATGATGGTACTAAGATCTATCGCAAAAGACTCGAGGTCGCTGGTTCGAGTTACGCCCGGCTCAGGTGGGCAGGGCAGAGGGGCAGTGGTCCAGAGGCCCAGCAGCATTTTAAAAATTTTCTTCTACAAAAAGGGGTCCATTTTCTAAAATAACTAGATAAAGGCCCGCACGATGTGCGGGTTTAAAAATGGTGGAAGAAAATAAATTCTAAACCTTAAACAATTTTTTGAAAATATATAAAGAAATTTTATTTTCTAAAGTAAATATATAAATAATTTAAGTTAAAGAATATTTGTATTTACCTTCATACGTTTATTTATATATATATATATATTTAATATATTATAACAATTATTACAATAATCTAAAGCTAAATTATATCCCACTGAAACTTTTGCCAAATACTCATCATTACAAATATAATTATTGTCAAATTTTAAAAACGTTTCACAACTTATTCACAAAATATTTTACATGCAACAAATTCATCAAAGCAACATCCAATAAGTAACCACGTACAATTTTACTCTATGTTTTACCATTAAAAATATGTTCTTACACCCAAAATTATTTTATTGTTAAAGTATGCTCTTTATCACCATCTATAAAATGTCTTCTAAACAAATTAAACAAATTTTATGTTGTTTTACTTTTATTTTGGCATAATTATAGTTCTTATAATTACTAAAATTGTTTTGTGACATAAGTTCTTTAACCATGAAGCTTTTTTTACTCCAAAGATATTTTGGATGAACAACTGATGAAAATTATCTACGCGATTACAAAGATTTTATGACTAACTCTATAAAAGTTGAGAAATTGAAAGAAAGTTAATATAATATAATAAAAATAAAAATTTGAAAATTATAATATAAAAAATAGAAACTTTATATATAATCCAAAACCTGACATATGACATAATCACATTAGGGATCAACGACCTATTTACTCTTCAGAAGTATCCAATTGTACCAAAACAACTTAAATCTATGACCTCGTCTCAAATATTCGCGAATCATAAATTCTCAACTTATTTTTACTCGAATCAAGTTCTCATATATTTCTCCATATATCTGGTTTAAATGGTTTACGAACCTAATCCGATAGAAAAACACATAAATCTGGTTTGTAACCAAATTTAAAATGGTATACCGTTCCAACTTCCTAATTTTGAAACCGCTTCTGAAGCAGCTCTTGTTTCAGTACCAGAATCATCAACATTATTCAGAAAAGACAACTCTAAATTTTGACCAGAAACATCAACCACCGACTTATCTTCCAAAGCTTTCGATTTAAACATGTAATGTTATGTAGATATAATGTTATTTTCTTAATTAGCTGTCCTATTATTTTTCAAAAAAAAATAATTCTTTTGACATAACTTATGTTATTCTTTTTAAATTTGTTATTCACTATTTATTTATTAATAATAATATATATGCTTAGTGAATTACTTTTTTTTTATATACATGTCAAAATCTTATTGAGAAAACACGTATAATATAATTAACTTACAATGGAAAATAAATTAGTTTTGTTAATTTTTCTTTTTGATTTAGAATTTTTTTAGATATAAACATGTAAATTTTATTTACATTTAATGTTATTTTCTTAATTAGCTGTTTTGAAAAATAATAATTTTTGACATGTGTCAACATCTCATCAGTATACTTGACACATGTCATGATCATGTTAATGGCTAATTTGAAAACTCAACTTTATATAATAAGATTTTTAATATGACAAAAAGATTAGTTCAGACTTCAATTCAAGCTATTTTTCTAAGACTACCAATCGGTTCTTCATGATCTTCGTTTTTTTTGCATGTGCCTTCACAAATCTTGTTGCAGTACTCACTGTCCGAAATTGACTAAACCATAGAGACATATTTTTTTATTTTATTTTTTGTGCAAACAAAGACATAAAATTTAATGTGTTAGGTTATATAGTATAATTATACGACCAAATATGGATAGCACATAGTATATTTATTTTACCATGTAGTGGTTGAGAATCTTTGTAACAATGAAATTTTGATATGGATGGCACATAGTATATTTATCTTTGTTTGTTTTAAAATATTATAAGATTACAATTATCTTATGCTTTATTTTACCAACTTAAAAACAGTGATTTCTGATCGTTAAAATTGACACGTGTCATGATCTGATGAATTACTAGTTTTGATACTTAATCGTTAAAATTTACACATGTCACGATCTGGTGAGTTTTTAACTTTAATATTTAATTGTTAAAATTAACACGTGTCACGATCTGGTGAATTACTAACTTTGAGAGAACCAAGATTTATATAATAAGATAATAAGAATAAACCCACAAAAAACTTTTTACTAAAATGCTATGTAAATAAAGACCTACAGAATAAAATTTGACCTATATAAGATCCAAAATATCATTATTTTTTATATAAATTACTTAAAGGGCCAAAAGATATTTTTTTGCCCTAGGGCTCTAAAAATATTTGGGCTGGGACTGGTTCTAGTGGCATTTACTTCGGCCTAATATCTCTTCGTTATTCAAATAAACTAAAATATATATATATATAACATATTACAAAAATTTAGATTTCCAAGTACATGATGCTCTCAACATCATCCCAAAAAATTGACTGCGACCAATTGGTATCCTCGAAGCTATCCTTGAAGCTACCAGGTAATGATCGCCTTGTAATCTCAGTCCTTCGAGTTATCTCATTCCTCTCCAAATCATATATATATAAGTGTGAGGGTTGTTTATTCGACCACCAATAATCTATCTTTCTAACGCAAACCTTGCCACTACCACATGTGCCATCTATCGCTAAGCAATCTCCAAGGTAGAAGTTAAGAGTTGGCAAAACAAAACTCTTCTTATCCGACCATTGACTCTTGTTGGCATCTTCAACTACCCAAACACTTATAATACAATCACCAATAAAACTGTTACAATCAAAAGCAGCTAATTTTCCTTTGTAGTTCATGAGACACCCCCAAGGGAATCTCTGGTATATGTCAGCATCATAGGGTAATTCAATCAAATTGAACTCTTCAGAACTCAAGTCAAAACTCATAAGCACATATCTATGTGCATTAGTCCAAGCCCCATAATACAAAACACCGTTGATGGAGATACCTCGGGGTGGAGGATAATGGGCTATATGGGGTCTATGGGTAATGTGGCATTTAGTCTTTTTCCATGATGCTCCAGCTCCAATTACCAATACTCGATGTTCTGATCTCACTACTATACGTTCCTTTTTGTCGAGCTCCCAAACTATGCTAAGAACTTTGTATTCGTCATGAACAGGATTCGTGTCCTAAATAATACTCCCTCCGTTTCAAAATATAGGATGTTTTGAGTAAAACATGCAGATTAAAAAAATACTACTTTATAAAAGTTTAACTAATCATAAGACTGCATAATATAAAATACTAAAATAATATAAAAGATGCATAAAAACTTGAAAACATCTACACCAAATAAACCTCAAAACATCCTATATTTTGAAACGGAGGGAGTACAATACATGATCGTTACCTTTTCCTTCAGAATTCATAACAATTGGTAATTCCACAAGCTGCCTTGTGTTAAGGTTACTAATTGGCACTCTCGTCCCAGCTTGGAAACACACCAAGCCACGATCAGCGTTCAAGAAGTGCTCTTCCATTCCCGGCATGGTCCAATCTTGGTCAAACACAGAGACAGAGGTTGTGTCCGAGTGATCATGAGTCGATGATGTGAGCAATGCATACTCGCTCTGCTTTTTCGCATACAAGAACACGCGTCAGCGTGATGAGGCTTTAAGGTAAAGGTTGGTTAAGTATCGAGAGGTGATAAGGGAAAACCAAATCCTTGAGACGCACTTAAATCTCATCAGAGATTTCACCCGCAATCTGATTAGGATATCGATCAACACCTCTTCAGGGATCTCTGGTAACGCCATCTTTTTCTTTTTCCTCAAAACTTTTACAATCGCAAGACTTGATGAACACGCTCCCATGGTTTCACAAATTTGTGTCTCGAATTTGGTCAATATGTGTATGTAATTTTAATGACTCACTATTATATTTTTAACTTCTACTTACTTTATTTATTATTCGCCAAAAAAAAAACAAGAAAAAGGAAACCCTAACTCAGCAGATTCGGGATTTATCTTTTCTCTAGGTTAAGATATAAATACGTTTGATGTTTTAATCTTAGGGTTTCTGTTTTGAATTTCCTGAGTGGTCTGATTACCTGAAGAACTCATCGATTTTACTGCAAACCGCTTCTCAATCCAACGTCGACGTCCTCCGTATCCGTAGCATCTGTAAATCTTGGCGTTCCGCGACTTCTACCAAACAGGGTCTATCGAATAGCTTTCAACGCAAGCTTTCTTCCTCCAACGAGGAGATAGAGACTCTTGATCTCTCTCCCACTACTTTCTTCCGTGTAACTGTCCCTTCTTCATGTTCTAACAAAGGGTGGCTGATCAGAACCAGACAAGTCTCTGAATCAAGTAAGACTAGTCTCTTGTTCTCCTCTCTCTCGCTAGCTCATCACCTCTTGTCGCCGGCGCCGAACACTAGACCTATTGAACTTTGGGGTTTCACAGATTTGCAAATCGTACGAGATTCATATATATGATGACGATTTCATTGGAGACTTGAACGATACAAAACGACCATCACATATGTTATGTTGTCTAAAGTTGTTTTCCTAGACAATACCTTTTTCGCAATCGGCCACGGTAAGAAAATCTGATACTGCAAGAGTGGAGAAGAAAGTAGAATTTGGACAAAAATCAAAAACCAGGATGAAGATTTCTCGGACGTTATAGTTCACAGAGGACAAGTCTATATATGCCTTACATGTAACCGGCGCAATTTGGTGGATTAATTTATCACAGCTCAGCCTCGTTAAATTCACACCTTCAACTCCAATGGACTACTACGGATATGAATGTTGCAAAGACAAGAGATTCGTGGACTATTATGCATTATTCATCAACTTCGCCTAGAGGAAGCTGGTATCGAGAGGACCGTTGGTTTTAAGGTTTATAAGATGGAGGAGGATATGGCAAAATGGGTTGAAATTAGTTCCTTGGAAGACAAGGCACTCATTGTGGTTACTGGTAGGTACAGTAGTAGCCTCAGTACCCGTGCGGAGCTAGGAATTACTTATATAGGGGTAAATTTCTTTTTTTTGATAATCAAACTCTATTAAATTTTTTTTGTGGGGTCAATAAACATATTTGTATCTATTTTATGGGTCAATATGCATATTTTCATGATTTTTCTGATTTTTTTTTCTAAAAATACAAATAATTTTTTTTTTTTTGTAAATCCATATGGGTCAATTGACTCCATGCTAACACACTGCCTCCACCACTGCCGAGTATCATGGATGTTTGAAGAATTTTATCTACTTTATTGATAATGTTGGAATGACTGGCGAAGAAGATGAGAGATTAGTCGAAGATGATGATGTTAGTTCCGAGTACTAGGGAGTTTTGAAGAATTATACCTACTTGGCTACTTCACTAATAATATTAATAGATATAAACTTTGGAATTTTGTAATGATGAAAGGCGACGCTGTTAGAGTGATCAAGCTTGATGATGGTAGTATCAACCATATGGCAGTGTTCAAGGTTGATGATGGTAGTATCACCCATATGGCTAATTCTTTTACTCAGAGTTATTTTCACATGTTCTCTCCTCCCTTCGTCTGAGAAGATTAATTCTGAATTTTGTTTCGTTGTAAGTTTATTTATATATGAGATGTCAAATATCACATCTTATAAATGTTGGCAATCGTGAAAGGACAGAATCCTTCAAGCCAATGCGTGGTTTGAGGCAGGGGATCCGTTATCCCCTTATTTGTTTGTGCTATCAATGGAGCGCTTGTGTCAGTTGATTGAAGGATCAATCCAGGAGAAGAAATGGAAGCCGATAAAATTGTCCAGGATGGGACCTAGGCTATCGCATATTCTATTTGCAGATGATTTGATCCTGTTTGCGGAGGCCTCTGTTTCGCAGATTCAGATTCAGGGGTGTATTGGAGCGGTTTTGCTTAGCATCAGGTCAAAAGGTTAGTCTTGAGAAGTCGAAGATCTTTTTCTCTGACAATGTTTCAAGGGAGTTGGGTGTTTTGGTCAGTGAGGAGAGTGGGATAAAGTCAACAAAAGATCTGGGAAAGTATCTTGGTATGCCTATCCTTTATAAGCGTATTAATAAAGAGACTTTTGGTGATGTTTTGGAAAGAGTTGGGTCGAGGTTGGCCAGTTGGAAAGGGTGTATGTTGAGCTTTGCGGGTAAGTTGACACTCACAAAATCTGTTTTGTCATCTATTCCAGTGCACACTATGAGCACCATCAAGCTACCGCAGAGTGTACTAGAGAATTTGGATAAAGTGTCCCGTAATTTCTTGTGGGGTAGCACGCCGGAAAAAAAGAAACAGCATCTAGTGGCATGGAAACGAGTTTGTAGACCAAAATTTGAAGGCGGTCTCGGTTTGAGAACATCAACGGATATGAATAAAGCATTGCTTGCTAAAGTAGGATGATGGCGAGTGTTACATGCGCCAAACAGTCTTTGGGCTCAGGTCGTAAGGGGTAAGTACAAAGTTGGGGACATACATGATTCTTCTTGGATGTCTGCTAAGAGTAGTTGGTCCTCCACATGGAGAAGTGTGGGCGTGGGGTTAAGAGAGATGGTGAGTCGAGGCCACAATTGGGTTGTGGGTGATGGGAGGAAGATCTTGTTCTGGGAGGATAACTGGTTAGCTGGTAAGCCGCTTGTGAAATGTACTATAAGGGATGGCATTGCCATCTGGTTTTGAACGAGTCACAGCTCGAGAGCTATGGAGAGATGGACAGGGTTGGGATTTCTCGCTCATATCACCATTTGTGCCTGATCATGTCAGACTCGAGCTTATGGCGGTGGTGTTGGATAGTTTTACTGGAGCAAAAGATCGGTTGGCTTGGGGGAGGATTCAACGGGTAAATTTACAGTGAAGTCCGCTTATGGATTCTTAACACGGGATGCTGTCCCAGGACTAAATATGTCCAGGTTTTATCAGCGGATATGGCGAGTGGTAGCACCAAAGAGAGTAAAGCTTTTTCTCTAGTCAGTTGTACAGCAGGTAATCATGACAAATGTAGAGAAGAAACGGAGGCATCTATGCGTTTCGGATGTGTGTGAGGTGTTTCGTGGGGGTATTGAGACTATCCAGTAATGGCCGGGGTATGGTCCCGTATTCTTCCGCCTAGCAAGCGACGGGGCTTTTTTGATATATCCTTACTTGAAAGGGTTTATGACAATCTAGGTCAAGGGTTAATGACTAAAGAGGGGGATTGGTCCACGATGTTTGCTATGGCTGCCTGGTGGGGTTGGAAATGGAGGTGTTGTAATGCGTTTCGGGATAAAAGGATATGGCGGGATCGTGTGCGCTTTGTGAAGGATCTTGCTAAGGAAGTGTCTTTAGCTAACTCGAGATTGCAGGTTAGTGATACACGGGGCCAGCGAGTGGATAAGCAAATTGGTTGGGTGGCACCAGAACTGGGATGGTGTAAACTGAATACTGATGGTGCTTCACGAGGCAACTCGGAGTATGCAGCTGCAGGCGGGGTGCTACAGGATACGCCGGGGGATTGGTGTGGGGGTTTTGCAGTTAACATTGGAATTTGTACGGCACCGTTGGCTGAACTGTGGGGTGTGTATTATGGACTCTACACGGCTTGGGAGAAGCGAGTTACAAGGTTGGTATTGGAGGTGGATTCGGAAATAGTTGCTAATTTTCTCTTGACCGGGATCGAGGATTCTCATCTCATGTCTTTCCTGGTACGTTTGTGTCACGGCTTTATCTCTAGGAACTGGATAGTCTGTTATCGTCATGTGTATTGAAAAGCTAGCCGCCTGTCTGATGAGTTAGCTAACTATGCATTTACGTTACCACATGATTTTCACGGTTTTGTTTTAGTTCCGAATGTTGTTTCTCAGTTGTTAAACGAGGATGCTGCTGGTCGTACATGGTTGCGGCAAGTACGTTTATAGGTCTGTTTAATTTTTCTTAATAAAGTTGGGGGCTCTGCCCCGTGTTTCACCCAAAAAAAAAAATTATTGGCAATCGTTTATTAATTTTATGTTAATTTTTATTGATAATTCCTATTAATCTATATATATAAAGTTACATTTGCTCACTTCTCATGCTGCCACATCAGCAATTCATTCTTTTTATTTGGGCCTAATCCTAAACACTAATCCACTATGTAGCTTCTAATATATTCATTCATAACACTTTAAAAACCCATATTAAACCCAAATATTTTAAATAAATGAATATTTTAAAATAGTAAAATTCTTTTTATTTGGGCCTAATCCTAAACACTAATCCACTATGTAGCTTCTAATATATTCATTCATAACACTTTAAAAATCCATATTAAACCCAAATATTTTAAATAAATAAACATTTTAAAATAGTAAAAATAATACTATTGATTTATTTTAGTAATAATATTATTATTATTCAAATTTTAACCAAAAATGATCGTATTCCAAAATTTAGAATGGATTAATAAGTTTTATAATGCATGGTAGAGTAAAAAACAATTTATGTATATTCAAATTTTAACCAAAAATGATCATATTTCAAAATTTAGAATGGATTAATAAGTTTTAGAATATAAGTAAGATTTTAATGCATGGTAGAGTAAAAAAATAGTTATGTAAATGTATTTATCAAATTCTAAACATACAAATAAAATTTAAATGAAACATTAGTTTCTAAGGAACAATTTCACTTATAGAAAAATAAAAGATTAATTACTCAACTCAACTTAAAAGTTTTGATCTAAAACGAAGACATTGTAAGAGTCACATTTTTTTTTTTGGAAAAAACTATGAAACAGAATCTTGAAAAATTAATCCATCTAAAAAAACACAAAATCAATGGTCACAAAATATAGAAAAATTGATATGTAAGTCGTTACAAAAAAAGTGACATGTATAGCATATCTCATAATGCATATTATCAACCGGAGCTACAATTCTATAACATGATAAAAAATATATATATATATAGGCTTGAGATTTTATCAATTTATGATCAAATGCTTTTAACCAAAAAAATTGCCAGAAATAACATGTTATTAAAGTACACCATGTTTTTCTTAGAAGACAAGCTAAGGTTACATCACAAAATTAACATCTAAAAATAACATATGAGGGTTTCAGACATATATGTAACTTGGATTAGAGAACAGATGTCGGGTTTAATCATTTCACCATTTAAGCATTCTTGACTTGGTCGGAAATTCTATTATGGCAGGTGATGCATTTGGATAACTCCGTTGTAGCGACATAACATTAAAAATGTTCATGAAACCTTGTATATTTGCATTTAATGTGGAATATCAATATGTTTAAATGATCTCTATAATTAGGTCAATGATCGACCTTTGGCTTTAGAAATTTTAAACTGATGTTTTCATTGGATATAAATATGGAATGTACTATTTGAGAGAGATTCTTAAGTCAATTTTTGTTACTACGTGATATATTATTGATTTACCAGAAAAACATTATTTGCGACACTAGATAATATATATATTATATATAGATTAGTAAAATAAGTATGAATTTTATTTGGATTTATCTTTTAACCTTCAAATGATTAATTATATTTATATTTAATGATTCTTATTCCTAAAAATATCTAAATTAAAATCTCTCACAAATAAATATAACAAATAAACATTATCTTCAATAATATATATGTTGTATATTACTTAGTAAAGTAAGTTTAATGTTAATATAGATTTATACTCAAAAGTTTCAATAAATATATTTGAACTCAAGAATTGATATTGATAAATAATATATTTTAAATTAAAATCGCGCGCGTGCGCGGGTTCAAAATCTAGTAATGATATATAATGTCCCTATTCTTGCTTTTAATTGGAAATTAGAAGGGTAAAAAATTGTAAATTATAAGAATATATTATTCCTTTATACTCTCCTACATGTAATTTTACTTCAACTAAGCTTATGGAAAAATTAAAAATTTAACTTAATTTCTATACATAATCTGAATTTAACTTGCAAGAGAATCATTATTCATGCAATAATGCTAATTTCTTATTCTTCCTTTTTCCTTTTCTCATCTTGTTGGAAATTTCCATAGTTATTCTGGTAATACACTTTAAATTATAAACTTTTTAAAATCGTCTCCCCCACATATTCCCAAGGGTATAATCTATATATATAAAGTTAACTTTACTCATTCCTGGTGCTGCCACATCAGCTACTTCTTATTTAATTTTGTGGGCCTTACAGATTTTAGTAAGCTCTTTAAACAATTACAAAAATGGTAAGCTAATCTATTAGATTTCATCCACATTCTGTAGGCCCAAAACTATTTCATCCAAATCTCTATACCCAACACTATATCTAAATCATATTGATTCAACCTGATAAAGCTTAGCGACGGCAGTGTGAAGGAAGGTCCACCTTCACACGTTTCTCTCCTCCTTAACCCTCCATCCATGTCGTTTCACCATCTGATGTTATAATGCATGCCATTCAATTTCAATTTCTCCACTCCTCTAAACTTTCACACATTCTTTCATGTCTTCCGTCACCAGTGCAATGACTTCGTTTGCAATGGCTAATTATATTGTTCCAAAATCAAATATTGTATCTATAGAGAACATTTACCCTTGATCATAATTCGAAAAAGCATTAAGCAAGGAGCAAACAAATAGGGATTAACGAGACTTTAATTTTATTATTCAACCATAAAAAAAAAGTAAAAAAAAAAAAGAAAAGGATAGAGCATATACCCGATATATATGAAGTAAAACACTGAATTTGGAATAATATTATTATCTATTTGTACCTAACATTCTTTCATGTATAGTTTATGCTTAGTTCTTTTACATATACGTGCATCATATGGTTAAGACACATAATTATAAGAGACAAATAAAATATTTTCCTAGGTCAAGAAGACAAGAACTATGACTAGAATCTCCATTGATCTTGAAATTATATATCATCATTTCTATCTACAAAAATATCCACCTAAGCAATATTTTTTTACTTTAAAATAAATTTAAAATATTTATGTAGTGCATATTTATGTTAATTATAATTAATAGAAAGTTTAAATAATAAAAAAATATGTAAAATAAATAAAATGTTAAAATAAGAAAACAAACTATAAATTTTATTAGCGGTAATAATATAATTAAAATTTTCTATTAAACTCATCATAATTTAAAATTTCAAATGTATTATTGAGTTTTAGAATGTAAGTAAATTTTAAATTTATGGTAGAATAAAAAAATTATGTAATTGCGTATTATATAGTTTTAGAATAAAAGTAAAATTTAAATTTATGGTAGAATAATTTTTTTAATGTAATTATATATTATTGAGTTTTAGAATGGAACTAAAATTTAAAATTATGGTAGAATAAAAAAAATTCTGTAATTTTATTTATAAGATTTTAAACAGAAAAAATAAAACTAAAAGTGAAATATTATTTTATAACATGATCAAAAAGGAAAACAAATTTGATATTTCATAAATTGAATCAAATGCTTTTAATCCAAATTTAAGTATTGAAAGATAGTAATAAAAAAATAGTTACAATTTATATTGAAAATCATTTTACAGTCTAATATGTGTTATATGTGAGCCAATGGAAGGTAGAAAAAAGTAGATTTCAAAAAGAGTGCATCATCAATGATGACGAAAAAATCATAGTTAAAAATGTTTGAAAATAAATTAATAAAAATTGAAATAATAATACAAAACTACACATGACTAAATTAAAATCTCTGACAACTCATTAATTGTGTGAAACGAATGAGTTTGTAGAAAAATAAATGACATACATTATTAAATAGATTATCATTTCAAGTCGGATTTAACAGTTTAACCATATAATCATGAAAAGTGGGATAAGATAGACACATTCATGAATTGGTTGTTTATGGGATGTTGCAATTACTTTGATGGGTAAAGCAAGCTCGATAAAGATGTTATAATAATATGATATTATATTTTACCTTTACGCTAAGCAATATTCATGAGATTCCGTATATTCAAATTTATACAAAATAATGTTATGTTAGTATCAACATCTAATCATAAATAATATATACAATTAGATCAACAAATGGATCAGCATCAAGACCTTTAAATTTTTTTTTTAATAAAATATAAATAAGAAATAAACTCTCTTAATGATAAAAGATCTTGAAATAGTCATCAATATCATTTATTTATCCTAATATTACCACATGACATATATGTATAACGATTTTCCCTCAAAACTTTGAATGATTATATTCGAGCTCAATAATTGATATTAATAGAAAAAAAATTAAATCAAAATTTCGCGCTTGCGCGGGTACAAATTCTAGTAATTTATAATTCTAAGTAATAAAGTAATACTACTACACAATGGTTCCGGACTCTCGTTTTCGGGGGCCAATCGGCTCCCTTCCCATATCCTTCTCAGGTTACCGTTGTTTCGTTGATGGCTCTTGGAAGTCGGACGATCGTTTCGCAGGAGCCGGGTGGTTTTGTACTCAGTCTCAGGATGCGAGGACAAGCAGGGGTGCAACTAACTTTCGACGAAGTCTTTCCCCCTTACACGCTGAAGTGGAAGCTTTCATTTGGACGATGCGTTGCATGATTGGATATGACTACCGTGATGTGGCTTTCTATTCAGACTGTACTGATTTGGTGAAGATGGTGTGTTCGCCACATGACTGACCGGCATTCTCGGCGTCCGCAGAATGTTTTATATGTAAACAATTTTCCTTCGTATTGGCTCATCTGAGCTAATTTTTGTTGACAAAAAAAAAAAAAAAAAGTAATACTACTACACTATGCTTTAACAAACTGCCCACAAGTTTAGTAGACACAATTATCACGACCCTCAATATGTTCACTATCTTTAAAGAAACCTAAGTTTCAAACTTTGTCTATTAAAAGAATTTTTTTGACTTGGGAGTTGAAAAGACCCAATCTTTCTATTGCAGATACTCTGAACTAAACAGAAACGAACAAGAGAAACAAATATTCTTTCCTCTTTTTAATGCTCGAACGATCCTGACCGTTGATCTTTGCTTTATGGGTGGATGGGGCGGCATTAACTACGTGGTCCTTGAACTATCGCTATATGTCCAACACGCGGAATAGTGTGTGTGAGTGTTATTCTCTCCTTCTCCTTCTTCTTCTCCGGAAAAAAACAAAAGAACAAAAACAAGAGAACCTTTTTCTCGTTTCTCTCAACTTGCAGAAGAAGAAGAAGAAGCGATTTACACAAGGTTTTCTGATCCTTCTCACTCATCTCCTCACTTAGAAACGTTTTAATGGGGGGTTTCATCTTGTTTGATGCTTGGAATTGGTATCAAAATCGAATTTTTTTAATCTGTTATTGAATTGGGTTTAGTTAGACATGAGTTATAGAACTACATTTTATCTCAAGTTGTATATAGAATCTTGTCCTGCTCTGTATCTACTTTTGTTTTGCTCTCTTCTTTACCAATTGTTTGAATGTTATAAGAACAAAACCCATATGCCAAAACCCTCTTGCCTCTGTTTCCATTTACAGGACAGAGTAATATAGTAACTATGGAGCGTTTGGTTTCTCATCCTCCTCTCATGATTGTCTCAGACCTTGATCATACCATGGTAGGAGGAGATGGCTCTGTAACTCTCTCTTTTGTTTTTTCTTCAGCCAAATGAAATAAATAGGATTCTTGATGTGATTTTCACGTTTTGACAGGTTGATCATCAAGATCATGAGAACCTCTCTCTTCTCAGGTTCAATTCATTGTGGGAAGATGCTTATCGCCGTGACTCTCTTTTAGTATTCTCAACAGCAAGATCACCAATTCTTTACAAGGAATTGAGAAAAGAGAAACCTTTGTTGACCCCTAATATCATCATTACATCAATAGGAACCGAGATAGCATTTGGTAACTCCATGGTTCCTGATCATGCTTGGGTTGAAACTTTGAACAGTGATAAATGGAACCGGGAGATAGTCTTGGAAGAAACTAAAAAGTTCCCTGAGTTAACTCTTCAGCCAAAAACTGAGCAGAGGCTACACAAGGTCAGCTTTTACATTGATGAAGGTAAAGGTGAGGCATTGACCAAGGAACTATCACAATTGCTGGAGAAACGTGGCGTTAAGTGTTTATACTTGTATCTTTTTGTATGTTTTCTAATTAATGTGGGATCTTTGTTACTTGAAAGGTAATGTCTTTTACTTTACTTTTTTACAGTTGGATGTTAAGATAATTTACAGTTGGGGAAAGAACGTGGATGTTATACCGCGAGGTGCAGGTAAAGGAGAAGCTCTCGAGTATCTGCTCAAAAAGCTGCAGGCTGAAGGAATATTCCCGGTTAATACTCTTGCTTGTGGTGACTCTGAACACGATGCTGAACTATTTAGCATTCCTGATGTTCATGGTGTCATGGTAATGTTCACTCATCAGTCATCACAGTCTCTCCATTCTTAACAAAAGAACCTGACTTGTTCTTGTCAATGTGCTTTGTGAAGGTGAGTAATTCCCAAGAAGAGCTGTTGAAGTGGCGTTCTGAAAATGCTTTAAACAATCCAAAGGTTATACATTCAACAGAGAGGTGTGCGGATGGGATTATTCAAGCCATTGGTCATTTTAAGCTTGGTCCAAATCTTTCTCCAAGAGATGTTTCTGAATTCTTGAAACTTAAGAGGGATGTTGGGAATCCTGGTCAAGAGGTTGTGAGGTTTTACTTGTTCTACGAGAGATTGAGACGCGGTGAGATCAAGAACTATGAGACATACATAGCCAGCTTCAAAGAGTCATGTGTGAGTAACTTTGATGCAAAATAGAATCCATCTTTTCTGTCTCCACCGGACTAACTCCTATTTTTTTCTTGTAACATTTTCAGCACCAAGGTGCTGTCTTTGTAGATCCATCAGGTGCCGAGAAGTCTCTGAGAGACACCATTGATGAGCTGCAAAAGTGTTATGGTGACAAAAGAGAGAAGAAATTTTGGGTTTGGGTAGATCAGGTTGTGGTTATAGACAACACTCCTGAGAAATGTATAGTGAAGTTTGCTAAGTGGGAACAATGTGGTAAGAAAAAAACGGCATTACATATTTGCAATATGATCTTTTGATGACTGATATAAACAAGTTCTATGATTTTTTTTCAATAACTTTAATTGTTTGTTTTTTATTGGCAGAGGATGAACGTATATGCTGCACAACAACTGTTGAATTCACCTCAACGGTATCAGATTCTTATAATTTAAATCAAATGAGCTTTGATTTTTTAGTATCTTGAACAGTTGAATGAAAGAAAAAATGATTTGGAATCTCTGCAGGGAGGAGATTTGGTGTGGGAGAAGGTGAAACAGATATGGTCAGAGGACTCGGAGATAAAGGATGATTATAACAGTAGTTGGATTCTCTGAATATTACTGTTCTCTTTCTCATATGATATGAACATTCTTCAAGATTTGTCTTCCCTTTCCCCATATATTGTTATAAGTTTTGAACTTTTTTTTGGGAATATACGTATGGGCCATGGGGGGCATTATTGATGAGACTAAATAATTAAACTAGGGAGGGGGTATTATATAACTAGGCTTTATGTCTCTGTCACCATATACTTGTATGATAGGACGCTTTTCACAATAATTTTTGATCACAGAACATTACACAAACCGTTTCAAGCTTAAGAGAAAAAAAAAACTACCTAAAACCCTAGAACAACCCATTGAGTTTTCCATGAATTAGTCCATCCGATGTTACTTGTGGCAAGATCGAAGACACCGGAATTTGAATAACACTTAGATGCTGGCGAAAGGTCAGCCTTAACGAAAAAGATTGAACCACTCTTGTGGCGATGACCAACATCTTGAACCGGTGCTCTTATTGTAACGCCATGACCAAAGATTAACATCTCATCATCTCCAATAGAGTACACTCACACTTAACACTCTTTCCCATTTCTTACTCTCAGGATGTCCTCGTCAACTCAAGATGATTAAAATCTCTCCTTATTTCTGAATCGCTATATTCTCCTCTTCCTAATGGATCCGGTTCGTGAATTAAGGTGGTAGTGAAATGGATGATGACGATACGGGTTTTCTTCGATTACTTCTTTGGGGAAATCTCCAGAGAAATCAATAATCTTGATGTAGTGAAGGATAGTGTACAGGTAAAGCTTGCTCTTCTTATAAGCCAAATCCATGATCAACGAATTGGTTTCCCGGTTCTACCAAGAATCATCTCCTTTCTTGTGTGTGAAGAGATAACGGTTATTCAAAATCCAAGCAACGAAGTAATCCCCTGTCTTCTCGTCTATCCAAAAGACAGCTGATCGTTTCCAACCGCGGATGTCGTCTCTAGACACTTCTTCATACTTACGACGAGGCTTCACGAAGATCCCCCAGCTGCCGTAATCCGTATGATCCTCCGTTTCGCTCGAATCTCACCTCTCCACCGCGAATTGATGATTTTATTGACGGAAGATTGATTCTTTTGCACGTTAACAGGTTAAAAATATAGAAATCGAAATGATAATCCACCATCAAGAGCCAGTTTTTGGAGCTAGCCATAAAATAGCTCTTGTCCGAGAGTCCGAGGAGTTTTGTTTCGTAGACCTTGTCTTCTTGTGGATCGCACAAACTCAATGAATCATCATGGTAATGGTATATGATCCGCCATGGATACAGAGGCCGCTTCACGCATGTTTTCCAAACGGAATACCAATCTGAGCAAACAGTTTTTGCTCGGTGCATGATTCAAGCTTTCGATGATCTTTCGCAAAAGGTCAGGACAAAGCTTAGACCAGTCGTGATTATCAGACACTTTTGGTCTGCACTTCTCTTCTCTCATCAACGTATCCATGTCTGCGCTTACTTGCTGAATGAGCTAATGGAACTAGGGTTTCGCTTTTAGGTTTAGACTTTAGAACGTAACACAGCCTAACAAGCTCAACTGTTTTATATCTATACATACATACCTATGAAACAATTCTTAATAGATTTTGTTAAATCTATACTAACTTTTAGAGGGAAAATGTTGGCATAAATTTTACTGTAATTTGTTAGTTATAAAATAATAGTATAATTTTTATTTGAATTAGTCTATACATTTTATAATTTTTACATTTAATTTACATAGTTTCATACTCCTCTTATACAATGAAACCCGTCTTCCGTAGATGATACAATGTTCAAGACCACGAATTATATAAAATGGTAAAATTCAGAAAATAAGATAAAAACCCGTATTGAAGCGGTCGTCATTAGAAATCTCGATTAACTTTTTGATTTTTTTAGTTGTGTATTGTATTAAATAAAATATAACATTTAGGATTTCTTAGATTATAATAAGATCTCACTTTTATCACCATAAAAAATGTAATATATGAACTATATTAAGCCAATATTTTACTTTCATTTAAAGTTTTTATTAATAAAATTTTAGGGACGCAAACAATATTTTTAATAATAAAAATATATTTTATAAATGTTCTAAATAATGATGTATCATCACAATAATGTATGACCACCATGGAAAAACCTCGGCTTAAATAATCCAAAATATTGTTTTATTATTTTATAAACCTTATAGTTATTAAATTAATTAAAATGCAATCATTTTGTAATATGCCACATGATAGTAGAGTTAAACTTCTAACAACATTGATTAAATAAGTGCATTTTGGTGATATATGTGGAAAAATCAATTCTTTAAAACCTTTCGCAAACCAAGGGTGTCATGAATTTGAGCTTATGGATCTATCAAGCAACAATTTATGTTTTTTTTTTGTTGTTGTAACTCGTGTTTGATTGCACATTTTACTCCTATTCATTAGGTTGACAAACTTGCGTAGCTATTCACATTTCTCTCCTGACCTGAGATTGAATGAATGAATAGTGGCAACGAATTATGTTTGAAAAAAAAAAAAAGGGTTTATAACCAACCATTAAAAATTAGAAGAAAATTAATTTGACATAATTAAAGAAACAATAGAAAATTATAAGCACTGCAATATATGAATTCCAAATAATTCAAAGATAAAAATATAAATTAAATAAAACAATCTAAAAATACTACAATAAATTTTAAAATACAGTATTAGGAAAAGAAAACGCATATATTAATTTTTTCTTTTGGGTCAACATATTAATCTTACCTATTCCCAACTGAAAATATAAAAAGTATGAGAAAATTTCCATTTAAAAATAAGAAAAAATTACTTTCCCATTAAAAAATATTTCCCAATTAAATAAAGTTGAAAGCAGTATTTTTGAATAAATTATTTAAATATGAGACGATATATGTTTATATAGAAGTGAGTATTTACAAAATTTAAAATTAATAATTAACTGTATATTTTCTTTAATCCATTTTTCTATTTTTGTAGAATTAATAACTTAAAATTAAAAATAAGTAAATAATATTATAATTTCAAATTTTATGAAAGATATATATATAATCTCCTTATAATTATTTTTAAAAACTTTGTATTTTTTAATAAATTCTGTAATTTTTGATAATTATCTTTTTACATTATTATTTTTTTTTTTAAACAAAATATTTTATATTTTTGTTGTAATCAAATTTCTCTTTTTAAATATTAATTTTTACACTTGTCAAAATCTAAGATTGATAACTTGACACATGTCAAAATCTTGTTAATGGCTAACTTTCAAAACCCAACTTTATATAATAAGATACATACCTATGAAAAATTCTTCATATATTTTGTTAAATCTATACTAACTTTTAGAGGGAAAATGTTGGCATATATTTTGCTTGCTCAAATAAGTATATAGAGATAATTAGCGGAAAACTAACTTATGGAAATAAGAAAAATATAAAATTTTCTTATTAGAAGAATTTACAAAATAATATTATTAGACTAAAGCAAACAAAATAGATTTTTTGTTGTTGTTGGGACTCCAAAAAATCGACCAATCACGATCAATTAACATTTTAATTTTTGTATATTGTGTGTATATTTTTATTTTTCCAATCTTCCTGTTTTCTAAACGGAAAAATATCCAAAAAAAAAAAAAGAGGTCACCCCTGCATATTTAGTTATATATAATAAGCTTCTAAGGTTGTCCACCTAAGATTTAAAAAAATCAATCACGATTAAACATATCATTAATTAGTTAACATTTTTAAACTTATAATATTTTCTATGAGAAGATATTAATCAAAGGAAAATATGAAATTTATGGAAAGAAGAGATATGTAAATTTTTGAAAAAAAAACCAATGTATAAAAATTATATCCTTATTCTTATATTGTTAATCTTCTATTTTTCCAACAAAAAAAATATTAACAAAAAAAAATATTACATTTTTCTTATTTACGTAAGTTGTTTTTTTCCACTTTAAGATAACGTCTATAGGATGCTATTTCGCAGTTGAATGGTTCGGCCACACCATAAAACTCCAAGAATACCTCTTTATGGTTCTCTTAGATGATTTCTACCAGATCGAAGAGGACTTCCGTATTATAGAAGTGTACATTTTTGCTGGTTTTGGTGCAATGTTGAAGGATAATATTGAAATTGGTGCGATGTTAGAGGATAAGCATGAAATCGATTAAGTATGATGTTGAAGGATTCACAATATCTCTCTTGCGTTTTAAGAACTCATAATCATTTCCTAGAGAAAAACTATGAGACATACATAACCAACTTCAAAAGGTCATGTGTGAGTAACTTAGTTGCAAAAATGGAAACCATTTTTCTGTCTCCCCCGGACTAATTTCTCTATGTATTTTTTTTTCTTGTAACATTTTGAATACCAATGTGCTGTCTTTGTACATCTATCAGGTTCACTATTGATGAGGTGGAGAAGTGTTATGGTGATAAAAAACAGAAAAAAAATTTGGGTTTGGGTAGATCAGGTTCTAGAAATAGACAACACTCTTGGGAAATGTATAGATTTTTTTACTTTTTTTTGGCAGATGATGAACGTAAATGCTGCACACCAACTGTTGAATTCACTTAAAAGGTATCAAATTCTTATAATTAAAATCAAATGAGCATTAATTCTTCATATCTTGAACAGTTGAAAAAAAAAATGATTTGGAATATTTGGTGTGGGAGAAGTTGAAGCAGATATGGTCAGAGGACTCGGAGGTGAATCATTATGATAACAATTGTTGGATTCTATGAATATTTTTGGAGACTTTTTCATCTCTTTCTCATATGGTATGAACATTATTCAAGATTTGTCTTCCCTTTCCCCCATATAGTTTTGAGCTAATTTTTGGTAATCTTTAAAGAAGAAAAATACTCGGGCAAAGGTTTCTTCCCAAACAAAAAAAAGATAAATGAGGGCCCAACCGGGTTCGAACCGGTGACCTCTTGATCTGCAGTCAAATGCTCTACCACTGAGCTATGGACCCATTGATATACTTATTGGCTACCTAAAACATTTTAACTTTAAAGTTATAAACGTCGTATCTTTTCTTTTTCTTCATAGAACTAGCCACTAGGCCATAGGAAACAGAGAATTCCAGATTTTTTTTTTTTTTTGTCCATCACAGAGAATTCCAGATTATGCAGTACAAAAATAAACTATTGGGGTATCTAAGGTAAACTAGAACAAAATGAGAAAACATAGTTATACATCAGGCCAAAACTCCATGCGGAAGGCTCGTTCAAATTCTTTTTCCGCTAAAAGTTTTTCGTGTTCGATCGTCTTCCGCAATTTCTTAGAGAGTTTCTTGTTCGTCGTCTGTGATACTTCTTCAGAATATGTAACCCGAGGCTGTGCCGCTTTTCTCATAGCTGGTTTTTCAGATCCTAGTCCTTTTTGTTATGTTTCGGCTCTGCTTGTAGGGGCACCAAGATACCTTGTTCAGCGATACCAAGACCAGTACCTTCCTTCCAGCCATGCTTCTTTAGGAGCTGAAAACCAATGTTAGAAGAATCGATAGCAACCAATGGAGCGCTTGACCCAGAGGACTCACCCATAACGTTGGACACGTTTTCACTATTTTGAATATTTATCTCTGCTCCCAGTCGTGGTTTAGCGACTCCCAGACCAGTACCTTCCTCGAAATAGTGCTTCTTTTGGAGCTGAACAACAGACGTTTCTCTACGTGTACAAGTCATAACTCCGTTTAGGGTTTTGTTTCTTACCATGATCTATTAACTTATACAGAATTATTGTGATTACCTTAACACATACGGAATTGCTAATGGTCTTAGTCAATGGTAGTCCGTAACAAATCAAAACAAAAACGTGAATCTCAAGCAATCGTGGAACAAAAACAAGACTAAGAAAATTTGTGCAAAAAAAAAAATCGCCTCTATTAAATTAGAGAAAGCCACGGCCTCTTTCTATATCTAAACCACCGCCTCTGCAAATTAGGTCATTAGTTTGTGAACCGTGAATGTCATGAACCGATGCAATGCAATACACCCCAAACCAGAACATCAGGCTTATAAAACCGGTTCAACTAGTTGACCAAAAAATAAAACCGATTCAAATATTAATTCAATATTGTTTCCCATTTATGTAACTGAAGCCAAATAAAAAATATTCCATCCGTTTTAAAATATAGGATGTTTTGACTAAAGCACGCAGATTAAGAAGTTTTTACTTTTAACAAGTTCAACTAATCAGAAACAATCTGCATAATATAAAATACTAAACTAATTTAAAAATTGCATAAAAACCTGAAAACATTTTATATTATGAAACAACAAACTTTTCTAAAACATTTTATATTTTGAAATGGAGGGAATAGCATTCAACTATGTTATATGTTATGTGTCATTTATTTAAAAAAAAAAAAAAGGTTTTTTATTTTCTCTCGTTCATATATTTTTCCCAAAAAGAGAAAAGAAAAAAAATCAGAATGAACCCACCACCTGTCAGTAAACCCGTAATAGAGGTTGTTGGAACCACATCTCAAAAACCAAACCATATCTCTCTATCTTGACTTTTATTTTTATGTTATCCTTATTGAAAATCATATGATTTTTTTTTTATATAGAAAGCACACTTCCTTACCATCACTCATTGGACAAAATTCTATATTGACAGTTATAGTCTTATAGACTTGTTGTACATATATCCCTCTCATTTTGTACATGATTCTGATTTTAATTATTTTTTTGTGTGTTTCCAAAGAAATGTCAGTAATGGGACAAAAACAAAAAGCAAGTTGATGGTAGGAAGAAAACAATATAAAAATTAATATATGAATATTAAAAAATCTAGTTTTTTTTTAGGATTCCCGCCTTATCACCAACAATTTAAAAGTAAGAAAAAGAAAAGAAAAAAAAAACAAAATGAAAAGTTCAAAGGAATACCTAATTATATATAGTTTAATACTATATTGTGTGGAAATCTTGTTTAAAGAAAATTTTAAAGTTGAAAAAATGTTTTACTTTTCCAAGAGAACTTTTTTTTTGGACAAATAGATGCTCTCACTCATTCAAATCAAAGCAAATACAAAGGAAGAGATACAAAGATCTCAAAGTTTAAACTGAAACAAAGGTTACAAAGATGGGCATTCCCCAATGCCATAAAAGAGTAGATAGATAACATTGAGATAGACTCCATGAGAGCTATGCAACAGTCACTAAGAAGCAGCTTGGAACATGGCACGGTAGCTCGATTGATCATCCTCGAGAAATTTGGTGGATGACAAGATAGTCTCGGTCGATAGACAATGTGACGTTAAGAGCAAAGCCATAGCCAGTAACCTCACCGGAGCAAGGGGCACTAACAAGAGCACCACATTGGCAATGATTCGGTATACCAAGGTTTGGTGGTCAAGGGTAAAGTGCTTTAACAACTAAAGTGGTGGTAAAGTGCTTTAACAACTAAAGTGGTGGGTCAGGAACAAACTGGTAGCACCAGGAATAGCTTCGATAATAAACAATCCGAGTGATGAAGATGGTGCTGAAGAAAGTTTGCTTGAAGTCGTCGGATGCTAGAGTGGAATAACAGGGCATAAGACCATAATACTTCAAGGTTTTAACATCAGACCATACAAGTGGAACTAGATCCATGACTAGCCAAGGATAACAATCAAGCCGTAACAATGCAAGTGAGTTCTCTCTCACTTGGTGCCCTTTACCAAGGAGATTAAGAACACCACACAAAGCATGTAGTCGGTTTGACATTAGTAGATGAGATTCAGGCTTGGTCTGGTGGGTTGTTAATAACACCAAAATGGTGTGGGTGAAGGGATGTTGTTGAGAACTAGAAACGCTAGTTAGCATAGGGATAAATGGGTTGTGGTTCTTCCAGTTAACAATCGAATTCACATCTCGAGCAAAGACCAGGGATCTCTCATACTCTATGTTACTACTAATCATTCTAGGTAAATGGATTCTCAGATGCAGTCTTCGGACATCGAGTTCAACCAAAGAACCTAAGAAATGTTTACTAGGTATCATAGGGATAGAAAGAGTAGACCTGGGTTTTTGGAGGATGGGTAGGACCGTTTGGGATGTTAGCAATCCGAATTCAAGTCCTGAGCTCATCCGCAGAGATCCAAAAGACTTTGGGGATGGCCAGGGGAGTTGACATGGGTCTACCAAGCTGGTAATGTGATAGATCTTAGATACGGAAGTCCAAAAACGGAGATAAGTCGCATCTCTGGAAGATTCCTCGCCAAACATCAACTCGGAAGCCATGGAGGAAGAGGAAGCTTCAGGGGCGAAGCACAATCCGGATCGGGAGAGATAGAGACATAGGGACTTTTGGACCGTCGGCGTAAGCCTGGACGAGAATTGGTGAGGATGGGGTTCGCCGAACTCCAGATCCTGCTGTGGTGGCAGAAGGACAAGCCTTCGTCTAAATCTAGGATCAAGATTAAATTTGAAAAATACGAATTTTACAATTTGTGAATTCAAAGAACTTGAAAAAGTTGATAGTTTGATATGAAGTTGTAGTCATTTGATTTATGTTAGTATTGTCATTGTGTCATTATACGAATGCATAATAATCTATTACCATAAAATATATTTATAAAATGCTATATACAATTCCAAAAAAATTATATGAAATCTGATTGAATCAAGAGACTCAACATTTGTTAAACCGAAATTATAAAATATAGTACTAATTATATGAAAGAAAAAAAAAAACAAATTGGAAGTAGTTAATAAGTTGGATTTTAGTTGTATATTTATTAGACGCATCGACTGTATAAAATGGTCTCCTTTTGAAAAAAAGAGTTGTTTATTTTTGTTGACCAAAATAATGCTTTAAAAAAAAAAAAAAAAAAAAAAAAAAAAAAAAACAAATTTTAAAAAGGCTGTGTTGTGTTGTGTTGTGTATATAAATTTAATAAAACCACCATATCTCTCTCGTCCTTTGTCAATCCTCCTCTCTGTAAATTTTTTTTGAAATGGTTCTTCCGTTTCTCTCTTCCTCTCTCCTTCTCCGTCTCTCTTCTCCAATCATGTCCCCTGATCCCATCACCTCCTCCTTCTTCTCTCTTTCTCATTAAATTATTACCCGTAGCAATTCAGATCGATCGCCCCATATTCTTAACTAATTTTACACAGAAGAAAGATTTTATAATAATTAAAAAACCCCTACCTGCTGCCTAAAGATAGATATGTCCATGGAGAGTTCATTAGGTTTCATGGCGGTGTTCGCCGTCTCAGGAAGCGTTGTCTTCTTAGCGAGTCAATTTCACAAGCGTCTTCTCTCCGATTACATGGACAAGTTCGATTTCGAAATCCGTACGTCCGCCATTCTCTCTCGATCCTCTTCTGTTTCTTTCTCAAAACCGATCGTGAAATTTGATTTGTTTTGTTTTTTTTTTGGGGTTAATGGGTGACAGGAGGATCGAAGAAAAATGTGGTGATGAAGAAGAAGGTGAGATTCGCTGCGGATGTGGTTGAGCCGTCTGGGAACAACAAAGAGTATCGCCGGAGACACTCTTCTAAATCCAAATCGTCGAATTCCAAGTTGGCGGCAACTATTTGATATATTTTTTTTTGTACAATTTTGTAAATTATTCATTTTGGGGGTTTTGTGATTTGAAAAAAAAAAAAAAAAAAAACTCGTAATTTAATTTCGGAATTTTTATTTTTATTTTTCTCTCATATATGAATCTGAATCTGAATGTGGGGAACCTTCATCAAGTTCAAGTCTTCTTCCCCAGGGGGTCAAGTCTTTTTCTTATCTTCAATTTTCTTGAGGGGTTTCTTACTTTGTAAATAATTGTTTTGTGTAAATACAAATTGTGATTGCTAATTTACATATTTCCTTCTTAAATCATTTGTTCTGCGATTTTAGCCTAATCCTTAATTAAAGGGTTTACCATTCATACACTGATGATACACAAAACACACCGTATGGAATATGTTGTGCTGGCTCTTTAGTTACAACTTTTTCTATTATGATTGTTTCCATTATGAATGTTTGGTGATGTAATTAATATTTATCTAGATCCTTTATTTTAAATTTTAAATTGATGATTTTATTTATCTCACTCAAGTTACTTTTTTTTCCCTTCCATATTGTGCAAAGTGCAAACTCCCAATGATTGATAGTCAAACATAACTTTTCAACTATTCAGTTAGTAATTTACTGTTTTACTTTTACATAATTTTTCTGGATTCAAAGATTTTTTTAAAACAAAAGAAGACGATAATTAAAGTTAAACTTAACCTTCACCACTAATTTTAATACTGAAGCAAGTATACCTTTTTAATCTGTTAACTATAAAACAAGGTTTATATACTTTAACTTATCTTTGCAAGTAAACGTATGAAAGCAATATCACAAAGTCAAATTTATGCTACTAATAAGTTTTCTTAAGCAAAGCCACAGCAGAACCTTAAAGACTTAGGGGGGTTGGGAGTGTATTAAACATTAAAGATCTTTTCAAAGATTTGGGATTTAAAATAACCGTTAATGTATTACTAAAATACCAATTTGTTAGAAACGTGGTTATTTTAAATTAATGGGAAGGGTATGGTGAACAACTCCCCAAGGGTCACTGGCCAAATTAATTGTGGCTTACGAGAGTATGGAATTGGTCATTTTGATTTTTAAAATACTAGTATTAATCTTCTGACGATTACAACGTGACGACATGCATATTTTATCCAACAAGATCTTATTAAATACTACTATTTGCAATGAGAATGTAAAGTGAGGATGACGACATAAACAGAGTGTAAAGAACAGAAGGTTCTTATTCTCGTTAAGAAAGGAGTTCATCACCATCTTAACCTTTGTCGTATTTACAAGTCATATAAACTCATAATCATGTTTGTGTTTATGGCCATGAACATGTTTTTTACAATGCATGTATGTAGTGGGCCGATGATGGGTAGTTTAAGTTACTTATGGCCCAATGTTTTGGAAACCATTTCTCTTGTGTGTATTTTATGAAGCCTAGCTTATCTCTTATCAACAACAGTTTTGTTTCATAAATGTTTGAAATCAGTTTTGTTTTTTATTCATGTATAAAAGACTATAATTATATTTAGATAGACATAAACATAAGTATGTTTCTACTTTAGCTATATATTGAAATATACTATATATCCTGTTAAGTTGTAATATATGTAACTAAATGTTTGTTTACTACAATTGTCAGTTTGTCACCGCTCTCATGCATGCCAGCAAAGAGTAGCGAACTTGACTTAGATATGTCATATGTCTAATACATCTGGATATCTCATATATTTTTAATTTATGTTCGAGGTTAAATAGAGGAAATAGTATACTCCAGTGTCGACTAAAATTAGTGTTATGCAAAAAAAATTCAGATTGTCTTGAGTTTTATTACGTGCATGTGTCCAGATCATAGACCAACTAGCTGTCTGAAATATAAATGTCTGTTGGCCTATTAAATGCCACGATCCATAAAAATATCACGCATCAAATTCATGTAGAAGGTATATTTTTTTAATATTTTCGAATAACTTAATAAGTATACAGTATGAAACAATCATATGGTTGTCCAAAAGAAAGACAAATAAAAGTGATTTATTGACATCTAATATTGAATTTGTAAGATCTTCCGTATCGAAAGATTGAGCAAATACTGTAGTTCGCATCTAACGGAGAAGTTTCCAGAGCAGTTTCTTCTTCCTTTCTTTTTTCCTCTATCAGATTATCACATTTTTAATACTTATTGAAATACCAAAATTTACTAGGGGAACACAACTATTCACAAATTTGGATGATCAAACATATGATACATGATGAATCAGTGATGCAATAGCTTGTATATGTAAATTATATATACAGTCTGAATCCAAGACTTCTAAAGTTCTAGCTAGACCATTTAGTCTGGCAATATATCTATTAATTATACGATTTATAGCAAAGCCTCTATAAACTAATTAATAGTATAAAATTTCCTCAAAATTAATTAATTTACAGAGATGCATATTAGAAGAAAATGAGTATTCATGAAACCTACTATTGTCTATTCGAAATAATGAGTTCGAAGTAAATATTTTATGTCACGGGTTACTTGACAAGTTTTAATGAAACAATTTTTTGAAACTTTTGAAAAATATCTGGTCACGAGTAAATAAATTCTTGATCAGTACTATAACCGGAGACACGTTTATATCTTTTTAAAATTGATTTTGTTGGCTTATTAGATTCTTGACTTTAATAGAAATGTTTTGATTCATCCTTCTATATTTTTTTGACTAAATATGTTTTCGATAAACAATATTTTGACTAATTGAAAAAAAAATCTATCAGTATAATAAAACACATTCATGACTTTGAAATTTGATCACTAAGCTTCAAAACAAAGTATAGTTTGAAGGCGACGAAGAATCTAACGGTTAGCCAAACGTCGCCGTTTTCTAGTTGTACGGCATGTAATAGAAGCAATGCCTACTCTTAAGTATTAACTAAGGCTTGGCGTAAACGGTAAACACTATGGTAAACATATTCCCATGAGAACCCTAGAAGTCTTAATTTTTAAAAAAAAAAAAAAAAATCACGTGCAACATTTATGTTGTAAAAATAACGTTGTTGCATACAATCCTAGTTTCGTTCTTCAGCAATGACAATTTATATAATCCCTAATTAAAATCCATCTATAATCTTGACTAACATGCAAGACAATTTATGTGATCCTGAATTCAAAGACACCTTCATGTTGTTATTCCAGGGTGTTCAACCCGAGATCTTGTTGTTGTCATTGCCCCATTACAATTAAGGAAATAAAACCAGAAAATTCAAGTTTAAATTTATTTATAGTTTTACAAACAAATATGTACATCTTGCGATTATTGATATATATATACTGTTTGTTTTTGCTATGCTTTGGTTGGTTTGTTGTGAATTAACAACAAAAAGTCTAATACACATCCAAGAAACGAATTCTACTTGGGCAGCGTTCATAGTTATGGGATTGTGAGAAGTTGTACGAGTTGAAGTACGTTGAATCAAACCAGTTGAATTTTTCTTTCTATATTTACTATGTTATCTAAGTTTACAAAAGATCGATTCTAACTTAAATCATTTCGTATACAATTTTAAACCATTTTGCGTTTACGCTTATATGTTAAATTTAATAATAAAAAAATAGTCTTACAAATTCTAAACGCAAGCATAGTTTTTCTTGCTGTAGCGTATATACAAACGACTTCTTGACTAAAACGAAAAAATAAAAATTGTTAAATTTGAATATTATTACCCAAAGAAAAGAAAAAAAACAGTTTAGATCTAGATTGAATGATTTGCCAACTTGAACATCTGAGTTATTAGAAGGATCGCCGGCGAGGACTCTTTGTTTTCTAACAAACAAAACATTAAAATCAATGATGTAGAACGAAAATAATTCTCTGTCTGTATAGAATTTTTTGAGAGGGGATGTGTTTTTTAAGTGTCGCTTCATACTTAATAATAAGGAAATATTATATCAGGCGGCTAGCATTCACTATCATATTAAAAACTATAAGTCTATATAGTACTTAAAACATATAATAGTAATTACCAGTGATATTTTCATGCTAATTCCTTCGAAGTTTTGACAGTCGCACCGACACTTTGTTTGATATGCCCGACCCGTGATCTCTTCTTTTTTTTTTCTTTTTCTTTTTGTCTTTCTTTAATAGTAAGTATGATATACTAATTATGTTAGTGCTTTAACTCAAAATATATTCATAAAATAGTGGACAATCTCTCATATCTTAAGCGAATTCATTTATGTTTACTAGTACGAACCAACTAGAATTAGCAAGTTATACATCATGGTGAGTGGTGGTGACCATAACTTATTTGATTAACATTGCGGTTTACGAAATCAAAACATTTCCTTAAGACAATTGTTTGATACTATTACAATAAAAAGAACGAAAACGGAAAGTATTTGACTTGAAGGCAACGTGAATGGTGTGCATTTGAGTAACCGACACACACGAAGCTCAAATTACAAAGACACAGCTGAGCTGTTCCCTTAAAAAGCTGAACTCTTGGCTTCAAGTTTTATATTGCGTCACCATAAATTTATTTCGAATGTGTAGACCCCCAAAATTTATAAATAAATACGTATAATAATTAGTGAAAGCATTAAAACCCACCCACCCAAAAAAAACCATAACATAATTAAGAAGAAAATGAAACACAAATTAATTTATAGAAAAAATAAAAATAAAAATAAAAATAGGAAGAAGAAACATCACAATCACTTTTAATTACATCACCATATCAATCTCTCCTCCTTTATTCAACAAACCCAAAAAATAAAACTCAAGAAAACCATTCTTCATTTCGCCGACACTTTCATCTCCACACCATGGAAGGCCTCTTCTTCCTCCTCCTCCTCATCACTTTCTCCATTACCACCACCGCATTACCCGATAAACCCGTGTCGGGTCAAATAAACTCAAACTCGGTACTCGTAGCTCTTCTTGACTCACACTACACAGAGCTAGCAGAGCTCGTGGAGAAAGCTCTTCTCCTTCAAACTTTAGAAGAAGCCGTTGGTCAACACAACATCACAATCTTTGCTCCTCGCAACGATGCCTTGGAGAAGAATCTTGATCCTGAATTCAAATCTTTCTTGCTCCAACCAAAGAACCTCAAATCTTTACAATCTTTATTAATGTTTCACATTCTTCCCAAAAGAATCACTTCTCCTCATCAGTTCTCATCCGCCGTCGTCAGCCACCGTACTCTCTCCAACGACCACCTCTACTTCACCAACGGAAAAGTCAACTCCGCTGAGATTACCAAACCCGACGATTTAACCCGACCCGACGGTATCATCCACGGAATCGAGCGTCTTTTAATCCCACGTTCAGTTCAAGAAGATTTCAACCGCCGTCGTAGTCTCCGTTCAATCGCCGCCGTGTTACCGGAAGGAGCACCGGAGGTTGACCCGAGAACTCACCGTCTCAAGAAAAAACCCGTTCCAGTTCCGGCTGGAGCTCCACCGGTTCTTCCGGTTTACGACGCAATGTCACCCGGTCCGTCACTAGCTCCGGCTCCGGCACCAGGACCCGGTGGACCTCGACACCATTTCAACGGAGAGGCTCAAGTTAAAGATTTCATCCACACGCTTCTTCATTACGGTGGCTACAATGAAATGGCTGACATTCTCGTCAACCTCACTTCTTTAGCCACCGAGATGGGTCGGCTCGTGTCCGAAGGTTACGTTTTGACCGTTTTAGCGCCGAACGACGAAGCTATGGCTAAGTTGACCACAGACCAATTAAGCGAACCGGGAGCTCCAGAGCAAATTGTGTATTACCACATCATACCGGAATACCAAACCGAAGAGAGTATGTATAATTCAGTACGCCGGTTTGGGAAAGTCCGGTACGATTCACTCCGGTTTCCTCATAAGGTAGAGGCTCAGGAGGCAGATGGTTCGGTTAAGTTCGGTCACGGTGACGGTTCAGCTTATTTGTTCGATCCTGATATTTATACCGACGGACGGATTTCGGTTCAAGGGATTGACGGCGTTTTGTTCCCGGAGGAAAAAACACCGGTCGAGAAGAAAACCGCCGCTCCGGTTGTCAAGAAAACAACTAAACCAAGAAGAGGTAATCATTTTTTTTTAATAAATTTTTTAGTCTCTTAATTTATGTCCTTACCTATTTGATTGTGACATTTTAACCCCAAATTATATAATTTTTAACATATACATACCACTATAACAAAAATAATAGACACATTATTATAAAGTCATAAAGTAATTTTGCTTACGGAATTTCTTATGTTCTGTGATATTTTATCATATTAAATGGATGATTAAATCATTGTTATAGAAAGGTAAGAGTGATTAGTCATTATATAATTAGTCTTTCAACGAGAGAGAGTACCAAGTAAACAAAGTGGGATTTGGCATAAAGTACAAACGTGTGAGAATGGAGACAAAGTCTCTCTAACAAACTTTGTTATGATATAATTATTTTCAACTATATATTATAATATAATTTGGAGATAATTAGGACTTTATAACTATTTAATGATCCACCGACGAAGAATCCCATGTTAAAAAGTGAATGAAAAAAATCACAAAAAAAAAGTGTTTTCTTTTTCTTTGTTTTTCCTAAAGCCGAGTTATATGATCGTCACATTATATTGGTTTATAAAGATAACAACTTTCTATCTTTTTTTCTTCTCATATATTTATTTTAGCATTAGTTAGAAACAATCAGTAGCCTTCCTTGTTATTGCTATTGTTAATTGAACACACTGACAAAAATAAATACTAAACCGATTGGGAAAATTAATGATTTCTAATTGAATTTATATTATGGTGCAGGTAAATTGATGGAAGTAGCATGTACAATGCTGGGATCACAATTTCCCACATGTCAATGAGATTCTCACAGGCGACCAAATTGAATCCGGACATGAGAATTTTTATAATTCTGTAAACATGTGATAAAAAAATGTGAACAGAAAGAAAGAAAGAAATAATGTAAATGATTATTTTTTGTGGCTCGTTGCAATAAGAAAGTTACATCGTAGTTTTAATTTTTGAGCCGAACTTAATCAACCGGATTGGATTGATCGGGTCCAGCGTTACCTTAAGATACATATATATCTTCTGAAAGTAATTACAAACCTAACCCTAGATTGATTCGGTCCATATACGTGTTTGCGTGAAAAAGGGAAACAAGAAAATTCCTTCAGGTTTTAGGAGTTAGGACAACGAGTTCTGTTTTTCTAGAAAACATGCTTAGGGTTGACTTACAAAAGAATAAAAATAAAAATAGACTTTGGAAGTACATAAGTGTAGCTATGGGATTGTTTATTCGTCTTGCCACCGTGAAAGGGTTGAGGAAGAAGGTAGAAGGAGGATACAGACGGAGACGGAGAAGAAGAGGCATCGTGAAGTCCGCCGGTTCGAGATCAGCTACCTTTGAAGAGATCCCCGAGGAGGTGTGGATAGAGATTCTGGCAAGATTACCAGTGAATTCGGTGATGAGGTTCAAGTGCGTGTCAAAGCACTGGTCATCCCTCATCTCCTCCCGATATTTCACCAACCTTTTCTTCCAAGTGTCATCACCGAAGCGAGAACCGCGTGTGTTCATGTTTCTTTCAGACAATGAACACCTTTGTGCGTTGCTCTCTAATAATAATAACTTCGTATCAGACTCTTACCCTCACCTCAACCAAGATCTGACCTTGCCGGGAATGGGAGGCTGCTTTGTAAACGCACTTCGTGGCTTAATGTGTTTCAGAGTCGGGCGAGAGGTACGTATCTGTAACCTCACCACCAGGCAGCTCGTGAACTTGCCCCGAGTGAAATCTAACATTTTAGATGAAGCTGGAGGCGAGTTCCATATGTGGAACTATTTTGGGCACGACTCTGTTCACGATGAGTACAAAGTGCTCAGCACAGTTTGTGAGGTGAGTAAGGAAGAGACAGTAGTGAGATCCGAGCATCAGGTGTTGGTACTTGGTCCTGGAGCCTATTGGAGAAGCACTCGAAGCAGGATTCCTCCTCCTCCTCATCGTCCTTACTCACAAGGTATCTCCATCAACGGTGTCTTGTATTATGGAGCTTGGATTGACAAGAACACATGTGTGCTCATGAGTTTTGACTTGACTTCTGAGGAGTTCAGTTTGATTGAATTACCCATTGAGGCTAGCATTGTCTGGCATGTCCATCGGGCTAATCTCATGATTTACGAAAGTAAAATAGCTGTTTTTGAGTATTCTCGTGTCACGACTGAATGTATTCTAGACCTGTGGGTGGTTGAGGATACAGGGAAGAGTAAATGGTCGCATAAGGCTTTTGTTTTGCCTAGTCACCAGCTTATGCAATGCCTCCGTTTTGATGTATTGTTGATGCACAATACCGGTCGCAGCAGAGAGCTCAGGTTGTCTGGGGAAAGCTTTGACAGAACTAAAGTATCATCAATGCATGCTATCTACGATTTAAAAAAGAACGGTGTATCAAGAGGGGTTGTTATAGGGGCACTACACCCCAAGTTCTCTGGAACCCGGTCTTTGCATACCTCTCTTTGGGATGACGTTGAGAGCATCATTTGTTTAAAAACCTTAAACTAATTTCACCTTCTTCTCTTTTTTTTTTTTTTTTAAATCTTCCTGGAGACTATATTTACTTTCTCTATTCATCACACATTAGCTTAAAATATGGTTATATATGTGTAAGGAAGAGACACATTAGAGAGAGAGACACAAGGTTAGCTTCAAATCATATATTTTGGGCAAATATAACTTTGTTAGTTGTTACACATTAGCTTAATCTTCTGAAAGCATCGGTAAAAATGTAATTCCTAAAATCATCTTCAATGTCCTCTATTTCCACCTATAAACTCTATTATAAATTAATTTTTGTTCTAATGTATCTTTATTTTCATCTCTATAATAGAGATTGCTATTTTTTTTCTCTATTTTTAGGGAAACTTTATTTTTTCATCTATAAATAGAGGTGAACTATTTTATTTGCAAAGTAGTACTTTTAATCTTTAATTTCTTTTATTTATGATCAAATAAATAAAAAAAATATTTTTAAAAACTAATAAAATAAATTTAAGTATAAATATTTTCGTCTAAAATATTAAGACTACCATTTGCAAAAGATAATTTAATAATTTATATAAATAATTGATCATTTGTGGAAAAAATACAATAGTGTTGATGATTAAAAGTCTAGTATATTTTATAATTTTTGTATGATGTGATGCTCTTTATAATAATAAATACTTAATTTAAATAAAAATAATAATTTTATGACAATGTTACAAAATTTAAAGTAAAATGAGTTAGTTTGCAATTTTTATAAATAAAAGGTGTTAATTACAAAATAAAAATAATATATATTTAGAATATTCTTTTATAGAGGAAAAAAATAGGGAAAACCATTGGATCAAAACTCATCTCTATTATAGGGATCCTTTATTATAGAGGAAAAAATAAAGAAAACCATTCGAGATAGTCTAAGCTAATGCTGGATTTATTCGTTAGATAAAAAATGTTAAAACTGTACATGTGCATAAAAACTGTATCTCCTCATTTTACTACATGTCAATGGTATATCACAAGTGACCAAATGTACAGTATATGCTTATTATTAGGCTCGTTGCAACAAGAGGGTTATTTTATGAGCCAAACCAACCAAACAAGATACCACTTTCTTTTTCAGTTGGAGTGGATGCTACTGTATTGGATTGATTCGGTCCATATAAAGGTATAAAGCCTTCATGACTTTACGTTTTCAAATCTGATTTTGGGCCTCAACGAATAATTTACGGCCCTAAAACTCTTCAAAATTCTCCCGCGCGCAATTTTTTTTTTGTGTAAATAAGAAAAAGATGAATTGAGTTATAAGCTAAGCGTGCACGTTGATATTAGGTGTCCGTTGGTGAGAGTGTTAGGATTAGTACTCTAGAAGTAAAGAATGCGATTTGATAATGAGTTGGAGTGCCATGTGATGCAGCTGTTCACGGAGATGCAGATCCGCCTTCACAAGCTCAGCCGGCATACCTCTTGGTCCAAAAGACAGATTCTCACCGCCTCCGCCAGTGAGACCTGAAACCAACCATTCGCTTTGACGTATTTTGTAATCATTTTGGGATTCTTGGCACTTCTCTTTTGTTTCTGTTGTGTAATCTGTCACAGCTCTCATTCTTTTTGGCTTTATCCCTTGCTATATTTACTACATAGGCTATATATAATATAGCATTAGAATCAGAGCTTGTTTTACCTTGATTATCTGTGCCAACAACGACCTATGCACACAAAGGGACTGACGAACTATAAATCCATCTGTTAAAGTCTTGAAGAACAAAATTCAAAGGTAAACAGGTTCTGTTTCTTGCAGCAATGAGCTACAAGATTCCATTTACGTTGAAACATATTGTAACCATAACTCTCTGAGGGAAAAATCCATCGAATTCAGGGCTTCAAGATACATACAAACCCAGTTTTAGAAACAAAGCAAAACCGTAAAAAAAAGAAGAAGCCTAAATGTGAAGAGAGCTCACATGTCATCTCAAGATCCGGAAGTTCCAAAAAGACAGTAAAGCTATGAGAGACTTTAAGATCATCAGGATGCAAGTACTCACTACTAGCTACTCACTGTATGATTTCGCGTCCAAGCGTGGGATAGCGAATCAAGTTGCTAACCTGAACAAAGAACATGATTCCAATTCACAATATATGAGATTGAAGATTTCAAATGACAACAAGAGATTGCAGATTCCAATTATTCACACCATGAATCAAATCAAGTGCATGAAAATTCCAAATTAATGCCGTACCAGTCTCTTCTTCTCTTTTTCTTGGAGCTTCCTGACCAGACTTTGAGTAAAGAGCATTACGGAGTCGTAATCATTCTGCCAAAACAAGTTAAAGATTTTGTTTCTTTTAGAGGTGATGCTTGTGAAATCGTGTAAAGCAACAAATGCACAAAAACTCACCACATCTGTCCTTTGAATGATCCAGCGATGTTCAGAAGGAGAAAAGCCAGTCCTCTGAGTATCTGCAACCTACGAGATACAGAGAGAACATAGATGGATGATCCTAACTCCTCCTAATCAGCAAAGCAACATAGATCGATCGATCAATCGATGATGATCCTGACTCAAATCGATCATGGAAAAAGCAAACTCCGGCTATAAAATATTCCAGTTCGAAAACCTAAGATCGATCGATGATCCTAATTGTGAAAAAAAGAGAGAGTAGAATAAGCAAACTCATCCCAGTCCGATACCGCTACCTAAGACCGATGATGATCGTAATCATGAGCATGCGAAGTTAGGTTTACCTGCGTCGAGTCCATTGTAGCGAGCTGATGAATCGATCTGAGAGAGATGAAGATAATGATGAATTGAGCTGAGACCTGAGAGAGTGAGAGGGGGAGCGATTGAAACGTAACGAAACGAGAGAAGAAGCTTCTAGAAACAAACTGAACAAGCTTTTTTCATTCTATATACTATTCTGAATTTTCCTTTCTACCCCCCTCCGTCTCCCTTATATATATATCCCCGGGTTTATAATTAATTTCCGTTTACACTCTAATAACGTTTCTGTTATAGTCCACTTCATTAACAGCACAACTAAACGGGAGCTTTATCAATAAATCAAAGTTTAAGGAAGCCCTCAATCTTACCTTGTTTGATCACACATATTTACTTAAAATATAACACATTTTCATTAATGATCTTAATCAGTAAATATAGGCCTGGACAAAATACCCGACCCGAAATATCCGTATTAGAACCGAACCGAAAAACCCCGGTTTGGATCGGGTATGAATCCTCCCCAATATATTAATTGGATCTTAATTGTAAATACTTTTGGGTATCGGGTATTACCCGATCCCAACCGATACCCAATTGGTACCCATGTATATTCCGAACCTATGTTGTTTATGTTCCAGAGTTTGATGGTGAAGTTAACTCAGTTAGATTCATAATCGGATATAAGGTAATTTCATGGTCTTTTGTTGCTTGTTACTTGTTAATACACTACTACACTTAGTAACAATCTGATCTGCTTTTGAAACACGGAAACAGTGAAGACGACTACAATGCTTCACCACATCGAAGACGCCTACAATGCTTCACCATATGCCACCGATCTCGTCTTTGATTCTTGTTGTTTCTTTCAATTTTCTCAATACCTACTTCTAGCTTTTATAAGACTTTTGAGTTTGATTTTGGATGTTACTACTCTACTACTTGTTTATGTTTTGGATTGGACTTTTGGATTATGTTTTCTCTTGCTTGTTTTGCCTATCTTTAATTTCTAACTTTGGTTTAGTTATTTTGGTATGATTTTTTAGTTATAACTTCATGAAATTTGATATAGTTATTCAATTTATATATAGGGTATTTTAGTTATGTATGAGTATTTTGGTTCTAAATGGGTAAAAAATACTTATACCGAACCGAACCCAAAACATATTAGATATATTTCGGTATTCCAAAAAAATACTCAAACCGATCCGAACCCGAGAAAACCCGAACCGAAACCGAACCGAAATTTCCATAATACCTATATGATTCTATAAATTATAAACCCGAATTACCCGAAACCCGAATTACCCGAACCGAACCCGAACCGATACCCGAATGCCCACCACTAAGTAAATACATGTTTATCAATAATAAACATTTCCATAGAAATTCACTATTAAGTTTTGTAGGAGAGTTTACGGATAGAGAAACAAGAAAGAGATTACATTTAGCTAGAAGAAGAAGAAGAAGAAGAAAGAATAAAGCATCTCCAATGGGGGAAGATAAAAAAAGATGCTTAAGTGGAGTTATGAATTTTATAATATTAAATTTTGAACATGGTATGGTTAAATCGTTTTTTTAAGAAACTGTGGTAGATCATAATTTAGGGTCTTTAAAATTTTTTAAAAATAATATTTTGAAAATTATAATGTTTTAGAAGTAGAATTTATTTTGTATAAATTTGTAAACATTTTTCTATTTTGTAAAACTTAAAAATTATTGTATTTCATAAAATTTTAAACAAACATTACATAAAAGCATATTAAAAACAGATTACAAAAACATTTTGGCATTGAAGCTAACAATACATTCACTAGTAACGGATGCACATTCTATCTGAATTAGGCGAGTCATTATGTCACTGAGTTTTACCTTAATGATGAGCAGAGCATAGTACTTGGGACTGTGTTTGTGAGAGTGACTGTGAAGCAATATTAGCAGCCTTGTCGACCACATGGCTGAACAGAGTTGGTCCCGCTAGAGCAACATTGCAAAGAGCACTCGCATAAGCTGCCATGATTCCTTCAACTCAAACAACCTGAAAAGGAAAAGAGAAGTCGAAGCCATGTGACACTTAACATGTACTTGATAAGTTTGGAGATGCGATCTCCTCTCTTAACATTGGAGTATGCAATGTTTCATGGTTCTGAAATTATAAAAGAGACAAAAGTTCCGTATAATCTATTTGTAATAATATACACCAGTATGCACACAATATACCAGTTCCAATAATAGAAAGGCAGAACCATTTTTCTGTCTCGTAAGTTACCTCGTCGCCGTATGAAGCTCCACTCAAGTTAAAAGCATAGGACACAGAACCATCCGATGTTCTTCCTCCAAATCTCCAAGCAGGAAATCGCTTATCCGAATCATAAAACTGGATGACCTCTCCTACTTCCATAATAGCCTGATAAGAAAATAGAAAACAAATTCTGTCAATACATTTGATAGTTCGAAGAGAAACCCCACACTGAAGAAACAGCAATGAGACGATGGTAGTATTTATTATACTCAGAAGAAGCATATAATTTAAATGACCATATTTCTGTTATTTCTTTACCCGTTTGCTAGAGAACTAATCATGAACTTCTAGTCCAAGAAATTTACTGATATTAAGGATACAAATCACAAACAAAAATTAGTGATTCTACACAAAAAGATTGAAGGTGTAACATGGTACCTCAGACAGAACACAGGTGGCTTCTCCCAAGAACTCCTGGTCCTTCAGCTTTAATGTCTGCAAAGTTACACAGTATATTGAGGTGCAAAATTATAATCAAAATCCAAACTTATTATCCACTAGATTGTACTGTCAGTGAAAATATTACCTTCACAGGCACTTTATGATTTCTGGTATCAACATCATACACGAAAACTGAAAAAAAAAAAAAAAAAAAAAAAAGTCATATAAGTTGACAGTATTCTAACGGTCAGACAATACTCATCAGAAAAGAATAGTTGGAGTTGAGGGTGGCATACACGAATGTCTGAACAACTTCAAACTGAAAAGAGACTGTAATTTTCTCAATCCAACTTGGATTCAAGCTGTTAAGTATGACTTCAGTACGGCCAATTTCCTCAAGCTTCCCATCCTTTTTCCTCAAATACATGACAGCCATCGGCTCTATGAAGTTTATACAGCAAGTATATGGTTTAGAAACAACTGAAAATAAGCAAGCAAGCATACAAAACTGAAGAACGTTTTACACTTATCAAAAACCACAGATTCTTATTGTAAATCAAAAATAATGTTTCTTATCGGCGATCAAAGTATTCAAACAATAAGATCAATTTCCAATTCCCAAACTTCTAACATCATAGCATCCTAATTTCCTAAAATCAATTTCAGTTCGTTGAACCCTAATTTTTTCACATCATTTAACCCTAATGCATGACGAGTTACAATTGAAATCAGATAGATTCTTACCAAGATAAACATATTAAAGCATCATTGAACCAAACAATCGGAGATGTGACCACTTGAATCTCCAATTTGGTGAACCAATATGCTTCCGATTTGATGAATCTAACTCGTCGATGGTGCCATCGTCGGTGGAGATGATGATAAAGCCGGTGGAAGACGAGTTTCCCACGGTTTCTCCGGCCATTTCGCCGCTCATTCACAAATCACAATACTGAGAGAGAGAGTCATGGGGAACCACCAAACACAAAAAAAAGAAAAAAAAACAATCACAGCTTGACACACCCTGGATCCTTAGAGTTTCTAAAAGAAGCTAAATTAAGCTACGATCATAACAAGAAAAGCTTCGAGATTTGCTTCTTATACTAAACTGTAATAAGAGCTTCTTCAGTTACTTTTGGGAACGACGTCGTTGGTAGAATTCCACAAAGTCTCAGACCGGGTTTTATTAACTCATCTAATCCACTCGAACCGATTTCAGCTTGAATTGAACCATAAACCTTCCCTGTCTGCTAGAGACTCTCTCTCAACTCTCAAGGCTTCAAAGTAATGAGCCTTTTTTTCTCAATGGACTAAGCCACAAATCCAACTTGTACTTTCTATTCCTCGGATTCTTCGGATGAGTGATTTGGCTTCCGTTATTTCAATATAACTAGGACAGACTTAGGGTTATGCTTCTGTTCTGTTTTTTTTTTTTTCTTTTTATTGTCCTCTTGTTGTTTGGAACAGATTTGCGAGAAGAAAACCAATGGGATTGTTTTTTCGTCTTGCCGCCGTGAAAGGGCTGAGGAAGAAGGTAGAAGGAGGATGCAAAAGAAGAAGAAGAGGCATCGTGAAGTCCGCCGGTTCGAGATCAACTACCTTTGAAGAGATCCCAGAAGAGGTGTTGATAGAGATTCTGGCAAGATTACCAGCGAAGTCGGTGATGAGGTTCAAGTGCGTGTCAAAGCTCTGGTCATCCCTCATCTCCTCCCGATATTTCACCAACCTTTTCTTCCAAGTGTCATCACCGAAGCGACAACCGCGTGTGTTCATGCTTCTTTCAGACAATGAACACCTTTGTGCGTTGCTCTCTAATAATAACTTGGTATCAGATTACCCTTACCTCAACCAAGATCTGACCTTGCCGGGAATGGGAGGCTGCTTTGTAAACGCACTTCGTGGCTTAATGTGTTTCAGAGTTGGGCGAGAGGTAAGGATCTGTAACCTCACCACCAGGCAGTTCGTGAGCTTGCCCCGAGTGAAATCTAACATTTTAGATGAAGCTGGAGGCGAGTTCCGTATGTGGAACTATTTTGGGCACGACTCTGTTCACGATGAGTACAAAGTGCTCAGCACAGTTTATAAGGTGAGTGAGGAAGAGAGAGTGAGATCGGAGCATCAGGTTTTGGTACTTGGTCCTGGGGCTTATTGGAGAAGCACTCGAAACACAATTCCTCCTCCTCCCCATCGTCCTTACTCAAACGGTATCTCCATCAACGGTATCTTGTATTATGGAGCTTGGATTGACAAGAACACATGTGTGCTCATGAGTTTTGACTTGACTTCTGAGGATTTCAGTTTGATTGAATTACCCATTGAGGCTAGCATCGTCTGGCATGTCCATCGGGCTAATCTCATGATCTACGAAAGTAAAATAGCTGTTTTCGAGTATTCACGTCTCATGACTGAATGTATTCTAGACCTGTGGGTGGTTGAGGATGCAGGGAAGAGTAAATGGTCGCATAAGGCTTTTGTTTTGCCTATTCACCAGCTTATGCAGAGCCTCCGTTTTGATGAGTTGTTGATTGCCAGTACCGGTCGCAGCAGAGAGCTCAGGTTGTCTGGGACAAGCTTTGATAGAACGAAAGTATCATCAATGCATGCTATCTACAATTTAGAAAAGAACGGTGTATCAAGAGGGGTTGTTATAGGGCCACTACACCCTAAGTTCTCTGGAACCCGGTCTTTAGATACCACTCTTTGGGATGATGTTGAGAGCATCATTTGTTTGAAAACCTTAAACTAATTTCAGCTTCTTCTCTTTCTTTCTTTTTTGTTTTTGTTTTTATCTTTCTTGAGACTATATCTATTTTTTATTCAACATTGTAATAAGCACTTCGCTAATTTATTAAGACCTTGTTTATTGGGGGGGTTCAAGGGGGAGTTTTAAGAGAAAAGAAGAAAAAAAAAAATAAGAAAATGAAAAAAAATCAAGAGCTCCTCTTATATAATAACCTCAACTTTCATATAAGAGCCTGTGACATGTCAATTAATTGTTGGATAAACCGTTTAATTGAGAAAAAAAAATTTTGGTCGATTGATTTATTTTTCTTCTTCTTCCTCTCTCTCTCGAGAGTCGAGAGTCTCTCTTCTTCTTCTTCAATCAGTTATACCTTATTCTAAATCTACCAAATTGAATTGATTATCAAATTAGTTTTGAGTTGTGGATCTCGGCTTCAACTCTCACTTCCTTGGATCTCGGATCGAAGGTCTCAAAATCTACAAAATCAAGCGGGTACGGGTCTTGTGAGTCTCGATTTCGTTTCTTAGTATAGGTTTACAATCTGTTTCCTCGTTTTTAATCGATCGAATGCATTCCATTTATGGGTTTCTCTATTCACCAATGTTGTTAGCTAATACACAATAATGTCGATTTTAATTGTTCATATTTTTGTATATATAGTCCAATTCTCTAAAATTTTGGCACAACTCAATATTACTATCAAGATTACAATTAATCTTTTTTCCATTTATGATTTGTATTTCTATTTTTAATATGCTTTTATGTTTTGTAGGTTTAAAAATTAATTAAATGCAATATTTTCAAATCAATATTAAAATTAATCATTCTCTCCATTTATGAATTGCACTTCTATTGTAATATGTATTAATGTTTTTATTATGTTTTGTATGTTTGAAAATTAATTAAAATGCAATATTTTCTAATTTTATAAAATCTTAAATGTTTACACATTTATACCACTTCTATTCTATTTAAAATTTTAAAATTTTAAAAAACAGTTTTTTCAAAAATAAGAGACCAAAAATAAGAACCTACCAATAAAAGAGAAAATTTTATCTAAGAGATCATGGGTTCTTATATTCCAAACAGTACACAATTAATTCATAAAAATTTTAAGAACTCTTTTTATATGAACCCCCAATAAAGCTCATCCTTAAGATATCTCAGGCAGAAATTTGTTATTGCATTTGTCTCTCTCTGGTCATCTTATTTGAATTACTCATGCAAGTATAGAATAGTCTTCATTGAGTCATTGGAAACCTCTGTTTGCGTTCTGACTTTGGTGTCCAGTAATCAAGATTAGGAGGCCCAAGTACTATTTACTGGTTTATGGGCAAGACGGCAACACGCTGGACCAAAAAGGTAGTTAGTGTATGCGTAATAAATCTGAGGCCACGAGCTTCACTCTGAATTCGAGAACAATGTTTTTTTTCAAGATTAATTATCTTGTCAAGTGTAACACAAATAAATTTTACTTAGTATATTTATTTGTTGTAAGATGATACTCCATATTTAATTACTTTCAAAATAACTTAAATAATTTTTAGTTTTACCCAAAAAGAAAAAACGTAATAGTAAATTTTTAGGAAAATAATTTCCAAAAAAAATCGTTGATAATAAAAATATATCTTATCCGCTCTCTCTTTCTCTTCCCAAAGTCTCACAAACCCCTTTTGAAAAATGTCATCAGCTTATTGTTCCTCCGCCGTGGCTGTATCCGCCGCAGCCACCGCCTCTTCCTTTAATCCGTTATTCACCTCCCACTCCAGTCTCCGACTCTTTTATCGCTTTACACCTAAATCCTTCAAACTCGTTGCCAGTTGCCCTAATCCGCTAATCCTCCATTCGAATACCCGTCGCCACCGCTTCTTCTGCACCGCCGATACCGAAGCTAACTCAGCCGAGAGCGAAATTGAAGCTTCACTAGAAGAAGACGACGACGTAGAAGAAGAAGAAGAAGTAGAGGACGAAGACGACGCTAATGAGAAAGAGACTACGCAAGCGAGTGTTGAAGAAGGAAGGCTTTACGTTGGGAACTTACCTTACACAATCACTTCTTCTGAGCTCTCTCAGATTTTTGGAGAAGCTGGCAATGTCGTCGATGTTCAGGTTTCATGAGATTTTTTATCAAAGTATCGATTTGATTTGGAGAGAGTTAAGTTAAGCTGAAAAGATTGTGTTCTTTGTTGGCTTGTTGCAGATTGTTTATGATAAAGTCACTGATAGAAGCAGAGGGTTTGGATTTGTAACTATGGGAACCATTGAAGAAGCTAAAGAAGCTATTCAGATGTTTAACACTTCTGTAAGTTCTCATCATTTTGATTAAAGATGGTTTTAGCTTATGAATGTTTCTGATCTCTTGTGTGTGTGTGCATGTGTTGAGTTTGTAGCAAATTGGTGGTAGAACAGTGAAAGTGAACTTCCCGGAGGTGCCAAGAGGCGGAGAGAGAGAAGTAATGAGAACTAAAATCCGTGATAATAACCGGAGTTATGTAGACAGTCCTCACAAGATCTATGCAGGAAACCTTGGTTGGAACTTAACCTCACAGGGTCTAAAAGATGCGTTTGGTGATCAACCTGGTGTGCTTGGTGCTAAAGTTATCTATGAGAGAAACACTGGGAGGTCTCGGGGATTTGGTTTCATCTCTTTCGAGTCAGCAGATGATGTTCAGTCCGCTTTGAGTACCATGAATGGAGTTGTAAGGCTTCTTCTCCTCCTTCCTTGTTTGGTTGGGTGATTTGGGTTTGAGGCTCACTAGTTTTGGTTTTGGTTTGGTTTTTTAGGAAGTTGAAGGACGATCGCTGAGGCTGAATTTGGCTTCAGAGAGAGAGAAGCCCACTGTGTCTCCTCCAACTGTAGAAGAAGGAGTAACTGAAGAGGCCAGTCTAGAGAATAGTGAGGTGCTTACAAACGTCAGTACATGAAGAAGCAACAGCACAACAGATTCCGGATAAATGTATTGTTGTGTGCTACTAAGAAGAAGACAATATATGAGCTAGAAAACAAGAGACTATTTGTAATTTTTATTGAGAATGCGTTTAAATCCATAAATAGTGTAATGTAACGACATATCTCGATTCCAGTAACCTGCAAATTTTCTACTGCTAGTCAGTCTCGTTGTGCCCGGAAAGCAGAGCATCTGCAGCAGCATCCAAATCCTGAGGGAAGAAGACCCTGCAGAAATATTGACAAGCCATCAGGACAAAACCATTTACATAAGAACAGTTCTTCATTCTCTGTGACGAAATTATATGAAACTGATTTAGAGAGAACATGCCTGCAAGTGTTGTGGTACAAGGTTGAGCTAACTTGATTTATATCACCAAGTCCTTTATAGCCAGCCACCACTTCAAGAACTTGGCTGGAAATGAAAAATGAGTCAATATAAGAAGTGTGCCAGAGACTGAATAATATTTTAAGGATTTGGGAAAGGGTTTTTTCAAAGCTTCACTCACCGAACTAAACAAGGCTCGTTACGGCCTTTGACAAGAGATTCTTGATCATACTTCTCTTTCTTCTTGGAAGGCCAAGTCGATTTTACAAACTTCATTCCGGCGTGAGTGTTTTTAATCTCACAATATGGAGAGTCTGTTTCGATCATCATCCTCTCTACTGGTATTCCCTTCATTACATCAAGATTCTCAGCTGTTTTCAACGAGCACCCGTTCACACCTGCCAATAGAATCACATCAGCAAAACAAAGGACCAGAACAGTAATTCCAAAAATTCTGAACAAATGTGATCCTACAAAGCCAAGAAGAGCTAAAGCCTAAATGGCACAGTTTTTAATGGGAAATAGTGGAAGTCTTTACCAAGGTACATTTTATCAAAAGAGAGAAGCTTATCACGGTCCAATGCACTACCAGTAAATGAATGAGCAACTCCTCCAGTGAACCTGGTAGTGAATCATAACCTATAGATTAAGATGACTAAAAAAGCAATCCAGGAAGTTTATCTGTTCACCTGTTCTTGTTTCTCTCAACGATTTCACAGAAATCTTCAGCAGCTGCTCGCATGTGTAAGAACATCGGTAACTTTGTAGCGTATGCTAGTTCAAATTGCTTCTCAAAATACCTTTCTCAACAAAGAAACCGTGGAAGATATTCTAAATAGAGAAAGAAAAAGAAAAAACAATTTATAACATGCGATAGATACAATTCTTATGATCAAACTCACTTCTTCTGTATATCAACAGAGCAGAACTGAAGCCTATCATAATCTAATCCACATTCACCAATTGCTACCACCTAAATTAATCATAAATGAACAAGAGTGATCTGTTAAATGGTTTTGATTGCAATCAATACGAAAGCGATATGAAACCTAATATATTCGAAGTATCTACTAGATTACAAGGAGTAACACCTTCCCTTTTTGCATCCCTTCTTTGGCTAATGAAAAAAGATCCTGGTAATGCTTTTCTGGATCACCGCTTTCTTCAAACTCCTGATGGACAAACAAAAATATGACATTGAACAACACAGAAGATTAGAGTTTAGATTACAAGAAACTCTTGAGTTTTAAAAAACAACAACAACAAAAGAAACTGACATTGCATCTAGTTGGGTGAACACCAACAGTGCAAAACAGCCTACCTGCAAAAATGTACATCCACAATCAAAATCTTCTAAAAGACTAAAACTTTCTGAGAGAAACATAAAAAAAAACAAACAAACCATCAGTTTCAGCAATTGCAAGAGCTTCCCTTGATTCTTCCAGTGACCCACCAGTCACCTGTTCAAGAGAAATTGGAATCTGAAATTACTCGAATTCTGTCATTTATAAACCATTCAAACACAAAAAGAGATCAAGAAGAGTGACTCAACTATGATTCTATCGACTCCAGCAGACCAAGCCCGGTTCAAGACGGTGGCAATATCGGGAACATGACAATTCTTGCCATGGTAAAGTCCCTTGAACATCCCATCTGTTTCAATTAGACCCCAAAAATAATAAAATTATATGTTCCGTACAATAATTTGATCAGAGAAGGATATATGACCACAAAGTGTTTGTGGAAATGCCTCAACTAACCTGTGAAGTTAACGGCTATGTCTGATCTTACACAAACACATCAGAACGACAAAGAAACAACAGATAAGTTACACAAAATCTTCCTACATTAGAAAGAAGAGAATCAAACGATGAAGTGCTTCCCGAATTTTGACTTGCCTATCATCTTCAACGACGACGCCATTGCGAAAGAGAAAGAGCGACAATGGCACAACGCAACACAGCACAGCCTTTTACAAATTCTGGTATTACTAATGGGCTTTTCCTGCGGCCCATTTGTTTAAGTCAATTTTGCTTGATATAAGCACGGTCAAATTAAATTTTAGCTGATATAATGACATTAATAGAAAATTTCATTTTTTTTTTTTTTTTTTGACAACAAAAAATTAGCTCAAAAGAGCCAATTGGCATTAATAGAAAATTTTCATTATTGTGTTTCGTAATACTGTATATAAAAAAAGTCCTGATTGCATTATATACAAAGTTTAACCAAAAAAAAAATTACAAATGATAATAAAATTAGAAAGAAAAAACAATCTCAAAAGTCAAACCATAGATAGGCCAATGCATAGTAGACCGAGAGAACCTAACTCATAAAAAAGATTTAGCGAAGTAGCCGCCTGTTCACAGACGGAGGTGGCGGTGGCAGAGTTTGAATCGGAGTAGCTTGACGAGGCGAACCTCCACCACCCCCACCATTACTCTCCCAAGGCCTAACAGTAAACACCACAACTAGAACCACAATCATAATCAAAAGCAAAATGGCACAGCAAGTCCACTTGCGCGTATTCTTCTGATAAAAGCGTGCCTTGACAAGCTTGTCAGCACCGGACCGAACAAGCGAGTTAGCTCGTTTGACATTGCCTTCAATATCATCGAGCTGTTCACCCTGGTGAACAACCAACACAGCCATGTCGAGAAACACCTGGTGCAACTCGTTCAAGCTCTTCTCAATGTCTTTCACTGCATCGTGCCTCTCCTGTATCTCGTTGATAGTGTCCAAAATCCTACCACGACCTTGTTCTTGTATTGCTTTTTGCAAAAATGTTTCACTCTCTCCTGCAAATTTTTATTACGATTTATCTCATCAATATTGCGAAATATACAATAACCAAAATTATCGCAATTATAATAAACTAAACCTCAAAAAAGTAAAACAGATCAAAATAAATTAACAACTTGCGCTATATTCGTGCTCTTTAACGTTTAGAATTTAAAATTTGAAATTAAACTAAAAATATATTTTTTATAGAAATTATCACCTGTAGAGATGAGGCGATCGACGGTATCTTCGTCGGGATTTTCTCCGGTGACGGTGAAGTACATTCTCATAATAGTCTCTCTGTACTCAGTCGAGATCGTCTCTCTCACTCGATTAAAATTTTCCATAGCATCTTTAAGCTTCTTCCTCAACCCGTTAACCACCGAAGTCCTTTGCCGGTCAGACGACGAACCTGGTCCACACTCCGGTAAACCTCTGTTCACTTCATTAGCCCGATCCAAAGCTTCGAGGTTCCCTTTCACGCGCGTCGCAGTCTTAAGCGCAGCAGACACGTCAGCGTCCATCTTCTCCTTTAGCTTCTTCACGGCCATAGCGTTATGAAGCGTCTTGCTCTGTTCGTGGCTCGATCGGAGGTTGTGACAGAGACGATCGAGCTCTTTAAGGTCCTCGTTTACTTCCTCTACGTCGTGGTAGAACTTGTCGAGATTTTTCCCACCGTGACCGGTTCCGCCGGCGGAGTTTTTCGTCTTTGGCATCTCGATGCTGTGTGAGTGAGGCGGCGATGAATCGTTGGCGACGGAACTTTTGAACGAGCGGGAGAGAAGATCGTTCATGGCTGAAGAAGATCTTAGGTTAAGGAAAATTCAAAAGGAGTAGAGGAAAAAAAAAAAAGATCTTTGATCAAAATCTTGTTTGTTACGTGTTATATAGGGTTATTACCGAACATGTTAAGAAAAGTCCGATTGAAAACGCGGTTTTGAAATTAAGGGTTGCTGCTTTTGTCAATAAAGTATACCTAACCGGGTTTTTTCTAGTGATTGAACCGAAACACGTTTCTTTATAACGAATCCATTTAACTAAACCATTTAGTTGGTTAAACTAAACCACGCGCGTCGGGTACCAGAAATTTTAACGTGTGCTGCTGACTCGGTCAAATTTCACGACCTAGTCTCACAATAAAATACAGTTCTTGTTGCTGCAATTTCTTAGTTGATGTGTTTGGGATTGTTAAACCAAACGGTTTGGTTAACTTTAATTGAATAGCTGAACGAAAACCGGACCAGAACTTTCCAGGATAAGGCTATGAATGTGATGTTAAGGAGAAATTCAGATTAGTAGTAATAGTCGCCGAAGACAATTAAGACGGATGTTTGAATTCGTCGATGTCTATTTCTTAAATTATAATGCTAATATATTTGTTAATGACATGTTCTTGTGGTGAATTGATTATATAATTATAGTCTTTTTGTCCATCCATTTGGTAGTTTCTTTATCTTTTTCTCCATTTTTTCTATGAAAGTATATAGTTTGGACAAAAATTAAAGTAACAGGTAAAACTGAACTCAAAACAAACCTAGTTAAGTAAAATTGAATCAATTTGTATTAACCACCTCTATATTATGCAAATTTTTGAACTCTAATAATGGTGAGGTAGTGAGTGGCGGCGACAAACACAATCTAAATTTGCATTTCTATTCTTATTGAGAAGCCCAAATAAGCCCATTATAATCTCCTTAAAGCCCATATGCAACCTTATACCGTCGATTCGATCGACACGCGAAGGAGACGACGACGAGTGACGAAGCGGCGATGGGGAAAACTTCGGGAGCGAAACAGGCGACTGTGGTGGTAGCAGCATTAGCGTTCGGGTGGTTAGCCATAGAGATCGCTTTCAAGCCTTTCCTCGACAAATTCCGCTCCTCCATTGACCAATCTGACCCATCCAAAGACCCCGATGACTTCGAATCCGACGCCCCCGCCGCCGCTACTACTAAGACCCCATCCGACGAGGGTTTGTAAAATTAGGGTTTTTAGCTTTTGCTGATTTCAATCTATATCTGTTTCGTGTATTGATGGGTTTAGTATGTACCAAAAAAAATCAAAAACAGTTGCGTTACTCAATTGGCCTAACGTTTTTTTTTTTTGGAAATTTCTTCTATATCTTGAATTTATGATTTGTTCAATTGCATAACGAGAAGACTTAATCTCTAACCAATACTGAATACATGTTCTGTTACACATTTTAGAAACTGTTATATCTAGTTTCAAGCTCAGAGTCACAACCATCAAGGTAGAAGAAGAGACTATGAATCCAATTACCATGAACTGAATCGTTTTCATTACTCATTTTTGCTATTATCTTGAATCTATGATTGTTTCAAATTCATATCGAGAAGCCTTAATCTAAGCAATGCTTCAAGATGGTAAACCTGACAATTACAAGATTGGTTTTAGATGGTAACCATATAAGATGTATATGCAGAGGGAGACGACCATAACTTCAAAAGTCATGGGGATTTTTTTAACTTTGTAAGACACAAGATAGATGTGTCAGATTGATTGATTTACATCTTTTGTAACCAAAAAGAATAAAATAAATAAAAATAAAAATAAAAATATCACGTTTTGTCCTAACACCTTTGTAGTTAACAGAGATGTCTATGTTCTCGTGAAAAGCTATGATCTACATTTTGTAATGTATCTGATCTACACCGAGCTCAAACAATGATAAGAAGACATCATTTTAGTACAAAAGAAAACAAAAATAAATATGTATGTTTGTCTTAACACCTTTGTAGTTAACAGAGATGTCCATGTTCTCGTGAAAAGCTATGATCTGCATTTTGTAATGTATCTGATCTACACCGAGTTCAAACAATGATAAGAAGACATCATTTTGGCACAAAACAAAACAAGATAACTATGTTTGTTTGTCTTAACACCTTTGTAGTTAACATAGATGTATATGTTCTCGTAAAAAGCTTTGATTTGCATTTTGTATTGTCTTTGCTCTACATCGAGTTCAAACAATGATAAAAAGACACTGAAGGAGCTTTCACTGTCTTTTTTTCATACATTGAGAGACGACGGCTTAAACTAAACACCTCTCTCAATGGATACTAACTTAGAAGTTAGAACACACAGACTTCTCACTGTTCGAAGTATGATGATTATATTCTTCAGTGATCAATATCAGATTTGAAATTTTTCTTGACATCAAGGACGATCTCATCGTTATCAATTGTAATTGCAAGAGTTTTCAATACACGCTTCAAGTCTGAATCATCAGCTTTGTCTTCCAATGACTTAAACCATTTTTTTTTTTATGACAAAAACCATTGTTTGATAATCATTATAATTGCCCCATTTCATACTCTAGCTTTTCTACACATAAATCCCAAACAGTGACTAAAAGATGAGATGGACATGTCACTGTTTTTTTTTTTTCTATTTATAAATGAAATATAGCATTTTGATGCAGTAAATTACTAAAATCATACCAAGTAGGATCAAAATCTGCAGAGGGAGACTACAACTCAAAAATCTCCTCAAGAGTCAAGTCTTGGTGACTCTAACATGGGCCAGATTGAGTGACTCAAACATGTTACGCCAAAAAAAGAGACTTCAATGCCTTGGTCATACTCTGATTTATCTGTAAGTTTCCATGAAAGGGATAAGCTTCTTACCACAATTTACTCCATATAAAAAGTTGGAATTATTTTTCCATTTTTTTGTTAATCTATGCTTAAGTCTGAACCATTCAGCTTTTACATAGGATGATGCTTTGATTCGCATTTTCTAGTATACTTTGTCCTCTAGCCAGTGCTCAAAGCCTCAAACAATGATTTAAAAAAAACTAAAATGGACCTACCACAATAAATAATAAATAAATAAATCAACAGTACAATTTCACAACAACAAAAAATGTTAAAGAAAGAGACTTTGAGAGACGACGACAGAGCGAAGACCACCACCAAGAAAATACATAGGAAAGAGCCACGAAAGTAATATTTAGACTCAAGCTTTAGAAATCCGATATAAACAATCTGAGAAGAAACGATCATCTTTCTTGCAAACACTCTCGATACTCGAATCCGATCATGGACGAATGTCGATTCGAGACGAGTGAGTTACAAGCATCTTTCATGATGTCAACTCCGTTATTTACCGATTCTTGGAGCTTTTGCAACGCCGCGAATTGCGAGGGGAATATAAAGATTCAGGACATAGACAGAATCACGTATGTTGCTGTGCCTGCGGTGCCGGTGACTCAGTTGGGGAATCTTGTGGGTTTGAAAGTCGCCGGAGATGGGCTTTTCTCTGGCTTAGTCTCTGAGGAGGAGCCTCCGCCTATGGTTGACGCTGCTATGCTCAACCTCTTCTGTCAATTAAAGGTTTGTTTTCTTCTTCTTTCTTTCTTTCTTTTATGCTAAGATTTTACCCGATTTATTTATTTAGTGTTTTTGACTTATTGTCTTCAAGACACTTGGATTTAAGTTAATGCATTCACATAGAAATCAAATTACAATAAATGCTACTGTAACAAATTCTATTACAAAGTGGGAACAAAAAAATAACAGAACTAACTAAATTACATCAGAGTTATTTGTTTGGATTTGTGAAAAAAAAAAAACTTAATTTTCTTCTACATGGTGGACCATATCATTATTTTTCTTTTCGCGTATAATTCTGACAAGTGTTTTTGTGTGTAAATTTAGTATCATTATCACCACCAACCCTATTAGACAATAGGCAAATAGGATAAGCAAGAAACACTTAGATAGATAGATAAAGAAATGATTTTTCTTATAAAATCCTAAAAGATTCGTCGTTTAAACAAATATTACACAGTTTAAAATATCATAATATGACATTGTCCTGAGTCCTGACCTTGGATACCATAATTAAGCAAGTCAAGTTGAGATTTGAGAATTTTGGTTTGTCACTCACCCACGTCTATCCTCCCAAGTGACATGTAAAGTACTGAATAGCATTGTTAGAATATTTTTAACAATTGCCTTCATTTTGAAGAGAATACACATTCAAAATAAAAGTTTGAAGGTCACTTAAGGTCAATGATACACTTTTAAATTCATTTTTTTTATATTCTAATCCACAATAATATAAATAAATTAGTTTCTTTTTCTTCAACTATTGGGCGACAACTGGTCGGCCCATTAGCCAAATTCTTACATTCGTAGAAAGCGGGACTATATCCCTCGTGTGATGGTGTATTCTACAAATGGACTTACCTCCTGCCACTCCACTAAGGTCACTTCACAAAAATAAATTAGTTATAATATTAAAACTTTCATATTATAAATATAAAACATACAATTAAATTTTTTTGCATCAATCAATATTACTAAATACAAAACCTTATAAGATAACACAAAATAATATATAATTTACAAAAAATAAGATAAAATTACATGATATAAAATAACTCAATATAATTATTTCCATAATAATCCCAAATATTATTAATTGGTGTGTTTTTATAGAAATCATGATTAATGTTATTTTGTATTAAAGTTGTTTTTAAATTGTATATCTTTCACATATCAATAATTTTAATTTTAATTCAATGTGTTTGAATTTATATAGATACTAGAATTTGTACCCACGCATTCGCGAGATTTTAATTTAAACTATTTTCTATCAATACAAAATTTTGAACTCAAATACAATCATTCAAATTTTTAGTATAAATCTATATAAACACTAAAATTACTTGACTAAGTGATACAAGTATACCACATATATATTATTGACGATAATGTTTTTTGACAAATAAATAATTTGATCTATATCATGTAGTAACTAAGATCACCTAAAAGTTTAGGAAGAATAAACGGCATCGATGACAACCTCATGATCTTTTATCTTTAAAAGAGTTTCTTATTCATATTCCATTAAATAATTTTTCAAATGCTTTGATGTTTTTAAACCACATGATATTTTTTAAAATGTTTTGATGTTAATTATCGATTGTTGACCTAATTGTATATATTATTTATGATTAGGTGTTGATATTAAGATAATACTATTCCATATACAATCTGAATATACCAAATCTCAGGAACATACTTAGTATATAAGTATATATGTAATATCATATCATTATAATATCTTTACCGAGCTTACTTTATCCATCGAAGCAATACAGTGTACCATAAAAGAATTCTTAACCAATTCATGTATAACATATAACACATATTAGATTCTAAATTGATTTTCAGTATATATTATATTATAACTATTTCATCTTTAAGAAATATCACATTTGTTTTTCCTTTTTGATCATGTTATAAGCTAGTATGTCACTCTCAATTTTTTTTTTTTTGTTTAAAGTTTTATAAATACAATTACATAAATTTTGTTTTATTCTACCAAGAATTGAAAATTTATTTCTATTCAAATACTCATTAACACATTTAAATTTTGTTAAACTATGATCAATTCGAAAAAATAGAATTATATTATCACTATTAAAAAATTATTATATTGTTTTTTACTTTACATAATTAATTTTTTATTTAAACTTTCTATTTATTATAAATAACATAAATATACACTAAATAAATATTTTAAAGTTTATTTTAAAATTAAAAAATAATATTGCTTAGGTAGATGCTTAGGTGGCATAAGGAAAAAAAATATTCTAATATTTCACTCTCAAATTGTTTTTTGTTTAAATTTTATAAATACAATTACATAAATTTTTTTTTATTCTACCATGAATTTAAAACTTATTTCCATTCTAAAACTCATTAACACATTTTTTAAAAAAACTATGATCAGTTTGAAAGCAAATTGAATTATATTATCACTGTTAACAAAAAAATTATTGTATTGTTTTTCTTATTTTACATAATAAAATTTTTATTTATTTAAATTTTCTATTAATTATAAATAACATAAATATGCACTAAATAATATTTTACGTTTATTTTAAAATTAAAAATAATAGGTAGATATGCTTAGGTGGCATAAGAATAAGAGAGAAAAACTAACCATATATATATATATATATATATATATATAAATATTTCAAAAAATTAGAATTATTTGTAAGATATATAAATTATAAGGAGTAAAATGAAATATGTGAAAGATTTGCACTATCAACCCTTTAAAATTTAAAACCCCTCAAAATTTGATGTTTGAGGAGTTGTTGGAAATGCTTTTAATGGTAGATTTATGTCTTAACACCCCTCGCCAAGTTATTTAATGTGCGCTCAAAAAGTTTATAAACCCATGACTATGTGTCAGCATCATTTTGTTTTTTCCATCATCCAATACTTTTACCTTTTGTTTTGTCTCTAAGAATATACTAAAACAACAAATTCCAATTGTATTCATGAGTAGCAAAACAAGAACTTATCTTATCATAATGGCAGTTTGTTCGTTTATAATATAAGTTGGAAAAATGGTAAATTGGCAAATGAATCTCTAAATAATCTATATGTGATTTGATTTTATAAGCTTGAGTTGGCTATAATTAGTATCGTAGTTGTAATCTTGATTAACCAACTAACTTACCACAATATCAATTGAATTAACGTATAGATCAAAGAAGGATTGGAATCGGCATTGGTAGGAAAAAAGCTGGTGGTGATAACCGGCCATTCAACCGGCGGTGCATTAGCCGCTCTCACCGCACTTTGGCTTCTCTCACAACCTTCTCAGCCGTCATTTCGCCTCCTCTGTATCACCTTTGGCTCTCCTCTACTCGGAAACCAATCTCTCTCTACATCAATCTCACGTTCACGTTTAGCACACAACTTCTCTCACGTGCTCTCCATCCACGACCTCGTTCTTAGGAGCAGCAATGAACAATTCTGGCCCTTTGGAACCTATCTCTTCTGTTCTGACAATGGAGGTATCTGCCTAGACAATGCTGATTCTGTTCATCGGATGTTTCTAATGCTTAACGCCATGGGAACTCTAAACGCCGAGGAACATCAGAGGTACGGACACTATGTGTCGACGCTTTCCCACATGTTTCTTAAATCTAGAAGCTTCCTTGGTGGGAATATCTCCGAAAATAGCTATGAAGCTGGAGTTGCGTTAGCCGTTGAAGCTCTAGGATTCTCGAATGATGAACAAAGAGGTGTATTAGTCAAGGAGTTTATAGAAAGAGCTACAAGAATTGGTCGAGCTCCGATTCTGAGGTCGGCTGAGTTAGCTAATGAGCTTGCTAGTGTCTTGCCAGCAAGACTCGAGATTCAATGGTACAAAGACCGGTGCGACGCATCAGAGGAGCAGCTCGGTTACTACGATTTCTTCAAACGTTATTCGTTGAAAAGAGACTTTAAGGTGAATATGAGTCGCAAAAGACTAGCTATGTTTTGGGACAGAGTGCTTGAAATGGTGGAGACGAATGAGTTGCCTTTTGATTTTCATCTAGGGAAGAAGTGGATTTACGCATCTCAATTTTATCAACTCTTAGCTGAGCCACTCGACATTGCGAATTTCTACAAGAACAGAGATATAAAGAACGGTGGACATTACTTGGATGAAGGGAATAGACCAAAAAGGTATTTGGTGATTGATAAATGGTGGAAAAGAGCTGGAGAGCCTGAGAAGTGTGTGAGAAGCAGATACACTAGCACTACGCAAGATACTTGCTTTTGGGCTAAGCTTGAGGAAGCAAAAGAGTGGTTGGATGAGGTGAGAAGAGAGAGTAGTGAGGCTCAGAGGCAATCTTTGCTACGGGAAAAGATTGTTCCATTTGAGATTTATGCCGACAAACTAAAGAGAAATAAGGAGGTTTCTGTGGATGTTTTGGCCAAGAACTCGAGTTACATTGTGTGGGTGGAGAATCTAAGAGAGTTCAGGTCGAAAATGGGTTATGGAAATGGAACTGAGATGGTTGTTGATGAAGATGACGCAATGGAGACTTAGTAGGATTAATAACGTATCTAATGTTTGATATACTAATATGCTATAATAACAAACTTTATTAGTACTGTTGTTCTTCATTTCGTGTAAGGCTTTCTGATTTATGTTATAGTTTCAAAATTATGTTTATCATTAATGTTTCAACAAGTTTCTGCAAGAGTTTCTATTAATGTAAAGTTATTACTCTAAAACCAACATGTTGTAGCATAAGGTAAGCTAATTTTTACGATTTTTTTTTATACAATAGATAGAAAAAACGTAAGACCTACATGGGATTCGGAGATCCCCATTGTTCACATGATCCAAGAAGCTCTTTTCCCCATTCAGATTTTCCTTTCCAAGCCCCCTTCTTTTGTGGGTAATTAATGAAATTAATTCAAGTCAAAGTATACAAATAGAGACAGCCCTTGTTCTTCAAAACTTGTGCTTTCTTGTTTCACATCCTCGTTTCTTTAGTTTCTTTCTATTCACAGATCGTTACGCATACCTGACATACCACACGACGATGTATGATATGTCTACTTACAAGTTCTGATCCTTAACGGCTTTGACTAAATCTTTTCATCGTGTGAATTTCGAATATGTTTCATAGTACTCGTTGTTATAATTAACTTCTACCATTATTGATACAAACTTTTACTTTATTAAAGTGATTTTACATTCTATTTTATTATAGAAGTCGACAAAAGAGAAGACACATATAGTAATCGTGCAGCCTCCATTAACTAAGCCGTGCAAATAGCTCAATGTACTCCAAATAACCCATCTCTCCAAAGAGGCCATAGGCTTCTTAGTTCGCTTCGAAACAATCTCCAAGACGATCTATTAATTAACCATTTTCTTATTCATATCTTATTATACAAAAACATATACTGGTATTTAAATATTTTATCAAAGATTCAAAACCCTTAACCCTGTCTCCCCCAAGAAGCAACAGTGAGTGCACCCTTACGAGGCATTTGCTCCCCCACACTTCCTCCACTCTCCAGCCTCCACGTGTTACACCCTCTCCACATGCACGAACTCACACACACATTCATGCATGCGTATATAACACATTCTTCTTGTGAGAGAGGGAGAGTGGAAGAGAGAGATATGGAGAGAACAGAGGTCATGACGTCATCGTTCATATGGCGGCCAAACGCAAACGCAAACGCTGAGATAACTCCCAGCTGTCCAAGATGTGGATCATCCAACACAAAGTTCTGTTACTACAACAACTATAGCCTCACTCAGCCTCGCTACTTCTGCAAAGGCTGCCGAAGATATTGGACTAAAGGTGGCTCCCTCCGCAATGTTCCTGTAGGGGGTGGCTGTCGCAAGTCCCGCCGCCCCAAATCCTCCTCTGGTAACAACACTAAAACCGGCCTAACCTCTAACTCTGGCAGCTCAGGTGGTGGTTCATCAAGCATCGATCTTGCTCTTGTTTACGCCAATTTCTTGAATCCAAAGCCTGATGAATCTATACTACAAGAAAACTGCGATTTAGCCACAGTAGTCACTACGGATTTTCTTGTCGATAATCCCACCGGAACTTCGATGGACCCTTCATGGAGTATGGACATCAATGATGGTCATCATCATCATCATTATAATAATCAGGTTGAACACATTGTGGAGGAATGTGGTTACAATGGCTTGCCTCCGTTTCCTGGTGAAGAGCTTCTCTCTTTAGACACTAATGGTGTTTGGTCTGATGCTTTGTTGATTGGTCATAACAACGTAGACGTTGGTGTGACTCCGGCTCAGGCTGTGCACGAACCAGTGGTTCATTTCGCTGATGAGTCCAATGATTCCACCAATCTATTGTTCGGAAGTTGGAGCCCTTTTGATTTCTCAGCCGATGGATGATCCTTATATATATATGCATATATAAATATATGAATTTGTATTATTGTACCTATTATATATACATACATATGATATACACAATTATATGAAATCTTATGGATCATTTCATGTAATTAAAACTTAAAAGAGTCGATCATTTAAGTACAGATTCAAGGGGTAATACTAATATGTATACATAAGCTATATAATTATTTTGGTTATACTCGACCTATATGATGCTATAATTAGTCGTTTTCAAGATTTCCCCAAGAATCCCACGTGGAGGTCCTTGTCTTTGGATCCGATTGAGATTTGCTTGTTAATTACTTGAACTTGCAATTCACTGAAAGTGAGACGCACGTGTATCACGATTGCACGTGTGTGAGCTTGTTAAGTATCTCTGGCCTATGTGTGTTGTAGATCCTTCTCCAAAAAGGGAGTGTCAGAGAAAGAGCATATTTGTTCCTACTTCTCGTTCAACTCCTTTCTACAAATAAAAAACTACACGTACAAACACATACACATGTACATATAGAAATAATATTGACCATTAAATATATATGTTTACATATTGATAATGAAAAGAAAAAAAAAAAACACTACCAACTGGTCGCTAATCAGATATTCTTAACACATTTGAGCTACATTTCAAGATTTTTTTTTTTTTAAAGGATTTATTACAAGTGAGGCCATCTAACTCGTGCTTTTATCAAGGATTAGTCCGTCTACATGTGTAGAACCCTCATATTCCCATTCATATTTACAACTGTTTGAGGTATAAATAGTAGTAATTGTGTCTATTTTTTCTCAAAAACTTAATTACATACTAGTTATTCAGTTATATATGTATATATTAGGAAACCTTTTTTTGGTCAGAGAGTTAGGAAACCTACAAAAAGAATTATGGAGTATTGTCTAATGAGAAAAAGGACTAGAATACACAGATTTGGTGAACTAGAATGGCGGTAATTACGAAAGTTGTGTTCAGCGGTAGGCAAAGAAGTTAACTTGGAAAGTTGTTTATCATCGAGCTTCGCGCGTCACACACGTTCCCCATACATCTCCACTTGATCCAAGAAATTAGTAAACTCTTATTACTATAGAAAACAGTTGTGATTTGATGTCAAAAAAAAAAAAAAAAACAGTTGTGCAATTGAAATTTTCTTCAATTAAATGAAATAATTAAATACTATTGCCTTGTCATTTGTCAAGCCTGCTGCAAGATGAAGATGAGTTCTTTGTAGGAGTATATAAATAGCTTAGTAAGTACGTAACAGAAAATGTAGATACTATATATATATATATATATATATATATATCTAAATCAGTTTAATAATATAAAAAAAAATTGTGTTGAGTTTTATCAAATCTATAGCAATAACGTGGAAGTGAGTATCAGAAGTAAAGGAAATTCCGAGAAATATACCTTAGGTTTATTTGTATATATATGCTTGTGAGGGTAGTTTTTAGGGTTAACCGAAAAAATTCACAGAGAAACAATTGTTAGGTGATTGGTTTTACAACGTATCCTGCATTCTCGATATAGATATTGATCAATGACAGACCTAATTAAGTAAATCTGTACAAAAAAAATGCTTAACCGATTATTTCTTCAAGTTAAGGTTTTCTGACTTGAAATATCAAATCCTTATTTCAGAATTATATATGTTAGCCTGATTAAAGAGTGGAATCTGATTGAGTTTTCAGACTAGTTCTCTTTATAAGGTTATTGCAAGTGAAGAGAGAAAACCGAAACCAAATCCTTTTTAGAGATGCTTTAAGAGTGTGTGTGTTCTCTCTTATTACCGGAGCATCAGCATAAGTATGCTCGTGAAATTAGCCTTAACGAACGGTCTTTTACAACAGTACATAGCCTTTAGAATTGTCGAAAGGGAAGTATTTTCTTGGTTACTGATTCCATCCAAAGGTCGTAGAGGTTCATAGAAACATAAGATTAAGGAGAGGTGTAAGAAAAATAATGTATCGACAATCGACAATTCTTTAAAACTTTTGTGTTTTATTTTTCACGCAATGTGGGTTTTCGGTTGGTGATTGTTCCAAGTCAACTACATTTTTTTTTTTCGGTTCCAAGTCAACTACATATCAAGTAAAATTTAAAACGCCTTAAGATAAAAAAAAAAAAAAAACAAAATTATTTTCGAAATTAATTTATAACAAAGAAAACGAATATCTCTAAAACTTTGTCCAAAATTAAGCTTTACAAAAAAAAAAAAAAAAAACAACAAGGGGACCGCGTCAATCGTTAACCACCGCCATGTAATCCGAGTCTTCGTGTCGACTTAACGTCCTTGTACATTTGAACATAACATAAAATGGAATTCATTAAATTAGAAGTTTTCTTAACCATATACTTATACACTAGTCGTTAAATGTGAACCTACTACGTACACACCATCAAAGTTCAAAGATATAAGCGTATCTATCCGTGTACGCCACGCGCGTCTATTTTTCAAAATTTAAGTGAAATAGTATTTGTCAACCGTGGATATTATTCTCTCCATATCGTTTTAACTACAAGTGCAAGTGGTGGTCGAGGCACCGCAGGACCAACTTCGTAGTTTTTAACTCTTATTTAGATTGCGATCGACATGGATGCTCGTATCGTAAGATATGACTTTTAATTTCATGACATTTATTATATGTACAACTAAGAATACTTATTCTTTAAATATATAGAAGTCCCTGATATAGCCAAATAAGGTGAGAATGACGGTCAATACTCAGCTGCTGTTGTCTTACTTTTTCCCAATCGGGTCTTATTTTTCTGGTTGTTAAATAATTTACAATAAGTAGAAAGAGGCATCAAATCATAAAATTGCTATGTTCCAGTTTGATCTTTAAGACTTTAACTACCAAACGCCTGTAGACTTTAACTACGACGATAAAGTAAAAAAATATGGAGCCAAAATAAAATAAAAACACTGTTGGGAGAGTAAAATCTAATGTAATAAAAATAAACTTTATGTGGGGGATTATATATTGAGAAATTATATTGAACTTATAGCCCCAAAAAAAAAAATTAATTTTTTCCCACGTAAAACGACACTGTGCTCATGTTCACACCAATGCCTTGTTCCCTGATTGCTATAACCAAGGTGTATAGATACAGAGATTCTTCCTATATTATATTGCAATAACGTGCTTTGGATTCCTATACTGGTCTCCAAAAACAGAAAATTCTGAATGCGAAGCTCTTATTTTTAAAAAATATTCAGTTTGTATCTATGTTTCAGCCCTCTTTCCATTTGATCTACCGATAATGAAATGTCTATAGATCGTTAGAATGTACATTTCAGGGTAAGGGAATATCGACGAAAAAAAAAGAAAAGGGTAAGGGAATATAAAATTTAAAATTTAACTGCATGAATGGTCTGAAAAATAAAATGATATCAGTATTTATGACGAGTGCATGCAAAAAGCACATATGAATGATTTTTGGAATCAGAAAACAAATCTTGATTAAGGAAAAGATAGTCGTCGAATGAAAATACGACACATGTAGCCGAGATCGATAATGGAACCTATAGGCCAATAGTGGGATTAGAGATGTAGAAACGTACCGACACAAAATCCGAAATGTTACTTCCGCGGACCTCAATTAAATGGTCAGAAACGTTACACATGACGTATATAAATCTCTAAAAGTAATGGTTTATGCAGTTCTATGATGTAAACTTTTAGGTTTATCCACTCAATAAAAATGAGAAGCTGAAAGAGATGTTTTCTATAATTAGTGTGGAAATGCACAAAAAGAATACAAATAAGGAGCCTTTAACAATAATGAAAGCAAGTGGGGAAAAATAGCCATGTAACATGTGAATCCATTTATTTCTTTGCAGTTAATTTCTCATAATTTCATGAAAAAATATTCACTATTATCTACATGATGATGAACATCTGACAGGTAGTATAACAAAAACAAATGAAGATCTGAGTTTGAACAAAAATAAACCACTCTTTTTTGTTTTGAAATGAACTTATACGAAGAAGAACTCCCAAAGAATTGCTTGTATCTGATGAGAATTAATCAAACATATATGTGGTTCTATCTGGCTGTTCAAGCAGGATACGAATCATACAAATTTCTTGGAACACAAGGTGATTCCCTCCAAACCCTAGCGTGAAGCTTAAGCAATTCCTTCGCCTTTTCTTTTGTCTTGTTACCGCAGCTAACTTGAAGCACCAAACATAGCTTAGCTACAACTCCAAGTTGCAACATCTCCTGCAACAAAGACGGTGTTGCGCAGAACCTCCCAATGGAAAGCAAAACCCTAACCGCCCTTTCGCTAGTTATCTGTGAGACCCTCAATATCTTCTTAGACACAAGGGCAATAGCTGCACCGTGATTCAAGAACTCAGCTCTTCCCTCTGCACACTGACATAACATATCAAGAACCACCATGGCCATCTCTAAATTTCTTCTCTCAGATGAGAAAGTCTCATCCATTAAAAGCTCGATTATCATTGAGATCACTCCAGCTTCCACGGCCTTGTGTCTATTCCTTCCCCATGGACATATGATCACCAAAATCTGCATTGCTGATCTCGTGGCCTTGTGAGATATCTGGTCATGTAAGATCTGAAGGACCTCAGCAAAAAGCTCTCGCTCCAACAATATTATCTGCATTGGATCCGCAACTTCAAGGATCTTCTTGAGAAGCAAAGCGGCATAGGCTCTTGACTCGTAGATCCCACGTTGCATAATCTTGGTCAACGTTTTCACAAGATTTGTTCCTTTCTTGTTGTTTAAAAGACTCTTGAGGGCTGTCTCTGACGTTTCAAGGTGGTAGAGTAAGCTTAGGGCTTCGTCCATCAAGCTTCTTGAAGAATCAAATCTATTTTCCAACATGTTTGACTGGCACATGTCGTTGAGATTGGAAGAAGAAAGCGAAGACGAAGGAGAGTTGTAAGTATCTACGGAGTTGCTTACGATATTTGCCAAGAACTCCGGAACTTCTGCGGCTTCTAAGCACCGCTTGTTCGTAGTATTCTCCGACACTATTTGACGTAGTCGTTTGAGGCATTTGACTTGGTTTTGATGCGAAGATGATGAATCTTTGATGAGCTTTTCGATCTCGGCTTTACAGATCGGAGGTTTTGGAGTTGGGATCCTCTCGATACCGTATGATGCGTTGAGCGTACACCAAGACTGGATCAGACGGCGAAGAGTGTGGTTTGGGGTGAGATCGGATTCGGTTATGACTTGTTTAGTGACCGGACATGTGTTTTTCTTACCGGAGAAGAGCCATTTCTCGATGCTGTCTCTGTCGTATGTTATCCCGGTGGAAACTATCACCGGATCCTTCATGATATCTAGAGATATCGGGCAGAGAAAGAAGGAAGGAATCTCTATCTCTTGATCCATTTAACACGCCGAAGAATACGAGAAAATTAGAGAAGTAAACTTGATGAATAGATCGACGAATGAATCTCAAAGAAATGAAACTTTCGTTTTAATGTGTAGTAGCTGAGATTTAGGAGATATGTGGATTGGTTTTAATACGTTAGCAAGAAGAGAGATGAAGGGTTGGGACTTTAAATATAAAGGGGTAGAGGAAAATATTCAGAATAATTACAAAAGTCAAAACACGGAAAATACAAGTATTGTTAAACTCTTTTTGGATAGCTGTCGCTATTTATTATTTTTGTATGGTTTTATAGAACGAACGAGGAACGCATATAGATTTGACTTTTTTTTTTTTTGGGTGGTGTAACATAAAAAGAAAAAAAAACTAAATAATCAAGTTGTATAAGAAAAGTGAGACGTATGAAGAGTGTTGACTTGTCAAAAGAGATGCGATTACGGCGAAGAAAGTGTAAATAGTAACGAAGTCATTGGGGATTGGTTGTGGCGGTGTTGAACACAAATAGGTTGTCTGCTTTGTGTCTCTTTACTCACATGCCTTAATTGCTGATTCCTCCACTTTTTTTGCCATCCCCCATTGACTTTTTTTAATATCATTTCTTCAATTTTTCCAAAAGAAAAAATGTAAACTAAAATTGGCAGGCCTATTTTCAAACGATAGTAAACATTACTGTTATCAACCGAAAGGTAGATGCATGAAGATTTTTGGTTTTTTTTTTTTGTCAACAGAAGTAAGATTATTGTTTTGGTGCCGACAAAACCTAAAGTGCCATTAACGGTCCGTTGTTGGATTTGTACATTGTTTTAGGCTGCAACTTTTATGACACCTTTGGACCCATACTCCCTTGTTATGCTCTACTTTTTGTCTAGGCGCTTCCTTTCACAATATTTTGGATATTGGTACTTTCAGTTAATTTTCCTTTTATTTCCATACATTGTATGTACGTTGGCTTTTTTTGATATTAGTGCCAATGGATATGTGACATATGTCTACCTGGTGGCAAATACCTAAACCATGCGGTTTTTTTAAAAAATCTTGATGAAGTTTCGGTATTCTTTAAACCAGTGGCATGTGATCCATATCCAAAAATCGACGTCCCTTCAAAACGAGAATCAAACTAAATGTCAATGTCCTTATTAATGTAACTTTTAGAAGATTATATATATTGCTACTAATTCAAAACTCACTTGGGTAAAGTAGTAAACCATAATGTATTAGAATTTTCTCTGTTACCAAAAAATATACTGTATATACATATATATATATATATATATATATTAGATTTTTTTCACGAAACTTATTAATGTTATGATCAATGCGGATTCAGGTTTCAAGTTGCTCTAGGCACCGTAGATTTTCCATAATGCTTATAGGATATTCACAACTTGTTGAGATATGTTAGTGGTAATTGTATCATATTTTCTCGTAAGAAAATAACAAAAAGTAATTATAATAATACTAACAAAAGTGGGCTGTTTTGTTTCTGTCAAAAACAACTTGCTACTGCTAGGTACCACTTTCTGTTTCTGTCAAAAACAACTCCAAATAACATGTCTGGGTTCCAATGTCTTTGCTATTAAAATTTGTATATATTACGAAGTCAAAAAAATATTTCTTCCATTCCATAATATAGATGGTTTTTAAAAAATAATTTTATTTCATAATATAAGAAGTTTTTAAGTTTTTATGCAACTTTTAGATCAACTTCATATTTTATATTATGTAGTTTTGTTTATGATTGATTAAACTTTTTTAAAGTAGTTATTTTTTAATCTTCGTCTATTTTAGTTATAACATCATATATTTTGAAATAGAGGGAGTATATGTTTATGTAGCTTAATTATATAATTAATAAAACCAAATATTGTTTATGTACTAACATTTATAATTTTCTTAGAGAAGTAAGGAATGAAAAATGTATGATGAAGTTCTTCTTGAATCTTTGATTTTTTTTTTTTTGAGGAAAAAAAAATCAATTTGTAAAGGTCGAGAGTCTTTGATTGTTGGGTTGAGCCATTTGTTTTTACATGGTCTCTTCTGCCAATGTTATTATTTGTTTCTAGCTCACTTGAGCTGATTATAATATGATTTCAAAATTTTGAAAAATATATGAAAAGTATGACAGAATCACAGAACTGAAGTGAATTATTTCCATTTTATTACTCAATTAAGATATCATTAGAAAATAGAAATAAGTTAGGCAACTCAGGAGCACGACCCAGAATTATGACCAAGTTGCAACCATGCTACTAATCAGGGATTTATTCAACTACAAAATAATAAGTTATCTACATAGAAAATTGACTTCAATATTGAGGATATATATTTATTTATTTGGATTATGTACAGATAGCTCTGTTCCATTCTTTGAGCCGAGCGTCGGTCATATATTGCAGCCAATTAATAAAGTTTAAGCATATAATATACGTATGCTGACAAAACACAGTATATACGTATACGTATATACATCAATGTGATCGATTTTAGCTGATAATGCCAAACAAAAATTGAGTTATTTAATTAGTTATTTCCTTGGATTAAAGACTCCAGACTACACAGGAGTATGTTTATTTTACAAAATGTACATTCCAACCGATCAGTTAGCCACGCCAATTTGTTTTACCGAATATTCATTCGGTAAAAAGAATGATGGTTCTGGTCATCCGCGAAATTGAAAAAAAAAAAAAAAAAGTGTTGTAAACATTTCAAAATATTTGACTTATCATATGTTTTAGTGTAAGATATTCAGTCGTTAAACAGTTTCTTCAGTTTAATGACAAAAATTTAGATAGTATAACTTGTTAAGAAGTCAGATTATATCTGTAATTCTAACTTTATTTTACATTTTTTTTTTTCAAATGTGTAACACAGATATCATTATGCATTTGTTTCGTGGTTATACTTAATATATTAAACAACATATGCATAATTTTAGTAATTCATTTACTTCAACAACATTTATCATGCATATAAGAATTCGAGTAATGACCTAGCGACACCATTAGGTCCATTACCATGGATGATGGATGAGAAGACAACAAATTCTCGTCGATGTAATTTTTTAATTTGATAGTACGATTTAACCTGTTTTTAACGTTTCAAACCGAATACTAAAACGTTATGGTTGATTACTTAAAAGTTTACAACCCACCACTAACGTAAAATCTTAACTTCCGGTTCCGGATGAGTTGATCTATCGAAAACAAATGTGAACACTTACCTGATCAAACTTTATTTATTTAGCATTTAATTAAATCCCACAAAACGGTCAAAAAATGACCAATACGTAAAGAAACAAGCGGCCGTTTTAAAACTTGTTTATAAAAAATGGCTTTCCCCTTTAGTGCCAATGCCAAAGAGAAAAACGTTTTAATTTAAAGAAAACAATGACTTTTGGTCAACCTATTGTAACGATATGATGATACGGGCCACTGGTAAAAAAACATTGCAGACATCAATATAACATCGTAAAAGTCAATTAGACATTATCATATACTATGTATATAATAAAATTTTATACTTAAATATCAAAACTGATAATATAGTTATTACTTATTAGTATGTCAAGTTGGGGAATGGAGAGCATGGTCTTTCTCTAGATATGTTTGAATTATTCTAACACATTGAAGCAGTCTGATACGAGTTGAATTGTAATTCAAGTCTTAGGCCCGTATGGGTATGGATGGGTCCGATATGATAGGTTAACTTACCACGTCGGAATATGTCTAAATGGTACTTCTAAATAATAAAATAAGAATGAGTAACGTAGAGATGAGTTATATATTTTTGGGACCGAAAACTGGTAATGAAGTGTGTACAGCCAAAACTCGTAAAAAATGGTCAGAAAGTAGACAGCTTCATACAGGCTACCACATGGGATTGGATTGAATATACAAATGTTGGACCTCACATTATTGGCTATTCTTTACATCTTCTTGGCCACATAACCAATTATTTTTCATTTTTTTTTTCATTTTCTTTTTATATCTTAATTGTTTCAATAAATTAAAATAAGTAGGAGGAGTTGAATAAGCAGATTCTAGCGTTGACAAAAAGAAACTTGGTATATTCTAGCAAGTTAAATCTTAACCTCACATCTATTAGATCGTGGTATAAAAAAACTATTGCGTCTTTGAAATTTGGAAATTTGTTGTTGTTGTTGTTGCAATGTAACATTTTAATAATTTAACAAAAAAAAAAAACGGTTTTCTGCAAGGCCCATTTAAGGCCTACTGTATACCATTTTATAACTGAGGCCAAATCTAGAAAATGGAACACAATCACAAGGTTGAGTACTAGCCACTAGGATCAAGTTCAATAGTTCAATAGGATGAATGCCTAGAACTAAGTACGAACAATATACAGAGATATTAGATTTTATTCATCGGGGAAAATGTCATTTAACACATGAATTTCAAAATTTATACCAATAATATCATGAATTTCATGAGAGACTATTTAATATATCAAATTCTATTGACTAATCACTGAAAACACCAAATATCATTGACCATGCTAAGATACACATGTCGTTAGATGAGATAACTGAGGAAGTAACGACTGTTACTTTGTCGTTTGAAGGTATGCTATTTTTGGCTTCATCAAAGATATTTAGTTTTTTAATCGATTATTCAATAAAACTTGATGTATTAAATGATCTCTCACAAAATTCATGATATTTTTGATCTAAATTTGAAAGTTCATGTATTAAATCAAAATTATACAATTTAAAAATTTGGGGGTCAGCAAAACGAAAAGATTTTTAATCGAATTATGCATACGTAAGAAAAATAATGCATTTTGATTTTTTTTTTTTGTTTTGTTCACATTACTCAACACTCTTTGCTTTATATCTCTAAACTAAAAAATCAAGCTTAGTTTGACTATTATACAGTTAAGTAATATTTGTACATGTGCAACAAATATCCTCCGCAATGATATTTGTCTATTAAAAATAATATACATGTAATCGAAAGTCCATAATTACATTTTTATTGATATATGCCCAAATTCAATAATGTATTTATGAGAATTTATCTTTAAAACATAATATTTGCTATATTTTAATTTAATTTTTTGAAGAGTATAGGATGACTTTGATTTTAGATGTTTAAATAACTCATTCAACAATTAATCGTTATTAGTTGAATAATAAAAATTAGACTACTCAAATTAGATAAAATATAACTAAATACATAAACTTTCAAATTTAGGTCAAAAAAACCATAAACTTTGTGAGAGACCATTTAATACATCAAGTTTTGTTGAGTAACCGTTTAAAACCCTAAATATCGTTGATGAAGCCAAAAACAATATATCATTAAACGGTAAAATAACGGTTTTTAGTTGCTTAGTTATCTCATTTAACAATGTGTGTGTTTTGGTTTGATCAACCATATTTAATAATTTTAAATGGCTAGTCAACAAAATTTAATGTGTTAAATGGTCTTCCACAAGAATTTATGATTTTTTTGGCCTAAATTTAAAAGTTTATGCAACATTTTTCTCTGTATTCATCACAAAAAGCTCTTTTTTTTTTTTCAATGTAATCTTCTCATAAGTCATCGTTCCTTGTTCTATAAGTTATATAATTACATAAATGGTAAATGGACATATGCTTTTCACCTAAGCATCCCAAAAAAGTAGTTAGTTGATCGGTTTGTGATTTGTCTTGTTGACTTGGCACTATTCTTGGGAATAAGAAGTGAATAATTCACTAAATAATAGCTTCTCCATCATTACTACAATTACTAATTCACGTACCTCACATATCTTACCATGCTAAATAGGGGTTTTTTTTTTTTTCTTTTCCAATTTCGATCTCTCTTGGTACAAAATGGGAAAGATCCATGACACAACATTAACACTGCTGAATTTTCTACCCTCTCAAAGATATGAAGACAATGTCTATTAGGATACAACAAATGCCAGTAGTGCTAATTTTAGCTCAATCATATGGGGGATTCACTATTTTTATCCAAATTTATTAGCTTTGTTCTTTAACCCAAAACAAAACAAAAAAACACCTAAGAAAGAGAAAAATCTTTAGCAAAATTTAGGTTAATCTTCGTGCTTTCCACTAATCCCCCTTTTCTTTCTCCAAATCGTCTCGGCCGGGCAAAGTTTTTTTTGATTAATATCAAAAACTAATCAGAAAAACAAAGAGAGGGAGGAGAGAGACACACACAACGATGCCTCCTCCTCCTCCTCCTCATCCGGAAGATGAAACCCAACCCAAACCCGATTCGGTTCCGGGTCAAACCTCCGAACGCGATACCCAACCACCACCACCAGCAGGTCCTCCACCACATTCTCTACCGCCTCCACAGCAAACGTACCCACCGGTAATGGGCTATCCAGACTACCACCAAGCCCCTCCATACCCAAATTATCCAAACGCACATTACCAACAACAACAACAATACCCTTACGCTCAAGCCCCACCCGCTTCATATTACGGGTCATCTTACCCTCCTCAGCAAAATCCGGTTTACCAAAGACCCGCTTCATCCGGTTTTTTCAGAGGCATTTTCACCGGTTTAGTCGTATTAGTCGTCCTCCTCTGCATCTCCACGACAATTACATGGCTCATCCTCCGCCCTCAAATCCCGGTTTTCTCCCTAAACAATTTCTCGGTTTCCAATTTCAACGTAACCGGTCCGGTTTTCTCCCCGCAATGGACGGCCAACCTCACGATCGAGAACCAAAACACGAAACTAAAAGGCTACTTTGACCGAATCCAAGGCTTAGTCTACCACCAAAACGCGATCGGGGAAGACGATTTTTTAGCGACTGCGTTTTTTCAACCTGTTTTCGTGGAGACCAAGAAATCGGTTGCGATAGGTGAAACGTTAACGGCGGGAGAGAAAGAACAGCCTAAAATACCGAGCTGGGTTGTGGATGAGATGAAGAAAGAGAGAGAGACCGGAACGGTGACGTTTAACCTGAGGATGGCTGTTTGGGTTACGTTTAAGACAGATGGTTGGGTGGCGCGGGAGAGAGGGCTTAAGGTGTTTTGTGGGAAATTAAAAGTTGGTTTTGAAGGTGCTTCTGACAACGGTGCCGTTTTGTTGCCTAAGCCTCTTCCTTGTTTGGTTTACGTTTCATAATTCTTTTTCTTGTTTTCTTTCTCTCTTTTTCTATGGATACGATTAATTTCTTTTCAAAATTTCTTGTACGTGTTGAATGTGATTACTATACAAATTCATAGAACAAACTCTTATGATTAAGTTTTTTGAAGAGAGAAAAAAAAGAAAAGGAATTAGATTCGATTTCCAATTTAGCTAGAGAAAAGAATCTTCAAATGTTGTTAAATCAACTTACTTTACAAGATCGTTGAGAGAATTTGTGTGGGAATAAAAATATATCAAAGTGATTGAGTGCGTCTCAGAATATAGGAAATTATTTTAGATCGCTAATTATAATTGCTTGTTTTGTCAAGTATTTTCTACTTGTTTTTGGTCTAATTATTATTTTGGTTCGATCGGTGCATGTCCAATTATTGTTACATGATATAAGAGTTCTTGTGCTTTACATTTTCTCTCTTGTTGTATATATATTTTTTTTATTCCACAAGTTACCATTTCTTTGTCTAAGCATATGCATTATTGCCTCGAAACCGAGTATTCGTTAATAAATATTTTCTTTATTTGATAGAATCACTTTTCAATTTAGGTCGAGAAAAAACCTCCATTTTAAAAACAATCAGCCACTCGATCCTCAGTGTATTATGTGGTGAAGCAAATTATAAAAAGAAAATTATATCAAAGAGTTTGATGCTAATGTGTCACTTAAAGTTCATTCTTTTTTTTTAATTATTATTCTATATTGTATTTTATATGATAAGAAAGAAGATATTAGGTCAAAAGTTTGTTATATACATTATTGTTTGTGATACATCTGGATAATGACGAGCTCGTCTCATCGTGTAAATGCCTCACGTTAAATGGTATTGAACGTTAGGCATCTTGCGTTTTGTTGTCAAATTGCATATCTTTTAATCTCTCTTCTTTTTGTTGCTAAAGAATCTTTTCATCTTTTAGATGATATAATTATTAGCATAAACAGTCGATGCCCAAATTTTGTTATGTGAATTCGATACTCAGATGTCACAGTCTGAAGTTCTTATCTACTTTTAAATTTGGTTTGTTTCAATTAGCAGTATGTTTGTATAAAGCTTTTGAGTTATAAAAAAGTTACAACTTCCATCAAACTTATGCACTGTCTAGTTCAAAACTGATAAAAATAAAGTTAAATAATCACTAAAAACGAACATGAGGACATCGAAGCTAATATAGTAGTATATGCCTATATGATATTACGTTTTATTAATTTATTTACTTTATAATGATTAAAATCAAATGTGATTATCTACAAGTGCACTCACTCACACAAGAGGCGGCTATTATATGCATAATTTATATAGAATCGTTGGTGATGTGTAATTTAAAGAGGAATAATAGGGTTGGTGCTTTGTCTTTTTGTAATAAAACCAAATAAAAACTGTAACGAAGGAAAAGACACTTTGCATTATGATCAAATGTAAACTTTAAGAAAGAGATTCGAAAGTCTCTAGTTGAGCTGTGGGGATAGAAGTTGTAGCCTTTAACGTGACCACGACGGTCCCACCCCTTTAACCGAAGAAAAGACGGAGACGTGTTTTGTTATCGAGTCAACAGTCAACGTCCGACGCAGCTACAGTTCACAACAAGAGACGAGAGAAAATAACATCAATTATGTAAAACAAATTACTTCAGGTTTGTTGATCAATATACACGTTAAAACCGATCTATCAAATAATTTACTTATGTCCTCCATATACATATATACTCAAGCAGCAAAGCTTTATAAAATTGTTAGGCAGTGTATCGAATGTTCGGAATTATATTCTTCTTTATGATAAGATATATTAGTATTTTATATGGATTTGTTGATTCTTACGTTGCATTCAATTGTCCTATAGACAGGTTGGCCATCGAAGAACTGTATAGGTGGCTAGGAACTAGAAGAGTAGGAGTAGGTAATATTTTAACTTTTAACAGATTTCAATCGCTTTCTTTGTAAATTTCTTCCACGAGATTGTTCAAAGCTTACAATATACTGTAAATTGTCGTCGACCCTTTTATAAAAAAGTTAAACACCGACATCGAGTATGTAAATAAGCATCGATATGACCAGGAACTATACTTTAAGATCTTTCCACGTGGGAACATTAAACCGTAAATAATGCCGATAGCCGACCTGCAAATTTTTCTTCGAAGACAATAAACCACATATTATAACAACCAAATTACCCTACCAAACCCAACGGAAAAATGACACGTGTATCTTGAAACTCTTTTTTTTACAGAATTTTTTCGTTGATATACAAAAAAATTGCAATAGAAGAATAAGCTTAGAATATATTCACATGGGCCATGTTCTTGTTTCCACAAAAATAATACTACTCCACAATTAACACTAAAAATGATGCATTGTCTTTTAACCGAATCAATCATGAGGGAAACTTCCATCATCGCAACAAATCAAACTTTAAAATTTGATGCGCCAGAGCAAAACCTCACTAAACGTTAAAAGCCAAGCCACTTCCCAAAACTAAGAAAAACTAATAGGCAAGAGCGTAAATGTAACAATTAATATACGAATAGGTTTGGTCTCAAAATCCTATAGTCTATACACAACGGATATAAAAACGCGCATACATTAGCCTTTTTGCACACGATTATAATATAAGTATACACAACCATCTCTCTCCTACACATTTTTTCCTCTATCTCCCATCATCATTCATCACTAGTCACGACCGCACACAAAAGGAGAATAAATCATTTGAGAGAGAGAGAGAGAGGTACACCAGTGGCAAACTCGTAAATAAAGATATGTCAAAAGATTGCGGTAACCACGGTGGTGGCAAAGAAGCAGCCGTCCGACGAATCTGCGCCGCCGTAATCGCCTTCATCCTAATAGTTCTCATCACCATCTTCCTAGTTTGGGTCATACTCAGGCCAACTAAGCCAAGATTCGTCCTCCAAGACGCCACCGTCTACGCCTTCAACCTCTCCCAACCAAACCTCCTCACTTCGAACTTCCAAGTCACACTCGCATCTCGTAACCCTAACTCCAAGATCGGAATCTACTACGACCGTCTCCACGTCTACGCCACGTACCGGAACCAGCAGATCACTCTACGCACGGCGATCCCTCCGACGTATCAAGGCCACAAAGAAGACAACATCTGGTCGCCTTTTGTCTACGGAACCGCCGTTCCGATCGCACCGTACAACTCCGTAGCTTTGGGAGAAGAGCAAGGACGTGGATTCGTACAGTTGATGATACGCGCCGACGGGCGCGTGAGGTGGAAAGTGGGGACGTTGATCACCGGAAAATATCATATACATGTTCGTTGTCCGGCTTACATCAATCTTGGAAACAAAGCTGCTGGTGTTCTTGTCGGTGATAACGCCGTTAAGTATACGTTGGTTACTAAATGCAGTGTGAACGTTTAGAAAGTTTGACGCCGTTAAGTTGCTTTTTTTTTTCAATTCTATCTATGATCAAATCATTTCTTGAAATTACCAAACTTCTTCTTCCCCCACCAGCAGGATATTATTTCTGCTTCTATATATATATATATATATCTTTAAAATTTCACTACTTTTGGTTGTTATATTAAGCTTAATTGTTGATTATAGAATTATTACAATCACAAAGGTCTGTGGTTGGATTTAATTGTAAATCCACTAAAGTTGAAATAAAATGGAGGATTGGGTTTGGTTCTTTTCAATTTCGATCTTTTTGTTTCCCTTTGTAAAATTTACTACTTCGTATTCATCAAGAACAAAGCAGTAGTGACTTAGCATTTGTGTAGTTTATAATATCTGAGGGTCTTAACTTTCAAATTGCTTTTCAAAAGAGGAATATATTTTGTTGGTTGGAAGAACGGAGAAATGATTCGAGTGAAATATAATTTTAGAAATTAAAATAAATTATACTGCAAGGAGCCCTGATGCTCATAATTTTTCTTTGGATAAAGTAAATTATGTACTGTAGATGACAAACTGCTAAACTGGTAGGAGGTGTGAAATGTAAAATAATTGATATGATTTGGTGAGGCCTGCCGGCATCTTTATAGGGAGAACTAATTTGGGGTATTCTTAGAGTAATATATTATGAAAATAATGTAAGATCAATAGTTAAGATCTTTTGTTAAACGTTAGTTATCGGAAGAACATGTTTAAGATCATAAAATTTAATAATATAATATTTTTAAATCTATTACAATTATAAAAACTTATAAAATAACATTTAAATTGCAAATTTATAAAATTTTTACTAAAATTCAAAATACAATACCAAATTTTTATGAAACACAAAAAACATTAAAGATAAAAAAACAAACAAACAAACATATTACTTAATTAAAGCACACAAACATTTTATTTAATTAATACATAGTTTAATGTCCAAATTTATTCTAAATATTCTCAATCAAATTTTCTTTTAATTTGTGAAAAATTGTTTGTAAAAAATTGTGTCCATTCACAGCTTACCACGTCAGCTTAGAAGTGGACCAAGATCAGTTCTACATCAAAAATTGATCTTGGTGTTCTTCTATCACTATTCCTTATATTTATAATTTTAAAGGGTTAAGAACACCTTTCATGTTCTCCTATAAAAATGACAAAACAACTCAAAATACAGAAGTATACTATACAGTAGTATATATTATTGGCTGTTGTGTCCCCACCCAGCCGTCATTGTCAATGCCCCTATTCGAAAAGCTTGGGCCTTTGAGTTTCGTTTTAGGCCTGTATAAGTTGCAATGGCATATAACGTGGGCTTGTCAAAAACGCTCAGAATCATCACAAAATTCTCATGTATGTCAATGGAGGAGAAACTCAAAACCATGACATATAAGATAAGAACCAAGTTAAAGCTTTCGTTTTTCCCAACTCGATCCTCAAGGACCTCACCTCAATATATTTCTCTTAGTGGCCGCTTTGAACTTGGGGCTCACGGCTCACCTGTAAAGACTTGGCGATGTAATTGAAAACCCGAGCATTATACCTAATATCCAGAACATGTCGACATTGGTTACATTGACAGTTTTGATGCATTCAATGACAGCAACTAGGGTAAAGACTAAAACCATCTCTACTCCAGCAACTCTCCTAAGTTGCTCAACTATTAATTGATCATATAATTAATACTAAACTAATTAAAGCAATCCACTTAGAACTTAAGCAAAATCATCCCTCCACTAAAAAATCCAAAGATGGTTGTTTAATCATTTAAATAATATATTTTTTTTTAATTTTTGTTTATTAATTATCAAATTTTACTAATCTAAAATGACAAAACAATTATTTAAATAGAAAACATTAAAATTTTACAATCTTTGGAATATTAAACATAGTTTACAAAATTCGGAATAGTAAACATATTTTACAAAATTCAGAATATTAAACATATTTTACAAAATTCGGAATAAGATTTATCGTTGGTTTGCACCAAATTTTTGCCAGATATGCTCAATCAAGTCTTTTTTCAAATGATCATGCATTTGTGTATCATGAACGTCATTTCGAATGCCCATCATGTTATTTAGATTTGTTGATATATCTGTAAAAAGCGATATATCGACATGAGAAGTTCCGCTTTCTTCTTCGTGATAAAACTCTGATGGATCGTAAAAATTGTAGTCATGTCGTTCGTCTTCCACTATCATGTTATGCAATATGATACATGTTCTTATTATCTTCCCTATATTTCCTTTATCCCAAAAAAGTACGGGATTCTTCACGATTACAAATCTAGCTTGATTGGTTGTCTACGACCACCTTTTATGTTTGCCAAAGGTCGCGGTCATAATAATACAGATTCTATAAATTGTTCTCTATAATTTTTTGCTATAGACTAAAGTTCATAGTTCATACCGTTTAAAATTTGATGCATTAAATTAAAGGAGAATTACAACCCGTGAAATGGGGATAAGATTAAGGAAAATCTGTGACTAACCAGAGTAAATTACCGTTTTTAACCGTAATCAGAAGCAATTTTATGAAAAGCTTAGAAATAAATATTTTACAAATTAATTCTCAAAATGTCAACATATTTTTATTTCTTACTATAATTATCAACTTGATGGTCAAGAAACTGAAGATCAAAGTCGTACTAATAGTTAATAAACATTTATTAAATTAAAATAAACATGCTGTAACTACAAAATATATTAGACCATCTCGACCTGGAGATTCTCTTACAAATACTCTTATTTTTTTTTTAAAGAAAAAAAAAGAGAGAAGAACAAATAAGACAGATGTCATTTATTCAGTGGAATAAATATTAAAAAAATTAATAAATAAAAAAAGAAAATTTGTAATAAAAAAAAAGTTTATTTTGTTGAGAAATGTTCACCGTTACTCCAGTGAAGATGTCCTTAAAATACATATACGTCTTTATCATAACGTAATAAAAACGTATATGACTTATGTAAATAAAACGAAAGCAATTTGACCGAAGAGGGATTGTTCGGGTGGATGCTTCTGAACGGTTTGTTCTTGTAGGGATGTGCACGCCTTCGACATGAAGGCAACTGGCAAGTCGGATCCTTAAACAATAGCGATGCTAATAATATGACTTTCAAGATGACATATATTTGAGCGTTTATTGTGCTCTTTTACGCTCAACGGCTTAAGTGTATAAAAAGATGTCACAGCTAGTCAAAACCTGAAAAATTGGGAGGAGGAAAAGGAAAGGTAGGATTGTGTTCTTGTGTCATGGTAAGGAGATAAGATATCTACTTTATGGTGAGCTCAAAAGAGGTTAGCTCAGAAGAGGATGTAGAAGCGGTCCTTCAAAGGATGTTAGAACGTTATTAATTATGGACAAACTTTTTTTTAGTGATCCTTTAATTCCAATTTTCTATTCCAATGACTTATTTACCTTTTTTCTCTTATATATTTTTGTTTTTTCTCTCACCGATGTCTTGCTCCAAGTTTGTGGTGTGGTTGACCCTCGCCTTAATCCAGTCGTCGTTGATCCCCAGTAAGGTTAGCGTGACAACCCCATGGTAGATCCAGCTCAGGAATCACGTGATGTAGCTCTGTTTTGTCCTCAAGTCCAGAGCTTTGTTGACTCGTGTCAGGAAGCTGGTTTCTGTCTTATATCCCTGAATTCCATGGCAGGATAAGGGTGACTCTCTCCTCCATTGGCTGGTGAAATTGATATTAATCTGTCCATAAGTTTTCGAACCTGCCTTGATTCAATTAATCTCTTTTAGTAAAGAGAAATTGTATATGAAAAGTTCATGTCAATATGAGAAAAAAAATATCCAAACTTGAAAAAGAGAAATGTCCTTTTATTCCAAAATACAAAATAACAATTTCCTGTATATATCGAGAGTCCCATGAGGCCATGACTCCGTTACCCTTTATACTCCATATGACCTCTCATTCTAACTGGTTACATTTTTTTGTATCATTAAAAATTGAATTTAATTATCTCATTGCAAAATATGGACTGAGCATATTTGATGAATGGTTTGGATACTCTCCAGTTTTATTCATTGTAAAATATGTTTGGTCTCAGTTCAATTTGGCTACTTTTACCTAAAACAAACCTATCCAAAAATTAAACAAAAAAAAAATGAATTGAATTCAAATTCCAACTGAAAACTATATTAGTAAGCAATAAGAGAAAATGACAATACTTCTTATTGATGGTCTTATCAACACACACATTTCATCAAACTCACTTACATAAAGGTTTCTGAGTTTATCTATATTCGTTATTCATCATGAAGCTTAATTTATGTTGCATTTTATTGAAACTAATTGAATTTTAAATAATTTATGCATATTGATTTTAGATTTTATTTGGTATTTTTTAAAAATTAAGGATTTCGATATCACTTATTTCATCTTGCAATACATTTTAAATTTATATTACATCACAGAAAATCATATTTTAATTATATATCAATCCTAACAGATAAAAGATATAATTTTCATATAAAAATAGTATGTGAATTTTTTCAAAAATATATATATATATCTTATTTATTATTAAATATTTATAAATCATAATTAATATTTATAAATCATAATTAATCACTAACATACAATTATCAAATATGTTAAAGAAAAATTGATTGTAGGATAAATGACAACCTAAATTTTATAGATAAAATAAACATATTTGCATAACTAAATTCTACGGTACTAAAATTACAGCTACACTGTCTACCTAAGAAATGTTTAAATTAAAAGAGATGTTAAATTTTAAGAGATGTTTATCTAAAAAGAGATATCATTGCAATTATTCATCTTAATTAATATTAAAAATTAGAAAAAGTTTAATTTTTGATTTTGGCCTCTTTTAACATGTTAGTCTTTGTCGACCAAAAAAAACCCATGGTAAATCTTATTACAAGTTTACACTAAAATAGCTTGTGATGAACTATGTTGAAAAATAGGTTTAATTCTGTTTTAATTTTAGACAACAACGAAAATAGTAATCTGAGTTTGTAGCATTGTTTTTATTATGTTGAGTTTTATGTCATGTGACACTCAAAGTGATGACATATATTGAGAAATTTGTTTAATTGACTTTTATATATTTTAATAACCAAAAAAAAATAAATAAAGATGTCCAACGTTCCATAATGGAAAAGAAATTTTCTAATTGTAACTAACCAAAAAAGAAAAAGTTTCGAACCTTCCTTACTGTTTTTGAAAAAAAAATAGTAAAAGAGGAATTGGTATTCAGGTTATTATCAGAAAAAAAATTTCTAACGGTTATATAAAGAAGAATAATAAAATAAACAATACTGGAAAACGAAAATATTCCTTTTCTCCGAATTTACTAAAACTATAAATATTGTTTGTTTTGTCATATATTGTTCACGCTCCTACTAACAAAGAGTTCAATGAAAAATTGCCGTGAGATTTGGAAGTGGAATCGTAGCGATGAGATGAATTCGATCAATGATTGTCTAAGAAACTACCGTTTTATCGCTTTTGACGCGAGAAACGAGAAATATATCCATCGAGTTCCTAAAATGCAACGGTCTAGATCTGAAGAAGATTAGGGCCCAAGGAATTGAAATCGACGGTGTTTTCAATGATCTCTCTTGGATTCTAAAGAGGACGAGGAAAATCACTTGGGTGACGTTTCATGGGTTGTATGACATAGGATATTTTAGCCCTGGGCAAAAAACACAGACCCGAAAACCCGAACCGTACCCGACCCGAAAAATACGGTTCAATTCGGACTCGGATATAGGTATTTTACACTAATGGGTTCTATATATGTGTACCCGCGGATATCGGTTCGGTTTCGGGTTTTACCCGATACCCGACACACAGACCCGAAAAACCGACAGTACACAAACCTCTTAATATGATTTAGCCCCTTAGGGTTACTTTTACACATTCCAACAGCCGATTGAGTTTCCAGGGCTACTTTTGTCGATTGAGTTTCTTCCTTTCTTGCATTTATTCGATATGCAGTATCTTCTTGTTGCCTTTATCAATTTTTTTTTACCTTCAAACACAAACCTAGAAGTAGAAGCTCCATTGGTACCCCCTCTAATCACTTCTCCACCATCAGCGGTCCAGAAACGAAAATCAGTCGGAGGTATTAACTTCTCACTTCTAATTCTGAGTTTTGATTTTACTTATTCAATTGATTATAGTTCAGTAACTTCAGTTCTTCATTGTGAAATGTGAAAACTTTGATTTTTTATTTCTTTGAACTTTAAAGCTTATAGGTTATGCTTTTTGTCTTTTTGATTTCTTTGAAAACTTTTGTTTCATGGTCGTAATTGCTTCTCTAAGTGAACTTAAACTTTTGCTTCATGGTCATAATCTCGACATGTTGATGAGTTCTTGATTGAATAAAGTTTGCTTCATGATTGTTTTTCATTTTTATTTTTATGCAGATGGCCTCTTCTAATCCTACAGCCACTAATACTCCGATGAGTGATGTTGATGGTGATGAATCAAATGAGATTGATCTGACGACGGATGATGATGTTGCAACACCTGCTTCTGCAAAGAGAATCAAGAGGAAAGGGAAAGAGAAAGAATATGAAGGAGGTGAACGAGGTGGTTCTAAGCCGAAAAAGAAGACATGGTCTTGGGTTTGGAATCATTTCACCAAACTTGTAAGCAATCCAGACCTATGTAATTGCAATTACTGTGGTAAAGAATTGGCGTGTCCAAGCAAATCTGGAACCTCCACTTTGAAGAAGCATGTTCTAAAAACTTGCAAATCATACCAGGTATGGTTAAGTGCTAACAAAGACAGTACTCAAACTATTTTGACTCATGATGGTGCTGATGGTTCTATTAGAGTGAGTAAGGTTAGTGAAGCAGTGTTTAGGGAAGCTACAAATGAGATGTTAGTGTTGGCTGAGTTACCATTATCTTTTGTTGAGTGCTTAGCTTGGAGACATTTCTGCTCCAAAGTTAAATTGTATAAGCCTCACTCTCGGCGAACTGCTATAAGAGACATTGTTGAGCTTTATGTGAAGAAAAAAACAGCTATGAAGAAGATTCTTGGCAATAACAAGCAGAGGCTGTCCTTGACTACATATATATGGGTTTGTCCTACTACTTCAGCCAGCTATATGGTTGTAACAGCTCATTTTGTTGATCATACATGGCAGTTAAGAAGATTATAATATGATTCAAGCATGTTTGTGATCATAAGGAAGGAACAATCTGTGATGTTCTTATTCAGGTTTTAGGCGAGTGGGATATAAAGAGAGTATTCTGCATCACTGTTGATAATGCTACGGCTAATAGTTCAGCCATGACTAAGTTTAAAGCAGCTATGTTGCAGAGAGAAGATGATGCATTGATACTGAAAGGTGAGTACTTGCATTTGAGATGTGCTACTCACATTTTGAATTTGGTTGTGAGGGATGGTTTGACAGAGGTTGATCACAGTGTGGCTGCTATTCGGAATGGAATCCAGTATGTGAGGTCTTCAACAAATAGATTGAAATCCTTTGATTTCAGAGTTGAAACAGGGAAGATGAGGAGGGGAAGTGTACCGTTAGATGTCAGGACAAGATGGAATTCAACATATCTCATGCTAGAACAAGCTTTGAAGTTCAGATCGGCATTTGAGAGATTGGATGCTGAAGATAAACCATATAACGACTATTTTCTGGAAAAAGTGGATGGCGTTAAAAGGATTGGACATGCGGTTAAAAAAGATTTGGATGATCTTGAAACGTTTGCTCAAATTCTTGGCATATTCTACAAATCTACATTAGTTCTTTCAGCTTCTACCTCTGTTGCATCTCATAAGCTCTACAACGAGATAGTCTTCATTACTAAAAACTTAACTTCGATGAGCACACAGATAGTTGATCAAAAGCTGAAGAGTAAGGCATCATCTATGTTATCAAAGCTGGACAAGTATTGGAATCCATTTGGAGAAAAGGTAGAAATGAATAGGCTTGTGATGGTAGCAAGCGTTTTTGATCCAAGGAAGAAAATGAAGTTTGCTGAACTATGCTTTGATAGGCTATACGGTAAGAACTCTGTGTAGTCTAATCATCTTTCTGATTCAGTTAAGAACATCTTGAGGGATTTGTATGATGAGTACACTAGAGCAAGTTTATTGAACAAAGGGTCAGATGGGTCATTTTCTCAATCACAAGGGTCGTGGAATTGGAATCATTCTCAAGAGCAGGAACAGGTTGGAAGTGATTTATGTCCGACAACAGTTCTGCCTAATGGAGTTGTACTTGAGGATATGGAGATCATATATGATGAGATTGTGAAGGAAACAGGAGTTCAAAACTCATCTAATGAGTTGAATATGTATTTGAAAGAGAATGTCGAGTCTTCCAATCTTCTAAAAGGTACAGAATATGATGTGTTATCTTTTTGGAAGGTTAACAATGGGAAGTATCCAGTTCTATCACTAATAGCTAAGGATATATTTGCAATGCAAGCATCTTCAGTAGCATCAGAATCTGCATTTAGCACAAGTGGTAGAATTGTAACTCCATTTAGAAGCTGCTTGACACACTACATGATTGAAGTGTTGATGTGTACTGAGCAATGATTGAAATGTGAGATCCACATCAATGAAAAAGGAGTATCAACAATTCAGCAACTACTTGCTGAAGTAGAGTTGCTAGATGATCTTATGAGAGGTAACTTTTAACACTTACAAGTTATAATTCTGATTTATGGCTTGTGATTTCTAACATTATATATATATTTTTTTTTTATAGAGTTTGAACATGATTTCAACATGCAAGAGCTTTAGGGTGAGATAAGTAAGTCTCTGAATTTTTTTTTTGATATTGTTTTACCAATTATAATAAATTTGACATATGTTCTATATTACTCTCTTTTGAATTGTATAGGACCTAAGAGAGAACAATTGCTATTTATGAGCCTGAAGTCTGAATTATGAAGATTGAATGTGTAGTATTTCCTACTGCTATCTCTATATATTATCTATGTTTTGCATCAAACTTGGATTTCTAAGAAACTTTTCTACTATCTCTTCTTTTGCTTAAGTATTTTCTTTGTCATATGAATTTGAGAATGATGATTGTACTCCATATTTATCTATTAAGATGTTTGAATTTGAATTTCAGATGTGAAATTTGCAGGTTTTAACTAACATTTTGTTTGTAATTTTTTCGGGTATTGCATTACAAATCGGGTACACATGTGTTTTTAGTATAAACGGGTAAAATTTACCCGAACCGATCGAAACCCGAATTTTTCGGGTTTTTACCGGTTCTGAGATTTCAAACCCGAACCCGATAGAACCCGAACCGAAACCGAATCGAAATTTTTTATTTACCCTATTGGGTCCTAAACTCCCTTACCCGTAAAACCCGAACCCGACCGGTTCCTACCCGAACCCGACCCGAGTACCCGAATGCCCAGGGCTAGGATATTTGTTGAAGTGTTTCACTGGAGAGTCTTTACCCGTAACTCCTTCTAGGTTTTCGAAAGCTGTAGCTAGAACCCTCGGCTCTGTTTTTGATCTGAAAGCTATCGCGGGTGGATACGAAGGGCTTGGTTGCCGTTTAGGTTTAGAGAATCTAGCAGATGCATTGGGACTTGACCGTGTTGGTACTGCTCACCACGCCGGTTCAGATAGCGAATTAACCGCTACGGTTTTCGTTAAGATGACTAAGATCTTCCGTGATCTGCAAGAGGCTGAAGGACTCGGCTATAGAATCATCTCTGATCGTCTAAAGCACAGACAACAACAAATCCACCTTTCGATGATGACCAAATGCTATGGTCCACCTCCACCACTACCGCCTCCTCCACCACCGTTTCCGCTACTCAATTCGATGTTTGTTCCTAGGTTTCAAGAATACAAATGTGATATTGAGATGATGTGCCATACTTAGATCAATATCACCATCGACGTCATCATCACATCAATTACTTTTGTCTTATCACCTGAAACCGGATTAGATCATTGTTAAGGCAAAACTACGTACTTAGTGAAGTGTCATGTTGCCAAGTACCAATAGCCAACACAAACAGTCCTTCTCAGCATTAACATCACTTTTATTCTCTCTCTCTCTCTCTCTCACTTTCATGTAACTGTAAGACGAAGATTAGACAAACCAATCAACCTATTTTATGTGATTTGGCAGAAGAATCACAGAAACTGACAAAAGAAGCTTACAATTACCATCATATATATATATATATATATATATATATATATATATATTATTTTATGTTCTTTAAAAAATTATTAGGAGTAAGGATTAAGAAATAAATAAAAAAATGTTTGCCTAAAACCATGACATCTCTGTAACTTTGTTCAGACCATAAGCATGTTACAGTGATTGATGTACCATTTATTTCTCTGCAAAACATTATTCCCTTGCTAGCTTCTAGGATTTACTCATGTGCACTGAGATCAAAATCCTCTGAATCACTTGAATCAAATATTGCAAAAACTGAATCTTCTTTGCTTCATAACCTGAAACCCTTTTGATTCAACCTTGCAGTCAATCTCATCATCTCGTTAAGAACCACTTAAACCTTACAACAACCTGTTTCAATAAATCAGAGCCTGAACATAACCTTGTTCGATTTCCTATCATGTCTCATATCAGCAAAACTTTGTGATAACCATGAGAAAAACATGCACAGCTACGTGATGCACTTTTTTGCTGTAACGTCAACCTACAATGCTGCTCAAGCATGCGAAACTTGTTGCCAACTTGTAAGCTCCTGAGGCAAAACCCAGCCTTGCAACCACTCCAAGAATTTAAATGGTTGCGCACCTTGCTTTTCCATCTGTGCCATGTAGAAAAGGTTTTGTTCTGTGGACGTACTAGATACTCAACGTTAAAGATTGATTCAACAGCCTTCTGTTGCAGAATGTGTTGAACTGTTTGCAGATCGAATGTAAATTTCCAAGAGTCTAAACTCTTTTCCTTCTGCATCAGCAGAATTGATTTGGTATTGTTCAACACATACACAACTTCAAGAATAATCTCACGAACTAATAAGAACACGCCAGTTCCATTAGTGGACTGAAAGTTCTGAAATGACCACCAGAGAGGTTCTGATTTGTGCTGCAACTTATCTCGTTCCAGTGCTTCCTCACCCATCAAACAAACTGATCACATATACGCTTACCCCACAAGCCAAAAAACACAAAAATTTCATTACAACTTTTAAACCATCCAGTTTTATGTAAAACATCATAGTAGCTTCATTTATATCTCCCAATGATTGGCTATTTGCATCCTTATTCTTCCAACAGTGCCACACTGAAAAATAGACATTCTTGTTTACATGTAAGTGGTGCTACATGGTGAACAATTAGCGATTTTTTTTTCTTGTTTGGTCAACAAATAGACCAAATCTCATGTCTACAATACGAGTCCAGTGCTTATATCCTCAGACTCCTCCGCCAAAGTTTTCCTTTGACCCCCTAATAAACACTTGCTATCCAACCATATCTGTTACGGGGAAAAAATAAAAATGTGGAAAAACAAAAAGAAAACAATACATTTCAAGTCCAAACAATATAAAATTTGATAGATTCCTCATAAAGCCGAAGTATTTGATGTGATTAATATTATATTTTTGGCATATTTAATCTTTTATGGAATCATGCGAGTGATATATTCAGTACGAGTTATTACGTTTAACTAGAACCCCACACTTACGTGTGATAAAATCATAAAAGTGAAGACAACCAAAATACTAGTAACCAAATAGCCTACTCCATATATTTTACAAAATTTACAATAAGATTTCGGTTCGGTTTATATTTTGGTTGATTAGGGTTAAATCATAAAGAAACCAAACGAACCGGATATAATGGAAATGTTGACCCCGTATCTTTGACCGGGTCAATGTCCGATTAATCAGAGAGATCAAACCCTTATCTCAGCCGTACAAACCCTCCTCACGTAGCGTCGTCTTCGAAAGATCATCACGAATAGGAGAAGGCGACGGAGTGTAGAATGGTGGCGAAGCACATGGAGTAGAAAACGGTGTCGTTCCGTCGTGGTTATAGTCGCTAAAGTCAACCTCGTCGTCGCTTCCATCCGTCTGGACAATCTCCTCTATCACTTCATCATCCTTCGCATGATCCTCCGTAGAGATGCTTCCACGTGGTTCAATCTCACCCGTCCGGTGATGATCGGACTCGCTCGTACAGTCTTCAGCGATGGTGAAGAGAGTCTCCGAAGGCCCGCTGAGTAGATTCTCTCCCGTTGACCACTTCGACGCCACGTCATCGACCGGCGGTGCGGCTGCTGGAGGGAGCGGAGGAGCGGTGGCGGAACCTATTCGGAACTGTTTGTTCTCGAGACAGAAGAGGAAGAAGTAAAGAAGTTCTTTGGACGGCGGTGGTGTAGCATTGGGATCACCTCCGCGGGAGGAAAAAACGTCGAGTTCTGATCCGGCGATACTACGACGACGAAACCGACGTTTCCACCACAAAACGTAGGCGAGCTGTGCCGTTACAGCGACGAGACAAAACGCGAACACAGCGACTAGTACTGCTGCGGTTTGGCTTAGACCCATGTTCTGATGTTCACAAGACAGAGTTTGTGTGACTTGTGAGAGAGTAACACTAAAACTGCGTCGTTTCGTTTGTCGTGAATATGGATTTTGTGTGTGTTTTTAGTAGATAAGCAAAGAAACTGGAGAGGGGTGATTTCGTAAATTGTGACTGATTATATCTGGTAGTTGAAGTGTCAAAATCGGAAAAGAGTTGCTGAGTAGGTTCCGGTTAGAAAGATCTCATTAATAGTCAACTCGGGATTGAAAGTGAAGTGAAGGTGTACGGAAAAACGGCTTTTTCATACCCCCACAATAGCCATGTGTTGAATTCATACATTTTACTATTGATCTGGCCTAAACATACATTATGTTTCTGAAAATTTGAATTTCGTACCCGAACTTCGAAATCAATACCTCAAATATAATTGTTGTGCCATAACATACAAAAACGTGTTTATCGACTAACTCTGTTAAGCTTCCGTTTAATCAAAATGACGTGGATTCCACGTGTGAGCAGTGATCCAAACGACGTCGTTTTGGGAAAACTGAGAAACTAAAATTTCGACCAAAACGACGTCGTTTTTTATTTCTCTCCCAAATCTTTCTTCCTCTCTCCCGATACTCTCTCAGGCGGCGGAGGAACCCTAGAATTTGGGCGTTTTCAATTTCCAGTCGATCTGAAGTTAGTTATCATTTTCTGAAGCCGAAGGCAATGATTCCCGGGGATGAAGGTGGTTCGGAAGTCGCAACTGGAGTTCCAAACCCGTAATTTCCAAAATCATTTACGAAATTCTTCATAGTTCATCGATTGATTAGCATTGGATAGTTTATTGAATTCTATTGTGTAATTGCATCAAAAATGTGTTATAATAGTGGGTATTTGTATAAGTCGTGTATGATTTGTGTGTGTGTGTGTGTGTTAGAGAAAATCTCGGTTTTGAACAATATTTGGTTTTGTTTTTGTAGACCTGAAGATCCAGTTTTCATAATCTACTATAATGGAAAGTTTGTAGTCGCCAATGGTGTTGTGATTGCATATGTTGGAGGCGAGACTCATAGTCTTGAATGCAAGGCGGAGACAATATTTACAAACATGGTGGAGTCGATTGGGTTGTCTATGGTTGGGCAAAGGATATGGTTTAAATACCCCTATGAGATGTTCTCAGAGTTGAAGTTGTTGTATGATGGATCCGATAGTTTCCAGAGAATGTGTTCAGCTGCGCTGTGGACAAGATCAATAGAACTCTATATGGAGATGGATGAGATTTCTAATGATGGAGCTGGTGAAGAAGAACACATTGATGATGGAGCTGGTGAAGATCAAGGCAATAATAGAGGTGGTCAAGAAGGAGTCAATGATGGTGGAGATGATGAAGGCAACGATAGAGCTTGGTCTGCTAGAGGTGGTGATGAGGAGGATTGTTTTGGTAGAGGAGATGATGATGAGGAAGATGATGCTTGTGATTCTGAGGCCACTCCTCAGAATTCAGATGATGAGGATGGTGGATCCGAAAAACACCTTAGGTACAAAAAAGGCAGTGGAGAGATAAGATTGGGGCAGGTATTTGACAGCATACCTTTGTTTAAGGAAGCTGTTGTTGAGTATTCGCTTAAGGAAGGAACTAATGTGAAGTATTCAAGATGGGGATCTGAGAAATCGGAAGTCATATGCTCTCTTGGTGGTGGTTGCAAATTCAGACTCTATTGTTCTTTTCAAAAAGAACTGAACATATTCCAAGTCATGTACTGCAATGACTTCCATTCATGTGTCCCAAACAAGTATAGCAAGGTAGTGAAGGATGGGGTCATTGCTAAGTTAGTATTGGATGACATTAGGAATGATCCTACTTTCAAGCCGAAGGCAATACAAGCAGTAATGGAGGACCGTTACAACTTGGTGGTCACTCCAGATCAATGTAGAAAAGCCAAGACAAAAGCATTGGCAATGATTCAAGCTGAACATGATGAGCAATTTGCTAGACTAAAGGACTACCGTCTAGAGCTACTTGAGTAAGTGTTTTTTTTTTAGATTTGCATTTACTTTTTCGAAACGGATTCTCATCTCTAACTTTGCTTATTTTTTTATCAGTTCTAACCCAGGCTCGACTGTTGAAGTGGGAACAATGACAACTGATGAAGGTATTGAGAAGTTCGACAGGTTCTACGTCTGTTTGGCAGCACTCCGGAAGACATTTGTTTCTCAATGTCGACCCATATTTGGGATAGATGGTTGTTTTTTGAAGAACGATGTCAAAGGTCAACTCTTGGCAGCTATAGGACGAGATGCCAACAACCAGTTCTTCCCTGTTGCATGGGCTGTTGTGCCAGTAGAGAATACAGATAGTTGGATATGGTTTATCCAGCTTCTTAAAACAGACTTGCAACTTGGAGATGGTGAAGGATTTAGTCTCATCTCGGACAGGCAGAAGGTGAGTTGGAGACACTTACTCTCCTAATCTACATTATACTTAAAATATGAGTTTGAGACACTTACTCTTTTATTATAGGGCCTGCTTATTGCTGTGGAACAAGAGTTGCCCAAAGTCGAACATCGTATGTGTGCACGCCACATATATGGGAACCTTAGGAGAGCATATCCGGGCAAAGAGCTGCCTAAACACCTATTTTGGGCTGTTGCTAAAAGTTTCAATGCCGCAGACTACAACAGAGCCACTGAAGAACTGAAGAAGTTTGATCAAGGTGTTTATGATGCTGTTATGTCGAAGAATCCAGAGAACTGTAGCCGTGCTTTCTTTGGTTGCACATCTGTGTGTGAAGATGTCTCGAATAACTTCTCAGAGTCTTACAACAACACTATCAACAAAGCAAGAGCGATGCCATTGGTAGCAATGTTGGAGACCATAAGACGACAATGCCTTATCCGAAATGAAATGAGAAGAAAGAAGGCTGAAAAGCACAAGGGGAAGTATACTAAGAAAGTTGCTAAGACCATTAAAGAAGAGCAGGGACACATGAAGTATTGCCAGGTAATCCCTTGTGGCAATGGTCATTATGAGGTGGCCGAGCATGTTCATCATGGTTTCAGGGTTGATATGAATGCAAAAACATGTGCATGTAGAAGGTGGAGTATGACAGGAATTCCTTGCCGTCATGTATTGCGTGTAATTGGGATGAGGAAGAATCTGAAGCCTGAGGATTTTGTTACCTCTGACTGGTATTTGACATCAAGATGGGTGGCTCAATACAATGAGACAATGAGGGGAGTTAATGGTATGTACTTCTGGAGAAAATCTGGTGAAACAGAGCTTCAACCACCACCAAGAGAGCCAACTAAAGGGCGGACAAAGATACAAAAACGAATCAAGGGCAAAAATGAATCTCCAAAGAAAAGAAAAAAGAAAGCAAAGGTTGTAGAAGATGTCGCTCCACCAAAGAAGATTAAAATTAGCAGAGCAGGAATTACTTTGCGTTGTGCTAACTGTAGCACGGTAGGACATAACACAAGAAGTTGTCCTAATATTGGGGTCCATCGCTATAAGCCAAGGAAAACACAAGGGGAAGGTCCAAGTCAAGCAAGTCAAGCAAGTCAACCAAGCCAATCAAGCCAACCATCACAGATTTCACTTGCTGATTAGTTGTTTTATAGCTTATGATTGATTCAAAGTTTTAGGATCATGTTTTTTGGATTCTCATGTTTCGGATGATGGTTTTTTGGTATATGGTTTAAGATGTAGGATGCTTGCTTTTTGTCTATCGGATGTTGTTTAAAACTTTGTCATCTAAATGGAATCATCTAAAACAGCACTCTTATTGCTTACATTACCCACAACACTCTTATTGCTTACATTTGCTTATTGCTTAAAAGATTAAAGCATATACAACAAACATGACTACACTACACACAATCAAATTTTTGAAGCTACGTAATGCTTGAATCTCTTTCTCACAACAAACGATCATGGCTTTGAGTTCTCCAATCTCCTTCTCACATCCTTGTGCAACAACTTTTATGCCTTCTATTTCACTTCCATTTCTATTCATTGCTAGACTCTTCATCTCAGTTTCCACATCATGTAAGCCTTTCTCTAAGCTTCCCACATCTACTTGTATCTTCTCAACAACACTCTCAACCTCTTCCATCTCTTCCACCATAGATAAATCGGTCCATTTAAACAAATGACCACTATTCTCCTTTGAGCCATAAGGACAACAATAAAATATTCTTCCTGGATTCTTCAATGTTTCTGAAGTCTTGATTACAGATACAGCACCACATCTACATTTTCTAGGTATCCCTTTTTCTTGTCCACGACGATTGTAGCTCGCTTTCAACCCTTGGCCAAATTCCCAAATCAAAATTCGCATATATATTATCGAAATTGAATAACTAAAATCAACCAAAACACAAATTATTACTTACCAGAACTAGATGATGAATACATTTGACGATAACTAACTTCAGATCGACTGGAAATTGAAAACGCCCAAATTCTAGGGTTCCTCCGCCGCCTGAGAGAGTATCGGGAGAGAGGAAGAAAGATTTGGGAGAGAAATAAAAAACGACGTCGTTTTGGTCGAAATTTTAGTTTCTCAGTTTTCCCAAAACGACGTCGTTTGGATCACTGCTCACACGTGGAATCCACGTCATTTTGATTAAACGGAAGCTTAACAGAGTTAGTCGATAAACACGTTTTTGTATGTTATGGCACAACAATTATATTTGAGGTATTGATTTCGAAGTTCGGGTACGAAATTCAAATTTTCAGAAACATAATGTATGTTTAGGCCAGATCAATAGTAAAATGTATGAATTCAACACATGGCTATTGTGGGGGTATGAAAAAGCCGTTTTTCCGAAGGTGTACATATATGTACACGACTTATACTATTTCTACTTCTAAATTTCTTTAGTTTTGTTGACCAAAAAAATATCTATAGTTTTTTTTTTTTTCAATATACGAACAGCGAGCCTGAATTACGAATTTATGATATGCGTGTGAAAAAAGACGAGCATCACGTTGACTCGTTGAGCATAAGCTAGGTGTGTGTGACTTTTATAGCAATCAAAGCTTTGAGCCATTAGATTATTTTTAAAGAAGCCCTACTTATTAACTAACAACATGTTAAACGGCCCAATATAGTCTACTTCTTCTAAGGTTTATGATTATACCTTGAATTTTTTTTGTTTCATATCCAGAGGTTCATTCACTTTTGCTTCAATTCCTAAGATGGTTCAGAATCACAACGTCTTCTAGATCTCAGTTAGAAATTAGTATATAGTTTGTTCTTTAAAATAAATTTCTAGTAATTCATGTATACATGTATGTATTGATAAGATACCTTTGAATTATACGAATTCTTCTTGAATATTTATGCAATTGAACTCATAGAAGTATTGTAAAATAAGATATATTTTCCCTTGAAATGACCACTTCTTTAAAAATATGGATTTGGGCCATGAAGTTTTCAAAGTCTTTTTTGCCAACACCACTCAGTTTAATATAAACTGAACCTATAGTGGATTCATGTGTTGCTTACATTCTACAATAAATAACTCGTACTCTATCTTGTTTTTATTTAATTAATAACCGAAGAAAGTTTACAAGAGGAGGAAAAAGTTAGTTTGTTTTTATTGCTTTTTAGAAAGATAAAAAGCGAATTATGTTGAGATCAAAGTTTAGGTCTATAATGACTAAATGCCCATCACAAGACTCTTAAAAGCTTAAAACCCCCAAAAGCAGAGAGATAGAATTTAGCTTTTTTACTCTCTCTCTTTTTCTCTTCTGCTTTAAAAGGGTCACCCACTTTCTGCAATTCTTGTAAATAAATTAATTATATACTTTTCCAAAATCATGCTTAGCTTTATCTTCCTTCCTCCTTTTGAGGATAAAACTTTAGATTCCATGCATGAATTGATGGACATATCTATAACGCATTCATATTATATGCGCATTCATCTAATTTTGCAAATATATATTAATGTGGATATCGTTGTGTTTACACATGGACGTTTCCTTCAAGTGATATGATTTACATAATCATAAAATGTTTTATCATTGACAACAAATATTTGTGTATCGGCTTCTCTTCTTAAGAATCAACTATAGAGAAAGTGAGTTATAACGTATATATAAAAAAAAAGCCTTGTTGCAAAACCCGTTTAAAAGATCAAATACATGAAAATTTATCCAAACAAAAAACCTAATTAGAGTTTAGAGAAAAAGATTGAAACCAACAAATTGATAGCTTTTTTGATAAAGTTAAGGAGGACATAAACAAATAATATATGAATATTGTTCAAAGTAACCGCTCTTTTTCCACAACATACCCTAGCGGAAAAAGCTTTTATCTTATTTAAAAACCAAAACACCACATTTTTGGTACATAAAAACCAAAGCAAAGCACCAACATTTTGAAAGGAGAATCATTCACAAAAGTGATCCACACATATCCTAAGCCCTGATCCGGGGGATGTACTGTGTACATATATACATCAAGAATACCTAAAACTTGTGAGATTTAAATGCTCGAAAAGGCAAAAGAGAATTAGAGAAAAGCAATATAAGATTCTAAGGTGGTGGCTTCTTCCTTTCTCTCGGGAGAAAAGAAAAGAAAAGATGAAATGAAACAGAGAGGCAATAAAGTTTGTGGAGATCTTTAATATCAATCGAGCTGTCTTGGATTCTAAAGGAAACAATGACCAAATTTGTATGCTTTATCTTTAGACAGATTAAGGGTTAACTATGGTTTGTCTAGTTTATATTCCGTCGGTTTCATATTAGATGATGGTTTAGTTAAATGTGTACTTATTAAAATATTTTATACCAATCAAATATATCTCTATTCTATATTTAACGATCACAAGAACAAATGGATAAGTGAAAAATATATCATCGTTCCATTATTAACTACTTGTAACGAAACAAATCAAATATCATCAGAAGTGCTATAATTAACATGGCTAACAACAGTTTTTCGTAAAAGGATAGTAAGAATAAAATTGTTTATTATAATCGTAATTGAGTATTATTAGGTAAATACTGCACCGCATGTTCTTTCTTCTAGCTTAAGCGTTCTTTCTTCTAACTTAAGTATAGTTTATCTTCTTTTTGAAAGATAAGAACTATTGTGGAGCAAACCAATTTTTTTTTTTCTTTTTATCAAATCCGACTTTTGATTTATTATAATGTTTAAACCCATATGGAATATATTGTGTTTGGAATTTTTAAGTTTGTTTTTTTTTTTGAATATTCTTAATTTGAAAATTTGTTTAAGTATAGATGAATGGTTAAAACTAGGTGTGAATAAGTCATGTTTCTGTATTTATTTTTTTCCTTTTCAGTGAATAAAAAATATTTTGTATTATATGAATACCAAAAGATTTTTTATAACCCTTGTATTAGCTCCATTCATCTTATATATATATATATATATATATATATATATATATATTTTTTTTTCTATTTTCCAGCCATTTTCCGTCACATTTTCATGAACATAAATTACCATTTACGACCATAATATGATAATTTTACATCGCGAAATAAGAAAAAGATGAAAAGGGAAAAACTCAAGTTTCTTCGACCCCCATATCCTTCTAGAAAGGTCCTAAACCAAAAAAAAAAAAAAAAAAAATCTACAACTACACGTTTAATGCAAAGTATTGTCCCAGCCCAATGAAAGAGAAGTCCCATCCGTAAGAGAAACAAATAACGCTGAAGATAAATAAACCATGCAATGCGAATGATCATGCATGCATGCATGATTGTTATGTTGATGAACACTTGAAATGAAACCGTGCATCCACCGCTTCGAGTAAGCCAATCTCATCACATGATTCTTCTTCACAAACGTCATCGTCAATAGATAGGTTGAGATCGAGTGCGACACAAGTAGCAATGTTCTTATCCTCAGATTGATCTGAACCGTCTGATTTCTTATTAACAGGAGGAGAACAAGCTCTTGATCTTGAACTAAATCTTTCACAGCTCAAGATCACGATCGCGTCTCTTAGCGAAACTTCTTCACCACTTGAATTACGAACTCTTCCTCTCTCGATAGCTCTTTTGAAACCCACTTGAGACAAATAGTCAGCTTGCTCTATATCTTCCACTAAGAACACTCTATTTGGATCAAACGATACAGCTTCAGAGAACCTTTCTATGTAACTCCAGCTTTGTTCATCTCTCGACCTCTTGTTCCTCAAATCTTCTGGGGCATCCGATCTTGTTGAAGAGAAACTGCTTAAGCAGATTGAGACGAAGCTGTCTTGAGACCCGAACACGAGTTTGGCCAATTCTCTAGCGATCTTTTCTTTGGCATCTACATCAAGACCTTGGAAAAACATCCATGTCTCTTCTTTTATATCCTCGTTTCCGTTGATCTTCCTCGTACTCGATCCTGACCTGCATTTCAATATTGTTTTCGCTAACTCCGGGACTATATCCTTTTGCCACGGTACCTTGCTTTCCAAGGCATCACATAGAGTTGCTAGGTTTTCTGCATTGATCTCTTTAAACCTAGACGGTGCATGTTCCACCTCCATTGCATCGCTTGAAGAGGCTGCAGAGTTGATCGTTGAATTAGGATTCGAACAGACAAGCTCTGTTTTCTGCTCGCTGTCATGTTCTGGAATGAACAGTCTTAAGTGAGATGTCTCAGGGACCATGGAATGATGACGATTCGTGTTTATCTCAATCACGGGCCAATCACCGTTGGTTTGAAGATGATGATACACAGTACTCGAAGGTTGAATGGAACCAGAAAAGGAAGAAGTAGGAGAAGAGAGTGAGAGTGTTTTCAGAGATGGTCTCTTGTGGATTGAATCGCAGATTGAGTTCCACTTCACCACAAGTTCCTTGATAGACTCTGAATCCTACCAAGTCCAAAAATCAAAACTTAGACGCTATTTAAACAAATGGAAATGAGGATGTGAAATTGTTCTTTATGTTTATACAACTTACAGTGTTACTATTTTTATTCTCCTTCTTGTACTGCTGAAGCCACGCCGGTAAAGCTGCAGTGGTTACATTGCTATTGCTATTGCTGCACTTTAAAAATCGAGCTTCCACCTCAAACTTGACCGAACATTCCTCACAGAAACTGAGTTGATCCGATGGCTGCAGCTGGAGAGATATGTTCTCTGACTTCTTGACTTCAACCTCACTGATTTGAAATAAAAAATTATGATTAATTGCTTAATTAAGGAGTGTTAAACTAGACTTAATCTTTAACTTAACGAATATGAAGTAACTTATTATCAAAAAAAAAATGAAGTAACTTTTCTTTAGCATTTTCTCCAAAAAAAAAAAAACATATAATAAAAATATATAAAATAATAGAGAAAAAGGTAGGAAAAGATGCACGTTGGTTCACCGCTCTTTTAGATGATCACCAAATAAAAGCAAAAACACTATAGGTAAAATTGTCCTTTTCGAAAAAGAGACAAAATAGTTAGAACATATCCAACAAAAGATTAAAAAATTAAATAAATGACGAGATTTGTTGATTGCACATTATTTGACTATTTTCAAAAGGAGAAGACTTTTGTTACCTATCGGAGACGAGACTCAAGCGGAGGCTACTACTACTAGTTGCCGGAATAGTAAGACTAGTGAGACACCAGAGGGACTCAAGCGAGGGTTGACCTGACTTGCATCTTACGTAAGTCTGTGAAGTCGCAAGACCCATCAACCAAAACCTCCCGTGATCTCCCATGACTAACCCACGAGCCAACTTCCCAATCTCCATTATCATATGCTCCACAACACAGTAGTTGTTGTTATTGTTATATACCGAAGAACCTCTGGCTCTTGACTCTACGAACCAGTTTAGATCTCCCAGATTTAGAATTACTCCTTTCCCTACACAGCTTCTCACGAGTGTCTCTAGCTCCTCTAGCTTATGTTCCACATCGGCTCTACTTGGTTGCCCGAACGATGAGAACGATAAAGTTATAAACTTTACGTCTTTTAAAGCCTCGGGAACGTCTTTTTTGTCGACTTTTTCCATCACCGATCTCACAACTCCGTCGACAGTGGCTAAACACTCTCCCACGATCACGAAGTTTCTTCTCTTTTTGTCGACTAGACTGTTGATAACGTTCATGACATCCTCGCTCCTGACAGGAGTTAACAGCTTTCCCTCTTTAGGTTTACTAGAGGAGGTTGTTTTCGAGCAAATCTCTAAAGAAACAGCTTGTTCGACCTTGCTTTTCACTTGAGGACTCGAGAAACCAGCTTCTCTCATCACTCTACTTACGCTCGGATCATCGAGGATGGATATGATGAGCTGCTCCACCTCGATCTTGACTGCTAAAATCGGTTGCTGCTGGCTCTCGATGGATCCACGTCGCTGGTGAGCCTGTGCGCGTTTGAAAGCTGCACCAAGAGCGTTAGAGATAGAGGGGAAAGGGGAAGTTGGAACTCCTAACATAGGACTCCCCGTGGAGGTCGGGAGGCGGTTTAGAGCCACGTTGAAGCAGAGCTCGAGGGCTCTACATTGAAGAGGGTGAGTGTGAGATTGGAGACAAGCTGTTCTAAGTAATCCCGTGGGAGCAGAGAGCATGGTACTTGCCACATGGAGAGGTGTGACCTGAGCATGTCCTCTCCGTCTAGCCAAGCCCATGGCTTGTTTCACCACGTTTGCGGCATCCGGTGTGAGCGCTTGCTCCACCGTGCAGCCTCCAGCTCTCATAGTAAGAAAAAACCCTAAAGGAACACAAGGTGGGGTTTGTACTAGCTAGTACTGCGAAGGAAAACTTCTACGAGAAAGGCTTCAAGGGTCTAGGCTTCATGCCATTTATCTTGGACAACAGAAACACCCAAAGCAGAAGGATCTATGCACTGTCTCTGTATGGAAGGTGGGGCTAAGTCTTAACCTAAGAGCAGAGTAAGGATAGATAGAGAGCGAGAGAAAGAGAGAAAGAAAGAAAAGGGATTGGTCTTCAAATATATGAGGAAGGAGAAGGAGGAAATGTGTATGCTTTTCTTGTGAGAGAGGCAAAATTCTGGGGGGTGTTTTTGAGGGTCCAAAGTGGATTTTGTAGTGCAAAGTGGAATGCATGTGATGACAAAGCAGTATCAAAAGGCAAAGGTAACTCAGCTTTGCCCATATATTCTTTTCTTTCTCAAATTTCACAAAAATAAAGATGTAATGGGTACTGCAGCTAAGTGGGTCTCTCTCTTTTCTGCAAAGTGTATCACTTATTTAGAAAAGAACCTAATTAAAGATGCAAATCATCATTCACTTATATAATATTTATATAATAATTAATAGCCTCAGGAACATTTGTAGAAAAATTTGGGATATTAATCGCTCTCCCTTTCTAGCACCTTGAGGCTACCTACTAGCCAAGTCCCAACACTTTTTCAGACAACAGTCTCTCACTCTAGATCCAGATAATTAAGTAAGCGAAACTCAAGACGCACATGTAAGTAAGTAGTTTCCTAATGGAAAACATGTACAGAGAAGGATCACTAGCTTGGTCTTTGTATCTTTTTTGAATTTTTGCATGGTATTTAGAAACTCAACCCCCTAAAAATATCAAAACACTAAAAAGCAAATCAAACCATCTGACCCATCACAGACACAATATATGTGCATCATTCACTTTCCTTTCGATACTTTCATAAAAGTGTGTAGCTTTTGGACCATATATCTCATTTTTAAAACGAGAGAGAAGAAGAAACGAAGGTGTTTCGAACAAGGAAAAGATTAAAAAGAAAGCGCATAAGGCAGTCTCTTGGTGGGGACAGTCTTTGATTGTATCTGCTATCAACAAGACCAATCATTTTCAAGTGCCTAATGAAATCAGAGTTTCAGATCAGTAACAGGAACTCACACCAGTCATAATAAAAGAAAATGATGAGTTATTCAAGAACAAGAACACACAAGATATATACTGTCTTTCTATTCATACAAAACACAAGATATATTTATTCATAGAAGCAGCACTGTGCATTAATTATTTTATAATTGCAAGTTTGCAACATAAGAGATAACAAAAGTTTGATTCTCATACCACTAACGAACATCTCAAGCCATGTATATATATATATATTTTATCTTAACTTGGTAACACTAGATATATATACGCACACAAAGCTAAACAGATGCAGATGCCTGTGTTGTTAAATCTTTGAAGAATCCATTGAGAAAAATCACAAAGCCATTATAAGTTCAATGAAAGTCCCATAATCGAAACAGTGATTAAGGAATATGCTACAGTCAGTGAACATAAAGAAATGATTCCGCGTATGGATTATTCAAACGTGAGATCATTGCAGTAATTGGTACAAGGAGCTTTACCTATTAGACTTCTACTTTGATGAAAACATATCTATCTATCTCTCTCTCTCTCACATGAAGCATGCCACTGCATAGAAAGAAGAGAAAAATGCACCACCGTTCAACTTGCCTAGGAATCTTCAATAAGATTTATACACTTTGATAAGAGAATCATATAAGCTATATTCCCACTACAGATATGTATGGCTTAAAAGACACATTTATTAGTTAACAAATGATCTCTTCTTGTGGTGAATTGAAGAATAGAGAATAAAAATTACAATATCCTCTCACAAGAAACAAGAAATCTTCCTTTCATTCCCCAATCATCTTTTTTCAGCTTTTTACTTGTTTTTATGTAAGCCTTCACCTGAAAGCCACTATTCTCTGCAACAGGTACTATTACACTCACTTACTCACCCAATGCTTCTACAAAAGAAGCTAAAGTATCATTTACCCATGCATATATGTATTAACTCAAAATGGGGAAAATATGAGAATGTTGTGCCATAAAACAAAGAGAGAAATGCTCTTATAATCATTATATTAAGGAAAAGCATATGCATTTTTTGGTCAAATAAGTCCCAAGTTATGACCCAAAAGAAACATGATTATATGGAATATAAGAGTACACAAAATTATCATGAACATGGTCACCATTTACAAGAGGGCTATATTCTTCTATATATCATGGATGCTAATAGGACACTAGATTTCAGCTTGTTAATGTATCAGAAGTCAGAACACATAGACCAATAGCTGGGAATATATTAGTTTTCTAAATGCCCTTGGTTGATATTACGGGTCTTCCGTCTTCATGAGGTTACTCCAAGTAGATGACATATATGTGCATAAATGCTTAGTTACAAAGGAATTGTGGGACCAAATAGGAAAGTTGTGAGAATAAACACTAACTCACAAACTGTTTCTTCCTCGCTGTCTGCGTTTGAGACAGAAAAAAAAAGGAAGGAAAGGAGCTTTGTTTATTAGCTTAGACTCAAAAGAGAGATCCAAAGGGAGACCATAAATCATTTGAACGCAAAAGTGTTTTTGAATGATGAGAGCCAAGGAATATATATGGTTGCTTCAGGCACACCCAATCAAAACCCTTTTCTCCTTTAAATAAAATTAGCAAACTTTGTTTTGCCCTAACTAAGATTCAACCTCTACCACAAAAGAAAAATCCATTTGCATAAACCAGTCCTTTCAAGAAAGTGTATATGACCAAAACAGTCAAATGTGAATGCTTTAACAAGGATCAGACCCCAGATGATTCTAAAGCGCTTGCGTTTACGAGAAGAACAGAATGTGAAATCAACCCATCTATCCAGCCCACTTGCTAAAGTTTTAGCAAATGTAGACATCAACTTTTGAAGAGTTTAGCCTTTTACTTAGAATATTTTGCATCAGATTTTTAAAATTACTCACTGAGTATAATTTGCTTGCATGTTTACATTAAACTGAAACTAGCTTGTAGGATCAAACAACAAAATTAGAAAACAAATACAAACTCGCCAATTGTTTCTTTCACGCATTACGCGTTTATTAGGGGAAAAAATAAAAGAAAAGGCTTTGTTTATGAGCATAAACCCAAAAGACACACAAAAGTGAGACCAAAATCATTTGAATGCAAAAGTGTTTTGAACGAAAGAAAGCAAAGGAATATAGATGGTTTCTTCTTGCACACCCAATCAAAACTTTTCTCCTCTAATTAATCAAAATCAACTAACTTTGTTTGGTTCGACAGAAACATCCAGCCTCTGTCACAAAATAAAGAAGGGAAAGTCATTTGTGTAAACCAACCCTTTCAAGAAAGTGTGTGACCAGGATGGTCAAAATGTGAACACTTTAACCAAGACCAGACCCCAGATGATTCTAAAGCACTTATGTTCGCAAGAAAGATACATCGTAAATCCTAAGAGAGTCTCTCCATCTCACTTTATAAACGTTTGAGTTAATGTAATATCAACTTTTGAATGAATTTGGCCTTATACAAAATGTTTTGGACCAGAATATCTTAAGAAAAAAAGTAAGGTATATATTGCTTGTCTTGAGTTAAAATGAGAAACTGGTTTTGAACCTTGCATGAATTTTAAAACTCATACGTGGTTTTTGTGTGTCTTTTCTGCATGACTTTCTCCAGTGGTTTCTATCAAATCAAACCCTTTTCCAGGCGTTTTCAGGAGAACACATACAATAGAAGAGTGCCTCTAGAATTCTTTAAGCAATATTTAAATAAGGCACTCTTATCACAAAAATCAAGTATATAAAAGCAATATATGGGATTATCTACACAAAAGGGACTCCAATTTGGTTTTTTAGCTCTCATTCAAAATAAGTATCTTTATTCTCCTGGGTGTGGCCATGTGGGAAAAAAAAAGAATAGAAGTAGCAAAGAGAGATATATATATATATATATATATATATATATATATATGGGTATAGTTTAAGGCATAATTCTCCTTTGGATGGCGCCTAACTTTAAGAAAGAAAGAGATAAACTTTAAAGATTAAAGGAGGAATGGAGAAAAGTTGTCCTAACTTTGACATGACAGCCTTCTTAATCTAATTTTATGACCTTTATTCACAACATGTTTCTTTATTCACAAAACTATTTATTTGCCTTGCATAACAACATGACTTATTGATCCCACAATCTTAAAAAAAGGTTCGTTTTGTTTCAAATATATTTGAGTGTTCCTTTAAGAATCTAAAACTGTGGGATATAATCTTTCATCACTTGTTCTCTAGATTTTCTAAGGGTTTAAACTAGCAGAGCCGCACAAGTATCAGACCGTATCATATTATCGGATAAATATGTGAATCCATCATATGTCGAAGTGATCTAGCGTATGCAGTGAGCATCCGTTGGAATTTGAATTTCATGGGCCATCTATCCTTTCGAGGATAAATCACTATGCAAACAAGTATATTCACAATCATACCAAAATTTGTTCTCAAATAATAAAAGCCCCCAACAAAAATCAAAAAACAGCTTGGTTACTTGTAACAAAATAAAATTCCTACAAGTCAAGTTCTGACTACTAGCTAACAATGATGCACATACCAAATATAGCAAATTTCTAATTATTTGCTAGAGTAACTATGATTACCTTATGTATTGTCATTAATATGAACACTGTGGATTCAGGCTCATCTCGAGACAGCGTGCACATTTGATTTAACCACATATAAACAGATAAAGATCTCAATCCTGAATCAATCAAGTATGTGGCATGAGCTCAAAACTAACTTAAATTGGTGAAGTGAATGAGCAAACTGAGAACAATCCCCATGATCAAAAACAATCTCAAAAGCCAAAAAAAAAACAAACGAAATTTCAAATCCAACAATGTTCAAAAGAGAACGTAGGGTTTGTAATTATTAAATTTGCTACTAATATATTAAAAAAAAAAAAGTTGAGAAGAATTACTTGAGAAGCGAGAGAGGACTGTTGATGATTCTTGTAATAAGTATCTAAGAGAATGCCGGAGAAACGCGCCGGCGACGATTCGATCTGATCAGAAAGAGGAAACCCTTGCTCGACCGTTTCGCTTGTATGATCCTTCGCGTCCGCGCGCATCAAGGTTTGGGCTTGTTGGTTAAATTCAAACATAAGGGATGAAGCCCACACGTTTAGGCCCATTAACGGTACAAAGACGCTTCAGATGAAACTTTCTACTCTGCTTTCTGGCGATTTTTAATTTGCGATTGAATATTATAAGACCAACACCTTCTGCTATCTAATTAATTCAAACCATTATTACAAAATTAATGTATTGTATGTATCTTATAAGATTGCACAATGCTTACTTGCATAAAATGTGGTTTGTAATATATGAAAAAAGGATTTTAAAATAAAAAATGTGCTCCGAAACTTTTTTTTTTTCTTTTAAAAAAGATACAGGTTTGTAGGATTATGAGTTTCTAAGTAGAAAACAGTTTGTTATCCGATACTTGATCTTTATATAAATTAAAAATGTGGCCTTTCGATTATTTTTTTTCTCAATCAGAATTTATGGGTTAGTGGTTTGTACTAGCTAGTGTGTATATCTATATATCAATATCATCTTGTTGAATTTAAATTATGTATGCATATGCAAGTGAGTAAATGAAAAGATAATATAGATTGAAGATGCTGCACTTTTTTGTTAGAAATTATGAACTTTTATTTATTTATGGCAGATTTTATGAAAACGGTCATGGTCTGTAAGCTTATCTTCTATTTCTTTGGACCAGCAGTTTTCAGATTGAAGCAGATCCATCCAGCTGCATTTTTGCTAATAGTGTGTCCCACTTTTTTTTTTTTTAGTCGGTCGGCCGCAACTAAGTGCAACGGTTACATTACTCCAAAATGTAATCTTCTTAATCATATTGATTACATTTGTTGACAATGAAAAAAACATATAAAGTTAAAGTCACATTGATTCATTCATTACAATGACCAAACAATAAATTACACTGATCGCGCGCGCCAGGACAATGAAACCAATCGGAATGTCATTAATTAGGTTTGGTCTTTACAAAATATCTTAATCGATGCACTTTTCGTGAGCTGGCATGGCATGGCATGATTAGGATTAGGAAGGTGCCATTGCTTTACAAAAAGAATAAGAAAAGGTATTGTTTTATTCGTGCAAAATTGCTTATTGCCCTCCTTTTACAATTCTCCAATTGTTCATTAAACCGAACATTTTGTGAACCGATTCTACTATATAGCCACCTGAATTGTCATCAAAAACATTTTGTGAAAATGGGTTTATACATTCCAAGCTACTACTAATTCCTGTTTTATTCGAACTTTATTAAATGGACAAAAAGGTTTTACTTTTGGACCTTTAGTAGACGTGGATATGTACTTACATGTTTTGTTTCACATGAATAAAATTTATAAAAAAAAAACAATACCATTATATTACTTAGTGAATAAATTAGTGGTTGTTTCGTTATTTTTGATCAATGGACATCGACGTGTGCCTCACTGTTATTTGATAATAATGTCTAGCGTCGACAATTTTAGCATATGGAAAAGGAAAAAAAACAGTTAAATTTTATTTTTACTACTCTTACATAATTTAAATTTTTGTCATAATTTATAAACATTTAAACACCCTCTATTTTTTTATTTCGAAAAAAAAAATCATAAAAATTGATCTTCATAAAAGTAAATTTCCAAATTTGCCCCTGAAAACTCAAGGGCTACACCTCTTTTTGGCGAACCCAAACCTGTCATTCTCCAAATCGTATTCGACCAAATAGTTCTGTTGCTGGAAACTCCCCAGTATAATCGCCGGACCAGTCCCGCCGGAAGGATTCACAGTTTTATCGGAAACCACCGTGAGACAAACAGTATCAGTGCTCCCAACGAACGTGAAGAAATTACTTAACGGCAACTCCATCTTCGCTCCACCTTTAAACACAAAAATCAGCTCCGGGATCTCCACGTCTCCTTTCCCGGCGATGTTAAAACACGGTCCGAGTCCGGTTTGCTTCTCCAAGTCTATCTCGCGTGTGTAGTTCGACAACTGCGCCGCGAATTCTTCGGCTACGAGGCTAAACACGGGTCGCTCCATGAACGTGAATGTGGATCCGGAATCAACGATGGTTCCTCCGTTACCGTTCGTTCCCGGCACGAGAAACTTGTACGGGATCTTCACCTGCTTCTTCCCGACGTAGATTCGCCGGAGATTGAGGTAGTAGTACTCGAGAAACGCTGCGTTTGAGACTTTGGGGTTTTTCCGAAACGGCGTGTAGCTAAGACCCGGGGTTTTCGACCCGGAGTTATGACCCGACCCGGTATCGAGATCAAGATTTGTGGTTATGTTGGTGTCGTCGTACCGGCGAGAAACCAAACAGTGAGAGAATCGTTTGAGTTTCATCTGAGAAGGAAGCGACTCGAGTCCTCGTCCAAACCCGGCGATACCAGCGGGTTGTCGGGTCCCGATAATTGAGCATCCGACTACGAAATTGGGTACGGTTAGATCCGGGAAATCAAGCGTTTCGGATATTAAAATCCCAGCCGTTGATCCTAATCCGTATTGGAGAATGTACGGCGGACAAGCGACGGTGCAGTTTCGGGTATTCGGGTCACATCCTCTGCATTTAAGATTGGCTCCGTATAGAAACTTGCATTTCGGATTCTGACACCCGATGATTTTGGAAGTGGAAGAGTTCTTTGGGATAAATCTAGGGATTCGGGTCGGATCCAAACCCGAGAAACCGCAGCCGGAGCAGAGGTACCTCGAGGTACAAGGGAACCAAACGAGACTGCTTCCTGTATCGAAAACGAACGGGATTGTTTGAGACGGCGTGCCGAAGCTGAGAGAGACCGAGTAGCCGCCGTAGCTTTTAGCAGAAAGAGGAGATTTCACGACGGTTGCGGCGGAGGCTGTTGAGGCGGAGGAGAGAGCGTCTTCGTCTGGTTTAACGGATGTGCCATGTTTGAGCTTATAAGCTCTAGCTATCGATGAGTCGGCGAGGCGGCGGAGTGAGAGGTAAGGATCTTTAGGAAGTGAGTGGTCGGAGTGGGAGAAGGGAGAGAGAGGTAATTTGACGGCGGAGACGATTGAGAGGAAGAAGATAAGGAACAAGAAGAAGAAGAGAGGAGAAGACATAGTTGTGTTTGTGTTTTGTGTGTTTGGGGGTTTGATGGCTTATGGGTTAAGTAAGTAAAGAAGGAGAAAGAAGAAGACAAAGAAGTGGAAAGTGGAGAATCATGTTCGATCTCTGTGACTTTCTTCTTCCTTCCTTTTTTTTTTTTTTTTTTTTTCTTTATAAAAATAATGTTTTAGAATTAATTTAAAGTTGATTACATATTACTATGTGTCTTGTTTTTACAATAAGTACGTGGAAATGTATTTTTGTATCGTAAGTACGTGGAAATGTATTTTTGTATCGTCGACATTATACGTCTCTGTATACGTAGAAACATGATTCAGAGCCAGCCAACACATATTTGTATTTATAGAAAAATGCCTATGGTATGGAATTTTGTGAATGTATGTGTGTTGATTAATGATATTCCCTGTACAATTATTGAAATCCAAATTCTAATTATAGAACATATAATACTAAAGTCGCATGCATATCTCGTTGAAAAATATAAAACCTATACGAAAAAAATGAGAAAACAGTGGATTAATATCACAATAGACTTCTCCTTTTCAATTAATTGGGTTTTGATTGATAGGCCATGTGATCGCTCAAGTGGCTCAAAACTCATTTACAACATCATGTGATGCATATTTATTTATTAATAATGCATATCTTCTCTAACCAAATTTACACGTTGCTCTAATTGAATAATTTTGTCTGTGTTTTTGTTCAGGAATGAGGTCCAACTTTCTTGCTTTAAATTCATAAAGAAGAAAAAAATCAAAATAACTTTTGTCACCAATTTAACTAATTACGTCTGAATACTTTTCTCTCCATAATTACATGAAGTTCCAGAACATATGTGATTCCTAATATTATACTCAATGATATTGTTTTTATGTATGTAATTTTTTGCGTACAGATTGATATAAAACTTGGAATAGAAAAATAAAATGTAACGTGAACTTTGACGTTACAAAATCGATTGACCAAATGAAAAAGCACGTTGGATACAATAGGTGTGAGTAATCGACCACATGTATATTTGTTGACCCTTTTAAACTATGTGACCTTACACTTTTAAAAGTGGCAAACAGTTATATAACAAACATTTTTAATGGCTTTCCTTTCAACACACAAGTAGTGACTTATTAGTGCACATATGTATAACACAGAACCATACTGATAAAAGGAGCAATAAAAGTCAATAATTATATTTAACGCAAAAAAACGTCTTTGACAACTATATATTTTAGGACTACGTTCCATTCCCATATACTGTAGTGTTTTGTACATTGTACTGCTACTGCAGCAGCGAAACATATCCTGTTCGTTTTTGCAGAAAAAATCGACAAAAAGGTTTACTTTAAAAAAATTAATTACATATTGCAGAAACACAATGTAAGCATAAAGTGGTAAATTTAGAGTAAGCAGGTCACGTGAAATAATATATAGTTTTACAAATATGAATGAACATGTACCAGCACGATATAGTCAACTGAAAAATGTTTTTTTTTTGAACTTCTTATTATAATGTTTTAATGTTGAATGGACCAGCAACTATGGTACTTGAGTCAGGTAAAGCTACAAAAACCAGAAACGCAGAAAAATAAATAAAATCGGAAAAAAAATGAGAACAGAGGAACAAAGAGAGAATTAACCCATTATACATTAAGGTGATCAGTTATATATGTGAACAAAGAAATCAATGTGTGAAACCCATTGAAAAAACTGTTGTATATACGATAATGAAAAGTGATATTACTACGACAGAAAATTAATAATGATACTTTTGTAAAAGTATATTTACAAACACACAAATGCTTCAAATAAAGTAGCTAGCTAGTAATGTAGGTTGCATCTAGAAGATGGTGAGCGAGAGCTTTCCTAGTTAGGCTCACCCAATGATTTTCCGGATGTGTTTAACAGTTCCTTTTATTTTTTGATTAGGAGTTATGTTGTTCTTTTAATTAAGGGCATCTTCATCACTCATACTTGGTGAGTGAGTGTGATAGTGTCTCACAAACAAATTAAGACATACTTAGACTCTCATGGTTCACATTTCTAAACAAATCAATTATATTAAAATATTAATATTGTTAAAATTTGACCCCCATTATATGGTATCACCGATGGGAATGGTCTAAAAGTATGTCTTTGGGATTGCTGTTCTATTGGATATGGGGTTTTTATTTCACAGTAAAACCATGTTGAGGGTTTAATTTTTTTTTCTAGCGTGCGTGATATACTAAGAATAAATTAAAGAGCTTTTAAAAGATACATACGTTTTTCTTTCTTGAGTTTGGAATAATTTCTTTGAAATCAATCACATTGAGGAATCCTTTAACGTTCGGCATTCGAAGAATTAATGAATTTTGAAGTTTTCGTCAAGTAGCATTTGATTGTTGTTTATATATATTCAGTAATGACAATATACGTATACACTATTCCAAATTACTATTGTTTTACCAAAAAGAAGTTAAATTTTGTTGATTATGGTATTTTCAGCCGGAGCACATATAACATGATTCAATCATATAGAGAAATATATTAGAATAGTTGAAAAGGGAAGAACGATTTGAGAACTATCACGGGAAAATATATCAAGTGCATCGAACGAAAGGGACAAAAAACAAAATATAATAAGAACAAAAGATTCAGGGAAACGTTTAATCGTTTGTCCGTGGAAAATTAAGAAGCACGTGAATTAACTTAACACGGAGGTACAAGGTGGGACAAGCGGTGATGGTGGTCTATGCCTTGCTGTATCACTTGGTGACGTCACGTCCGCTCCTTTGAGTCTAAAAAGATAAATTCTATCTTCGTATGTAAGGAACGATTAAAGTGCTATTGTTTACGTACATTTGAAGTGGATTTCATACTCATCAGAAGTCGAAAAGTTTTGCTCAAAATACTCATTCTCTGTCTTAAACTTAATTATTAGAAGCTGTGACGATAGATTAGTTTGATTTCGTGTAAACATTATGATTACGTACGTGTATGGGAAATTGAGAATATGAATTAGAATAGTGTTAACCCGACGTTCAACATTTGGTTGATTAGGTAAGTAAATGTGTAGCTCAGGCTACAGTTAATCACAAGAGCTCCTGCAACCTTAAGGAAGCTTGTAGCTCAGGCGACAGGTCATCACATTTAATGCTCCTATGGTTGCAATAGGTTCACCCATATTGTACCCAAATCTTTTTTGTTACCTTGTTTTTATTCTTTTTTGCCAAGGTGACATAACTATGTAGGTAAAAGCTCTTTGTAATCTACCTTAACTTTTCATTTTTCTAATGATATTTATATTCTGAGCAAAAAAAAACTTAAATGTGTAATCATTTGTAATGCGATTGGTATTCAATTCAACCTTTTCTTTTGTTTTAGAGTCACTCTAGTTTTATTTCGTGATCTTGAATTTATTTTGCTGTCTCTTTCATTATTTTGTTGTTAGTTTTGGATTATATTCGCTTTGTTTGTCACTAATAAATAATAACACCAAATGTTAATAGCTTAATTGGTAAAGATTTTTTGGCAAAATCTAGAAATCGCTGGTTCAGATAATGGCATTTGGAAAAGGATCATATAAAATATAAAATGCTCTGGTCTCTGGTCTAAAAATATATATGGACTTGGACCGAGAATTTCTTAGTAATTCAGAAAAATATAATAAGAATTGGTGATAACATACAAAAAAAGAAACTGTTTATTTTATTTTTTATTGGTTTAACGACACTATAACGGAGGTGTATTCAAACCATGATTTTGGAGAATTTGATGGGATTTAGGAAATTTAGAATTTTGATAGATTTTAGGGAAGTTCATATGATTTTCTGTAAAATTCTTTCAAATCCCACCTAAAACCATGAGATTTGGATTTCTATATTTTTAACTAAAATCCTCCAGAATCCTCAAGAATCCTAAAAATTATTAAAATTCTAATCCACAAAATTGTTTTGAATAACAATGGATTTTAAAATAGATTTTTAAATCATCAGTTCAATAACAATGGATTTTAAAGTAGATTTTTAAATCATCATTTCAATAACAGTAGATTTTAATAGCCTTTTTAAAATCCATGATTGAATAACATAGAATTTATAAATTTCACACAAATCACTTAAAATGTCAAGTTGAATAAAATTTTGCTGATGATGACATTATGTTTGTTACCAACACGGCTCTAATGACCGCTTTTAACGTTTTAAATATTAACTTTAAACGTTAATTTATAATTAGCATCTTTTAATCATTAGAAGCAAGAAATATTTTGAAAATAACAGAATTATAAAAACATGTAACTCAGTGTTTTGTATATACTACGTAGTACGTACTGTCGTATTGTTATCGTTGGATTATCACTCGGCTTTACATATCCAAAAAACAAATATGATCTGTTCACTTTAGTTTGTCTCTTTTAATAAAAAGAAAAGCAAACTGTATTCCATTCGGCTTATCACTTATTACTGTAGTTCGACGGTCGTTACTGATACCCGTGACAGCAAAACAAATATTGATACATAACTCTAATCTTCTTGGTAACTACAAGTCATAGTTCATAATGAAGTTCAGACAATAAAAATCAAAAGAAATGAAAATACCATTTGGTAAATTGCAAGCCGGGAAAATGATCCAAAAGTTTTGAGGTTCTGTATTTAACAAAAACATTTTGAATCAGTTAAATATTTTACTTCTGGTTAGACCGTCATTTTATCCATATTACCAATGCCAACCATTTTTACATTATAACATATTCAAATTCAGTTTTTTCAATGTTGATATGATGTTCCCAAAAAGTTTATAACATTTATTGGACATGCACGTTCTCAAAATCCTAGAATACTACCACTTTGTCCTTATACATAAGAATCTGAATAACGTTTATCTAATTGAAATAGTAGCTACAAATGTACATATCCATCTAGTGATAATCTCTAGTATATAAAATTAAACCAAATCTTTTACTTGCAGTGATTATTGTTGATGTTCTCATGTCGTGGTCACATAAATTATATATCCATTCGAGTATACGGAAATACTCTCACATGTTGCTTCAGCCTTTTTGCCGGACAGTCAGTAATATCCAAAGCCCACTTTTATTCAAATTAAAATTTTATGTACCTTATAATGCTTTACAAGTTTTATAAATTTTAATTTTGATGTTCCTCATCATCTTATGTATCTTATTATTATTATTTCTCTTTTTAAATGATGGTAGATTTTTGTGGTATGGTGGTAAGAGTCGCATAACGTCGTTCTATTTGTTTTCTTGATTATGAAAATGGATACAATGGTCATAAACACGTTGTTTCCTTTACTGTTCTTGACATCAAGTAAGTAAATTGTTTTTAAAAAACTATTTATACTCTTTCATTTTAGAATTTTTAAAATTATTATTGCATAAATATATTTATTGATTTTGTCATTTTTTCCTGTTAAGTGGCGAAGAGATTGAATGTGTTGCCGTAGGTGATTCATGTTTGGAATTTGTTTATAAATAGAAACAAAATGTTGCAAGTCCTTCCTATGGAAGTGAACCAGTAATGTGTCTGCTTATGATTTGGAGAAGCTCTCTTTGAACGTTTTATCTTACATAGCTTTGGTTTTAGAGAACCCATAAGTTTTTAAATAAATAATTTTAACTTACCTTTTTATTCTTTAGGTGTTCATTGTCTAATGTCTCAATATAGATGTTCTCCTCTTATACTTGGTAACGAAGCAAGAACGTTCACTACAGATCCGGCACTGTAAGTTCATAATATGTCTATACTATTATATATTTTTAATATGAAATTCATCTCTAAAATTTATTTAAAATATTTTTTTCCTTTTTTTGTAAAGTTTGTTTTCATGATTTATCAGGTCATGAAGATTATAACGGGTCAGAAGAAGAAAAAGGTGATTCAAATGAATAGGTGTAACGGCCAGATTTGCTACCTTTAAATTAATTACATAATCTTTAATTTCCTTCTTATTAGTATAAGTTGTTCAATTAGTTGTTGTAATTGTGAACCTTTAATTGCGGTAATATTTCGTCATATTTATTAGCAATTTCCATGAATTTTTGTACTATACTTTCGACAGAATCTGTTTAAGAGTGACCGATGCATGCCATTTTTAAATCAGACTGCATTGACTAAAACCAATGCTTGCCATTTTTTAAACAGTAACAGTTGGTTTTCCATTATTTTACTTTGTTGTTTTCCCGTTTTAGTATTATTATATAAAAATTTGATATGATAATTGGTAAACGAATATTGACCCAAGATATGAAAGAATATATGCGGTTATCTAATATTTTGCAATATTATTATCTTATTTATTAACAAATTGCGCAACGCTTATTTCAGGAATAGTTTGTCTATAAAAGAAAGCAATAGATGTCATTTCAGAAGATATCTTCTAAGAATTCTTTTCGCCAAAAATTATCAAAAACATCTTTCACACAAAATGGTTGCATATGATAGAGTTAAAGATCTACATTCACGGAGATCTTGGTTGGAAGATTCAAGTAAAGGTGTTAAGGAAGTGGAGGAAAGTGTCTAAGGAAGATGCCACAATTCAACTAATCCTTTGTGATGTATTTGTAAGTATATAGAGATTATCTCCATAGAACCAATTCCATTAGAGAAAAATTAGAACTTTTTGTTTCACTAATTGTTTTTTCTTCTTTTGATATAGGGTGACAAGATTGAAACAACGATTACTGCGGATCTGTTCGAAATTTTCGATAACTTTAGAATTTGTATTATTAACATTCGGCTGATCTACCATTGACCTTAATATTACTATCATCTATTTGATAGATGTCTTAAGAATTTTTCTAATGGTAGTAATATTAAGGTCAATGGTAGATCAGCCGAATGTTTATAATACAAATTCTAAAGTTATCTAAAATTTTGAATAGATCTGCAGTAATCGTTGTTTCAATCTTGTCATCCTATATCAAAATAAGAAAAAACAATTAGTGAAACAAAAAGTTCTAATTTTTTCTCTAATGGAATTGGTTCTATCGAGATAATCTCTATATACTTACAAATACATCACAAAAGATTAGTTAAATTGTGGCATCTTCCTTAGACACTTTCCTCCACTTCCTTAACACCTTTACTTGAATCTTCCAACCAAGATCTCTGTGAATATAGATCTTTAACTCTATCATATGCAACCATTTTGTGTGAAAGATGTTTTTGATAATTTTTGGCGCAAAGAATTCTTAGAAGATATCTTCTGAAATGACATCTATTGCTTTCTTTTATAGACAAACTATTCTTGAAATAAACGTTACGCGATTTGTTAATAAATAAGATAATAATATTACAAAATATTATATAACGGCATATATTCTATCATTTCTTGGGTCAATATTTGTTTACCAATTATCATATCAAATTTTTATATAATAATACTAAAACGGGAAAACAACAAAGTAAAATAATGGAAAACCAACTGTTACTGTTTAAAAAATGGCAAGCATTGGTTTTAGTCAATGCAGTCTGATTTAAAAATGGCATGCATCGGTCACTCTTAAATAGATTCTATCGAAAGTATAGTACAAAAATTCATGGAAATTGCTAATAAATATAATTAAACATAAGTATTTTACCGAAATATTACCGCAATTAAAGGTTCACAATTACAACAACTAATTGAACAACTTATACTAATAAGAAGGAAATTAAAGATTACATAATTAATTTAAAGGTAGCAAATCTGGCCGTTACACCTATTCATTTGAATCACCTTTTTCTTCTTCTGACCCGTTATAATCTTCATCACCTGATAAATCATGAAAACAAACACTGCAAAAAAAGGAAAAATATATTTTAAATAAATTTTAGAGATGAATTTCATATTAAAAATATATAATAGTATAGACATATTATGAACTTACAGTGCCGGATCTGTAGTGAACGTTCTTGCTTCGTTACCAAGTATAAGAAGAGAACATCTATATTGAGACATTAGACAATGAACACCTAAACAATAAAAAGGTAAGTTAAAATTATTTATTTAAAAACTTATGGGTTCTCTAAAACCAAAGCTTATGTAAGATAAAACGTTCAAAGATAGAGCTTCTCCAAATCATAAGCAGACACATTACTGGTTCACTTCCATAGGAAGGAGTTGCAACAATCTGTTTCTATTTATAAACAAATTCCAAACATGAATCACCTACGGCAACACATTCAATCTCTTCGCCACTTAACAGGAAAAAATGACAAAGTCAATAAATTTATTTATGCAATAATATTTTTTAAAAATTCTAAAATGAAAGAGTAATTTTAAATAGTTTTTTAAAACAATTTACTTACTTGATGTCAAGAACAGTAAAGGAAACAACGTGTTTCTGACCATTGTATCCATTTTCATAATCAAGAAAACAAATAGAACGACGTTCTGCGACTCTTACCACCATACCACAAAAATCTACCATCATTTAAAAAGAGAAAAAATAATAATAAGATACATAAGATGATGAAGAACATCAAAACTAAAATTTATAAAACTTGTAAGGCATTATAAGGTACAGAAATATTTAATTTGAATAAAAGTGGGCTTTGGATATTATAAATTTGTAAGGCATTATAATTTGAATAGTGTGCCCTACATGTTGCTTCAGCCTTTAGGCATTATCTAAAAATGTCATATATTAAGTTCTTATACTTAAACCTTATTGGATTTTGTTGTTATTTATATGTCAAAGATGCCTATGGTGTCATTTGGAGTGTCTCTGATATGACCACTATTCCTTTTATTGCTAAGGAAGATGGTATCGAATCGGAGTGCAGGGTTGTTTCGTTTCAACATAAAGATGCTTAGTAAATTTAATGCTTGTTTTAATCATGTTTGGTAGATTTTATGACTCTTCTAATCATGTATTAATCATAATTTATTGATAATGTCTGAAAACAAAACAATTAATTATTAGTAATGGAAAATATCTATCTTAATAGTATATATATATGATCTACTATATAGCTACTTCAAAAATTAAGATAAACTTTCATTACACAGTGGGGAGATTGTCAATTTTTGTGTTATTGGTGAATATTTTGATCGTTTTTTGCATATGTGGACAATCAGAGATTATAATCAAAGTTATAGATTCCAAATACGAAATGATCCAGTTTTTTGTGTACTAAGGTTTTGGAGAGTCTCTACATATGAAGGTAATTTGCTATTTCATTTTAAGTAAGAATTATATATATACTCTATCTAATTAGTTTTATACATAAACCTGTTTATGTTTGTATGAACTGTATAAGTTATCTATGTCTCATTTCTGGATAACGTTGCTCAAATATCTTTATGAACCATGACTTCCTTGAAATTGGAAAAGATAAACTACTATAAGTGTTATTAACTAAATATTAATGTTTATATACTGTTCTAACTTTATACTTATCAAACATAAAATGGATCCTTTTAAATATAATAATTAAAACAGTTAATTTGTAGCATTGGATTATCAGCAAATCTACCAGTGGAGGAGAACCCTGAGGTTATCGATGAGAGTTAGAAGAAAGCAACTATGAAGTTTGAAACAAATATCAACCCTTGTCATCTAATCATTAGCTTATGTTATTGCTTACCATTTCTGTTTGTCTTGAGACATTAAATCACTTATAAATTTGATTTTGTAATATTTTGACAAAAAGCTCTATTTTAATACATTGTAGATATCTAATTATAATGCGCCTAGATTATACATGTTTAGCAAACCTAGAGTTTAAGCTTTATGATTGAATAAGTTTAATTTGTTTCATATTCTGGTCTTTATTCTTTATATTTATAATTTACATTTATATTAAGGTTTTAATATTTTCTGTTAGCCATTCAATTGCATCATAAAATCTGAGTATAAGGAAATTCCTAAATGCATTGATATATAATTGCCAACATGAATATTAAATTTATCTCACACATCTATTCATTCATTACAAATATTTGAGTATTTTATCAAAGAAACTAAATTAGGAATAATATATTTTTATTACTGTTGTTATACTACACAATCACAACAACTAACAAAATTCTTCTTCTTCTTCTCATTCTATGCAAACACGGTTTTTACACCTTCTATTATCCACAATTAATTTAAACATACTCATAAATCATTGAATATGAAACGGAGGAAAGATGAATCTGAGAACAAAACTCCCAAAACTTTACATTTTTCTAACAATGCGAAGAAATCTCGGATAATTACTCCTTCTGAAAACGAGAATCCAGCTCAGCCATATATTTGATCTAATAATACAGTCCCATTGAAATCTGTATTTCGTCGAGTGTTGAGTGATATAACAAATATCATAATAATACAAGTGTTATCAAATCTACAGAGTGATCAGAAAGGAGGTCAACATGTGAAAATAAGAGCAGAATCACTACATTAACACCATCGAGTTCAAGAAAAATCCTCCACGGTAGGTATCTCTTTAATATAGATTATAGATAATTATTTTCACGATGAAATTCATACCGTTTTTAATTTCCATAATGTCCTGTTGATTCACCTCCTACTTTTGTTTTCGTAAATTGGATAGATTGTCATACACCTAATGTATGCATCTCTCCAATCCGGCGTTTGTCTTCTCTTAGACAAAATTCAAGGATCAGTCCATATCCAAGAGGTTATATTTACATATTTTCATCTAATATTTATTTTTAATTGCACAATTTAATTTAGTTTAAATACATATGTTTTTCTAATCAATATATATATATATATATATATATATATATACAAGGAATGAATCAGATATGTCGGAAATCGCTGACACTCCGAACATAAATTCTTTAAATACAAATGAACCAGGCAAGGTTGCTGAAGGAGATATGTTTAATGTCTTAACACAAAAAACAGCTCAATCGGTACTAACAAGTATCATAAATCCAAGTGACGACATGAGAAAAATACAAAAAACTAGTTGGTATACAATTTTATCCATTATTTTCTTTAATAATAATATTTTCTAATACAATATATTGCTAAATTGTTTATTTTTTAAACCATTTTTTAAAAAAAAAAACAGGCAAAATAAGTGTTTCTTCATCTTATCCTTCTGTGGATAACAATAGTATCAGTAAATTCAGAGATTTGGATAATACATCTGAAGAAGAAGACAACTCAGAAGTTGGTGACTTTGTTAGTGGTATAGTCCTTATTGTGTCTAATAATTTATAGTCAATACTTATTCTGGATAGAATATTTACCAAAATAATGTTGTTTGTCAGATGATTCAGAAGCTGAATATGTACAACAAGTCTTTGATTGTAGTAGTCAAGAAGATGAACCTGACGACCCAGCTGATGCTGATGATTATGACTCTGATTCAGAAACGAGTACAAAATAAAGTGAACAAAAACACAAAGAAGCTAAAGGTCGTTATGAGTTCCTAACCCTTTTCGAAGAGGCTTTTCTAAAGGTCTTTGGTCAACCTAAATCAACAGTCAAGCACAATACAATTTGCACGGAGAAACAAAAGACAATGAACTCAAAAGATGGTATTGTCAACATAATTATTTTTTCCACTATTCAATAGTAAGTTTTGAACATCCTTTATTAACAAATTCTTTACCAAATTCAGCTTATGATGATGACGGTGATCCTATCTACACATTTAAAGATTATGGTGTTATTTTCTGGTATGGTGAATGATTAAATAGGAGGAAGAATACAAAAACACCAATATACATTGGATGCTGCATGCATTGACAAATTCCACTAACGTCATTGAAAGAATCTCCACAATTACTATTGTGGTTACTATCTTCTGATGATGACTTAGCCAAATATTTCCGAGAAAATATCAGAGCTTGTAACATGATATTCTCATTTACCTCTATAGGAGGTAAAGTCGATCGTTCAGTAAAGAAAGGTCGAGGACCTTCTATGTTTGCTAAAGAAAGATCGTTCAGTAAAGAAAATCATCATCTAATGGGTTCTTTGAAACCCAAACCTGGCGACAGTCCAAAGTTTCAACAGTTATATATTTTTGATACTAAAAATGAAGTTGAAAACCGAATGAATATAATGAGGTACTTATAAATCAAATATTTTATTAGTCATTTTCTTTTACAATTTATTTCATTTACACTTCTTGATCTTTTCTTATTCTTTTCCTTTCAGAAAATGACAAGATGATGAGAATCCATCCGTAAAGAAGAAGTTCAGAGAGGAAATTGTTGAAAAACTACAGAAGATGTTGAATGAGATAAATCATTACATACAATATTTTCGTTATGCAAGAGATAGATTTGCTTTGGAAAAAGAGATGACACCAAATATAACTTGCCTACTGCTTCTGAAGTTGCATCATTGATACCTTGAGATTTTAATGACGAAATGAATAAGTGTGATATAGTTCTTCAAATGCAAACTAATAAATTGAAAAGAATTCATGAGTGTCATATCTCTTATCTTGCTTTGCAATATCCTCTTTTATTTCCATGGGGAGAAGATGGATACACATTGGGTTTAAAAAAGACAGTTAAGAAAGGATCAAAGAAGAAGAAGCTAAATGATATAAGTATAAGGCAGTGGTACGCGTATAGGTTACACGAAATGAAAAATGAGAAACATATACTATTCCGGTTTAAGCGTTTATTTCAGCAGTTCTTGGTTGATACATATACTATGATTGAGTCTAATCGTCTCCGGTATCTATAAAAAACAACAGAATAAATTAAGGAGTTTAAACATAGAGGAGGTTCAACAAGCAGCGGATGATGGAGAAAATGATCTCACAAATCATGGTAACAGAGTTGTTATTCCATCTTCTTTCACCGGTGGACCAAGTTATATGAGGCAAAATTATTTGGATGCTATGTGTACATGTAAAAAGTTTGGGTTCCCAGACCTTTTTATAACCTTCACTTGCAACTCGAAGAGGCCAGAAATCACGAGATTCGTCAACCAGAAGAATTTGAAAGCTGATGATCGGTCTGACATCATTTGCAGGATTTTTAAAATGAAACTAGAGAAACTTATGGATGATTTAACTAAGAAACATATATTGGAAAAAACAGTTTCAGGTAAATAACTTTGACTAATATCTTACATTTTAAAGTTTTATTGATATGTGTAATTGAATAGGCTTAAATTACTTGACATCATGTATTTTGCAGCTATTTATCAGAATGAGTTTCAGAAAAGAGGTCTTCCTCATGCTCATATTATTGTTTGGATGGATAAAAAACATAAGTTCCCAACAGCCAAATAAAGAGAAAGATCCAGAGCTCTACAAAGTTGTAGAATGTATGATTCATGGTCCTTGTGGAAGTGCGATCACTAACTCTTCGTGTATGGTGGGAGGAAAATGTTCAAAGTTTTATCTTAAGAAGTTTGTTGATACAACAAACGTAGTCAGAGATGGATATCCAATTTACAGGAGGAGGAATGATGGCCGTTTTATAGAGAAGAATGGTTTCAACTTTCAAGAGCAACAATACATATGTCGTCCCATACAACAGAAAACTTTCTCTAAAGTACCGAGCTCACATTAACGTAGAATGGTGCAACCAAACTGGATCAGTCAAGTACTTATTTAAGTATGTGCACAAAGGTCAATATCGTGTTACTGTTTCTGTTGAGGCCGATCAAGAAGAGGATGAAACAGAGTATCCCTCCGACGGTGTCACTAATAAAGAGAAAAATAAAAAGGATGATGTTCAAGATTTCTTTGACTGCAGGTTTATCTATATTACATTATAAAACATTAAAAAAAATTAAGATGTTTATTTCGTTAAATAAACTGAATGATATGAAATTTTACATTTTGCAGATATGCCTCCGCATGTGAAGCTTTCTGGAGGACGAGTCACTATCCTATACATTATAGAACAGCACTTGTCGTGAAACTTACATTCCATGTGGAAGGGAAGCAACCTATTTTCTACAAAGATGGTGACAAGCCAACTAACGTATTAAATCGCCCAAGTCTTGATCACACGATGTTTACCGCTTGGTTTGAGTTGAATCTAAGGGATGAGGAAGCAAGAAAACTTACATATGAACAGATTCCAAATAAATTCATCTATGATAAAAAGGACAAAGAGTTTCGTCGGAGAGGTAGAAAGGGTTTTGCTATTGGGCGAATCAATTATGTGCCACATAATTTAGAAGATTCCTACCATCTGCGAATTCTCATCAACAGCATAAAAGGTCCTACCAGTTTCAATGACATAAAAACTGTCAAAGGTGTCGTTCATAAAACCTATAAAGATGCATGCTTTGCTCTAGGTTTGCTAGATGATGACAAAGAGTATATTGAAAGCATAAAGGAAGCTAATTTTTGGTGTTCATCAAAGTTTTGTCGTAGACTTTTTGTGATAATGCTTATTATGAGAGTTTAACTTCTCCTAAAACTGTATGGGAATAAATATGAAAAATCCTATCAGAAAACATTGAGGGAAAAGAAAAACAGAAGAGACAATGTCCAGGTATGTTTTTACGTTCATAGCTTAATGTAATTTTACTATATAACCGCCAATAAATATTAAAATATGATTTAAAGTAACCAAATGAATAATTTTTCTTTTTTTGTAGAATTATGTTTGTCAGACCAGGATAAACAGAAATTGTTACTAAGAGAGATATGGAGACTACTGAAAAAAATGGAATTTCATTGAAAAAATACAAACTCATGCCACAACTATCTCTTGAAGATGCACCATTCCCTAATAAGTTAATAATGGATAAACTCAATTATAACCGTGAGGATTTAGCAAAGAAACATGTTGCTTGGATGAAGATGCTAACAGAAGAACAAAAGAAGATCTATGATGAGATAATGGAAGTTGTTATCAATGATAAAGGTGGTATATATTTTTATATGGATTTGGAGGAACTGGGAAAACGTTTTTGTGGAAAGTATTGTCTGCAGCAATAAGATCAAACGGTTATATTGTTCTCAATTCAGCATCTAGCGGTATTGCATCTCTTTTGCTGGAAGGAGGAAGAACAGCTCACTCTAGGTTTGCCTTCCTTTAAATCCAAATGAAACTTCTACTTGCAACATGTCACGGAGCTCAGAACTTGGTGCGTTGGTTAAAGAAGCAAAATTAATTATATGGGATGAAGCTCCAATAATGAGTAAATATTGCTTTGAGACATTAGATAAAGCTTGAAAGATATTATGAGGAATAAAGGAGACAATTTTTTTGGAGGAAAAGTTATCCTTTTTGGAGGTGATTTCAGACAAGTTCTTCCGGTTATTGTTGGCGCAGGAAGTGAAGCGATTGTCAACGCTTCAATAAACTCTTCATACTTAAGGAATCAGTGCAAAAGTTTTAAGGCTGACAAAGAACATGAGGTTGCTTCAAGATATTGGCCCTTTAGAGGCCAGCAAGATAGAGGAGTTTTCAAAATGGATATTGGCAGTTGGAGAAGGAAAAATTAATGAGCCTAATGATAGTATTTGTGAATTAGATATTTCATAAGAGTTACTTATTCCAGAGGGATCCTCTCCGTTAGAGTCAATCATTGAAGCTGTTTATGGAAAGAACTTTGCCACCCAAAAGGATCCTAAATTTTTCCAAGAACGAGCTATTGTTTGCCCTACGAGTGAAGATGTGAATTCTATCAATGATGTCATGTTATCAAGTCTCAACGGTTAGTTAATGTTTAATCGTCCTTTATTTGTTCCAAGTAATCCTATAGACATAATTCATCATATTAATTTATTTTGGTATTGTTTTTTCTTATATTTTCAGCTGAAGAAAGAATTTATCTAAATTCTGATTCAATTGACCCTCAAGACATAAGGTTTTACTCACCAGATTTCCTTAATACAATAAGAGTTTCAGGTATACTTTATCATCAGCTTCGTTTGAAAATAGGTTGTCCAATTATGTTGATGAGAAATATTGATCCGCATGGTGGTTTGATGAATGGTACAAGACTGCAGATCACCAAAATGGCAGACCATGTTTTACAAGGTCGGATTTTAACTGGTATGCGAGTTGGTAAGATAGTTCTCATACCTAGGATGTTGATATCACCATCAGAAGGTAGGTTGCCTTTCAAAATGCGTCGAAGACAGTTCCCAATGTCCGTTACTTTTACAATGACTATCAATAAGAGTCAAGGCCAGTCTCTTGAAAATGTTGGTATATACTTGCCTAGACCCGTTTTCTCACATGGTTAGTTATATGTAGCATTGTCAAGGGTTAAATTAAGGTAAGGATTGAAGATGTAAATAACAAAGACAACCAATGTTGTTTTTAAAGAAGTTTTCCATAACCTTCATTAGGAAATGGAATGGTTATTACTTCTTAAATTTTTGTGTTCTTAATAATTTCGATTAACTAATATTGTATATTATTAACTCTACATTTCTTCTATTTTACAAACAGGTTAAAGACAACAAATTACCAAAAGTGTTGCAGAAGTGTTCCATGATTTTATTACTTATGTGCAATGTTACTATTCTATAGTTTTATTTTCTCTATTTTTTTTGCTTATTTTAGATCCATAAACACATTTTTATATTATTGCTTTGAATAAAATTTTGTTACATAATCCACTACAGCATAATTTAGGTTCAATACATCCTCTTACAAATTATTATCTGATATTGCGGTGTGTCTATCCTCTTACAAAACTACTATCCGATAATGCGAAGTGTATATCCTTTTACAAAACTACTATCCAATATTGAGGTGTGTCTATTTCCATGAAAAGCTACATTCTACAAACTACTTACTATTTCAAGATTTTAATTTACCGTATATCCTCACATATACAAATAAACACTATAATGTATAGGGGAATAAATCAAAAGTAAAAAAAATACATTACAAAAATGAAAAATTACAAAAAAAAATTATCTAACTAAAATTATAATCCCGTGCTGTAGCACGGATCATCCTCTGGTACATAAAAATCTCAATAACGTTTATGTAATTGAAATAGTAGCTACAAATATACATATCCATCTAATGTTAATCTCTAGTATATAAAATAAAACCAAATCTTTTACTTGCGGTGATTATTATTGATGCTCTCATGTCGTGGTCACATAAATCAGATTGGTCCAGATTCATTTGTTTCGGCTCAATCATAAAATAAAAGTGTGCTTAATTTGGATATTACTGATCAGGCCCGACCCGCCGCACATCCCAACAACACAAAATGTATTGGGTCTCTAACTTTTTAAAAAAATTTAGTAGAAAAGTTAGCCCATCTAAACATTTACTTTGCAAATATAGGCCTCATTTTTCAAAACATTTAAGACTTGGTCTCAAATTTTAATCTTTATCTATCTATTATTCCAAAAATAAGTCTCTATTTTATGAACTCTTAAGATTTTGTTTCAACTTTCAAAATTTACCTTATAAAATCTATTTTACACATTGGGTCTCATTTTTTGCTGGACCGACACTGTTACTGACTGTCGGGCAAAAAGGCTGAAGCTACATGTGAGAGTATTTTCGTATACTCGAATGGATATATACTCTAACGAACAGCGAGAATATTAATCGGAGGATTTGACTAAGTGTAACGAAATGAAAAGCGTACCAGTGAAACATTATTCATGTGAATGGGACCAAAGCCGCTCCTATTTGACCCTTTTCTTCTGTTGTTTGCTTTGACTTTATTCAACTCTTTCCGTGATATATGTGCCGTCAAATCGTCTTCATTTGGGGAGACTTATTCAGAGTGGAACCTATTTTTAGAGAAAAAAGATTACATAATTAATGGTTGTAGTGGAATGAATTAGCTTTACATTACATTGCTTGTGTCTTATGTATTTCCAATCGTAAACTTAATCAGAGAAAGAAATAACAAAATCAATTTTGTAACAAAAGGCAGACACACTTGTTTTTTAAAATCAAAATAAAATATGGTCGTTGTTTTGCTTTGAATAAATAGAAAGTAATCGTGACTGGAGCGTTCAGCTGCCAACCATCTCTAGCATTGCTAGTTTGCTTACTACTTCTCTCCTTTTCAATTATCCAATATTTGGGTTGATTGACATATATTTATAATTCTAAAAAGCAAAAAATAATGTCCCAGTGTTAATATTTTTTATTAACACGCTTTACAATATAGTCCTTTTTGACTTTTAAATGAAAAAAAAAAAAAAAAAACGTGATGATTGGATATATAAATTTGTTAGCTCATATCCAAATTACTTCCAAATCTTCTCACTGTCTCTTCTATCAAACAATGGAGGCTGAGAATTTGATGAATCTCTCTCTTCTCCAACGTAGAAACGTTTCACAAAACCTAGACTTAGAGCTCGTCTCTACTGTCAACAAATCCTCAGATGATCCTCTCCCATATTACACCTCCCTCAAAGATCTTCTCCCATCCTCCTCTACCACCGTCGATTCCCCTGCCGTCACCTCTGCTGCATCAGGTCCCACCATCAGGATCCGCAACCGCCTTGTAAAGCAAGCCGCTTGTGCTTACCTTCAGCCTTCTACTCCAACTCCCTCCTCCAACCCTTCATTCCTCCGCCGTGTCTCCTCCTCTTTCCTCCGACTCTTCTCCGCCTTATTTGATTCACTCCTTCGCATGTTCCCATCTCCTCGGAAAATCTTTAGAGCTTAGTGATTGACATACAACCGAGAGAATTATGAAAATCGTTAGAGCATAAATAATCTCTGTTTTCTTTTCTCTTTTTCATATGATTCAATATTTTTTTTTCTTTTATCTTAAAACAAATCGTGAAGGTTTTTGAGGTTCACGTTTACCTAAGACGCTTCAGCTTGAGCCATGGAAGTGGCGGTAGACACTCCATGATCGATGCTTTACTAGTCAGTTACCTTACCTGTGTACATTCGGTTATTTCTAAGGGGATATGATGCCAAGACTTGTCAAACGGGAAAAAGAAAGGCGCCACCGATGTATAGTATTATTAGTTACGTGTTTTTTTGTTTGTTATTTAAAGTTGAAAAAACATGTTGCGTAATTTTACTACTTTATATTAGATATGAATGGATGTGCCAGCTGTAGCTATATCCAAAAATTAAATACTTTTTCATGCTTATTTTAGAGTATTATGTGCAAAAAAAAAAAAAAAAAATCTTTATGCGAATTTTACAGTATTATGTGCAAAAACAAAAAAGTTTCTTTATGCGTATTTTACAGTATTATCTTCAGAGCATACATTTTTCTGAATTTCTTAAACATCAATTGAAATAGATGGTTAGAGTTAGAGGTGCGATGGGCCTGCTATATATATATATATGGTCTTTATTCTAAACTCCATAGTCTCGACTATTGGGAAGAAGAATAGCGTTTAGTACTAAAAGAAATAATGGATACTGTAAAGTAGTGGGTTTAATTCGCCCATGCATCATACATAATGCTCCATTATCATGTGTATAGTTTCGAGTGATATATATTAATGAAATGGTTGGTTCATTTCGATCTCAAAAGCCAACCCAAACAAATTTGTGTAGTTTCTAATTGGTAAAGAGAGGATTTGGATCCGACAACATATTATATATTTTAATCCAATTTCAAACCGATCTCAAATTCAGTTTTTATAAACCATATTAAAAAATTTAGAATATTTTGACATATTTATAATATGTGATTTTAATAATATCAAAACTGAATCATTACACATATTGTAAAATGAAAGTGTTCGGTGACGATGAAGCACATAAAAAACTAGTGGATTTGGAAGATAAAATGCATGGCTCTAGAGATCACATATTTTTGTGGCTTTAGGACGATAAAATGCATGGCTCTAGAGAACATATATATTTAATAAATGTAAACTTCATACAGAGAAGAAATGAACAGTTTCACCACACATATAAATTAAATTTTAAAAATTTACTATGATACAAATTAGGTACATTTTTTTTTCTTTTTATGGTTATCATATGATAGTTGCATATATATTAAACTTAGAGTATAAAAGCAATTTTTTTTTATCAGAAAAATAAATATTTCCCCCCTTTCAAAATATAAGATGTTTTAACTAAATCACGCAGATTAATAAGTCTTTACTTTTAACAAGTTTAACAAATCAGAAACAATACTACATAATATAAAATACTAAACTAATCTAAAAGTTGCATAGAAACTTGCAAACATCCTATATTATGAAACAATAAACTTCTCTAAAACATCTTATATTTTGAAACGGATGAAATATTATATTAATATAGGATGGAAGAAAGCTCTTAGTCTCACGATCACAAAAATGGCAAGTAATGTGTGAGTGAATAAACCACGTGGGAAATTAATTTTCATTTATTAATCTCATTCCCATTTATTTTATTTTATACTTCATTAATATAACACACACTCACAAGTTTCATTTACATATTTCATTTTCATTTTATTTGACATTTCTCTCGGAGTCTTGAGCAAGTAAAGTAACAACGATGGACGAAGATCTCGGAGGCTACGGATGACACAAGAGTTGTTAGAGGAAACCAAAACCATGGTTGGGAAGTGAAGGAAGCCTTGATATATATGGTTAAATACTAGAGACTTGCTTGACAGGGTAGAGTAGAGATTAGAAAATGCCATAGCTAGTGTAAAGGACATACTTTGAGATGTTTCATAGGTCTTATAGGTGGAAAGTCGAAACTGGTGCCCACTTGAGCCGAACTGTATGTTACCGCCAAATTAGCAATTCAGTTACCTTATGATCGTGTATGTATGGATCCAACTCTCATTGCTCATTATAAAGGTTCAATGTATGTCCTGCTTCTCTTTTCTAATTGTATCCACATCATTGGGAACGTTCAGACATTTGGAGTCTTTCGGTTTGTAGATGTAGTTTAATCTAATTTTTAACCAAAAATTCATATATCTACATACTATTAATCCGGAAGTACCATAAAGATTTTAAACTTGCTTTACAAAGATTTTAAACATGGTTTTGTACGTTATAATGTTGTGTTTAAAAAACGGAAATGTTATATGATTGGTATTGTTCAAAGTAATATGTTAGATTGATTGGTTGCAAATTAGAAGCTCTCAAATGTTCAAATTTAAAAGTTTCATTCCATTTAACTTTGGTATTTTAGTTGCACCGATAATTTACTGAATATTTTGTATACACAGAAACAAGATGAGAGGAGTTCTTTTTAAAAAAATATGAGTTATAAAATATAGAACATAAACAAAACTTGCACCATAACATTTCCGATCCATACGTGTAGGTAATTCATCTAGTAAAGAATAATAAAATACCAATCTAATCTTAGGAGCTCAAAATGATATTGTTCAAACTTATGCAAAAGTGTACATGATTGAGTTACAAGGGTATAGTTTAGGTTTCCAAATACAAAATGCTCTCAATATCATCCTCCCAAAATTGGTTCGAAAACCCTTGTTTATTCCCAAAAACCAAAGATATGGTGGTCGACTTATTTCAAAGCTTCTTGTTATTTGGTTCCTGTTCAAATCATAAATGACAAAAGGTCTCGGTTGAAAGGATAAGAGATTTGCCTTTGCCACCCTAATCTCACTGCAACGGCCAGTCCCTTGCATCGCCAACCTCTCGCCTTGGACAAAATTAATGTTGGAAAGGGGGAAGACCATAGTCTTGTTAGACCAATTCAGCTTCCCCTCATCCTCCATAACCCACAGGTCCACAGTTGCATTAGACGCAAGTTGGGAGTAATCAAAAACAGCTAACTTGCCTTGGTAGTTGACAATGTTAGAGCGATATGTATGCCAGACTATGCCAGCCTTAATAGGTAATTCAATCAAACTGAACTCTTCAGAAATCAAGTCAAAACTCACAACCATACATCTATTTGCATCATTCCAAGCTCCGTAGTACAAAACATCTTTGATGGAGATACCTTGTGAGTAAGGACGGTGAGGAGGAGGAGTGGTACTATAAGGGCTTCTCCAATAAGCTCCAGGACCAAGTACCAGCACCTGATGCTCACATCTAACTATCCCATCTTCCTTGCTCACATCCCAAACTATGCTAAGCGCTTAGTATTCATCATAAACATATTCGTGCCCAAAAAAGCTCCAAATATTGTTATCATTAGGTTCAGCCAAAAGTCTTGATGTTATGATGGGCAAAGTCACGCGCTGCTTGGTGGTGAGGTTACAGATTAGCAATTTTCTCCCAAGTCTGACACAGAGCAAGCCACGAAGAGCATTCACGAAGTAGCCTCCGAGTCCGGGCATGTCCAGATCTTGGTCTAGTACAACAGAGGCAGACTGATCATGCTGCGACGACGATGATGATGATGTTGAGAGGAATGCTACTTGCGCTGGTTTTCATGGTCCACAAGAGAGAGGAGCAAACGTGGTGGTTTCGAGGATGATGGTGATTCAAGGAAAAGGTTGGTAAAGTAGCGGGAGGAGATTACGTTATACCAGAGTTGTGAGACGCACATCGACCTCGTCACCTGTTTCGCCGATAACTTCACCAGTATCTCCATCAATAGATCCTCGGTGAGATTCTCAAACCCGCATGAGTTGTTAGAATCGGGCCTGACCATGACTCTTCTTCTCTTTCTCGGTCTGTCCAATTCATCAGCCTTCGACCTCATCTTCTTCTTCTTCTTCTTCCTCAGCACTGTACCGGCGGCGAGACGGAAGGGAAACCCCATAGATTTTGATAGATCTGTTCCAGAGTCTCGACTTTTTTTCTTTCTTTCTTTGTCAATTCCAAAGTCCGACCACGAGTACAACTATGTTTATACTTTAGTTTCCTACCCTAAGTAAATACTAAAAAATAGGAACTATGAAAGTAATAATATTATGTATCATGTATGCTTTTCTCTTCTTTTTTTGTTTGGGTAATAAAAGTTAGTTTTGTTTTGTCCAAAAAAAAAAAAAAGTTAGTTTTGTGAGTTCTTAATATATAACAAAATATATTTTTGGCCTCGAGGACTAGATTCGAATCGTTTTATTAAAATCTAGTTTAGGTTGATTTTATTCTATATAGAAAAATATAAACGTGTGTTTTATTTATATAAGGGTAAATAGAAAAGATAATATGTATTTTGCTTTTCTGTATTATTTGTTGGGGTAATAAGTTACGTTTTTATGAATTAATGATATCTGATTTTCTGATCCATGGTAAGAGTTTTTTTTTTCAATCTTACTTTGATACACCAAAAACGCATCCATAAAGCTTGAGCCAATTGATATTGATATCATAAAGTGGTCGTGGAACCTATTTTTAGAGAAGAAAAAGATTACATAAGTTGTAGTGGAATGAATTAGTTTTACATTAAACGTATAGATAAACAGAGAGAAACAAAACAAAACAAATTCAAGGTTTTTACCAAAAGACAACAATCAAAATAAAATAAATTATGAGTCGTTGTTTTGCTTTGAACTATAGAAAAGTAATCCTGGATGGAGCGGAACGTTCAGGTGTCAACCATCATGAACGTTCATGCATCATAAGTTCATGATGCTCCATTATCATGTGTATAGTTTAGTCAAAACAATGAAATGGTTAATCTCACCCAAACTATTTTTTGGAGTTTATACATTCCGAAAGAGAGGGTTTGTCCGACAAAAATCGATCCCAACATCAACCAACAACTTTGACATTGAAGTTTGTGCTTTACATATGATGTCCCAAACTATTTTGTAAAAAATTCAAATTCAGGTTGTCAACATGAAATCAATATATTTTGTATAAAAAAAAAAATAACATTCATTTCGAAAAAAAAATCAATATATGCAATAAAATGTGCTATGTCAAAGCAAGAAAATTAATTATGATAGTGATGATTAAGAGTTTATTTAGTGTAATATTACTTATTATCCTTTAATTTTCATGACCACATGCACACATTTATACAGCATATCCACTCTCTCTATATATATAAAAATGTATCTCTCCCTCCTTATATCTTTCTTCTATCTCTTCTCTCTCTTCCTTAGTCTTTAGCGCAGAAACAGAGTCAGAGTCAGAGCAATGGCGGCAAAAAGCAAGAAGAAGAAGATCCTGAAGACTGTCTCCGTTGTCGACATAAGCTGCGGCCACTGTATAAAACCAACCTTGTCCTCTTTTCTCAACCTTTTCTCCAAAAAGCCCAAACCTCCCAGCTCCTCTAGCTACCGTCACTACCACTCCTCCTCCATCTCATCCGCCACACCCTCCTCCACGCCTCTGTCCACCGCTGCCGTCGCCGTCGAGAAAGATTCCGATGATCCTTACCTAGATTTCCGCCAGTCTATGCTTCAAATGATACTAGAGAACCATATTTATACAAAAGACGAACTCAGAGAGCTTCTCCAGTGTTTCCTCAGCATCAACTCGCACTATCATCACGGCATCATCGTCCGTGCCTTCTCGGAGATATGGGAAGACGTTTCCTCCGCCGCCTCTTCCGCCGTCCAAGCGTCCCCTCTCGTCGTCACCCGTCACGTGTCAGTGTCACGTGCGTCACGTGATTACTATAATAGCTATTACTAGGCTAATTAATAAAAATGAATAGCTATCTATCTTGTATTTATGTTTGTTAGGGAAGTAACGTTAACGTACGTGATCGTAATAACTCTTTTTAAATGAGATCATGTCACTTCATCAGTGTATTGACACGTGGGAAAACGTGTAATATGGTGATTAAGCTCTTTGGCAATTCCATTAATGTTCGTCTAGTGCTAATGTTATCGAACTTTGTACCTGTGGACTTAGTTATTGTAATCTTCAAATATTGCAATTAAATAAATAACTTTGTCTCTGTTGCATGTTTATATGTTTTGTTGCGTAGTTTATAATCAGCCAAAATCGAATTGGGATAAATGTTTTAAAGGTTTTTTAGTCACTCGTGACTCTCTCGGATAGTGACGTGATTGTTCCAAAATACACGTTAAATTATATTCATTTATTAGAAAAGTACAATGTCTGCAAACTTTCTGATCCTTAATTAATATTCTGCAAACATACGATATTTTTGTACAAAAGGGAGAAAATAGATCTGACGACGTATAGAAACATGATCAACGTAACGTTGTTACCGTAGGAAATAGTTGACGATATGAAAGATAGGAGGAGACTTGTAGCCTTGTAGGTTCAGTACACTAAATTTTATTGGAACAGTATACGATTTCACTGAAGCACGTACAAGAAATATAGTAGTGCATTATAGTTTTGTCGACATGTAACTGTATAAACAAGAATTTTTTGACAAAATAAAAAACATAAAGTAGAAATTGATGTTTAGAAAAACAAGAAAGGATGATATTTAATCTATGAGGAAAAAAATTATAGCCGGTTCAAATAAGAGTGTTAATAAATATACACCATGGATTACGAGTCTTGTTTTAAAATCAAATGAATTAGTGTACGGGGACAATAATAACTTGTCCAAGTACGAAATTATTTAAATGGGAGAGCTCTTGAGTGTGGAGTGGAGTAGTGGACAATGAAGCACGTAGAAAACTTGTGGCTTTGTGCGATAAAATGCATGGCTCTAGAGAACACATATTTAAGATTCGCAATAATTAGAAAGAGAAGTATAATACTACTGATAATTGATAATCATTACATTACTACACGGGTATTTATCAACTTCTACTATTTTTTCGCACACACATGTACAGACATACAAATAGTTATATATGATGCTAGTATCCGACTTGTTATCAATTTTTGTAATCATGAATTTTTGTCAAGTTGCCAGCTAAGTTCCAATGAACATTTTTATGACATCAAGTGTGAAGTTTTGTCAATGTGAATTGTCAAAAAGAACCAACTTTTTTCCCCCAAAATTCACCTCTGTCTAGTGTCTAGTGAGTTTTTTACTCTCATCACTACAAAAGCTAGCCAAACAGTAAAAAAATGTAATCGTTAAAATCAAGAAGACTAAAGATGTTGGTACATTAATGGTTTTCTCGACTCTGTTCACACTCGATTGGTTTCGGTTTTGAGTCCTTATAATTAAATTTATTCGTTATGGCATCTAAAGATTTTATTTTTCTCGTAAGCATCATTCTCAATTTCTCGTAAGCATCAAACCATATCATAGCTATTTACCTTTTCTTTTTTTGTGGTTTTGTTATAGTTGATTTAAACTTTGAGTGTACGAACTGCAAATAGGTTCTATTGGAGTGAACCCGGCCTGTCACGGTTACCTTACATTATTATATTTTTCAATATCGACCTCTTTATGTATCTGGACAATTAATAAAAGATAAAACCCTATCCAGAAGTGTATACGCCTCATTTCCTTTCTCTCCTCTTTAAGAGTTTGTCCAAAGTTCATCCAAATTCACAACATTTTTTACTTCGCCAATATATTTGTCTTAATTAAAATATACGAAAATCAATGTAAGTATGAACTTCTCTTCTTAAAGCATGTAAAAAACATAAGAAGTAGGAAGTGATTGAGCTAACAGTCTAACACCATAGACTGTTCTGTATCCCATATGTAGTTTTACTGATGAGCAAAGTTTCTTTTTGATAGTTTCATTTTTTTTTTAAAGGTTTAAGAACTTTGAAAGGACATTGATTCAATAATAGGTAGGGACTGTTTGTTTTGTAGGGACTGTTTCATTTTGTAGGGTTTGGGATCTTGGAATGCTAGTTTCCGGGGTTTGAATGTTTCAACACTTTCGGATATATCTGAAACAATCTTAGAAAAGTTTCAACGTTAAAATAATATCAGCCAAATTAACTCTGGACGGCGATATGTCGTCGCTACCAAATAAATGGAAAATGTTAATGTGTTGAAGATTTGTTTCCGAGACTTTACGTTTTTAGGTGCATGTCTTTAAACTTTTAAATTTGTACGATAAGATTCACACGCATCAATGTCTAAATCCAAGCCTTTAGGTAGACTGGAGCTCCCATTAATTACATTAGTCTGTCTAAGTTAGGTTAGAAATTTCTTAACTTGTGGAAAATATTATATCATGGACAACCGGTGCCGGATATATATTATGTGATGCACATATTATTTTGTTGTATAAGATTGTGATTACTACTACTACATATTACTCATTCTGTCATTCATGTTCTTAAATACGAACATCATTATATTTCAAATATGAGAAAAATAGCAATGACATCAACACCTGATGCGACTATATTTGTGATCACAAATACAAACTTCATACGTATCAATGGTGAACTGTACATAATCAATGACTAGCTATAAATATATAACCCAACTACCGAAAACAATATATACTACTATATGGTCATCAATAAATTCAAGTAAATCTTTAGATTAGATTTTACAGATAACAAAGAGAAAGTAGTCATTAATTACGAGTTCATAAATTGTGACTGTTACCTGTTGAGAGCTAGATAGTAACTTAAATTTAATAAAAGTAAAAGTAGTCATAATGACTCAACATGGATATAAGTATAACAAAAGAAGCTTAATACAATGGACTAATTTGGTTTGGTGCTTATAGATGACCCAAATTGAATAATGGTAGACTCCCATACATATCAATCGACTGCCTAAAACAAAATAAGCTTACTTGGTCTCAAATCTATTTTGTATTTACTTGGGCTAATTTAATGAAGCTTACAGCTCATAGCTATTTGGCTAATTTGGTTTTTATTTTGCCAAGAATTTTTCTCAAAACAAACCCAAATCAATTATTTACCATTCAATAGAAAGGACAAAGTGTAAGTTGCATTTTTGGTTATTTGACTATTTCTCGGGCACGAATATCGAAGCCTTCTCCTCGCTAAAGAATTCCGACGCCGGCGCAGCTCTAGCTCGCCGGCGTCGGACCACCTCCTTCACTGCGCTTATTATTTTCGTCTCTCCTTCGTTTAATTCTCTCGCTATGTTCTTTTTTCTCTTTTTAAATCTGGTTTCAACCTTACTTAACCCTACAAGCTTTGGATTCTCAATAATCTGCGACGAAGGAAAGATCTGGAATCCGGTGAATCCCCTCTTTATCTCTCTGTTGGTTTCAACCTTGATGATGGACACAAAAAGCAAAGATCTATATCTTTTCAAAACCGGTTTCCTCCATGGGATCCTTCCCCCATCCGCATCACATCCTTATAACCCTATTATGTTACTGTCTGTTCACCGGAGATGTGGAGCTCCCTGCAAATCTCGAAACTATCTACGGCCAGCCGCCGCACCACCAATACACCATGGCCACCCAAGTCGTGTCTAGGGTTGAAGTTAACGGGCCTTGGATCTTCTTTCGGCCCACTAACATTACCTAAGTTCAAGCCCATGAAGTACTCTGTTTTTAAACCTATGCTTAGTCTACTACCGATGGTTTTCTTACGATATAGCCTAATATCGATGCCATTGAGTTAGATGTGCGAGTATTATTATGGAACCTTAGTCCAAAGCAAGTCTTCTAGTACTGCATCGTCTTATCCACTAGTTAGGCTTCTTGGGTTGTTGCTTCTTGATCTTAGTGATGAATCTGTGTTGTAGAATAATGGCATTATGACCCCGTCTCCAAGGTGCGAGGGTTACTAAAACTTCCTCAACCTTTCATCCCCGCTCCACAGAGCTTCCAATCTTAATCAAGTGTTATTGCATATCATCTGGGACTCTACTATAAAATTCACCTTTTTGCGGAAGTACGACATTATGGTCTCCTCTCCAATGCAAGGAGATTACCGAAACCTTCCCATCTTTCCCACCCCTGGATTTATCAGATACTTTAGAGGTACGTCTCTTATATTGGCATGTGTAAAGCTCAAGTTGGATTTGGTAGAGATTGTATGCTTTGTTTCTAATCTTGGTGGACATCCAAGCGTGTTGTGCGATAGATTGCTTGTCCTTGATAATGGATTTTCAAGCTCAGCTCCGTTAGTTCTGCTCATATCTGCTTGGTCAAGTCGAGATCTTCTCGATAGCAGTATATTGTGTTCTTCAGAGTGGCTTGATTATTATCTGCATCGAGACAAGTTAAATAATTTTGCTCGGATGTTGGCAATGTTGAGTCCTAATGTGGAATCTGATCCGTCAATCCCTTTGTCCCTGAAACCTACACCTTTTGTTCCCTTCTGCCACTTACCGTTAAAAGATGTAAAGCTTGGGTTTGTTGCCATCATTGAAGACCACTTCCAATGCAAGCTTTGTGTGGATATTCTTAACCTCCATGACTTTGAGTGCCATGGGAGGGAGGACCCACCTGTCTTGCCTCGATTTGGAACCCATCCCTTGCGATCCCCATTTGCAGCTTCATCTAGAGCCATGAGGTTAGTACTTACACTACTGAAGGACTCTGATCCTATGTTTATGAACCCTCTCCTGGTGGCCAAAAACACGGTATGTGTCATCCCCATGGAACACCTTTGTCAACGCTGGACTGCGTCATCCTCTAGAGCTTTTTATGATCACTTTGTGGTCGAGGATATCGCGAAGACTTTCTTCATGGGCGAATCCAATTTGGTCCCAATAGACTCTTCAAACATTTTTAAACTCCCACAAGTTGAAAATTCCTTTGAAGAACTCATGGAGTCCATATCTCTACTTCATCTTGCTTTTATTGTTGTATGCTGCTTTGAACTCACCTCTTTGAGGTTCTATTTAGTCTGAACGAAAGATTTCTTGTGACAAAAAAAAAAAAAAAAACCCAAATCAATGCAAGTATATGACCACCTCAAATTCCTTAAAGATGAAAAAAAAAAAAAGATAAGAACTGTTAGGGCTAAAAATAGATATGGTTCTGTATTCCATACAATTTTACTGTTGAACACAGAAATATATTTTACTGACTTAATTACAGTACTTCTGGATTGGAAGCCGAGTGAATACCAATAGGTAGGGACTGTTAGACGATTTTGCAGGGTTGGGATCATGTAATGCTAGTTTCCAGGGTTTAAATAATTGAGTGCTTTAGGATTCATGACTCTGATAGTCTTTAAAAGTTTGGACTTTGCAAATTTCAAACCATGATATATAGATTTCAAGACGTGTAAAAACCGACGATATGTTGTATAGGCTATCATCAGTTTAATGGGAGTGTTTGTTCTTCTTAAATTATGTGAGTTATTTTACTTTTGTAGACTTAACTTTATAGGCGCTTGCATGTCTTTAAAGACTTTGTAACATTACTATGATCCACATCGATATCTAAATCCAACTTAGTCCCTAAGATATACTGGAGTTTGGATATGAACAATCTATCTCTCCAAGTTATCAATTTATACAATCTACATTTCACAGTGACGATTTGCCTTAGTTCATATGTATCAGTTCCAAAATTTCGATCATTATATCAAAGTACTAGCAAATTAGAAATGATATCAATACCTGATGCTACTAGTTTTCTAAATTCCTTGACACACATAGCAGTAATTAAATTGTTATCCCAAAGATATAATTTTTTTTTATTTAACGCATATTCGATAATTCACAGAAAGTAAAGTGTTATCCTAGACCAAAAAAAAAAAAATAGTTTGACTTTCATATTTCTTACTTTATGAAAGTCTTTGGAGTATTTACTTTAGTGTTATTAAAAGGAACGAAGTGTTTATACGTATGTAACTTGTGGGCAAGACTTTGGAATTTACAAAAGCAATGGAATTATCTTTCTGTACAGCGGTCGTGAAAGGGCTGAGGAAGAAGAAGGTGTGGTTGAAGGCAGACGAAGCCATGGTCACCAAGCCCGGTTCTAAATCCTGCGGGTTTGAGAATCTCACTGAGGATCTATTAATGGAGATACTGGTGAAGTTGTCAGCTAAACAGGTGACGAGGTCAATGTGCTTCTCAAAACTTTGGTATTCCGTAATCTCCTCGCTATTTTACCAACATTTTCCTTGAATCCTTATCGTTGACGTCCAAACGATCGCGTTCACATATGTATTTTGTTTGCAAAATATACCTACTTAATTATACGTGTCTTATATCATCGTCGCTTAATGATCACTTGGATACGTCTGTCTTTGTCCTCGACCAAACTCGGAACATGCCAGGACTAGGAGGCTACTTCGTGAATGGTCTTCGTGGCTTGCTATGTGTCAGACTTGGGGAAAGATTGTGAATCTGTAACCTCACCACCAAGCAGCTCGTGGATTTGCCCATCATGAGAAGCCAATGACAATATTTGGAGCTTTTTCGGATACGACCCTGTTAATGATGAATACAAAGTGCTTAGCACAGTTTGGAAGGGGGGGGGGGGGCAAGGGAGATGGCATAATGAGATCTGAGCATCAGATGTTGGTACTTGGTCCTGGAGCTTATTGGAGAAACACTTATAACATCAGTACTCATCCTCATCCTCCTTACTCACAAAGTATCTTCATCAACGGTGTGTTGTACTATGGAGCTTGGATTTACAAGAACACATGTGTGGTTATGAGTTTTGACTTTGCTTCTGAAGAGTTTGATTTGATTGAATTACCTGTTGAGGCTGGCATTGTGTGGCAAAAATATTGCGCGACCCTCATCAATTAGGGAGGCAAATTAGCTGTTTTAGAATACTCCAAGCTTTCATCTAATGCGAGCGTGGACCTGTGGGTTATGGAGTGTGCAGAGGATATGAAGTGGTCAAACAAGAATATTGTTTTACCTCTTTCACAAATGGATTTTGTCCATGGCGATAAGTTGGAGATACAATGCATGAGTCGATGCGGTGAGATTAGGCTACTAAAGACAGAGAGGATGTGGACTCGAACAACACCCTCTGTCATATATGATTTGGAGAAGAACAAGATAACAAAAAACCTTGAAATAAAAAATTCCTTGTATTTGTATAGGAATTACCATACGACTTTTTGGGAGGACGATATTGAGAGCATTATGTACTTGGAGACCTAGCTTAAGTTTGAAACTCCTAAGATTAATTTATTTATTAGTGTTAGATTAAACCACATTTAGATATAGAGAGAATATGTGGGTTTTTCTTTGGATTTTTTTCAGATTTGTTTTTTCTTTGAATTTTTTCTTTTTATCATCCATTTGGATACGAGTTGTTTCAAATAGTAGCCAAGATATAATTCAAGTTATGGACATAGGTATGTTTGGTTCATTAGATATTGTATTCTAGTTTTATTTTCCTCTTTCATCTAGATTAGTTTTTTTCCATCAGCCCACCAAGAAATCCTAAAAAAATTTGCTTGTTTATTTATGATTTGCTAAATTTCACGACTTTTGATGATTTGATTGTTGATCAAATAAAAGGCTTACTCGATTTGCTTATTCTCCTTAACTATGCACTTTGACTTTAGAGCAAGTTTATTGGGGAGTTCATATAAGGGGAATTCTTAAATTTTTTTATGAATTAATTGTGTACTATTTGGAATATAAGAATCCATGATTTTTTAGATAAAATTTTCTCTTTTATTGATAGGTTCTTATTTTGGGTCTCTTATTTTTAAAAATATTGTTTTTTTAAATTTTAAATAGAATAGAAATGGTATAAATGTGTAAACATTTAAGATTTTATAAAATTAAAAATATTACATTTTAATTAATTTTCAAACATACAAAACTAGAATTATATTTTCCGTTTCTGAAAAACTTTGAAAACAGAGGTTCTTCATCTGTTTTGTTAAAGATTTGTAAATGAGAAACATAGACAACTAACATGAAGCACATTACACAAAATGGTGAGAAAACATTACAGCAACATTGACAATATTTATAGAAAACCATGAATTGACAATGGTTTAGCAATATTTGGGATTTCTTGACTATTGTTGTGAAGAAAGAAATAAGTAAATTTTGGTGGAGAGATGTATGGGCGGCCATTTATGTTTTTTGACTACTCTCACTTTTTGTTTTCTCTAACTTATACAAATGAGAATATGCAAACTTGATAACAGAATAAGCCCAATAAAACCAACAACTACATGTTTCCTCTTCTTTACAAGCAAAGAGTTTAAAAGAGTTACTGACAAAAGAAGATCATTAGAGTAGAGTATTAAGAGAAGACACTAATTAGGCTGGGGACGAGGGAGACGTTGCATCCAACGAGGGAGAACATACTGGGAAAAAAGGAGATGGTTAGGACCATAAACTGGTATTGCTGTTAAAACTCAAGATGCAACCACCCATACACTTGTTGCTATTGTCTGCAGTTTCCTCCTGAAGCCTAAACGCATGTGTCCTCAAGTTAAACAAGATCAGCATATTGTTGCTCCTGCTCCACAAGTAGATGAAACAAAAAGAAGTAAGAAACTGTGACCAAAGCAACATAGAAATCAAACTCGATATAAAGACACTCAAAGAACCATTGACAATACTCATGAGAGTACAATAGTGAAATTTTCAGCAAGTTTAACTAAGACTGGAAATTGTGTTCTAGACATCTTTAGCTTGTAGGATTCGGCATTTTGTTTGATTAAGGAGAGGAAGCAATAACAGGTCTATTGACACTAAGCAAAACTGAAGACAAAGAAAAGCACAAAAAAAGAGAAACAATGGCTGCAAATGTAAACCAAAAAGGCCAGAAAGCAACATGTAATAGTATATCAAAAGCATAAACTTACAATCCAACAGCAGATTGTCGCAGCAATGACCAAGGTAAGATGTATCCTGTTATCAGAGAAATTTAGATGAGATATTTTGACTCCATTACATGTTTTACAGAATGAGAGTTCAAAGCAAAAATAGTCAAGAAACAAAGAAGACAGACTATGAATTACAAAGCTTGAACACATCCATAAAAACTTTAGAGCACAAGAAACAAAACCATTATAGTACTATTTATAACATCAACCAAGCTACCTTGAAGAAATTTGCAAAGTAAGAAGGAACCCATGTCTGATTCCTGAATCTCCGACGAGATGTATTACACGCACGTGAATTCAAGGTACAATTTAAAAAACCACAACGCGATTGATTCAAATCCGATCGAAAAAAACGGGAGAGGAGAAAGTGTCTGAGAGATCAACAGATTTTCGATCCAAATTCAAAGAACCCTAATTGATTCAAACAACAAACATCAAAGAACCCTAATTGATTCAAACAACAAACATCAAAGAACCCTTACCTTGGGATTCCAATTGATTCATGCTCTTCCTATTTAATCTATCGCGACGGGACACGGCCGAGTCATCAATTCACGATGATGAGCATCTCCTCCGACCGCAATCTCCTCTTCCTCCACACCCTTCGGTTCCAAATACAAATCTTTGTTTTTTCGCAGTCGCGAGAGAAACAGAGAGAAGGAAAGAAATGATATGCGATCCAAATAATTTTTTTCCTCTTTTCTATTTTTTTTAGACCAATACAACGCTGACACGTATCGTCTCTTAGAACAGTAACGAGTATACTATATAAGGGTATCTCTTAGGTTTTTTCTTTTGTTCTGATTTATTTTTTTGGATCAAAATGCTAAGAACTTCCCTATGAACCTCCCGATAAACAAGGTCTTACTACCTTCTCGGTTTCTTCTGATTGGCTTGACATATATTTGTGTCGAGGAAAGTTGTTTACTTTGGTATCGAGGACTGCATTGCAGAGCTATATTTTTAACCCTGATTCTGTTTCTGTGGCGATTTATGTTGCTTGCATCCAAAGTTGGCCCAAAGGCCAAGCTCATGGCCAAGCCCATGAAGCATGAGCTTGTGGCCTTATTTTCTGCTGTGTATTTTATATACAACGTTCGGTCTTATTCTCCAAAAAATGTGTTTAGTCTAGTGGCATTTGTCTTTGTTAGTGGGAATGAGTTCATGGGTTCGACTCTGACTAATAGCAAAATGGCCTTTTTATTTTAATTTGATTGTGGCCTTTATTAACTTAGAGACGGTTATGCTTGCATCCATTGATCCTATTTTCCGCATATCACCAAACCATCAACTCCTTCAGCCTCAGCGTATAACCAGGCTTAAACTCGGCATTATGATTCAGAGTGGAAAAATGCCATTTAGGATCACCGATGTTTAGCCAGTTTGATTTCTCCATTCTTTCCTTGTTCCAAGCTCTCCAAACTGCATATCAACTACTTGTTGAAGTTCCCTCATTTAGGCTTGGAGAATAGTGGCATTATGACCACCATTCCAAGGAGTAGTGGTTACCCCAACCTCTTCAAGCTTCTCCCTTTCAACCTTAAAACCGCAACCACCCTTGCAGTGATCGGTAATCAGAGCATTCTCAACCCTGCTCACACCTTTGGCAAAGCACTACTTCGTGTAGACCTTCTTAATTTGATGAGATCATCAGCTTTGACTATTTCATTGCCACCCAGTCTTCGAATCAAGACAGTGGCCACCTTCCCTTCCAATAACTTGCTCATGGAAACTACATTGATATATCTTGATCTCACAGGCTCCAGCTTGCTATTCAGCACTTGGTTCATAGCTCTCAAGATCCTTATATCTTTTGCTACTATCTCTCCATGTATTCTTGTTGCCTTTGAATTTGTGGTATGCCCTCTTGTGTTGTTTAAGCTATTCTACATGTTATGTATGTTACTTTCTAGTTAATGGAATGGAAGCATATATTTGTTCAAAAAAAAAAAAAATACTTTACTACCTTCAGTCATTGGTTAATTCCTTTGTGTTTTCATCTTCAGTTCTAACTTATTGGTACGAGTTTGGAATGAACTACAACTTTATCCATACTTACTTGTTGGATCATTCTTACAGTTTTTCTTAATTTTCCTTACAATAGAATCTCTATAAATTAATATTCTTTAAATTAATACTCATTATTAATTAATAAATTTATCTGGTCTCGAATTAGATCGGTGTAGAAAATAACATAATTCGATAAAATAATAAAATAATATTTTTTTTTGGAAATACTATATAAAAATATGGTTCCAATAATATCATAAATTAATAATGATATAAACTATATATATATATATATATATATATATACTTAAGAAAATTTAGTGAAATATGACTCTATTGTTGTTTGTGTATTCTTGAATTTGCATTCTAGTTAGAACTCATCTCTAATCTTTTTCATTGTACTAAAAACTTTTGGTATTATCTACTCAAATCGCATACAAAAATTGTGGAGAGTCGTAGATGCGATAATTGGTTTTCTACATGTAACTAGTTCTAAAAGCACCGCAATATTTTATTCGACTTCCTTATTACCATGAAGGATAGTACTAGCAATTTCTTCTAAACTTCTAACATTTATCATTTTGTTTGGTTGAAAGTAAAAAAATAGTAAACTATTAGCATCAATCCTATTACGATAGCCAAGATTGTAAAAAAAAAATTCTATAAAAATGTGAATCATAACCAAGGTATCTTTTTGTAATATAAAAATTTTAAAATTATGAAAATGAAAAAAATCTCTTCATAAATTAAAATTTTATTAATTTATCGATAAAATTATTAGTTTATCGATAAAAACCTCTATAAATTAATAAAATTTCATGGTCTCGACTTTATTAATTTATAGAGGTTTTACTATATGTTGCTTTCTTTTTCTGTCCAGACCCCTAAGGCTGTTGGCAAGTTTTACGGTATCGGGGTTGAAAACCATACTTTGTTTGCAATAAGATCCATACTTTTAATGTCCTTCAAATGCCCTTTTTTCTTCTGTCCACGTATATAATATTTTTAGATTCCTTGGATTGAGTGAGGAAGAATGCTCTGGAGAGTATGTTGACCAGTTCTTCCAGATATTTATAATATGCAAGTAACGTGGTGATACTCAGCATATTCACTATTAAATCAAGTTATAGGCCTTTGCTACGTCGCATGGAAACTCTTTTTGAGTTGCGTTTTCTGTTTTCGAAACGTTTCGGAAACGGAAACTCGTGGAAACTCGGAAACAAGCCATAGAAACACGATTCCTAAAAATCTATGTTTGAACACACGATGGAAACTCCGTTTTCGTTTTGGAAACGCGACGGAAACTCTTTTTTCAAAATTTGATAAATAAATAATTGAAAATATAAGAATTCATGATACATATAATGATAAAAAAAAAATATAATATAATTAGTAGCTTAAAAGTTAAAATCCCTAAATATATGGTGATGCTAGTCAAAAAAAATTGATTTTGAACGTTTTTTTTACAGTTTTACTTTTAATTAAACTATTTAATATTTAGGGTTTTGATTTGTGTTGTTTCAGATTTTTTTAATATGTATTTTATGTTTGGGGATTTATTATATATATATATGTAGATACGTTTCCTATACGTTTCCATTACCTAATTTTTGAAAAAAAATCGTTTTCCGTTTCCAAAATGTTTCGTTTCCGCGTATCCGTTTCCGTTTCCATGCAACATAGGGCCTTCGTAATGCAGTCCTTTATTTCACGACTTTTGATTATTAAGAATGTTCATATAAGGAAGATTTGATTGATACAAATCTTTCCTATGATTTATTCTCAATAACTGCTTGTATATTCTCATTCCTTACATGTGAATATGTCTGTGTATAAATTGTAATTTGTATGTCAATAGTAAATACATTCAATCTCATAATCTCATATGGTATCAGCGCTTCTAGCAATACCGCAAACCCATAATCTCAAGTTTTTTCTTTCGCTTCTCTTTGTTTTTCTCTTCTCTTCCATGGCTCAGACAACTTCACTCTTCTCAGTGTCAATATGACATATGTCACTCGCCTCACCACTACGAACTTCCTTATGTGGAGTAGTCAAGTCCATGCTCTTCTCAATGGTTATGCTCTTGTTGGATACCTTGATGGATCTACTCTTCCACCATCTCTCACTGTGACCACTGATGCTGGTGTGGTCACTCCCAACCCCGCCTATCTCCTATGGCAGCGCCAAGATCAGCTCATTTACAGTGCTCTCTTGGGTGCTATCTCTGTCTCGATTCAGCCCATCCTTTCCACCACGGAGACCTCTGCTCAGATATGGAGGAAACTGTCTCTCACCTATGCCAATCCTAACCGTGGTCACGTTCAGCAGCTTCGTCAACAGGTTCGAAAATGGAAGAAGGGCTCCTAAACCATTGACGAATATGTCCAGGGTTTTGTGACTCGTTTCGATCAATTGGCTCTTCTTGGCAAGCCCATTGATATTGAAGATCAAGTTGACTACCTCATTGATAGTCTCTCCGAAGACTACAAGCAGGTGATTGATCAGATCCAAGCTCGTGATGTCTCCCCCTCAGTCACTGAAATCCACGAGAAGTTGTTGAACTATGAAGTTAAGCTTCATGCCTCGGCTTCTTCCGCTGCTTCTCTCCCGATCTCTGCCAACGTGGTTCGTCATCACCCTCACGGCAACAACACCAAATTCAACTACTCTCTTGGTAAGTACCGCAACAACAACTTTCGTGGCACCACTTCTCATCAACAATCATACTCTCCACGTCACAATCTGTCCTCTACTCGTGGCTATTAAGGTAAGTGTCAGATCTGTGGGATGTTTGGTCACAATGTACGCAGATGTCCTCAACTTGGTGTGACCACTGGCTCCATGCCTCGTGCTAACTTTGCTAGCGTCCCCAACTCTGCAAACCCGTGGCTCCTAGACTCTGGATCAACCATCACATTTCCTCTGATCTTGCTAATCTCTCCTTGCACCAACCTTATCACGGTGGTGAAGAAGTCGTGGTTGGCAACGATACCAGGTTACCCATAACCCACACTAGTTCTACTCTTTTACACTCTACTTCTAAACCGTTGACACTTCATAATGCTCTTTATGTGCCTCAAATACAAAAGAACCTTATCTCTGTCTACAAACTATGCAATGCTAATCACGTCTCGGTACAATTTTTCCTTCATGCTTTCAGGTGAGGGATCTCAGCACGGGGATCCTGTTGCTCCAAGGGAACACCAAGAATGAGCTTTATGAGTGGCCTCTCTCCTTGCCTTTCACCTCTACCTACTCCACAACCACCAACAATATCATTACCACCACCAATGATTGGCACTCGAGACTAGGCCACCCCTCCTATCATATACTTAAAAATATTATATCAAGTTTTTCTTTACCGCATTCTGGCTCCTTTTTGCAACCGCTAGCTTATAGTGATTGCTCCGTAAATAAAAGCCACAAACTATCTTTCTCACAAACCACTATTTCCTCTACTCGTCCACTCGAATATTTATTTACAGATGTGTGGACGTCTCCTGTCACCTCTGTTGATAACTATAAGTATTATCTTCTTATTGTTGATCACTACTCTTGCTACACTTGGCTCTACCCTCTCAAACTAAAATCCCAAGTTCGTGAAATCTTCATTCGTTACACTACCCTTGTTGAAAACAAATTCCAAACCAAAATAGGAACATTATTTTCTGATAAAGGTGGTGAATTTATAGCCATTCGTGCAATCTTATCCTCCAAAGGAATCACCCATCTTACCTCACCACCTCATACGCCTGAAAACAACGGTCTTGATGAATGTCACCACAGACACATTGTCAAAACAGGTCTTACACTTCTCACTAAAGCCAAAATTCCCACCTCCTTCTGGACATATGCCTTTGCTACATCAGTTTACCTTATAAACTGAATGCCTACACCAAATTTATCTATACAGTCACCATTTCAAATGCTCTTCAACACCAACCCAAACTACAACAAATTAAAAATATTTGGGTGCCTTTGCTTCCCTTGGTTACGACCTTATACCTCTCAGAAGCTTGATTCACGCTCTCTGCCATGTGTCTTCCTTGGATATTCTTTTACCCATAGTGCTTTTCTCTGTTTTGACCCTCAAACCAATCGTACATATGTCTCACGACATGTTTGATTTGACGAAACTCAATACCCCTATCAGCAATTGCTCAAACCCATTCCTCCACCACACCCAGATTCATTACCTATCTGTCCTACCCATGTCCTCCCTATCTCACCTACTCTGTCTCCACTCATAACGGCTTATTATGCTCCATTGGTGCCTACATAGGAACCCTCAGACTCGGATTCATCACTTGCTGGCTCCTCCCCGATCTTTCCATCACCATAGCCTCCGTCTCCGGTCATCTCGTCGGCATCACGCAGCACCACCGGCTCCTCCTCGCCTCATTCATCATCGACTCCAATACTTGCTCCCTCTCCGCCATCAGTTGTCGCAACCAATCACGACAACACTCAAATCCCAAAAACGACATCAACAGGCCCAACAACAACAACCTCCACTTTAGCAACTTCAAGTCCATCAAGTGATAACTCCTCTACGGCCCATTCAAGCCCAACAAACACATCACCAACCAATTCGTCTCCTTCGTCTATCTCCTCGCAAAACCCAGCTCCGCTTGAACCGCCTCCCCTCAACAATCTCCACCCGATGCGCACGCGCGCGAAAAACAACATTGTCAAACCCAATAGGAAGTTTGGTCTCACAGCTATTGTCTCCTCCGATGATTGTGAGCCTCGAACCGTAACTCAGGCTCTCAAAGATCGGAGGTGGCAAGGCTCAATGTCTACTAAGTTTGATGCAAAGGTACAAAAGCACACTTGGGATCTTGTTCCACCTCCTAAGGATGTCAATATCATTGATTGCAAATGGATTTTTCGTCTCAAGTATCTACCTGATGGCTCTCTAGACAAATACAAGTCACGTCTTTTTGCAAAAGGATTCACTCAGCAACCGAGTATTGATTATTTTGAGACTTTCAGTACTGTCATTAAAGCTACATCCATTCGGATTGTTCTTGACACTGCTGTCAGCCATGACTGGTGCATCCGCCAAATCGATGCCAACAATGCATTTCTACAAGGGACTCTCGGTGAAGAAGTCTATATGCATCAGCCTTAAGGCTTTATCGACTGTCCCACACACGTTTGTCGTCTCTGGAAGGCTCTATACGGCCTTAAACAGGCTCCGCGTGCTTGGTACCTCGAGTTAAAACAGTATCTCCTAGCAGTTGGATTTAAGAATTATCTCTCAGATATAGCTCTGTTTGTTCTGCATCAAGCTGATCTTTTTCTCTATTTATTGGTGTATGTTGATGATATTATTGTCACAGGCAACAATCCTATTGCTGTTGAAAATGCTATCCACAATCTCGCAACTCGCTTCTCACTGAAGGACATGGGCAATCTTTCATATTTCATTGGTCTTGAAGCCATTCGCACACCACAAGGTTTACATCTCAACCAACGCAAGTATACCATTGATCTTCTACATCGAATGAAGATGCAAGATGTCAAACCTGTTGCTACTCCGATGGCATCCACACCTAAACTCACACTCACTGGCGACTTGCGCTCTTATCCGACAGCCTACATAACACTTGTAGGAAGCTTACAATATCTCGCCTTCACACATCCCGATATTGCCTATGCTGTCAACAAACTCTCTCAGTACATGCATCAACCTACAACCGATTATTGGCAAGCCACCAAGCGTGTCCTCCGCTACCTTGTTGGAACACTAACATATGGAATCATGTTTCGCAAGTCCAATCCAGTCAGATTACATGCATTCTCTGATGCCGACTGGGATGGGGATGCTGACAATTATGCATCCACGAATGGCTACATTCTCTACCTTGGCACTCAACCTATCTCCTGGTCCTCCAAGAAGCACAAGAGCATTGCTCGCTCCTCTACGGAAGCTGAGTATCGTGCTGTTGCAAATACAGCGTCTGAACTTGTTTGGGTATGTTCTCTACTTATTGAACTCGGTATTTCATTTATTGTGACAACATTGGTGCAACTTATCTTTGTGCCAATCCGGTGTTCCACTCAAGAATGAAGCATATGGCCATTGTTTATCATTTTATTCGTGATCTTGTACAAAAGGGAACACTTCGTGTTACACACGTCTCCACTAAAGATCAATTAGCTGACTGCCTCACTAAGTCGCCCTCAGTTTACTCTTCTAAGAGACAAGATTGGTGTGTCTAAAGCCCCATCATCTTGAGGGAAGATATTAGAAATGTTCATATATATAAAAGAAGATTTGATTGATACAAATCTCTCCTATGATTTATTCTCAATAAGTGCTCGTATATTCTCATTCCCTACATATGAATATGTCTGTGTATAAATTATAATTTGTATGTCAACAATAAATACATTCAATCTCATAATCTCATATTGATGATTTGGTTGTTGATCAAATAATAGCTTATCATGCATGAATCTTCTGCATGAAAGAAAAAAAAAAAAAAAAACGTTATGTATATGGCAATCATGGTTAACTCCATAATATTAAATCAGAAAAAGGAACTAATCCGTAGATTATCAAAATGAAGGAATTATTACAAAGATACATTAACCATTTGGATTAATCTTCTCTTCTAACTCAAACAACGACGATAAACAACAAACGCCCCTACTCTTCTCGCCTATCGAAGTGTCCGGCAATAACCGTACGGACGGCGACGAGGTCTCATCGGAGGAAGAGTACGACGTGTACAACGAGATCGGCCACGACGATGAAAGAGAATCCTCGATGACTACGTCAGAACTAGGTTCTCCGGCGACATCTTTGGATGGTACTACTGCGAAGTTTAACACCAAATCGACGAAGGCTGCGAAGATGTATCTATGGCTGGTCTTGGCGTTCACTTTCAAGAACCAAAATAGAAGTTTCTCGAGGCTTTTCCAGTCATGATGAAGAGCGTGTGCTTCAACCATCTTTTCCATTGAGTTCTTGAAATCAGAGTAAGGATCGTTTGATTCCAAGGACAAGAGCATGAAGCCTTCTTCGTCTTCTTCTTCATGATCGACTCTCTTGCTAGCGTCATCGAGTATAGAGTTCGATGTTCCTCTCTGTTCGAAGATGAGTCTTTTCGATGATTTTAGGCCTTTAATTACATTCTCTATAGACTCTATCTCCCGCGGATTTTCCATGAAGTGGCTGGTGGAGGAGAAGGAGGAGTAGGACGAGGAGGAGGAGAAGCTTCTCGGTGGTGGCTCGGATTCGTCGACATGTTTAGGTTTGTTAACGATTACGGAAGCTCTTGAAGATGTTGTTTTAGGGTTTTGTTGATGACAAGAAGGCCATGGCCATGAAGAGGAAGAAGATGATGAACTTGAAGAAAATGAAGAAGATGAAGTCATGTTGTTCTTGTTTAGGAATGGGAGTTTCATTTTCCTTACCATTTTGCTTTTTCTTGTTTTTTGGTTCTTAAGAAAATAAGACAAGACAAGAATGTAATTTTCTCTTCTTTTTTTTGGGGTTGGATTCAAAATTATTGGGAATTAATGGTGAGAGAGCGAAGGAAGATTTTAAGGCTTTCGAAAAAGATGGGTGGGGTCATTTTTTTTTTTTTTTTTGTAAATGGGGGTCATTTTTTAAAAAGAGAAACTTTATTTGATTTATTTCATTTTATTAAATTTTGATTTTCTGTTTTTGGTTAGTGTATTTAATTATTGGCACCCAAATTTATTGTTGTTTGGTTGGGGAACATTCAATTTTTGTAAGTACATTTTCCGGTTAAAATATCTGTGTGTTTTATTAACAGTTTTGATAATTTGAATCTCCAAAATCTGTATATTGAATTTCAAGATTATGAACTAATTCATGGATTATTACTCCTAATAGTATAAAAACTCACTTCAAAACTTAAGTAAATCTTCGTGGAATTGATATACTTTTGCGTTAATCACAAATTCGTCACTGAAAATGCGAATCAAAGACATGATAAGTCCATGCATATTGTAGTAATTTAAGTATACTTTATCTAAAAATATTTCAAATTTAATACATTTAAGAAACTTTAAATTTTAATGTATTTGATAGTGAGCAAATTTTTTTTTTTTTAAAAAAAACTAAAAACTAAAAACATTTCATTGTTAAACTAAATTAAATTTTAAGAATGGATCGAAATAATTCCGTATGGATATGGAACGTAACTACCTACTGAACTAGTGTGTACGAAAGAGTTGATCAACGTCAATGTTTGATTAAATGTTCCTATTAAAGATTGACAGGCAACTATTAAACTATAGATAGATACAACAACATGACATAAACGATCTCCAAAATAAATGAGTTCAACAATATCGATCGCCAAAATAACTGAATGAAACTTGATAGCTGTACCTGTCGAAAATATCCATCATGATCATTATAATGTAAGCATTTTTTGAAATAGACTACAAATTTGCAATGTCGATGAAGCTGCATTTATTCAGTAATATACCATCTCATAGTAATCACCTAGTGATCAACTAAACCCCCCCCCCCCCCCACGGTTTTGTTAAAAATGGGAAACTTCATATACAAAGTTTGAGCAATCATCTCTTATAAAATGCATAAGTTAATTAGTAAAATGATTCGGTAGTATAGAAGCCAACTCTCATCTTGGGCTGTTTGCACAGATTCACATAGTTTGAACAATCAAATTATATACAATCAAACAAAGAAATGATTCGTTACTAGCTATAGAAACTCTGAATTCAATGTGCTCTATGAAATTTGGATAGTCTTCTATATTAATTTCACCAATAGTTGGGACCATAACCCTAAATCTTTTGTGTTAGTGTGACGTCATGTTTTAGAACAAAATTTAGTAGAATATCTAAACAATTAAAATGAAAAAAAAAAATCAATTAAAGTGAGAACAAGGAATTTAAAACACATATATATATCAATAGATACTAGATAGGCATGAACGGGTGCGTGTACATATCCCACACTTTAAATATAACACGAACTAATAAATAAATAAAACGAGAACTAATAAACGCATTTAAAATAGGAAACTCAACGAACAGTCGAAGGAAACCAACCAACTATCAAAAAGATATGACGTCGATGTTAGACAAATATTATAAGTTTCGTGGCAGTCGCTTCAACTGAAACATTTCCCCATTTTTATAGTAATAATTCATTCACATATCTTTGTCGAATCTGATACTGATACAACTTTAATATGCTAGGACCTTAAAAAGTTAAAGCATCGTGGCCATCGGCTAGCTTGACCGTACCTGTCCGGCTTGAATACGAACATATCTTAAAAACTAATTTTAGTTGATCTACGTCGAAACAATATTTTGCTTACAAAAAATTTGGTCTGAGTCCAACCCAAATAGTTTAACGTTAGACTTTCTCAAGTTCAAAAGTGAAAATAACGAAAGAAAACAAATAAACAGACAAAATTTACTTCAAAATGATATCAGATTATGGTGCGATTTTAATTGTAACAAAATATACAGCTATCGTTGAAACCTTAGTAGCAAATAAATAAAAAAGAAAGGTGAAAAGACAAGTGAGCAATACAAAAAGAGAGTTAAAGAGAGACAAAAGTGTAAATGCTTATATCTTTACGTATTTCCTCATGTAGACTTGTTTCCCACAAACATATTGTACTTCCGAATCTTATAAAGCAGTTTAAAAAGATATAGTTACTTTTTATATACTTTCATTTTTATTCACTGTTTTAAGCAGTTACATGCATACAGCATATATATAGAACTAATATATATATATATATATATATATATATTAGTTATAAATTGTCAGCAGAAGAGACATGTGTAGTAAGTAGTAACGTTGATTGTTAAAATATTTTTATACCGACCATGAAAATTTTTGATGAGTCTTATTGTCTATAAAATTGTCAAGAGTTTTCAACTACCGAGCATTTGCAGTTTTCCCAAAATTAAATAATAGAACACTAAGAATTATATGGTCCGGTCACGTGTATCAAAGACAATGGGATTGATGGCCAGGGCGTACAAAATCTATTGGTGTGTCCGTTTGTATTTGGATCACAATGGAGTTGGATGAAATGTATTTGCACATAACAATTATCAAGTTAAATTGAAACTCTATACTCTGCAACCCTTTTCTTTTTTTTCTTTGGTCTTTGTCGATGTCATGCTTGCATGTATATATATATATTATTTTTTTTTGATAGAAATGTGAATATCATATTATCGAAAAAGAGGTTATACAAAATAAGCTTAACCTTTTTTTTTTCTTTGGTCTTTGTCGATGTCATGCTTGCATGTATATATATATATATATATATATTTTGATAGAAATGTGAATATCATATTAATGAAAGAAAGGTTATACAAAATAAGCTTAACCTTGTTATGTAACTTTTGCCAAAAAAGAATAAAAAACAGAAGTTACAAAATGAGTTGAGTGTCAACAAAAACACCTGCTTGCATGTATATGATCAACCAACAAAAACACCTCTCTCTAAATAACAAAATGGAAGTAATTAAGGATTACAAAGAAAGGATTCAAACTATAGCTTCCTACCTTCCTTTTATGATGCGCACATCTACGCATGCATGCATGTTAAGAGGCTCAAGAATATATATATATATGGACCTCATCATCACCTACTCTATAGTGTAACTCAATATTTTTACTACAATTACTGATGAAATCATTGGACCTAATCTACTACAAAACAATTGTGATGCTTTGTGAATAAAATTGTGTTTTTATTTGATAAGTGAACAACAATAAAATAGATTAAATTAAAAAATGTATCGTAGCTACCATATATCAGCATGACAGCATGAGTCGCGCATGGAAAGCAAAGAACTAATTATCTCACGAATATACGAATTGATCACATAACACAATGAGATGCTCAGACAGAGATCTCTTAATTGGTCCTCATCAATCCCTCTAGACGTAGGTAACTCGTATACACTTCTAACCGAGGACAATCGTCAACTGCATGTTTACTTCTTCTCTCATGCATGAATAATCATATATCTATTCAGTAGTCTGCACGATACATTTGGATGTAGCTGCGATGAAGCGAGTGTACCGCAACCATCTCCACCATGAACCACTTGAAATTAGAGAAAGTGTAGATGGATTCCAAGGGCAAGAGCATGAATCCTTGTTCCTCATCTCTTCGAGAATAGAGTTTGATTCTCCTTTATGTTCAAAGATGAGTCTTTTTGATAATTGTATCCCTTTGATCACATTCTCTATGGACTCGGTCTCCGGCAGCTCTTCAATGGCATCGATGGAGGAGGATACGATGGCAGGAAGCGAGTTTTCTTCCTCCTCGTCCATATCTTCTCCATTTTCCTCCTTCTCCTCATCCTCTTCCGCTTCCCCCTTTTCCTCCTCGTCCACCTTCTCCTCTTCCTCATCCCCCTTTTCCTCCTCGTCCTCCTTCTCCTCCTCTTCGACGTCGTCAGTAGGGTTGATTGCGGTGGTATTGACTCTGAAAGATTGTGTTCTAGGGTTTTGGTGACAAGAAGGCCATCCCCATGATGATGAATCTGAACTTGAATAACATGATGATGAAAAACTCTTGTTTAAAAATGGGATTTTCATTTTTTTTTGTTTTTTCCCTCCTTGTTGTTCGTTATCTTTCCTAATTTCTTGGGTTGGAAATCAATATGAGAAATTACTTAGGGGGGAGTATAAAAGGGTTTTGGGGTGGGTGAGAGATATCGTGAAACTTCGTATTTATTGTTGAACCTAAAGGAATGTACGATTAAAAAGTGAACAAAGGGTTTTAAGAGTCTCTTTTGGATATCTGATTTTCGGGTACGTAAATCCAAAGCACGAGAAAGAAAGTACATAAATCCAAAACAACGTATAAAATCTAAAAAATTAGCAACAAAAAAAAACTTATTTCTAAGTTCACTTACGGATTCACATATAAGTAAATACCTAGTTTTCATGTTGCTAGACATACATACTGGAACCTCAAATCTCAAATCTCAATTCTCAAGTATAAAAAAAATTATAATAATTCGAGACGGATCCTGATTCTATACAATAAAAGGTTATTACTACGTCGTAAAGGATTATATATAAATTATTCTTTTAAATGTTTGTATTATTCGAAAAAATTAAGTTTAGAAAACATCGTTGACCGTGTGACAATATTGCTGATCCATAATTATACTTACAAGTTTGGTCGTACTGTCACTGTACATAGTTATTTATCAACCATAACAATTATTTGTCCCTTTGGTCCATCTAATTTTGGTGAACATAATAACAACCGTACTATCACAATTTATTTTTCTTTTTAATGTTCCTTTAAAACATTAGTCGACAACAACACAAATGTTTAAAATATGGATGTAACAACAGATCGCCGGAACTTAATTTCACAATGTCACCATAACTATTAGTTTAAAACTTGACAGTTGACAACTTCACTTACGGCATGTGATTATGCGTATTACGTATATGTCCTAAACGATTTTTCACAATAGCATTCTCGAATATATATATTATTTTCTTTATCTGTTTTTTGTTTTTAAAGAAAAATTATAGAGTTTTTTTTTTTTGAAACATTATAGAGATTACATCTATCACCACCATAAGATCCAGGTTGGATTTTCCAGCCCTGAGTGTTGTTAATGTTTGGGCATGAAATATATGATGAAACATAATTAATTGAGCTTCTGAGCAAGGTGTAAATGTGTCATATACGTTTTTAATAAGGCTCAACCACATTTTCCCATTTACATATTTAATTATTTGGATTTCGAAGACCACTCCTTAAGTCGTAGCTCAACTTTTATGAAATGCGGTAAAACGGGGTTAAAAAAACAAAACAAAAAATGATTCAAGGAAGTTTAAGGAGTTATTTGATCTCAAAATCTCTCTCTAATAAAAGAAAGAGTTCATTTAGTAACAAAGAATTCCAAAATCATAGTGGCAACAACCATTGAAAGAAACTAGTGTCCGTTACGTAAAATGGATATCGGATCATGGAAAGAACTAAAGAAACAAAGTGTAGTGAATTTTCAATCCATGACCATGACCACGATAAAACAAACCTTAAGGGTCGTATCAGACACACAGGACATTGCTAAACTATCCTTATAGGACATATAGAGGCCCACATGTCGAAGATATGATTGTTTCTCTGTCGAATTTTTAGTGTTTGACTGAGATGCTAAATCAAGAACGGTGACACGGAACATCAAGAAGTGCATGAAGAACTTATGTACAATCTATCATTCGATCGATGTGGATCATCATCAGTGGAAAAGTGTGCTAATTTCGATTGTGACGAAACTATATCAAATGTCATGTCATTCAGTTTCACCATGGCTTTAGTTCAATCGAATCACAGAAACAAAAATTAGGGTCATGAAGCTGGCCATGGCATCTTTTTCTATCGGTTTGGATTTAAAGATTCAAAATCTTTATGATACTTTATTTTTTGAGAATAAAATTGGTACATTACATCACAAACCAATAAAATCTAGCAGAATTCATGAAGTACGGGTGAGAAAATATGTTAGAATAAACGAAAAGTAAATTCAAAAGATTGAACACATATGGAGTGGGGGAAGAAGCTGTTTTTGATATTTGCACACAATGATAAAACTTCAGATGATTAATTGAACAACATCATCATCATCATCATCACCATACCATCTTTTTTTGATGAATTAAGAAAGGAAAAAGAAAAAAGCTTGAGAACGACAATGGAGGACCCCCAGATACATACTTTCGGTATTAGAAGGGGAAATGATTTTTTCAGCAAACCAGAAGAAGCCAGAAGCAACTAGAAGCAAGTACCTTCTGGAGGTTGAACAAGCTTACGGTTATGCGACGTGGCCATCTCCTTCTTCAGCTGTGTCAGTATATCCTCCATTGTGTACTCTCTTTGCCAGTTTGCAAGAAGCCCAAATTTCTTAGGTTCCACCTATACACACATATACGCATTAAAAAAGTTACAGTACATCCAAAGGAACAAGACAGAGAATGGGGAAGGACGGTGGCGATTTAAGCCGTACCACTCCTGTTTCGTGGTTGACACAACCCATGTTAACACGTGAATGGAACCGGACAGTGGGAGGTTTCTCAGGGTAATCTTTATCACAAAAGAGCTTCAACTGATAGATTCTACCTTCATGAACAGTCTGAACATAGGAGGACATAAAACTGATATCTGTTAGTACAAGCAGAAGAAGCCACTAAAAAGTTACCAATAATAAGATCAATGCTTCTTAAAACACTTGTTAGCATATAAAAAGCAAAAGATATAACTACGTTGTGAGGACCGATGATGGTGCCAGTCCAAGAACGCATATAGATGTCATCTCCATCATCCATTCCATAGCTCACGGTTCCATCTCCAATACCTTTCTCCCCACGTTCAAGCTCCTCCAACAACCGAAAATTCCTCGGAACTATATTTACACAATTCATATCACAAAGCAATTACTTTTAAATTCTAAACAGGAGAACTCAAACACACATAAAAAAGCAGCATTATAGTCAAAACAGAGAAATGAAAACATTGAATTAACCATCATCCACAAACTTCAAACAAGATGAAGACTTTATATGTTATAAGGTCCTTAAAGCAAACCAAACACAAGAATTGGGACATCAGCTAATCATTTGCAGATAATTATTAGATGATAATCATCAGCTAATCATTTTCAGATGTTCTAAGGTCCTAAAAGCAACAACCAAACACAAGAATTGGGACATCAGCTACATACATGAAGACTTGTATAAACAGAGCGATCAGACTAAAACAGAGTAATGAAATTGGCAAGCAAGGCTTAAGATCAAAGAATCAATTTTTTTTTTAATTTTTATATAATAGATCGACGAAACCCATGAGAACAATCTCAAAAACCCTATCGATCTAAAAACGAATAAAACCCCAATACGAATTCTAAAAACCCTAACTAACCCGATGATAAGGATTCACAAAACCCTAGAAAAATATATATATATCAAACGAGAACAGACCCGAAAGAATCGAATTTTTTTACCAACAACACTAGATCCTCCTGAGCCAAGAGTCATAATCGATCAAGTTGTGGTTTGGATCCGATTGATTTTGAGATCTGATCGAGCACAGAGAGAGAAAGAGAGGCGAGGTGAGATGAACGATAAAGGGGGAAATCGAGAAAGAATCTGGTGAAAAGACAGAAAGCTAAAACGTGAGGGGCAAATTTAGACAAATTGGGTACTTTAGGGGAGAGGGAAAAAGTTAAATATTTTTCAACTTTACCACCCACAAGTTTGTTTTCTATTGTTTTAATTCCTAGAAATTATTATAGTTACAGAAACACCCCCGCTTATACGAATCATTCTTTGACAAGAAATATTCTTTCTGACCGACGTACTATTTCCCCCTCGAACTTAATTTACTCATATCGTTTCTCCATCATGTTGGTTATAATGGTTTACTGTTTTGTTTAACCAACTTCTGAACTTTAATAACCAAATGAAACCATATTAAACCATATTAAACCGGATTACAATCCAGTTACAACCCGATTAGGTAACTAAACCTAAGGAAACCTAAAAATCATAAAATCCCCAAATCGATTTTTCCCTTTTGCTCTCTCGACGAACTCTAAATTCCCGAAATCGTTTCTTCTCGGCGCTTGTGATGGCGATGGCATTAATTTCCGTTCCTAATCCGCCTTCTGGAGTAGAATCCGACGCAGAAGCTGAGGATTGGGATGAGTTGCATATCGACAAGATGGCGACAGATTTTACGAAAGCCGAGGAATCGATTCATCATAACGTGTACCCAAAAAGTGACGATGAGGATGAGGAACGTGTTCGTAGTGGTGCTGTGAGAAGGGGGACTCCCATCGTTCGTAGTGATGATTCAATGTACAAAGGGCAAAGCTTCTACAATGGACTCGCTTTTAAGGAGTGTGTTCTCGACTACGCACTTGTATCCAGTTGTAACCTGAAGCAATATAGGTACGATAGAGATAAAATATGTTTTAAGTGTGTTGGTGCTAAGGGAAAATGTATGTGGAAAGTTTATGCGGCATGTCTGCACAATGAGTCGATGTGGAGGATTACATTGTACACGAACAAGCATATTTGTGTACCTAATGGAGAGTGTGAGATGTTTAAGACGTCAGTGATAGCTAGGTTGTTTCTAGATAAGATAAGAGAAGAATCGGATTATTACAAGCCTTTGAAGATGGAGCATACTATAATGGAGAAGTGGAAGATATCAGTTACTAGAGGTCAATGTCAAGCTGCTAGAAGAAAGGCATTGGGATGGATAGAGCTTGAATATGACACTCAATTTGAGCGGCTTAGAGACTATGGGGCCAAGATATTGGAAGCAAATCAAGGTTCTGTTGTAGAGGTTGAAACGGTGATGAATGAGGCTGGACAGGATGTGTTTAAGCGATTCTATGTATGCTTTGATGTTCTTAGGAGAACATGGAAAAAATATTGCAGACCACTAATAGGAGTTGATTGTTGTTTCTTGAAAGAAATGTTCAAGGGACAGCTGCTGGTTGCTTTAGGAAGAGATGCTGACAATGTTATCTACCCAATAGCTTGGTGTGTTGTTTAAGTTGAGAACACATATAATTGGTCATGGTTTGTGAATAGGCTGAAGATCGACTTGGAGTTAGGTGATGGGGATGGTTATGTTATGGTGTCTGATCGACAAAAGGTTAGAATGTGATTTGATATGTTTTATGTTTTGATAAAGGTTGCATCGACACAAAGTTAATTATGTTTTCTTTGTTTCAGGGTTTGATTAAAGCTGTTGAGTTAGAGTTACCAAAGATTCAGCATCGACAATGTGTTAGGCACATTTATGGTAATCTAAAGAAGAATCATCCGAATAAGAAGCGGCTGAAGAAACTACTTTGGGATCTAGCTTGGTGCTACAATAGTAAAGACTACGAAGAGAGTTTGGAGAGGATCCATGCATGCGACAGTTCCCTATATGAAGATGTTATGATGACTAAACCAAAGACTTGGTGTAGGGAATTCCACAAGATTGGCAGCTACTGTGAGGATGTGGAAAACAACTATGTAGAGTCCTTCAATAGTACAATCAACAAGGCAAGAGAGAAGCCATTTGTGGTCATGCTGGAAGCTGTTCGAAGGCTTGCAATGGTTCGGATTGCTAAGCGGTCTGCACTTTCTCATTCACACGAAGGTTAGTAACATTACATTTCTTTTATCTTTCATTTATTTTGTATTGAATTCAAAAGTTTAATGTGTATTCATGTATTTGTCAGGGATATGCACTCCATATGTGAAACGATTCTTGGCTGAAGAGCATAAGGTAGCTTCTCTGTGCTTTGTACATCCCACCACAAATGGAGCTTATGAAGTTTACCTGGGATATGACAAACACAGAGTCAATTTGAATGAAAGGACCCTCATGAAGTTTCAGATATGTGGAATCCCCTGCGAACATGCTTATGGACTGATACTCAATAAGACATTGGAAGCTGAAGACTACGTGTGTGAATGGTTCCGAACTTTCAAGTGGAAGAAGAATTACACTGAGGGGATTGTTCCACAAAGACGTCCACGCTATTGGCCTTGCACTGGTGGTGAAAGTGTGCATCCACCACCAAGGCCGGATGATAAAAAGATAGACAAGAAGAGGAAGAAAGGTGCTCATGAGTCACCTACCAAGAAGAAACCAAAACAAAAGAAGAGAATCAAGCATTGTGGGATATGTGGTGCAACTGATCATAATTGTAGGTACCATTAGAAGAAGAAGAATAAGAAGAATACAACACAGGTTAGCTATACTTTCTAATGTGATGGTTGTTCTTTGTTTCACTCAAGTGGTTCAACCTTCGTATTACCTTAATTCCAGCTGCATATACACAATGAAAGTATCGTCAATTTGGGTTATGGTCGGATTTGGAAGTTTTGGCCACAATTGCTTCTCCACACCAACATCTCTTAGGTACACCAACAACTCTTCCTCTTTCGCGGACATTTGTCGAACAGCTCGAAGATCCAAAGACATTGCTCATGATTTTGAGAGAAATAGAGAGAGATTTCCTTTTCAATTTCGATTTTTAGGGTTCTTAGTTGCCAATTTGGGGTTGTTCGTTTTAAAATAGAAGAAGAAGAAGAAGTTGGGTCGGGTTGTATATGTTACCCGGGTTCTAAATTGGTTTCATACCGGTTTAACATGGGTTTCCGTCGGGTTTTGTACCAAAACTGTGTAAACCCAATTCGATGGAGAAATAGGCGTAGAAGTATGAATTCGGAGGGAAATAAGCGGAGGATATAAGTCCGAAGGAGAACTTGTAAGAGATCAGAGATCGATGGGGAACTGGCAAAATATGATAGTTTCGAGAGGGAAATAGTACGTCGTCCATTTCTTTCCTTTTCCACTTTTTCTTCTATCATGCTACAAATTCTTTTTATTTATATAATATAGTCTTTTTAAAAATCATATTAATTTTATAACTCTTAATTGTTAGCGCAAAATACCTATTCTAAATAAATAGAAGGAGTGGAAGCCCCTTGGTCCAGTGGTTGACCTAGGTTTCATTAATGTTTTTACACCAGGAAGTCACAAACGATTTCCATTGATGCGCAATTATTGCCGTTCGCCATGATTCTACATACAACTGGAGTAGAAGAGAGTATGAAATTGTAGTGATTCTAATAGGGTCGGAAGGAATTGTCTATGGTAGATTCATTCATATACGACAAAAAAAAAAAAATCAAATACTGTTATTTTTAAAAAAATAAAGAAATATGTCGTTTACACTTTGCAAACATATTAAACATATAATATAGTTTTTGGAGAATTTGTTAGAAATGTCCTTCTTGGTATATACATTTTAAAAAATGCCCTTTTTGAACATTTTTATTTTTGTTTTCATTTACACAATTACACTATGTTAAATTAATTTTTAGAATTTGTTTTTTTAGGTTTGGGTTCCCAATTTACATTTAGGGTATAGTTTTTAAATGATAGGATTAAGTATTTGGAGTTTAGAATTTATAATTTTGTCATTTTATATATTAAAAAGATATTTTTGAAAATGGACACCGTATTTTTGAAAAGTGACGTGGAAAAATGGTTACTTTTAAAAATCCCTTTTTTGTTAATTAATAATTGTGATATTAATTAATGTTCTCTAGATTTGTAACTAAAATTATATTAAATTGGAAATGACACGTCAAATCTAACTAAACTTTAACTATGACACGTCAAATCTCTATTGGACAGAATTTCTATTTCGACGTATTTTCCTTAATAAATATGAAAACTGAAAATCAAATTATTCAACACAATTTTACATATTTGAGTACTTAAAATAGAGAAATACCATAAAATACACAAACCAAGTTTTAGTAAGCTTGTTTAAATTCTGGAGAAAGCCTTCGCAAATTTAAACTTTGGAAAATTTCTTAATATTGTTGTATTTGATGGCAACACACTATATTTAACCTTAATTCTGAAAACTGGAATTAATGCCGATGAAACCTAAGCAAAAATATGAGCATACTACCAATTTGATTCTTAACACTATAGTTCGAGACGTGTCAATTTAATTTCTTTGAGTTAAATGTTTTTAGTACTTTTTAAAATGAACTTTCCGTTTTATTTGGCATTTTCGATTACCCTTTTTAAATATATATAAACTCAAACGCCAAAACTAGCGTTTGAAACAATCAAACTCAACTCTTGATGAATATGAGTGATCATCGTTCATGTCTTTGGCTTTCAAAATGTTGAAACATGAAGATATCTTAACAAAATGAACCAGGGATGGCCACGAAACAGAAATGATCTCTCTGTCAGTTTTTGCATATAAAAATATAGATTAACCCTTAATAATATATATATGATTTTTATATATAGAGGACTTTACAAAGAACATTAGATTCATCATCCCAAACTCAAAAAGTCCAAATTCGAAATTCATTACTTCATGACAAGTTTCTAATTAAAGGTGATCAAATGGGTGGTGGTTTTGCATTTGGGGCAACGTTGACGTTCTTGCAAGACCAAAGCATACATCATACATCTGCAACATCCCACCACCACCATGTCGGACAACTCTTTTTCATCATCAACCCACGACGATGCGACCTCCTCCTTCACTTCCTCCGCCGTGGACAGGCACGAGCTTTGCGATGATAACGTGTCGGTAGATGATGATCTTCCTACAAACCTCCGATTAGGAACCACCGGCTCCGCCATCCTCGCCACTGGCTCGCTTCTGACTCTTTTACCGTTCTTGTTTCTCATTTTGAAACTTCGGAGTCGTCGAGAGGGTTTTTTTTTGTTTTGTTTTTTCTTTGTGTTGTTCTAGGTGATGGGTTTGATGATACTATGGCTTATGTGTGTATATATAAGGAAGAAGAGGAGCTAAATATGATTAAGAATTAATAAATGTTGAATAAAGTGATTATGTTTTGGAGAGAGAAAATAGTACTTTGTTTATTTAGTAATAATTTTATTAAATGAAGGTGGGAAAAAATAGTAAAGAACAATAGAGACAAATATATGAAACAAAAGCTGATTCAGTAAACAATGCATTAGTGCATCTAAACCAATGCATCAAAATATTTATTGCTTAAATGTATAGGGGAAGGGTTAGATCTTACAATTTAAAAAAGAAAAATGAATGATTTATTAGTAATCAAAAAATTTAGTAACATATTCTTCATTTCACAATAGTTGAAGAAAGATCATTTCTGTTTGCCACAAAAATACTATTATTGGACTGTTTTCTTGAATGAACTGTACATACTTTCTAGAAAATAATTCTAAAGTAACTTTAAATGACATTTAACAGATTTTTTTCTCACCATTTTTTCCCTTTTTCTATATTTTATTAGCAATGTTCTTTCTAATTTTTACACATAAAAAACCTATCAAAATTATATTGTATCAATTATTATTTATAAATGTAAAACTAAGAAACAATAGTAATATAAATATAAAATCATGAGGAAAGAGTAAAGATTTTTTATAAGAAAAAATTGTATCAATTTCATTTATAGTCATTTTAAAATAGTTCATAGAACATATTGTTCAGGCAAAAAAGGTTGAATACTTTATATTGTGAAAACAATTTAAATAGTTAAAATAAAAAACAATGGGTTACAATAACACTATCTGATAATGAATCAAAACATTAAAAAAAGATATTTACAAACTACTTTTTCAGAAAAATAAATAAAATAATCAATAATACGTTTATCTCGTGAAGCATCCGTTAAAACGACGGTTTCGAGCTCCAGCTAAGAAAAATTTTTCTATGATTGATAAGCAAATAGACGTTACAAAAGTACCTTTGAAACTAAACTACTTTTCCAAATTCTGAATATAAATCAATGTTTTGGGTGGTAATTTTTTTTGACAATACAGAAAAATGAAAAATATTAATGTATGTGACTAGTTATGGTAAACCATCAAGTTGTTTCTAATTTCCATATTCATTAATCATTTTAAATAATTAACAAAAATTATAAATAAATTATGTTTATTTTGTTTTTCGTTTGTCCATATATAATCTATAGGAATAGAAAATGAAAGAGTAATAACATAAAATGAAACTAACATGAACTAGAGGCCAACAACTAAAATACAGATATAGTAGTGCTAATAACTTAGGCATCTCTCGTGTATTAAATGCCTCGCAATTAAGAGGACAGTCAAATTTAAAATGATTTGTAGACTAAAAAAATTAACGACAGATATGCAACAGGGTTTTAAAACTTTTATTGCAATTATACAACAAGGAAGCCCAAAATGGGATGATTTGTAAAAGAGGCCTTTTTATTTATTTTTTAATTGTTTCAGAAGATTATCAAATCTTTAGAAGCTATGATATGCTACTTTAGCAAAAATAGAAAAATAAGTTTATTCCTTATACATAATTAGATAAATAATTAGATGACAAAAATACAAAATGTCAAATACTACCATTGACCTTCCATAAAATCTTATATACCTCAGCATCAGTTATTTGCCATGTGAAGCTATTTAATGGAAGTTAATGGTAGCTTTTAATTGATTCTACAATTTGTATTCTTGTGTTATCTTAATCCCCCCCCCCCCATTCATTACGAATCTGAAGAGTGAAGGGGATAACTTCTATCTTTCTCTAATTATGTTTCAAGTTACTAAGAAGATCGACTGAGCAAAAATAACAGAGGTTATTGTTTAATGATCCCATGCATGGACCATGGTTGTATGTGAGCGAAATCAAAACATAAACCTTTGCTCCAAAGTCCAAAGTATGTTCATTTCAAGATTGGTCGGTTGTAGTCAGAACCGTTTCTACATATGAGCTTGAAACAGTAATGTGAGGGTTGAAAACTAAAACCACACATTTGTTAAATCAAATAACTCTATGAAGTGTTAGTGTTTTTTTCTTTCCCTTTGCACTAGTGAATAAAAACATTAAAACATATAGATTGCTTTCACTGATGATTATGGAAGAGGATAAATGTCTATATAAAATGTCTTGTTCTGGTTATCAGAGGATTCCTTGTTCCACTGTCCAAAGTCCAAATACTCCCCTTTGGACTTTTTATTCCTCATTATACGGAAAATTAAATTTTGGTTATGTGACATACCGGATTATCCGTTTTTCAATTAAAGCAGTCGCTTGTCCAAAATCACCTCTTCCTTCATCAACTTGATTCTTCATTCAATTATTTGTTTTTGACTTTTGCTATGACATTTACATTAACAAAATAGACATGCAACGTCAACTATTATAAAATCAATCAATATACAGCTTCACCCTATATGAATATTAATACAAATTTGCAGATTGGTGATTTGGACTAGTTTTAGATGATTTATGCCATGTACTTAGGTATTTTCATGGTTCAGTTGGTCAAATATTTGTTAATAATGTCTACGTGCGAACGTTCCTTAAGTAATTGCATACACCAATGAAAAAAAAAATGATAATAGTACCATTTTGAGTTTTACTACATTTTCAAGCCTGATTCTGAATTTATGCTATATAAACCGTTTATTAAAAGTAATAACAACATCCGACAGTTTGGCCGAGTGGTCTAAGGCGCCAGATTTAGGCTCTGGTCCGAAAGGGCGTGGGTTCAAATCCCACAGCTGTCATTCTCTTTTTTTCTTTATTTTTTCTTTTTCGCTATAATTTTAACTTCGCCGGAGAATTTGGAAGCTGAAGAAGAATCAATCAATGGCGAGAACTCTAACGAACCGATTTGAATCTCGCTTTTTGATTCGTTTCCTTAATTCTCCGAGTCTGTTTGCTTCTTGCTTCACGAATTCGAGATCTCTTCAAACCCTAGCCTACGAAGAAGTCCGATCATCCGGCGACCGGAAGAATGAATCTACAGCTCTCATCCTTCACGGCCTCCTCGGCTCGGGAAGAAACTGGAGATCGTTTTCTCGTTCTCTCGCATCGTCTCTCTCCGTCTCCTCTGCTTCTGGTATGCTTCTCTATGTGATCTGTATCTTCATCTTTTAATTTGATATATCGATTAATTACTTTTGTTTTGTGTTGCATAGATTGGAAGATGGTACTGGTTGATCTGAGGAACCATGGGAGATCTGCGGAGGTGGAAGGGCTTAATCCGCCTCATAGTCTTGTGAATTCAGCTAAAGATTTAGCTGATTTGGTGAAATCAAGTGGTTGGAAATGGCCTGATGTGGTGATTGGTCATTCGTTGGGAGGTAAAGTGGCTTTGCAGTTCATGGAGAGTTGTGCTCGTGGTGATTATGGTGAATCAGCTTCTCCTCCTAAACAGGTACTGGACTAACGTGGTGACTACACTTGTTCGATCAAAAGGATCAGTTCTGATACTATATGTTGGTTTGTTCATTGTTTGGTTGTCAATTCTTATGGTCTATGCAAGTATGATGAGCTCTTGTAGGATGACTAATTTGTGTCTTTCTGTGGGAATGATGATGATGACCATAGCAAAGTTTTGTATGTTGGTGTTCTCTCTCTTTGATGCAGAACAGCTATGGGTGCTAGACTCTGTCCCTGGGGAAGTCAAGGCAGAGAAAAGTGATGGTGAAGTAGAGAAAGTTCTGAAGACGCTGCAGAGTTTACCTTCACCAATCCCTTCTCGCAAGTAAAGTCTCATTCTTTTTGTGGGTCTTGGTGTTTGTTTAAAGCTTAGTAGTTACATTTACAGTTAATGTTCATAAGCATTCTCATAATTGATATTGACATGCTAGTAGATACGTATTGCTCACTTATGATATGAAATCTCGGGTATGTGATGTTTAACATCAGTCTGATTTGGCTGTTGTTGCGGATGCCAAGGGAATTTTATTTTGAATTCGGCATGTATCAGTAAAGTAAACACGCATATGCAAGTAGATAAGTGAGAATAAAGACTATGCTTATATGGTTCCTTACTTCCTTTTAGCTTGTTTGTATATCTCGTGACCCTCAAACATTGCTTTGTGATTCTAGGTGGCTGGTGGATCATATGATCGAACTTGGGTTTACAAGATCGTTATCAGAGTGGATTGGCAGCAATCTCAAGAGATCCGGAGACTCAGAGACATGGGCCTTTAACCTCGATGGAGCTGTCCAAATGTTCAACTCTTACAGGTTTCTTTCCCTTCATAAGAATTAAGAACCAACGACTATAATTATATAATGACTGTCCTCAAGATTTTACTTTGTTCAATTCGAGTCCTCACTTGGCTCATTGCAGGGAGACTTCATACTGGTCTTTGCTAGAGAACCCGCCAAAAGAGACAGAGATATCATTTGTGATAGCAGAAAAGAGTGACCGATGGGACCAGGATACAACTCAGCGGCTTGAAACAATTGCTAACCAGAGACAAAATGTCTCAGAAGGAAAGGTTGCAACTCATCTTCTTCGTAACTCCGGCCATTGGGTCCACACAGACAATCCAAAAGGATTACTGGAGATAGTGAGTTCCAACTTCTTGTCCACACAAAAGTAGACGTTACGAGAATCGCATCAGTCTTTACCGCTCTGTATTCATATTCATATGCAGAAATAGCAAAAATCAATTGCGACTAATTACTTACTTTGTTTCCCGTTTGCGTTCATGATTGCGTTTGCATTTCCTTCCAACACTGTAAAAACACGTTTAGAAGGATCTAATAATGTTACTAGGCATGTTAAAGCCGGGAAAACGATCTTCATGGGCCATGAATTATTGGGCCTTATTAGGCCATAACATTAATACTAAATTAACCCTAACAAAAGAAAAATTCAGACTATTAAAGCAGCTATTCTGGTTCGGCTCTTTTGCTAGTTAAAGGCGGAACAAAAAAAAAAACAAAAACCCTAGTAGCTTCTTCTTCTTCCTCTTCTTCCTGTATCCCGTTTGAAACCATGGTAAGCTTTCGTCTAAAGCTTGTAATTTATGTTCATGGATTTTAGTGATTAGAAGATATATAATCTGGAACTCCATTTCTGGTATTGGGTTGTAGTTTGAACTGAGAAAATGTTTATGAAACAATCCTTTTCTTCGAATTCCGATCTGAAAGCATTTGATTTTTTTTGAAAGATTGGGGTTTTAGATCTCGTAGTGAATTATCGATTTGAGGGTATAATGCTAATTTGTTGTGTGTGGAATATTTGTAGTCGAAGAGAAAGACAAAAGAGCCAAAGGTAGAGAATGTGACATTAGGACCAACTGTTCGTGAAGGAGAGCAAGTCTTCGGAGTTGTTCACATCTTTGCTTCATTCAATGACACTTTCATTGTGAGTGGCTTGCTTCTTCTGTGTCCTTTTTTTATTTCTCTGAGCAAAACCAAATCTCAGTTATATATGTTGCTGAATTTTGTATATCTGCTATTGCAGCACGTGACTGATTTGTCTGGAAGGGAAACACTTGTTCGCATCACTGGTAATCATCTATTGCAACTCTCTCACTGAATCCTTTGATAGTTTTAAGAACCTACTGAGATGATCCTTTTGTTAACTTAGATGGTGTAGTGTAAAATGTAATGATTGTAGTGTCTAGTGAGTGGGAAATGAAGTTTTCTTTAGTCTCTGCTCTTTTGCGTTTATTTTATTTTATTGGAATTCATTGTATCTTAATAGAAATTACTATCTTCTTTACTGCATTATTGTTATGCTAATTGAACAAAGTTAGATACGGTAGTTTCTGATTATATGGTCATCTCTATAGTGTGTGAGTTGAAACTTTTGTTCGTTTGAGGTTTTTAACTTTTGAGGAATCAGTTGCATTATGGTCATCTCTATTAGTTGCAGTGTCTTTAGTATTTGTTCGTTTGATGTTTTTAACTGTTGAGGAATTCCTTTTTCATCTCCTTGATTGCATTGTTCTTTAATGCACAACTAAATTTCTGTTTTGATTTCAACTTTTATAGGTGGAATGAAGGTGAAAGCCGACAGAGATGAGTCTTCACCTTATGCAGCTATGCTTGCTGCACAAGATGTCGCTCAGCGATGCAAGGTACAAGCCAAGAAAATGCATTACCATGCTAATTATTGGATAAGCCTTTTTCTAAATGTGTAATCGGTTTGTTAAATATATTTTTTGCAACATAGGAACTCGGTATTACTGCCATACATGTGAAGCTCCGTGCCACAGGTGGTAACAAGACCAAGACCCCTGGTCCTGGTGCTCAGTCTGCTCTAAGAGCCCTTGCCCGTTCTGGCATGAAAATTGGTCGCATTGGTAAAAAAAGAAATCAATCTTCATCTACAAATTGTTTTGTTGTATCTTTAATTAAATAAAATCACTCACATTGTTCATGTATTCTCCTCAGAGGATGTGACTCCAATCCCAACTGACAGTACTCGAAGAAAGGGTGGAAGAAGAGGAAGGAGGCTGTGAGTTTTTTTTGGCGTTGCTATGATTCCTTTATGGGCTCTACTCTATATTTTGCTCTCTCAATGTTTCATTTTGTCTTTTCTTAGAATGAAAAGAGTTTTGGATTTACCATGCTTTGTTATAGTCTCAACTCTGAACAGCTTTGAATCTTCTGTTAAGAAACCTTAAGATATTCACAATCTAGTATCTTTTAAACATCTTAGATTTGAACTGGTTTTGCCAATCGTTGAGATCTCAATTCAGAAGAAGGGAAACAAGCGAATTATAGATAATATACTAGTGGCTACTTCATAAACTTGCATACCAACAACAAAAGTAAATAAGCACATATAAACTAGTTTTGATAGAAGCCAAACTCTGAAGTTTTTTAGCTCTCAATTAGCAGCGTTCATGTGAAGCTGCACAAGCGAAGCATAAACCCCACCGTCGATGTTGATCAGCGTCTCGTGAGTACCTTTCTCAGCGATCACACCGTTCTTAACGACGGCGATGATGTCAGCGTTTTTTATTGTAGATAACCGGTGAGCCACCACGACTGTTGTTCGGTTCACCATCACTCGGTCTAGCGCATTTTGAACCACTCGCTCCGATTCCGCATCAAGAGCGCTCGTTGCTTCGTCCAAAAGCAATATTTTCGGCTCTTTCACGATGGCCCGTGCTATAGCCACGCGCTGTTTCTGTCCTCCTGATAACTGAATCCCCCTCTCTCCCACTACTGTGTCATAACCCTAAAAAATTGTATTGCTTGCGTTGTAAGTAAAAATTCGTAAAAAGAAGAGTTCTTGTATAAATATATTCTGTTTTTTTTTTCCAACTCTTACCTGTTGTATGCTGGAGATGAATTTGTGTGCATTGGCGAGTTCTGCAGCGGCTATGATCTCAGACTCGGTTGCAGTGTCTTCGCTTCCTTTGCCATAAGCAATGTTGGCTCTAATCGTGTCGTTGAACAAGACAGGTTCTTGTCCCACAAGTCCCATTTGTTGTCTCAACCATTTCAATTGCAGCTTCTTGAGCTCAACTCCGTCTAGTGTTATATGACCCGAATCCGGATCATAAAATCTTTGCAACAGTGAGATCACCGTGGATTTCCCCGAGCCGCTTTCTCCTACCAAAGCAACCGTCTGAAAGAAAAAAACACAAAAGAGACAGAAGTTGATATCAATTCCTAATTAAGAGATAGTTAGGGTTTTCTCTTTTACCTTTCCTGCACGAATGGTTAAGCAAAGATCGTGAAATATTTGAATGTCTGGTCTTGCCGGATAAGTGAAGCTTAAGTGACGAAGCTCGATATCTCCCTTAACATTCTCTAACACTGTCCCTGACTCATCGCTCGAGTCTATCTTTGATTTCCTATCGATGATTGCAAAGATCGACGCAGCTGCAGCCTTGGCTTTGCTAGAATCTGGAGCGAAAGAACTCGACTGAGAAATCCCAACCGCCGCCATAGATAACCCAAAGAACACCTAGATCAATATCCAATCTTCATTACTAGCTAGAATACACACATATTTAAGCAATGATTAGGAATATACATACGTTACCTGGAAAACATCATTGAAAGTAGTCTTGCCGTCTTCAACCAATCTAGCCCCCGCGTAGAAGCTTGTCGCGTAGACACAAAACAGAATGAAGAAGGAAAATCCAGTCCCTAATCCGCTAATGAAACCTTGTTTTATTCCGTCTTTGATTGGACCTTCGCATTGCTTTTTATACATCTGCATCACTTTCTCCTCTGCGCAGAAGGACGCAACTGTTCTTATACTCCCCACCGCATCATTCGCTACCTGACTTGCCTCCTCGTACTTAGACTGCAAAGTTAATTCAAAACCAAAGTTTCTTGTTCCACAAGAAACAAAAAAAAAAAAAGATGGAGCCAAACTGATTGATGTACAAACAAACCTTTGCGTCAGCGCTGAATCCTTTCATGAACTTGACTTGAACGAAACCATTGATACCAATAAGAGGAAGCATCACTAAGATTATAAGTGCCAATTCCCAACTCGCTGTGAATGCAATAATCAATCCAGCCGCAGCAGTTGCAGCGTTTTGAACCGCTAGAGACAATGCATCTCCAACAAGAGCCCTAATCAAAGCAGCATCAGCGGATAGCCTTGCCCCCATTGTACCACTCGAGTTATGTGGCTCATCGAACCATCCAACTTCCATGTGAACCGCTCTCTCAAAACACATTGATCGAATTCTTCGAATCAGTTTTCCTCCCGCTACTGCAAACAGATACATTTGAGTCGGTGGGACAATCAACGAAGTTACTCCAAGAGCTACAAATATTATCGCCCAAAATCTTGAATCTTTCTTTAACTCGTCAGCTGGTTTGAAGAATGCTTCGATGACTCTTGAAAGCAAAATCCCAAAAAGCGGGAAAACCGTGCCATTAATGGCCGCTACTATGGTTCCTAGAAGTAGAACCGGGATCTCAGGTTTGTTTAGAGCTGCAATTCTTGTGAGTGATACTTTTGGGAGTGGCTCTTTACCCGCTGTTTCACTTTCCTCTTGGCTCACTTGTTGTTGGCTACTACTACCAACCGACACGCTAATAACAGATTCCTCAACCGAACATATGTCTGATGGTTTGGCATCTTGAACCTTGTTGTTTATCTCTTGTAACTGGATGAGCTGCGAATAAGCTCCCTCAGAGTCTTTTAACAACTCAGAATGTGAACCTTTCTCCACTATTTTCCCGCGGTGAATTACGGCAATCATATCAGCATTTCTAACTGTGCTTAACCTATGTGCGACAATTATGGTAGTCCTGTTAACCATGACTCTATCTAAAGCCTCTTGAACCACTCTTTCGGATTCTACATCGAGCGCGCTTGTTGCTTCATCAAGAAGCAAAATTCGTGGATTTTTAAGAATAGCTCTAGCAATCGCTATCCTCTGTTTCTGTCCTCCGGAGAGCTGCGTCCCATGCTCTCCTACCATTCAACCCCTGAGGTAACTTATCTATAAACGTTGCCGCATTTGCTAGCTCCGTTGCTGCTTTAATCTCTTGAAGCGTCGCGTTTTCTTTCCCGTATACGATATTCTCCATGATGCTCGACGAAAACAGAACCGGTTCTTGGCTGACCAATCCGATTTTGCTTCTGATCCATTTTAACCGAAACTCCTTGAGATTAACTCCATCGATGAGTACTTCTCCGGCTCTCGGATCATAGAACCTCTCAATCAAACTAATCACCGTAGACTTGCCACTTCCACTTTCTCCTACTAATGCTGCTGTTGCACCGCTTGGGATAAACAGAGAGAATCCAACGAATATATCCTCGTCTGGCCTCGACGGGTAACTAAAATGCACGTCCTTAAGTTCAATTTCTCCTCTTATATCTTCAAGAACCTTTCCATTTACGTCGTAAGCATCAATCAAAGGCTTTCTTTTGATTGTCTCAAACATCTTATATGCTGCAGCTTGACCCGCGCCAAATGCGGTTACACATGGAGATGTTTGCCCAAGCGACCTAAACAAAACAAAAATAGAACAATGACTGTTAGGAAGTGAAAAAGACAATCTAATATATATATAGCTGTGATTGTCTATCTAGACAGCTTACTTTGAAGCCACAACCACAATGAGGATCACATTAATCACAGCGCCACCAGTATACCCTTTTTCGAGTATCATTTTCCCACCAAACCAAATAGCCAAAGCATAGCTGCTGAAAAACACAAAGGACATTACTCCAAATCCTAAACCAGTTGAGAAATCTTGTTGAATGCTTGACTTATACGCCGATGTTATCAACTTCTTGTAGCTGTTAATAGCTTGCTTCTCTCCCGTAAAAGAAGCAACCTTTAATAAACCAACACAAAACAAAAACAAAAAAAAAAAAAAAAAAAAAGTTAAGCAACAAAATCTTAGTTAAAGTTAGTTTTGTATCTTAGAAAAAATGAGTACCGTTCGTATAGACCCGATTGTTTGTTCAACAACAGTTGATGCTTTTGCATAAGCGGCTTGTCCCCGAGAAGAAGTTCGAGTGACTATAAGTGCTATGGCTGCACCAGCCATTACATTAAGAGGAATTGAAGTTGACATAATCAATGTTAGTAACCATCCTTTAATGAAAGCTAAAACAAATCCGCCCACACAAGTAGATACCAGCTGAATAAACCTCCCAACCTGAAACATTCAAGAAAAGTAGCACACTTTTAAAATGAAATCCAGTTATTATATATAAATCTGAAACCATAATATCCAAGTTTCTCTAGTAGGTGTTTATCTAATATAATATCTTATATAATATGAAAAGTTTTTTTCTAACTTTTGCTAACATTTAGACATTTGACATCTTTTCTTTATAACACTTGTAATGTTTTTTGTCAAACATTTTAGTTCTAGAAAAACATATTACATATATTTTACATAATAAATATTTTTTAATAATGTTTCTATCTTACATATTTGAAATTTCATACAAAAATACATGTGTTTTCTAATATATATCTTATATTATAAACTAAACTATAATTTTCTTTAAACAAGTTCCAAAAAGTTGTCATTTGGCGCTTTACTTATTCGATATGCGTCATTTTCTAAAAAAAAATTTTTCCTGCAATAGATTTATTTAATATATAATTTTCAGAGTAGAGACAGATTATAATGTACATAACATTTTTAGACACATTATAAGCTATATACACTTGTTGATTTTTTTTTTTTCATTTTTTTTTTAATTTAAAAATCATTATATAGAGGGTAAATTAAAAAGTTTAAAAATACAATTCAATAAATATGACTAAAACTGTTTATAATCTACAAATTTTGAGAGCATGAAAGTTTATTTGATCTTTGTAAATTAATATATATATATATATATATATATAATGTGAATTTAATAGTTTACCTTTTTCTCATTGAGTTACTTGGCAATTCATTTTTCCATTTTTTTTCTTGCATTAGTTAACAAATTAATTTCAAAACTGATTGAATTTTTATTCATTGAATTTTATTATTTCCAATTTATAACGAAAAGTTTAGAAACAAACAGAAGCGTAAATCTGACATTTTAATGTTGTGCCAAAATAAGTAGACGTCTACTTACGTCTTCGACTCATTGGTTTTTCACTTTTCGTTTTTCAGTTTAGTGAATCATTCAAATTGTTTAAGATGGTTTAATGGCATATGTTTCTTTTTCTTTTTTCTTTTTTCTGTGGTCAAAATAAAACTGATTTTTTTTTAACATCTACGCTCTCTCCTTCACAAAAAATATCACTGTAACATAATACACACAAATTAATAAAACTATTTAAATTTCTATTTTACTCTTTATAAATACAAAAAAAATATCTCTTTCTAATTAATAAACTCAAATAAAAATAATAAAAAAGAAATTTAATCTTAAAAACTGCATTGAAAACATAAAATAACAGTCTTTTGTAACAAGAAAAAAATGTCAAATTACGTAATAGAGTTTTGTCTCACATCACAAGGTAAAGCAAGTGAATGGTTTGATTTTAAGAGCGATTGGCAAGAATTGGTTAAACTTTTTGAGTGCTCAAAACAAATTTTGATGACATCCGTCTTTGATGTATTAACTACATAATATTTGATATTTTGAATCTGTATATTTCTTTTTTATGTAATACTTCTTTTGCTTGATAAAATAGATAGTTAAACAGGAAACGGCCATATGCAACCATATATTGCCACTTCTTATAATTTGGTAAAATATACTTTTTAATATACCCATATAAACATAAAAAATAAATGAAGTGTTAGACTTACTCCAAATACTCGCATTACCCCACATATTAGAGATTATATTTATTAGTTCAACATTGCCGATCCAAATGATGTCAAAAACAAAACTACCCTATTACTATATTTCAAAATTTCTATATTAACTATCAAAGATAAATTTTAAACTCATTTAGGATATTTTTCATATATGTCATGATAAACTATATCAAATGTAGTAATCACTACACAAAAATATTGAAAGAATGATCAACTTAAAAAAAAAAAAAAAAACTCTTACAAATTAGTTTTACAACTCAACCACCAATTTTTAGGCTATGACACCCTCCTACCATTATCTTATTACCTATGATCCTCTTCAATGGCGCTATTCTTTATTACTTATCTTTTATACCGTTTTTAGTCTACAACCGGGGATCATACATGAGGTGATCGTTCTGTATTACAATTTCAAGAAATGAAAGAATTATACATTTGAGTAGAGTTTTATAAAAATATATATATATAATATATATATATATATCTTTTATCACATCATCTATATTGAGTTGTGAATTAGGAGGAATACATGTTTGCGAATGAAGATTATGAATAACGCATATTAATCACCACTATTATATAAATTTTTCAAACAAAAGATGGATGCGTTTTGAGAAGGCAAAATGCCTTAAACCGCTATAGTAATTCAAACATGTTATTTACCTAGTGGTCAGGAAAAACGCAGTGTATTATGTATTATGTATATATATATATATATATATATATATATATATATATATATATATATTTTATTACTTTGATTATTATTTAATATTAGTATATAGCTGTTGTTTTTCTCCCGCATATATACTTCTATCTATCTAGGCTATATTCTCTCCTCTTTCCTCTTAGATCATTGTTATATAATGTTAAATAATATTTTGTTTTAACTTCACTATTACTGGATAAATATTGAAGAAACATGTGATATTTAAGTATATTAAAATTGTAATATACTCGATAGTCATACTTTTAATATACGTTTTATGGTTGAAATCTTTGTATGTTAAAATTTTGAAGTTTTATTTTTGAACTATTTTGATATTCAAAGTTCGAAATATATATTAATATTTATTTATTAATATATATATATACTATAAAATTAGTAAAATAATATGAAATTCGCACTTTAAATAGTTTTTCACCAATCAAACATTATTTTGTCCCGCTTATGCATAATCCGCACTTGTCCATAAATATTTCTTTCTTGCAAATACCACAGTTGAATACCGTACTATAAAACCGCTTGTCCCGCATTATCAAAACCACAGTTACCATTCGGACCCTAGGTTTAAGTTAAAGTGATTACCATGATTTTGTTAAGTTTATTATGAGTTTGACATGATTCTTTATAACATCCGTTTTTAAATGGAAAGACTAAATACAGTGGCTAAGATCTGGTCAGATGGATGAAATTTAAAATTTTCTAACTCATCTATTTGTCTTTACATTAAATTTGATGTATAATCTTTTGTGTAAATTTTATGCTTAATGAAGTAAATGGTTAAAAAAAATCAGATTCCACAACATCTTTCCAAAGAATGAAATTAGAGATATATTGAATCCACTTTTTTTTTGCTTTACATTCATTTTGGATGCATATACATAACCTTTTGTATAAAAATAATCATATGTGTGCAACCACATTTAGTCATTTCTTATACATTTGATAAAATATAAATTTTAAATAACCATGTAGAAAGGAAATATTTAACTTTCATGTATTGCATCATTAAATAAAATAGGTAAAAGTGTGGAGTATTTGAATTTCTTATATTCTTAATGAAGAAAATATTCTTTGGATGCAACCAGCATTTTGGTTGCAAGGTCATAGAAAAAAACAATGTTTTGATTACATTGACTTATTATATAAATAAGCATCTTTGCATATTTAATTAACTTTTTATCTTTGACATTAAATTATAAGTAATTTTATTTTTTATTTTTAAGAGAATCCACTCTCAAAATTTTAACTTTATTTTAGATAATTCATTTGGGGTTCTCAACAAACATCGCTATAATATACCTTCTTTAAGCTTTTTAAATGAACTTTTTTTTTTTCGTTTAGTTATCCTATCACTTTTTAATCATTGCTACACTAGCAGCAATAAATAATAATATGTTATTCGAATTTATATACACCACACCAATTAAATTATATAAATATAAATTATAAAACAATTACCAAATTATATTACCTTCTCACCCAAAGCATCTTGTATAAGAACAGTATCTCCCGACATTCTACTAACAACCTCTCCTGTGTTTGTTTCGATATCGAAAAATCCAATGTCTTGTCTCAAGATTGCTTTCAGATACGTACTTCTTATCCTCGCAGCTTGTCTCTCTCCCGTGATCATCCAACACGCCACCTCTACGAAAAAAACAAAACATCACCTCCCTAATTCACTAATCATTGTGTAAAATAATGCAATGATGAAGCCAAAAAACACAAAACTTTTCTTCTTAATTCTTGAATCTTATGAATAATTGCAAAGAGGGTTATGGCTTACGAAGAAACGCAGCTCCTAGTGTTCCAAGTGCAAGGTAGACGAATTTAAGACAAACCTATAAAAAGAAACATAATCAGGAAAATGTGAAGTAAGAATTCCAAAAATTAAATTTAAACATTACCATATATTAGGTACCTTTGAGACAACATCGACAATGTCTTTGTTATTCTGATTCTGTCCAAACGAATCAATGAGATCACCAAACAACAACGTAATGAGAGGTATGGAAACACCATTCCCAATAGCTCCGAGTGAGCCACAGATCATCAAGAAGACATCAAACGAATCTGCAAACGCAAATAGCTTGTAGAAAGGAACTGTCTTGGTCTTTTCATCGTTTTCTCCTTCTTTAGGGCTTTTCGAAGTTGAAGGTTCACGTGAAACAGAGTCCATTTTCCGGCGCTGACACAAAATCAGATTGTTTTTGAGATATCTGATGACACCAAGATTGAGATCAACGGGTATATAATTTAAAAGAACTACAAAGGTACCACCTTTTTCTTCTTTCTTTAACTTTCTATTTTCTTATCTAAAACCCAAAAAAAAAAAGACGAATTTTTTAAAAAGAAGCAGAGGGGAAAAGAAAAAAACGCACTCTCCATGCTTTTGGCTCAACTCGCAAAATCATAGATCAAAAGGAGAAAGAAGTTGAAAGAGAACAGACCTGAAAGATGTGGTGAGAAACTACACAAATTATTTTGTTTGTGTTTTGGGTTTTGAGAAATTGCTTGAGAAGCAAGGAGAGTGTCTTGAATGGAGAGTGGGTTTATTTGATAGGGATATAAAGACTGATGTAATAACGACGTTTCGTATGCACATGGTCCAACATATACATGTGTCTCTATTCAACACGTTTGTGTTTAAAGTGAACTATCTCCATGTTTTGGTGACAGAGGTCAAAAAAAAAACAAATCCATCAACAGTTTAGTCTCCTCTATTTTTGGGCCGACAACAAACCACCGCATACCAACTTTATTTGTATGTAAAAATGGTCGGGAATTGATCTGCATCGGTTACGGTGAACAAATCCGTCTGCAAATTACACCATTTTTTATATATTCATCAATCGTAGTAAGTAGTAGTGCGGCCCAAAAAAAACATAAACAAAAAAACCGATGCGGATCAATTACATACTGCATTTAAACATAAATAGAAAGCCGATGTGGTCTATTTCTAATTGATCAATTACAGAAATAGACCGCATCGGCTTTTTGTCCACGCTAAAAACATAGTGTTTAATTCGCAAACGAATTTGTTCGCTTTGACCGCTGTAACTATTCACACTCTTTATAAACGGTAAATAAACAGTGGCTTAATCTGCATATAGATTTGTCCGCCCTCGCCGCCATCACAACTGTTCATAATTTTAAATTTTAGTTTTAATTTTCTAACAGATCTAATTTATTTAGTACATATAATAATAAACTAAAATACACTGTTTATACTTATTGAACTGTATATTATCTCCAGATTTGATAAAGAAAGAAACGTCTTTGGAAGCTGAAGCCAAAGTTATATGGATGACCCGGAGGAGTAGAGTTTGTGTGGCAAGCTACTCTCCATGGCATGTGAAGTTTTATTACAATGATCATTGTCGAACAATCACATGTCTTGTTTGTTTCCTCTAAATAGATATCGTAAAATTTTAACGTTACGTGACAATAAACTAAAATCCAAAGGCATTAGGTGAAAGCGTTGAGCATAAAGAAAACACTGCAAAAGTTATTAGATGGGCTGGGATGGGATGGGATGGGCCGGGCTGGGCCTTTTCGTAGTAAAGGCCTTTAACAAAATAAAAAATATCTAAAACCCAACCCTATAAAACTGCAAAACCCTAGACATGAACATTGAGATATAAAGAGCCGCCTCCATCGTCTTTAGGGTTACTCTACGGGAGAGAAGAAGACGAAAAAAGCACAGAAAGATGCAGATCTTCGTGAAAACCTTAACCGGAAAGACCATTACTCTCGAGGTCGAGAGCAGTGACACCATCGACAATGTCAAGGCCAAGATCCAAGACAAAGAAGGTATCATTTCATCCTTACTCAAACGCAATCTCGATTCTTCTCTTTTTTACATTTGTGATTTTTTCAGATCTCTTATTTATCATTTTCACTTGTTTCTCCTTTAGGTATCCCTCCGGATCAGCAGAGATTGATCTTCGCCGGAAAACAGCTCGAGGATGGCCGTACTTTGGCTGACTACAACATCCAGAAAGGTAACTTCTCATTCCAAATCCTTTGTGTTGATTCATTTCGATTAATCCGTTTCACTAGCTTATCTGAATAAATCGATATGTTTTCTATTTGTAAACAGAATCCACACTTCATCTTGTGTTGAGGCTCAGAGGAGGTATCATTGAGCCTTCATTGATGATGTTGGCTCGTAAGTACAACCAAGACAAGATGATTTGCCGCAAGTAAGCTTTTTATTTCTTCTCCTTACTGATACAGATGCAATTAGGTTATTGTGTGCTGCTAGGGTTTAGTTGTTTATGGGAATTAACTTAGCTTCTCAAGCCATTTGACAATGCGTGTAGAGGTTATAAATGTTCCCGATATTAACATTTCCATTCTCCAAACTTTGTCAGCTGGTCAAATTTTTCGTCTTTCCAGATGATTTTCTTGAATGGTACATTCATATGCAAATGGTTCTTGATTATCAAAATGTTCGTTGTTGTTTATAGTTTGATATTGTGTTGAGTCAACTCTTTATTGATGCACAAGCGTGTTTGATTCTAGTAAATCAGTCCCGTCCGTTAGCATATCACCAATTTCATTTTGCATGATTAGTGTGTGGTTCTTTGTGGTCTCGATTGTTGCAAGTCAGAGATGATTCTAATGTTGTTGTTATGTAATCAGGTGTTACGCTCGTCTTCACCCAAGGGCAGTGAATTGCAGGAAGAAGAAGTGTGGTCACAGCAACCAGGTTGGGTTTTGCTGCTTTGCTTATCTTTTGTACCGTTTTTTGTTGTTCACCCTCTGAAATGTTATCTGAACAACATTTTGTTGTTGTTGATGTCTTACTTGCAGTTGAGGCCTAAGAAGAAGATCAAGTAGAGATACTCGTATCAAGAATATCTTCTCTTGCTTTGCTTGCTTCCTTTTGTTATCTTCCCTTGTTTTCTTTTTGTTTCAGTGAATTTCTATGTTTAAAGATAATATCACTAAAAGAAGGATTTGGTTTTCTATCTTCTCTGAATCAGTTATTATGAGATCTTCATGCTTGATTCCAGATCACTCTTATCTGTTTTGAATTCGTAGTTTACTGTGTGTTCAATTGTTTGTCTCGGATTATCTATCTTGAAATAACATATTCATTGGCTATATTGGCTTGATTAAGAGTACCTATCTTGGTAAATTGGTAAACAAGTGAAATTTTAGCATGTCTTAAGTGTTTTGAATCTTGGTAATTTAAATTTGAAAACCTAAATTTGTTGATAATCTTAACGTTAATCAGGTTTAATTTTTATCTCGCTCTTATTTATAACTACGAATACATCAGCTATTTTGTGCCAACTGCAAAAGTGTGATTTCTGACCCATCTAAGCGAGAGAATACAAGTTTCTTGTCTACAATATTATTGTCACAACTCTCAAGTACCCTCTCTCTGTCTATCTCTCAAAATGAATGAAATTTATCAACGAAAAACAAAAACTTGAGGTGGTCATTTGGCTCCTTGGTTCATCTTCAGAGGCTTATTCTGTTCCATGCATTGAGGCTCTCTACGGTAACTGGTTGTGATCCGTTGTTAAATACGAACAAATGAGCTTTTTCTCCTACTGCCTTTGTCGGATACACTCGTGATGTTATCACTGTCTTTCCTTTTGCCCCAAAGCTCTCTACCACGGAGTGATCAATCTGCGTTTATTTATACTAGTTAGTAGTTAGTGTCAATCCGTTCATTTATGTTACTTCTAATTATAGATACGTTCATATTTAGAAAAAAATGAATAGGTTTGTGACGTACCATACTCCTTAGAGAGATCTTTCCATCAGCGAGATCGACAATGGTTTATACATCCTCTATTTGGTGTCAGCACCGTTGTCTGTTTTGAGAGTCGAACTGTCGATATATGTGATTAATATTAGTAAACAAACCATAAACAAACCAAAAGCATTATGCATAATTTAATGTAGTGAGTTAGGTAAACAGACGGTTTGGCGTCAAAGCACATGAAGACCTTAGACCATGATTACTGGGAGTAACTCTCTCATATACTCTTATTAGAAAATAATAAAAGGAAGAGAGAGAAGGAAAAAAAGAAGGAACCGTTACTTTCCCGAGTCACCTGAGAATCGATTCTCAGAACAAACGTGACATGTGTCATTTGTTAAGTGGAACAAAAATTAAAACATAAATAAATAATAATAATTTGTAAAAAAATATATTTTTTGGTTATTTTGAGAATCGTTGAATCGTTCTCGAGTAATGATGCTCTTAGGCTTCTTGGTTGAGGCATCTTTGAAGACTCTGAACAAAACAGGAGTGTATTTTTCTAGGTCAGATGTAGCCAACGTGATCAAACCAAAAGGTCCGATTCCGCCTGTCACATTTAAACCCTTCATGTTACACAACTCTAGTGGTTTGGTTGTGAAGCTTGCGACAAACTTTGCAGCCTTTTCTAGACTTCCAACGTTGAATGTCACATCCACATCCACCTGTATTTAAGTAAAAAATGTGAATTACAAACCTTAAATCTTAAAAATTGATGTGAAAATATTATAATTTACCTGGGCAGGAGTGATTCCTTGGACCTCAAAGCGTTGGCCCTTCTCCATTTTCTGGTTGTTCATTTGGACATTCTTTCCTCTCAATGACTCAATCTCTTCAATAGGCCAAAACACTAGTTGCTTACAGCTAGAGGCCCTAGAGTCGAGCAAGATTGTTCTTGGGATAAGCTAAACTCCGGCCCAACCCTTCAAGGTATCATCTGCAACGGTGTCGGATTCATTGGCCCAACCCCAAAGAATTCTTCTGTTCTTCTTGTCATCAAAGAATGTCTTGGACGCATAGAAGTTACCATAGTCGAACCTCAAACCATCCCAACCGTCAGGAGTGTTACCGTCTGGTCTGTCTTGGTATCATACTTACCAAGAGTGTAGTACTCGTATCGGGCCAAGTCCAAACTAACTTTCAACACATGCTTGATGTTTGGACCGTCGTAGCTGAAGTCCAAACCGTTTTTCTTGTCGGTTAAGGATACCGGGAAGAAATCAGGACACTCCCACATACCGGTCTTATTGCTTGAGTGGATCGGACGTTTGGTTATGACCCATTTCTTGAAGTCACGACTATTGTACATATAAGCGATTCCTCTATTATTATTCCTTGAGCCAACAAGCATTCTCCAATACCCATCTTTTTTGTTGAACCAAGCCGTCGTCGGGTCACGGAAATTGGATCCATTCTCGCCATGATCGGACTTTAGGATTGGGTTATCGTCCGGTTTAATCCATTTCTTGAGGTATGGGTCAGAAAGGTCTTGGGGGGGGGGGAATGGCATAGTTTTGGAATCTGAGTCTAGTTCTTGGTGATACCGGTGTAGAGGATAACCGGTCCTTTTCCCGGTACATGGGTAGCTGAACCGGACCATGTACCGTTGTTGTCGAACCATTTGGAGGGGTAGATGGCTGGTTCAAGGGCTTCCCAATTGATCAAGTCCTTAGAAACCGAGTGCGCCCACACAATGTTACCCCAAACCCCACCTTTTGGATTGTATTGGTAGAAGAAATGGTAGATTCCTTGTAGAGCATTGGGGCTGTTCCAATTTTTTTAATTTTGTTACATGCAATCATGTAATGTTTTTGCAATGAACTTGTACATATAAAAAAGATGAAATGGACTTACGTACCATTAGGATCTGATGGAGTCGAGAATGCCACGAAATAGGTATATGGCAAAACAACAAACCCAAAAAAAAGTTAGAAACTTAGAATAATATATTTTGTTGATAGAAACTTTAGTAATAGAAGCAATTTATCAATTAAACCAATTTCGTATATCTTTTATTTTATTTTGTCAAATAATATTACTACCAAATAAATATAAATATGAACTTTGAATAAGATGGCACAATGTACGGTTGATCCAATGGCGGGGAGGTTGAAAGTGATAAGCAGGTCACTGAAGAGGACTCACTTTCTCCAATGATGTTGATTGAGATTGCAATCTCTTGAAAACTTTGTGAGCTTAATCTCACTCTATAATGAGAAGTGCATAATGTGGCTTGCAATTAATTTACTTTTGTTGTCTTTTTATCCATTTTTAACGACTCTTTTATTTATTACAGATTGAAATTAAATAGTATTACTGAAGAAAAATAGTGGATACGTTTATTGGTGCTAAATCTAATCTAAAACTAAAATTAAATTAAACAAAATTGTGCATCATGACCATCAGTTTTCCCTTAGGCACTTTACTATGTGTCATCCACTAATTCAAGTAATTTGAATGAAATTTCTTATCTCTTCCAAATGAAAATGAAGTTGAAATGATCAAAAAAGACAAATTTTCCAGCAACAAAAAAATGTTGAAAACTTAAAATAGCAACAAAAAGACTGGAAGACTTACGTTATGGCTAAATACTATCAAAATATATAATGACCAAATAATTGGTTTCTCCACAATAATTAATTAATGTGTGATGTGTACATACATATTTGTCACTATAGTTTTTATATAGTAACTAATTTCAAACTAAGGAAAAATTAATATATTTATCTTAATTAGTACCATCATATCTTAATATATGCATTAATTTGATGTGTTAAAACTTAAAATATGAAAACTGAAAAATAGTGTATGCAAAGGACCTTCTAGTTGGAGAGAATAATGTCACTTTTAACATATGTAAGTGTAATATATAACATATTATAGCATGAACTATGGATTTATATTTGTGTTGCTTTATAATTCACCACTTAGATCATAGATGTTTTGAAAAAAACAAATAAAGCGGCAGACTATTAATAGGATCATTGTGATTTTATGTAGTATGTCAAATTTGCTATTTTTGTACTAACAATCAAACAGCAGATTATTGTGATTTTGTATAGTATTCTCATATGTCAACTTTGCTATTTCTGTACTAACAATCAAATAGCAGATTATTGTGATTTTGTATACTTGAACGAACAATTTTAGTACTAGTGAAGAAACATCTCATGCAATCATGTGTGTTTCGATCGATCCAAATTTGATGAAGAAAAGCTCTGATATGTCGTATAGATTATTTTCTAGAGAATGCTACATAATTACAGTTCTACATTGAGGTTTTTATTTTTGTTTTATTTTACAAGAAATTTCTAAGCATAATTTATTAATTTATTAATTTATGAGTATTTGAATTATGCTGTATATATTTTTATTGATTGAATTTTTATAAATAATAAAATATTTATGATTTTTTAATCTTTGTGCATTTAGGAAAATACATTTATAAACTAGGATAGAAGGAATACTTGAAAATAAATAATATATGAAATCCAATTAACAAAGGATAAGACAATGACGTGGAAATACATACTTATTTTCGCATTTGGCCATAATTTATGGGAAAAAAATCAAATTAATGATATAATCTTAGGGTGGTTTCGACGTCAAACAACTTGAGCTTACCTTGAAACAAATTAATGATACATACTTATTGTCGCAATTGTTACCAAACAACTTGAGCTTACCTTGAAACTAATAAGACCGGTAATGTGACCAAGACAAGACCAAATTGAAATCCCGAATTACAAAACCAAATCTAATTGATGAATTAAACCAGGGAAAATACTAAACCGGAATCAAGTAAAGGTTACGTGACTTACGTCACTGTATCTTCCTTCCCATATTAGTTTAGCCAACAACAAAATCTTAAAATATCAAACAAACAATCTCTCTCTCTTATCTATTCTTCTTTCTCAAGATAATAGTAATAATGAGTGAGTCGAATCAGCGACCCGAGTCCATGACCCGACCCGTCGGAGGAACCGAATACAGCTGGTGCAGAGCGATTGACGGCGGCACAGGCATCGCCGTCATAGCTCTCTTACTTTCCCGAACACCAAAACTCCAAAATCTCCAAAACACCCTCGACAAACTCCAGATTTACCATCCAACCCTCCGTTCCACTCTCCGTTACGACGCATCCGCCAACTCCTTCTCCTTCGTCGTCGTCTCCGCCGCCGATTCCCGCGTCGTAATCCATCCCTTCGATTCCGAATCCACGGCTCAGATCATCCGTGAAAGCGACGATCCACGCGCTGATCCCCACAGGATCATCCTAGAACACGAGCTTAACAAAAACACGTGGATCGATCCACACCGTTGGATCAACTCCGAGTCCGCCGTGTTCGTCGTCAGCCTCTACGATCTGACCGACGACGGAGAGCAGCGTGTACTCACATTTCGGTTAAACACGGGGGCGTGCGATCGGACTGCTGCTGTTACGCTTCTGAGAGAGTTTATGAAAGAGACCGCGGCGGGCGATGGTTGCGGCAACGGTCCCGTGGCGTCGGAGACGACGGTGAGGTTAGGTAAGGCGATAGAGGAGCTGATCCCGAGTGGGAAAGGGAATAAACCGTTCTGGGCGCGTGGGATGGACGTGCTTGGTTACTCGCTGAACGCGTTTAGGTTCTCGAATTTGAATTTCGTGGACGCGGAGGATCCGAATCGGAGATCGCAAGTGGTGAGGCTGAAACTGGAAAGAGATGAGACTCTCAAACTTGTGGCTGTAAGTCACTCTCTGCTGCTTGCTCTCACCACTCTCAATTCCGGATTATGTGCTAATTACTATTTTAATTACGTGTTTAAAAATATTAATACTATTTGTTTCCAATTAAATAATCCTATTGGTTAGTATTTATATGAATAATTAGATCTTATGACCAGTAACCACAATGTGTATTGTTGCAATTTTGTTAAGAGACTCACTCGTGTGACATAACACATAATAATTACATATGCACATACATTTGATTTGTAATAAGAGGATATTGGTTTTGTGCTAAAGCTTGTTTTGTGCAATAAAGCTTAAAAGCATTGATTTGTGTCTGAAAATTTGGAGCATTCAATTTACTCTACATTTTTGTAGGGATGCAAGGCAAGAGGGATAAAGCTATGGGCGGCATTAGCGTCCTCGGGGCTAATCGCTGCGTATTCCTCGAAGAATCTACCTCCAGACCAAGGAGAGAAATACGCTGTGGTGACTCTTTCTGACTGTCGTTCCATTCTTGAACCTCCTCTTACTTCTAATGACTTTGGTAAGTTTGACATTCTTTAGGATTACAATAATAAAGATTGATGCTCTCTCTTTGTATATATTTGATGAGGTATTTTGATAGATGTTCGTAGATCTTCTCATGGTTGCAACAAGTTATATATTATATGCTTCAAAACTCAGAAATTGTAATATTTAAACAGTCCCTGTTGTTGTATTGATCTTAATGGTTCGTTATTTGATATTTTTGTTGTTTATGTTTTCAGGTTTCTACCATGCAGGGATTCTTCATACACACGACATAACCGGAGAAGAGACGCTGTGGGAGCTAGCCAAGAGATGCTACGACTCATTCACATCCGCAAAGAATTCGAACAAGCACTTCACGGATATGTCTGATCTCAATTTCTTAATGTGCAAGGCCATTGAGAATCCTAATCTCACGCCTTCCTCATCTCTTAGAACCGCTTTCATCTCCATATTTGAAGATCCTGTTATCGACGAGTCTCCAGAACCTGAGTTGGCTTCTCTCGGGGTAAGGGATTACATCGGGTGTGCGTCTATCCACGGTGTTGGACCATCTCTTGCGGTTTTTGATGCGCTTAGAGACGGAAAATTGGACTGTGCGTTTGTGTATCCTTCGCCGTTGCATTCGAGAGAGCAGATGGATGGGCTGATTCAACATATGAAAACTATTCTTTTGGAAGGATCTGCTTCTTCCTTTTGATTTTGTGTGTTTTGACAACTCTCTTTTGTCCCAGAGGCATAGATGATGGTCTCTGTAAAAATAGTTGAAATAAAATTTACTTTGTATTCTTCCCACAAGTCTTTGCAAACATATACACTACATTCGTTAAAAACATAAATTCAAATTATAGTATCTCATAAATGTAATTCTATACGAAACTAAATTTAATTAAAAAGATCAAAACAATGAAAAGTAAAAATTGGATTATTTTATTTTTAGTGGCATCAGCAAATATTGCGGATAATAATTCTAAGAAGAGTGCTAAAAAAAAGCGTATGGAATGGCTGAAAGATCCATAGCAACACAACACAAACCCCAAACTATT